>OY740768.1:87346068-88546068 GCA_963513935.1 Aphrophora alni
TTCTTTTGAATACATTTTGTTCCTCTACTTCTATGACGAAAAGATCTTCTTGGACTTTTAACGTAGCTCGCTTGGCTCTCGAGTTATTGGTCCTTGAATTTCAGAAGTTTTTGTCGTCATGTTTATTGTTTATAAACCCCCCCCATTATCTATTATCATCTCTGCTTTGTTGTATGACAATTTTATATACTAGATACATATAATGATATACTTTTACATCCCCTTTAACTTTAAGTTTGACCGCTTTTGGGCTTTAAAGTTTTACTTTTGGTGATTATTATATCTCCCTCATTTTAAGTTGAAACTTGAATCTAATTGCATATTATTGTTCCCTATTGTTGTCTCTTCAATTGTAATTTTTTTTTTTTTTTTTAATATATCCCCCCTTCAACTCTAAAAACTCAAAAAACTCCCCACGAATGACTTTCTAAGTCCATTCTCACCTGTTTATTATTATTATTGCTTATTTTTTATTCGTGATTATTATTACTTCCCCACTTGGTTATTACTCTACGATTTTTGAATTTTGGATTTACCCTTTTTTCAAATTTTAGGTTTTTGAGCCCTTCTAATATCTTGAATAACTTTTTTGTTTTATGTGATTTTAAATTTATTTGTTGATATTATTAGTCGGTTGACTCTACTGAATATTTATTTATATTAATAATTTAGTTTTTTAGTAAAATAGGAACTCTGGTAGTTTGGCGTTGCATGTCTGATCAGGCAAGTTTCACTCTTAACCTGGCGTGACGTCACCGCACCACCTCGTCCCCACTCTATCTGGTTAGCGCGGCAATTTA
Organism: Aphrophora alni; assembly: GCA_963513935.1. Lineage (NCBI taxonomy): Eukaryota > Metazoa > Arthropoda > Insecta > Hemiptera > Aphrophoridae > Aphrophora > Aphrophora alni. The sequence goes on from OY740768.1 coordinate 87,346,869, forward strand.
ACTTGCTTTTAAATTTGACATGATACTAATGATCTTGTCATTCCGTCTCAACACACACACACACACACCCACACACACACACACACTCACAAACACAAATACACACACACTGAGACGTCGTGGAAAAGTCAGCCGTCTCAAGGTAAATTTAAAACATTTAAATTGCCGCGCTAAACTTCTTAAAGTTGAAATGCGATAGTGCGGTGACGTCACGCGATGTCGAGACAAAACCTTGCCTGTCTGAGCTTGACTAAACAGCCTATGGCAATTCCAATTTTATTAAAAAACTAAAATATGAAGATAAATAATTATACAGTAGAATCAGACAATTAAATTGAAATTTATTTTATTTTAAGACAATATCAATATTAAGACAATATTTTATTTATTTTGAAATTAGATGGGATCAAAAACCTAAAAATTGCAAAAAGGGGAAAATCATAAGTAATAGAGTCATAAACCATAGGGGACATAATAATAATCAGCAATAAAAAAGAAATAATAATAATAACAAGGGGAAAAAGGACTTAGACAGTTATTCTTGGAGTGTTTTTTTAAGATTTTAAAGGTGAAAGGGGAATAAAATAAATAAAACTAATAATAGCAAATGAAAAGACAATCGTATGGAATAATAATATGTGGTCAGAAAAAGAATTAAAGTTAAAATGGGGGAGAAGTAATAATAACAAAAACTAAAAAGTTAAAGCCCAAAGGGGTTAATTTTAAGTTTAAAGGGGATAAAAAAGTAATAGGTTATATGTAAGAAATATATATATATGTATATAAAATAACAGAGCAGAGTTGAAAAATAATAATGGGGGGATTTTATATACGAAAAATACGACGAGCAAAAAGTCACGACTTCAAGCATCAATAACTCACGAACCATGCCAGCTACGACATAAAACTAAAAAGTTATTTCCCTCATAGGACGAGGAGAATAACTTTAGTGCAAAAGATTTTTTTTAAAAGACTTAGGAAAAAAGTTAGTTCTTGAAAAAATGGACAATCGTAAAAATTGCGGTAACTCGAGAAATACGGGACCGAAAACGTCGAATCAAGTTTGTCAAGACCCTCATGAACAGGAAGAAGAGGAATCCGAAGAGAAACTGAAGATCGGACAAACTGTTCAAAAGTTACAGCAAAAAAAAACGAAAAAGTATTCAAAATCAGAGTTTTCAAGATCGAACAAGAATTGTCGCCGCAGGTAGCGTGACGTCAGAGATTACAAGTTCAACTCGCTTAGCCAACGGTTAACACACAGAAATTGAAATAATAGAAAGATTAAAATATCAATTAAAAGGGTTTTTAATGGAAAATAGTTTATGAAAGTAATATAATAGATGAAAACTAAGCCTAGGACAGCTTCTAGCAGAAATGTTACGGAGTAATTCATCCGAAAACTTAGAAATCTACAGAAGAGACATTTATTCGCGAAAGGGAGAAAAATTGCTTACCTTTTCCGGGAAACATTCCCACAAGAAGGAGAGCCAAAATTAGTGGTCGTGAGACCGATACTTTAATATCAGTCGCCGAAGAGGAAGGACGTTATTATTGTCACTCTACAATTTTTTCTAATTTAACTTAAAAACCCTGGTACAATTCGCCGAGCAGGAAGGACGTTACTTTAGTCACTCTACAATTTTTTTCTAATTAACTTCTATAAATTTTAAAACCAAGTATTTTATATAGTAAAGTAATTTAAATAAAAATTAACTATATTGAATATCAAGAAGACTTGGAATATCAATATCTACATGGATGACTAGTCAGCAAGGAATCGTAATTACTACCAGCATTCCACAACTATAACATAACCAGGAGTTGGAAAGGAGATAATTTGAAGGCACCGTTAACCATCTACGGCAAGGAACTTCACAACTTCAAGACCTTTATGTTAAGTGTGAAGGTACACTAAATCTATAGAATAATTCGTAAAAAAATAATCTCATTTAAATTGAAAATTCATTGGGGAAATTTTAAATATATTAACTTCAGTAAACTCTGCTTTGGTCTAGAATAAGTGGTCAAACGTAAATACGACTATTTCAGTCCAGGATAAACTATTTGTAGTCCTAGCTGGAATAGTCTAGCATTTTTGAATTTTGTATTAATGAATACGAATTTTGTGTCCTAATAATTATGTAAAAATATTTTGTTTTTCGATAAAAGATAAATTGTTTAATGGTTAAGAGTATATAAAAATTTTATGCTTAAGTGTTAATTCTTTTTATTCACCATAATGGTTTTAAACATTTCCTTCTTAAATAATTAGACATTAAAAAAGTTATTATTATTAATGTGCTTCTGGTATAATATAAAATTAAAATAAATAAAAAATTTTACCGGAATTCAGGAACCGATTTCTTCCAAAAGGCACTTCCCCAGAGGGAGAGAGAGAGAGAGAGAGAGAGAGAGAGAGAGAGAGAGAGAGAGAGAGAGAGAGAGAGAGAGAGAGAGAGAGAGAGTATTAAAAGTAAATTCATTTAGAAAAGAAATCAAATTCAGAGAGTTTTAGTAAATTCAGATTGTAAGTTGTTGAGAACAGACTCAGACCTACAAAAGCCAAGTCTTGCAATAACTTTGATTTAAAGTAAAATTGTAAAAGTGAGCAACTTGGTCTTGTCCGCGATCGAACCGACTCGAACTCCCAACGAGAGGTTATAAAGTTAAAAGAAAAGGTGGTATGTGGCAAGTGACGTAACTACCCGGGGTACGAGTGAGCCGGTAACGTGGTAAGTGGCGTTCCAACGTGGGGTTCGGTATGTGGCAATAACGACCACTTCCACTCCGATCTTTGTTGGTCCCGTTTTCATACGGAATCTACATATTAAATATAAAACATTTAATCTATTCAGTCTACTACACTTAACTCTACTGTAACTTAATAGTTTCCCTGGTAAAAAGTTCGGATGTTTCTGTAAAATGTTTTGGTATTTTTTATTACATTTTGTAATATACTAATAATATAATACCTCATTAATATTATTTATAAAAAGGATTGGGTAAATGACTCGTAACTGATATAATAAGGAATGTAGAAGACTGCTCTTAATGTCTTTGATTGGAAAGATTCCAGAGTGTCTCCATTAGAATTGATTCCTGTACACCAATAATTTAATGACACTTCTTCAACCGTGAACCAGGTCCTTAGATACCTTCTCCTACAACCATTTAGTATAAGTAAAGAGGCTCTTTTACCTGCTATGTAATATTGTTTTTTTTCTACTGATAAAATTTACAGTAATGGTGAACATACAGGTATCTATAGATACCAAACTAGTGGTTTTGAAGCGTGGTTAACAGTTAGTTATATGTGACACCATAAAATTAATCTCAAAAATATATTGTAGTTTTGTACTGAAATTAAACTGCGGAGCAAGGAACTAACGTGACTCTTCAATTGAAACTTTAAATCTATAAATGAAATTCTTTGCTTTAAAAAATCAAAAATGGATGAATGTATTGTATGAGGAGTAACAATATTCCACAACCAGCTTCTTTTGCTACGAATGAAATTTTCTCATTAAAAATTGACTATTATACTAAAATAAAATATGGAATAAACTGAATAAGACCAAACGCAGTATAAAACTATAACATTGATCTATTACACAGAACTCGTTACAAATCAAAATAACAATATTTATTCAATACACGGAATCATATTACCAATGGGCCAAATAAACAATGACTAAGTTTGAGTGAATAATGTCATTGCTAAATAATTGTTAAATATTGTATCTGTTAACTAAAACTAGGCTACTCAATAAGAAAAATCGCAATAATTGAAAGTTTCGAGAGGTGAAATCACTATCATTGGTTTTCACGTTTCTTACAGTAACTAATCACCTTGAATAGACGACCAGTGTTGTGTTCCTTAATCTGTTTTAAGCCGCTTAAGATATTGCATTACAGACACTGTTAAATTAAGTTTTTGGAAAGTACTGTACACGTTCATTTATAATGGAGATCCAACATTTGTAGGCCAATCTACGTTTGGTACTATAAACTAGAAAGCGTTATGTTCATTTTGTTGCCAACAGTATTTATATTAAACGTAGATGGTCACTTTTAAAGACAGCAATAACAAAGCTAACGTAAAACAGATATAAATTTACTAATGAAACTTTTACAACACCATTATTGTTTATTGCTTCATAAAGTCTTACAGGTTTTGGCAATATCTACTGTAAGCTTTCTGTTCTCAAAATCCATATTAATTACTGTTCCTGGACCTTTGATATCTTACAAAGGGATGTTTTCGACACAGAAAAACCAAAGTAGTTCTTTTGTAAAATATATTGCACTAACTTTCTTACACACCCACCCACTAAACCAGAAATGGAAATCGTCGAAATTTGAATGAATTAGATCTATACTACTTACACATTAGAAAGAAAATGTACTTTTTTATTAATTACTTTTAGAGCAGATACTTTGTATGGGTTCATTAAAAATATTTAATGATTATTCCTGAGCCGTAATTTTCCTTTATTTGCTATATCGTTTGGATCATTAATTCATCCAGCGTTGAACTAAAACTGTTTACCCGAATTTTATAAATTATTTGTTTTGCTTTACGCTTTATGGAAAGTGTTATTCCATTGGTTTTTTATCAATACTTGTCGAACCAGTATTTTTTGAGACACAATGAATATTATTTTCTTCTTGTCTATTGTTTAAGTTTGATCTACACTAGTATATGGTTTCATAGTGGTTGGTGAGATATAAAAAATAACTAAACTTTCAGATTATCGACGTAAAAAGACATGTTGTAAAAATCTGACGCTTCTAAAAGATCTAAAATATATTTGAATCGGCAGGACATATTAAGTTCAGTTTGATGCTAGTAGGAGAACAAGTGTTTTTACAATCTGTAGAATGATTTTATAGTACATTCCTATATACAACAAATGAACTAATAGTACTTATAAACAAAACTAAAATTTAATGAATTTTTTGTTGTATTTTTGTTTGTTTATATTCAAGTGGGGTCGATTTATCATCTAAAACAGAGTATCTTACATTATTGGTTACTGAGTCTAAACAGAATATCATTGGTTACATTATTATTGTTTGTAATTATGTTTTCCTAATTAACTGTATAGTTTTATAAATTTGTAATATTTATCCTCTGGTTTATACCAACCAAGGACAGGGACATGTACTGTTAGACACTGCTACCAGGTGTTTAAAAAAGGTTTATGACATCGTTTAACTATTATTGGCCTATCCACCTAAAGTGAAGTAAGGGGGAAATTGTCAGTATTTTATAACTTTAATTTAATTTTGTTAATTTTAGTTAGGAACCCTTCGATGATGGTAACATAGTTACCAAAATGTACATATCAGGAAAGTGTAATAACATATGTTAATAAATGTTTGCCAAAAGTTTATTTGTGTTGTGATAGTGAACCTAACTTGTGGTAGGGTACTTTGTGTTTATAATTTAAAATCTATACTAAAATATTCCAAGACCATTCGAGAACATTAATGATACTATTGAATATATCGTCGTTTAGATAAAAGTTATGTTGACGTAGTGTCTATGCAAATACTTTGCTTTCCCACATGAAAAATATAATTAATACTTCCTCGAAAATAATAAAATTATTTTTTTTTTCATTTCCAGAAAGATTTGTTAATAATATCTTAGCAACCCAAACTTTTAAATTAATGCATAATAATAACCACAATTTTTAATAGAGATGGAGTCGATACGATAGTTATGAGGAGGGGTATTTATGCCATACATTATATGGTAAATACACCCCTATAACTGATGATAATTAATTTGATTTACTCAAGAAAGTTAGTTTCGTACGCACGGTAAAGAACAAACATTTTCTGCACATATTTTTAAAATATAGGAAACTTACAGTCTCACTACAAAACAACACATAATATTTATTTATGTTTTTACAAAGAATAGAATAAGATCACATACAACATTCACACACTGGAAATGTACTATTAGTATTTCAACAGTACGTGTACATATAGCGCTGTTTTCGCAAGTACTGTATTGGAATTATCCTGTCTAAACACTAACAATTCGTAGATTAACTAATTTATGTTTATTTTAAATTCCAGTTTTAAGTCATAACATAATGTTGATTTAATTCTCTGTCCTTCTTAGATTTTATACAATATAATAAGTGCATTTTAATCTTTACAAATTATGACAGAAAAACATATTTAAGACTATGGTACTTAACAATTTTTAAAAGAAGCAGCAGATTGGGACACAGTAGATATCAAAACAAAATAAAATAAACTAAAGTTTAAGATATTCATAAACAGAAGACCTATCCCTTAGAGGGAAAGGTTTTACTCTAATTTGTTGATCCACATATGCATCTTACATTATACTTTAGAAGACTTCACAAATAAATAACAAAACATCGTACAATGACACTCTAAACTTTTCAATTCCTCATAGACTTTCTCCCACACCTATCCATAATCTAAATACTAACGAATCAAAACTAATCATCTCCAAACTGCCAGTTCAAAAATTGTCAGTAAAAAAGTTAAAAACCATGGTTGCCGTTTCAGGTTTCGTAGATTATTTGAAACAGTATTTATATATTTCATAAAAAAGTCTAAAATTGCTTCACAAAACCTTAACTTACAATCTATTCTCATCTAAGGGTTGAAGTTACCAGGATGGACGGGCACGAGAGGTGCATTAAGACTAAGAACAATTTGTGCTGTCTGGGATATGATGTATTTCGTACGTGAATCCAATGGCTAATAATAAAAAATTCACCAAACAACCTTTCTATCAATTATTTTAAATCACTTAAGAGGTCAAACATTTGTACAAGTAATTTTCGTGGCAATTTTTCAGTATATTTTCATTTAGGGAATGCCCAAATGTCTGAAACTTTTGACATTATGTTTTCATTATGTTTATTATTAATATCATAATTATGATATAAAAACAATAGAAACTCGAAGAACTTACAAACCGTACATTTGTACTTTTGAAAATAATGCCCTAAATAACAAATTTTACAACATTTAAATACATGAAGCTTAAACATTTCTAACGGAAAAGTTGGTAAAGTTGTAACTTATTTCATTTTAAAGGCTGTTGCAAAACAAACAATTTATCAATATAAAATATTCGTCTCTCGTACTTTTTACTAATGAGCAAAAAACAAACTTTTTAATGACTTTTTATTCTCCAAATTTTGCTTATTTTAGAAATGGAAAAAAGTTCAAGTAACAGTTTATATTTTATCAGCCTTTATAGCGAACACTTTAATAACCAAATTACTTTATCCTTTTTATTTTATGACATAATTTTTTTTGTACATAATTTATATTATTATTAGGCGTACAGTGTTTGTCATGTTATATCCCATTTTAGGTTACAATATGAAAATAAGATTTAAAACATTTTTATTGCCTCTTTGTTGAACCCTCTGAACTGCCTCATATGTTCCTCCCCGATTTCTTAATCCGTCAACTTTTCTCTTTTAGATTGTATTAGATATTTATCTTTTAAAATTAATTGATTACCTTTTTTTCCTTCAGCAACCTTAAATGTTGAAACATTACATCGGAATAATTGTTGATTTGCTCCTTAATGGTATTTTCCTCTCATAATTAAACTTATATATTTTTAAGTAATGCAATATGTTTAAAGTCTCAAGTGATAATTGTAAAGTGACAGATATTCTACTAACAATAATTAATTATGTAAGATCAAGAATACATTTAGAATATTAATATTTACTTTGAGATAAAGGTAGTGTTGTCCAATTGTCACACAAAATATAAATGATGTTTTCTCAATTAATTTCTGTGATAATTTTACAGTTGTACTAATTTTTATTATTGGATGTGTTTCATTTCTGTACACTATTAAAACTTATTCATGAAACATTGTTTTTGTATTTTCTATTTATTTCTTAACATTAGATTACCATAGATTTTGATTGTCATTGTTTACATAAAATGTCGAATGTATACCCTTTTCTTTAAAAAAAAAAGTACCTACATTCATATAAAACTGGATAAAAATCATAAACAATAACCAATCTTTCTTAACGACAATTACAAAATACAGCCTTTTTACTAAACAGAAAGAAAATATATTTTTATTAGAGTTATAAATTAATGGTGTGATTAATACAAAATAGGTTAAACAATGGACAAATCTTAATAACATTAATAACAGTGTTCTAATTAGGCAACTAAGAGTCATTTGGAATTTGCATGATACAAAACTGTAGAAAATATTGCACTAACTCCTTCATATAAACAATAATACACAAAAACAAACATTAGATTAAAAAATACTTGTCACTATCTCCCCCAAATTGTCTATAACTTTTTTAAATATCACTCAAAAAGTGGGAAAAAACCCCTTGTTGGCAGTCTTTTAATTACATAATATTCAAAAGAGTAGTTTTTAATTTCTATGGATATAAATTGTTCATAAAAACTTTTTTCATTTTTTGTTAACCGTATTGGTGGTCGCTAACCCCTAATATTTTTCTAGAGCTAACAATATGAAAGAGGTGCTAAAAATTGCATCAGTTATAAAAACAGATTTAACATATTTTGTTAAAACTATGAAAATGACAAATATGTAGGCATATGGTAAAAAAAAAAGTAAATCTTGCTAGCCATAATTCAAATGACGTTAATTTTTATTTCTGACTTTTAAATGTATTAGACACATTTTTGGGAAATATATTTGTATTTATTCATTCCGTAAACGTTCAGTTGTGTATAATCAAAAAAGATAACTGATAACTTATTTCAAAATAACCGGGAAATGTTAGGAGGTATATTTCTATACAAAATGCCCATATTATTAACAACAATAACAGCTAAGTATTGTAAAACTGATTGTAAATGATGTATGCAAATGTAATTGTCTTCCACCAATGATTACATTTCACATTGTAATGAAGTAATTACGTACAAGCTACCTTGCTGAGTAAAATACATCGGAAGTAATTCCACGGTTTTACTTAGAATTGCAAATGACTGTAATGCTTATCTTGGTCGTACTCGTGTGAATGTGGGAATTGCTATCACAAACTTGTTGTTATATATTACTTTTATGTTGGAAGTACAAGTAGTCACGCAGTTAATATGTAACTATGGGCAGTAATTGTTTCACTGAAGTTCTGACAAGTAAGACAAAAACTAAATGATTTACGTATATATATTTGTTGTCACTTATGTTTACATTCACGTGTATAGATAGTACAAAAAATTGTTTTCCTAAAAATATGTCCTATGTGTATAAATTCAACTGTGTTTGAACATAATAATATGGAATAAGTAATTTCTAGTTATTGAACTACCTTAGTGAAGCGTGCAATAAAACTGATCTACTAGCTCCAGATATATACTGTACAAGTTAAGAAACCATATTACTTTCCTAATAGACATAGATAATTTTATTTTACATAGGTTCACAGACATATTGTTTTAAAATAAATATCTATTACTTACTTGTCTGGTTCTCCATTACTTACTTATTATACTAATAACTATTTTTTATCATTATTAGAATTTCATTTGTATTTTTATTTGATTCATCAATTGCAATAATTTCATAATATATTTACAATCTTAAACCACTTTAACACAAAAATAAAAAAACACAATAAAATGAAACATATTAAAATAAGACAATATAATGAATACTACACATACTACTGGTAAATATTAACCATATAGTTAGAGAATATGAGTGGGCTCAAGGTTAACGACCTGTTCTGAGGAAACCTACATTAGATACATTTTTTTAACTTTAAGAAAGTAGTAACAGTACCGCCAGCAGACCCACCCATCCCAAAAAATACAAATATCAAACAATACCATTCTCTAATTATGACTTATCAATTACATAAGTAAGTTTCAAATCTATAAACATTCACACATATTCACATTCATTGATCTAAAGACCTACACCACCCAAATTTACACTACTACTTTAAAGAAAACATCAATATTTTTGAGATTTATTAAAAACACTTTGGACAATTTTACTGAATTCAATAAAATGCGTATAGAAATTAATGTCAGTCAATAACTTAAAAATATGGATGCTAAATAAACAAAATAATTCATACATACTCTTAATTTGGGTTTTGGAACAAAGATATCAATTTTATTTCTTAACCTGGCTTTTATGGTGTCATGGTGGTCTTTAAAATTTCTACTAATTTTGTAGAAACTACGCAAAACCTTAAAATATATAAGTTCTTTAATTGCAATATGTTTAGGGTTTTAAATAAAGGAACCGTACTCACTCTTAAAGATTATGTATCTGGTTCTAAAAAACCAATTTTGCATTCACAAATTGTTCAGCACTGGTAAAAACAAAAACAAAAAAGTTCTTTTAAACTACATTTGTGAAAATCAGCTGTATATATTTAATTCTGATAATGATGAAATGGGAAGATTAGTGACCTATACTATCATAAAAAATCTCGTAAAACATAACCGTTAGGAATAAATTTCACAAACGAACCTTGAATACCTTCGTTTTCATCAAATGTAATTTACTTTTAGGGTTTGTTAATGACACAATTAAAGTAAATTTAGTTTACATTTAAATATATAAATATTTTTTAAATATTTGATTTAGTTTAAAACCTATATAGTTGGTTTAAAATTATTTATTGACAATTACCTATCTGACATTACCGGGCGACCTATTTTTCACGCCAACTATTTATTTTATTTGGTTTGTGATTGGGTATTGGAGAAAGTTTGTGAAATGGCTATGAACCAGATATATTTATTAATAGAATAATACAATCACGATTGCGTCAAAATAAAACTGTGCTGAAAACCGGCATTAAAAATAAATAAATAAAATAAAAAAATTCGTTTCTAAAGTAGTCATCTTGGAGCTTCACCCTAACTTAAAATTTGACTCTTGAAATTTGACACACTGGTTTGGGCTCTTAATCTTCTCTTTTAAACAAAATATAAAAATACACTTTTTTTATAAAAGATTTATTATTGCTATTTTTACTTATAAATAACCGTTATTTTTAAAGATATTGTAATCAAATGCGTATATTTGGGTTATAGACAATATTATATTTATGAATAATTTATCAAATATGTTAGAGCCGATTTAGAGTAAAAGGGAATTTGGTGTTTTTGTTTTAAGTCTGATACCGCCAAATTTTGATTATGAAAGTAATGTATAAAGTTATGATCTACTTATCGAAAAGGATGAAAATCTATAGAGCACTGCCTTGATAGTAGATTGCACACGTCATTCCTAAAATAATCACTTTCTTGTGTTATTTGGAACAAGTAGACTTTTTGTTTTAAGTAAACTGATTTATCGGCGAAAATCATTATATCCATGTTTTAACCCGTTACATAATACTATATATGTGAATGTAAGAAAGCTTATTAAGACAACAAGTGATAATTTTTACTTTTACTAATTTTATCAAAAGTCAACTTTGGGGAAAATCTGATATTAATATTCAAATTTTGTTATAAGTTGACAGGACTAAAATTTTAATTTTAGGTCTTATTTAGAAGGAAGCAGAGGTGAATAGTTTTTACAATTCCACAGCCTTCTTAATCTAAGGTTCGACGACAAAAAATGAGAATAAACTCCATTGTACACGAAGGCTGGATCAAATCATTGGGGGACTGTAACATTATAAACACCGTATACAATCATTTCAACTTTCTTTATGCTGTAGACCTACATATTTTCTACCTTATTCGACTTTTTCCCTTTGACATATTCTTCGTAGTGTTGTTATCTATTGATAATAAAAAGAATTCCATACCACACGCTTCATTATGCAGAATCGCTGAGCTATATTACATTGACATTCTTTCTTCTGTATATCTTTTGTTGAATATTGTGTATCGAATATATCATAAATACTGTATTCATGTAATAAAGTATAGTTCATGTATTACAAGTTTGTGATATGAAATAAAATTTTGTATCAGAAATTTATCAATCTTTATACATCTAACTTCCTATTATAACGAGAAAAAAACTATGCTATGTTTGAAGATGTAACTTCATAAACTACTCCAATTATAGAAATGTTTTTGTTATTGAAAAGTTAATTTCTTCATAACGGACATTGGTTGTATATTATTAGCGAAAAATAGTGGGTGTTCCTTTACGAGTATTTAAGGAACTTATGTTCTGTTATAGAATTATGAATTGAGAAACTAAAAAAGAAGGAATAGGTTTTAATTCCAACTGTTATTATATAAAACGCAACGACACTCTGTCTGTAAGCTTATAATTCAAGAACAGCTATTTTGATTATTATGTATTTTTCTCTCCTAGATAGGTAAAATAGCTGGTTAGGTTTAGGCTATATTTGATTCAAATTCATTCAGTAGTTTCCAACTTAGAACAATATTTTTCGACAACTGTCATACAAAAATATATTATACAATGATTTTTGGATATGCTTGGGTGTTTTCTTAAAATTTTAAGTGAGAACTCTCTATTGCTATAAGATTTAAACGCTGATTGGATATGAAAACGTTTTTTAATAATGCTGAAGTAGTATTCATCTTTTTTCTAGCACTGAAGTCCATATTCTCCAGTACATTTTTGACATTCAGTGTTAGCATCAATTATTGTCAATAAGACAGTTGGTACTTATTTAAACATTTTTATTTTAGTTTGTCTTTATTTTATTTATATATGTTTAATATAAACCAAGCTCAATGATAATATTTGTATCAGTGTGAGTAGGACTTGTAGTTCTACCATGCCGGCGTTGTCCCCTCCTAAAACCAGACTCTTCCACTCCCACGAAAATTGGTTTACATTATATGAATTTCTACATTTATTTATAAATCAGAATTTTTATTTATCAGACTACGTTTCGTGAATTGCTGATTTGGCAGTTTTCTCCCTCACGGAGGTAAGCTATCTGATCAGGTTCTAGTCTATGTTTGATGAAAATTGGTTTAAACAGTTTATATTAATAATTTCTAAGTACGTAATTAAAACGTCATGTAAAATTTAAAACATTACATGAAGTTACTTCAAAGGATTCAAAATTATAAGTCGTTAAGTTTGAACGTTGCCGTCGGAAGAGTATAAAAATAAATAGCACGATAGTCGCAAAGCCGCTATTGTCTGAGAAGATTTTTCATCTTCCATGCAAAATTAAAATTAAAAAGTGCTATACTCATTGTACTGTTAATTTCTGAGACTGACGGGTGTGTTTACTACTCATGTTCATGGGGGTCCTTGAGGAATCTGATTTTTTTTAAATGTTTTTGATCTGTTATCAATCTTTATAGGGGTATATCTATATTGTACATTGGTTCAGAAAGAAAAAGTTAAAATGTATTAGTAAATGACTTGGTTATAATTTCTTTATACGATTGTAATTAAATTTAGTCAGACCATCTAGGGTTCGCAGCCGAGGGCAGATAAAATTTGATGATATTTATACTGTAACGATGATCAACTTATTTGCATTTAATTTTCTATTTTCATTTAAATCTAACAATTAATTCTCTTTTTATTACTACATTCAAAATATGAAAAATAAATTTTGATTAGTTTTGTCATTCGATAATTAAAAGTTTTTAATGTAATAACTATTTGACTAATACGAGATATGTTCATTTTACTTTAATTTTTTGTACAAATAATTTACGAAAATTTCTTATTTTGGACGAAAAACCTATTGTTTAATTTAATATCAGATTGATAATTAATAATAAATTTCGATTTTGCATTGATTATTGACTGTTGATCTTCCAGTTTTCATTTATTTATTTATTTATTTTTTGTATGCAGTTTTTCTTCCTTTTATTGTTCCATTTTTAGATAACTATTAAAACAGTTCGAAATACTAACAACCAACACTTTTATCACTTTATTATTTTATCTGTATGAATAACATTCGTACAACGGTTGTACATGTCGACAATAATATAGAGGCCAAGAGAACGGAGGTTTGAATCGCCGCCATGGTGGTATTCGTACAGTTAATATTCTAATGTGACTGTTGATGAATGTTCATTTCAAAAATAGGGATGAAACAGAAACTTTTGTATTTAATACTCCGTGCAAAATTTATGTTCTTTGCTATATAGTTGTACATAATACAACTAATTTGCCTATTGTGTTTGCAACGATACTCTATTGTTAAACATGTGTCTCTGGTTTGAAATAGGAGCTAGCTTATCTGGTTATAGTTTAGATTAATAAACTGTTAAAGGTTCAGGAAAGGTATGTCCAGTTATGCACGTTGCGTATTTTGTGTGTGTTACTATGATACTTAATGTTAATTAACCTTAACAGACATGATGTAAGTCGTAAAATCATCAAAGAACAAAATAAATACCTACGGTCATAAAATAGTCACTATTTTTTTACATAATACAGCATTTCATTTGCCTCATATTACGTAATTAGAAATTTTGTAGCTGTTACCGTCTACTGAAACTTATTAGACGCCACATATGATCATAGTTCAACTATTATATTATAAAAGTACGAACAATAATAATAATAAATGTATAAACCTCACAGTAAGCTGCAAACAAACATGCAATTTTAACACAATTTTATAGGCGTAAATAAAAATAAAATAGTTTGTTAAATGTATTTGTATGCTATTTATTTTCTTCGTCCTGGTCATTAAGCTGTAACTGACCCCACAACAGGTAATGGATTGTATAAATGCAGTACAAAACTAAATTAAAAAATTTTCTATAAGAGTCAAGTGGCGTTAAAAAGTCATCCATCGGTTAGGGTAGGTATCTTGCTTGGGGATGAGAGTAATCGATTATTCAACATATTAGAATTGAGGGGAAAAGAGCGTCTTTGTGAACTCTCGGCCACCACACTGGAATAGAAGGAAATCACAACGCAGACGAGTTAACAAAATAGCCGCACCAGAGTATGAGAAGAGACAAACCAGGGTGCCGATTATATTAGAAGGGACTTACAGAATACTATTTGTAAGCATGGACTTGTAAAGAAACCAGGGTAGATGTAATGTAAGGAGATATTAGAGTCAAGTTAGGACCTTGGTTAGTGGATCCGATGAGCTAGAGGATAGGCACTCATCAGGGTAAAGAGAGGTAACCTTAAGACAGCGAAAATGGTCCATTAAACGGGGCATTGTTCCCTCAACGATTTACAATGATCGAAAATAGAGGTGATAGATTTTATGACAGGTGTAAAGAGACTATCACATCAAGTTCTGTTGGGTATAGTAACCGCTTATCTTCTTGTAAAATTTTATTTTCAGAGAATTCCTTCTAAATAATTGTCTTTACTGTAGCTGTCTGTTGGTACAACTCCTCCTACTTCTACGTCACAAAGTCCTGGAGTTTGGATCTCTGCAGCTCAAAACTTGCTACTGCAGAAATCTCTATTGTCTTTTCTTTAAACACTTCTAACGGTTTTCCTGAGATATTTTTTACTTTTTCTTGGTCGGAATTTTGTAATCCTTCGCGTCAGCTTTCACGACAACTTCGCGTGATGTTTGTCGGTCCGCCCGTTCTCACGCAATTCCTTACGCAACGATCGACGTAATTTTCAATTTTTATTGTTCACACCTTTTGATTTACAGTTTTGAAACTTCACCATTTTGTTGGGTTTCTGAAAAAAATACACTGGTCGAACCGAAAATACTGTCTGACCTTCCTATCTTACGTAATTTTGCACACAACTTCACACTATCTTTTTTAGAGTTTTATTATTTACTGATTACCCTGGGACTTACATATTCTTTATCATTATATGACTTTAACTCTGTTTTATTAATTTTGAAATTTTATGTTTATTCGTTTTCACACAAGGGGTTGAAAACTAAAGCCTTTCTATTCTATTCAAATTTTGTAATTTCATTCCCTATTAAACTTTAATCTTGTAACTAAACTTAAACAACACATTTTAAAAATGTATGTTTATTTAAGTTCTATTCAACTTTCAAATTATACCCTATCATATAACTTTTTTATTATTAATTTTTTCAACAATTATACAAGAGAGTTTTAATCTTATAATTCTTTATTTATTACAGAAATACCAAGGTTTTTTGAATTTGATTAATTTAGAAAATTTTCAATTTATTCATTTAAATTTGCTATAGCGTACGTTAGTTTATATGAAATAACCGTAAAAGATCTGTATTGGGTACAACTTTTATTACAATTGCCCATCCTTTAACATTATTACTTCATATTTTCATAATTCATCAAATATGAATTTCTTATTCAAAATCTACCGACATACGATTTTACTGTCAAAACGGGTAGGCGAAAGTTGACTTTAGACCGAGTTTTAGGTCAGTTTCAACGACTCGCCCTGAGCAGCAAAGTTGGTTACAATTCAGTCAAACCTTGTATTAGGATTAAATTCCAATTTTTCTCTTTTTTGACCAAAATCTAATCCCATACAACGAATTTCCGTTGTAGTATATTGTACACGGTGATTTAAAATTCCAGAACTCTAACTTGAAATATTTATATTATACATTTGTTTTTAAATTTTAATACAATTTAAATGAATTACAAAAAAAAAAATACTGTAACTTAAACTAACAACGAGGGCATTTGCCACTACAGTATGTAATATACTGCAGTTAAAATGAACAATACAAATTATATTTGCCTTAAAGGAGTTAAACATTCGTTATGGAAATATTCGGATTATTTTTAAGTCCTGCAAAGATAGATGGAAATTTGAAATTATTATTAGGTCCACGTAAGATATGACGGATACAATAAATCTTTACATATTGAAAATGTTGTTCTTGCGCATCTTTAAAACAAATGTATATGCTGTAAATGTACGTATTTTATAATACAAAACTGGAGGGTCTATTCTGACTTTGCAACCTACATACAACCCACCAAGAGGTAGTGCCTTTTTGTTCTTAGGGAAGATATGGCTACTTGAGTAGTAGTAAGATCAAATTCATCACCCCTTTTCAGATCAAATTTATCACCCCTTTTCACCCCCCCCCCCCGTACATTCAGCTAGGAACACTCAGGACTGTCAGTGTATATCTCAGAACTGATATCTCGGGATTACCAAAATAGATCTAGTTAAAATTATGTATACATTACTTTATGTCAATAGTTTGGATAAAAATTGTTAAACTACTCAAAAAGATATAGGATCCAACTAGGAAATCTTGAGATTATCAAAATGTACATCCATCTAAGCTATATCAAGATTGCTATTCTATAAATTTTGGTTCAAAATCTTTGATTACGAGATTAGTAAATCTAGATAAATATCACAGGAGCAGGGGAGCGGGTTCCGTGATCAATTATTGGATGGTACTACTCACAAAAAATTTATATCCAGCTAGAGACCCTTGAAAGTATCAAAGTCTACATCTAGCTAAGTGTATCGGGATTGCCATCGAATAAATTTTGTTAAAATATTTTGATCACGTGATTGGTACATCCCCGCAGGAGCCAGAGAACGACGATGCATGAGTAAATATTTTAAAACTTTTCAAAAAAATGAAGATCTAGCTAGATAAGTCCCACGAGTGTATCAAAGTGTACATCTAGCTAAGATATCTCGGAATTGCCATTGATTAAATTTGATCTTGAGATTGGTTTATCCGACTAGGTACCGCATGAGCCAAAGAGCGGGGCTTCGGAAAACCCTTCAGTAAAATTGTGTCCCCTTTCCAAACCAATATAAATACATTAAATCGATTACATTTTGATGAAAAAAATTGATGAGGGTTAAAACTACTCGAAAAATTGTAGATCTAGCCGGTCTATCTCGGTAAAAAAAACTATATATACAGATTTGACCCCTTGGGATTGTTTAACATTACAAAACTTTCCAAATTTACAACATTAAATATGACGTTACCAATATTGGAAAATATATTTCATTTACAAATATATCTACATTTAGATATGAACTTGTGTAATATTGAGATATATGTTTACATTCAGATAAGTATGTTTTCGTTTTAGATTAGAATAGAATGTTTCACTGTTACTTTTTAAAACATCATACTTGTAACATGTTGACTAATTTGGATATCACCATCATTACTGAATATGACGACTATTATGGAACTTTCCTTATGAATACTGTTAGCCATTACACTTTATAATTTTAAAATATAACTAAATTTACCACTAGATATCCCACACACAGTGTATATAAAAAGAATAACTCGTATTATTACTCCAAGTGAATATTGTGCCATATCTCTCGTTCAATATATTAAAACTGGGTAAGTTGATTACACTTGTTATCCATTGATCTTTTGATATATTTATCTGATACAATGGCAGAAACTTGTCCTATTAATTTGCGATAAACTTTTCTCTTCTAAAACATAACTAAATAAACATATGCAATTTATACATTCTGATAACACATTCACTTGTAACACAATTAAACAGAAAATACAAATTACAAAGGCACTCATTAATACATAATAATAAACCACAATAAGAAAGTGAGAATCTCAACTGTACAAATGTAATAAAACTTTATAGGAATTAAGTATATTTGTCACAAAACCTTCAGTAGAAAAGATAACCTAAACAAACGTTTAAAGTTACACTTGCTAAAGGTCAACAACATAGAACACTATCTGGCCCTAACACTTCCCTATTAATTCTCACGACACTCAACAACATTGAACACTATCTTGTCTTAACACGTCAGATAAAATACAATCTATTACATCCCACGACACTTAATAACAATGCTCAATATCTAAACCGATCATCTCAGATAATTAACAACCTGTTATATTCACGACACTTAAGCAAATAACATATTCACAGATATTGAAACATTTTTGTGTGAATAGGCCTGGTTTAAAAACATTTCGACTAAACACCCTTTTGGAACAAATATTGAATTTGAACTTTTTTTTTTCATTTCTTTGAAACTTTGTACCGTATAAATTTTACAAGATAGTCTGTTAGTTAATAATGTCAATATTTTTATTGAATGTGAATTTATAAACATTAAAAAATAAATCGGTTTTTGTCCTACGAAAAATACCCAATGAGAATTTAGAATGTGAAATTAAAGATTCCGGTTTATTTTTAAAGACTTGCACAATTTCAAGTCAGAGTGAACAAATATAACCCTTTTGAGGAGAAAACGAAACATTAAACACTCCAAAACATTAGTAAACACTTCTGTTGGCATAAATGTGCAAAATACTGACAATTTTGGTTTTAAAAATACTGTACTAAGGTTTTTTAAAAAAAAAACACTGTGAACCAAATGAAGACATCCAGTAACAAACCCCAAATCTATAGTAAGTATCATTGCAACTGTATCGATTCACCACTAAAATGTTTGATATCCCCAAATTTGAAAGGACACAAATGTTAGCATATTTTTTTTTGGTATTTTAAACAGACAATGTGTACTCCATTAAAGTTTGTTATGACGAAAAAACTAACCACTGTGATTTAGTACACGTATCAGAAAAAGAAAAATATCAATACGCTTACATTAGAAATTTCAACCCGTTACGGAACATAAACACGCAGTTGAAATATGAAAAGAAAGGTTTGCACATTTTAATCAAAAAATATATATATATAAGTTTTAAAAACAAAGTATCACAGGCAATTATGTGGTTGAAATGTACCATTACGATCAAACATGCCTGTTGAGAAAGATATTATTTTAAAAAATTACAACCGTAGTCATGGGGTGAATTTTACTGCAAATGGTGTCTTTGAAAGTGTTCTAACTCCAATTGTAGTTCCTAAACTTAACCCGAAATAGAAATATACAACTCCATATGCGATATTTTTTCCATAAATCTACCCATATCTCATCAAAGACATAAATACGAGTTTATATAAATTGGAAATTTTAGAGGAAAGAATAGAGCTTAACATGTATTGAATTATATTAGTAAGTGATACAAAGCATGTTAATGAGATTTTACATACAAATAGACTCCCACTGATTTCTCAGAACCCCAACAAAATGTTATATCATGACAAAACAAAAGAATGACAAATATGTGAGCGAGGTTATATCCCAGCTATAACCAATAAAATGAGCTCCTATGACCTAGCATGGTATTTAGATGCAAGTAATTAAAAGGACATAGTATATCATTATATCGTAAAATCAAGAAACACATTTTGGTAAATTAAGAGTGAATACTGTCCTAAAATGTTGAACATCAATGGTCATTTTCATGGTCTAAAAAGTAAAGTTCCTCTAAGTCATATTCTATCATTATAATATTCTTCTTTAATTCACAAGAAATGCGTGTTCTATATATATTTCATCACAAGTACAGTCATAAGATGTGATGAATGGTAAAACTTTAATTCATATCTTATTGTTTACAAAAATATACAATAAAGTGATTTAAATAGTTTTTTGTATTGTTAAGGTGAGCACTTTACAATACTGCGATAATAATTACTTTGAAATAATGAACAACAATATCATTTCGGGTAGAAAGAGGGTTAAACGTTTGGAGGGGGTGACCTCAACCCTTTCAACCCCGCTCCCTGCCTCCTACATTACAGTGACATTTAACCACTACTCGAGTGATGTTATATTCCATACATAGCTACATATTATGCGATAGCTAAAATTTTTATTTTAAATTTATTGAAACTATGTATACGTATTATATTATAATCCAGCAGACGGTCTGAGACTATTCTTATAACAATGATGTAATAAATGAAATCATAGGACTATATTCGATATTTTTTATTCTTTATTAGCTTTTTGAAATTTAATAAAAATCGTTAAAATATGATACTGGTTTATTTACACTAACCGGTACTTACGTATTAACGCCACCGCAGCAACTTTGCGCATATATATTTATAAGGTTTATAATATATATTTAAATATATAGCTACCTGGCCAAACCTTATATATATATAATTATATCGCAAAGTAAGAAAATATTGATGCATATAAATATGCGCAAATTTTCTGATGTGGCGTTAATACGTAAGTACCCACTATCCGTATGACAGTCAGCCATTTTCAAATGGGAATGAACTAATTTCATTTGATTTGTAGAATTTTATTCGTAGACGGAAAAGATGTACTGTTTCTCTTAAAAGCTATTGATTCAATTAAGTGTGAACGGAATGATGGGTGGGAGAATAATGAAATCTGAAACCTTTTCCTCTGTCATTCTAAATTTATATCTAAGCCCGAAGATAACTCCTGATAGAAGAAAGACATAATAATATAACGTTTTCTTGAGTTTGAAACACTTTTATAGAGAAAACGTTTATTCCCAATTATAATTTTGCACATAAATATATTCAGATATGTTGTTTTTAAATTAGCGACTGAAATATAAAAAGCGACAATCAATCTGAATTTTAAACAATTCCCATGCAAAATACCCAACTATTCACTCCTTATTATAGAATTTTGCTACATTTTAGCCTATTTTAATATATGATTATAAAGTATGTAGAAAATGTGGTATAATAACATCCTTCGATTTAGTGATACAATAAGTAAACTGATTGCAGCCTAACACACTTTTCATGAGAGTATACTTATTAGATTATAATTATATAATCCTTTAGTACAAATAAGTTGTCATTCAAACTACTCTACTGTTATAGTATAGAACAAATAGTATACAACTGTAGCACTACAAACATGTGTAGCTCTAACATTTGTGGGAAGTTTAAAATTTATGTGTTGTTCAAGTTTGAAGAGAACTGTTAAGAGGGTTGTTTTATTTTAAAAAAAAATACATGTAGCGGTTTTAAATAAACGTTACAATATATATAGGGTTTGAAAAGGTTTGGGGGGGCAAAAATTCCAAAAATGACTGACTGATCGCAATTTCTCAAGAACGACAAAACGTATGAACCTGAACGGTGGTTCCTAAAGCTCTAAATGTGTAATAAGAAAGGTATTTCAAAAAATGCCGAGTTTAACCAAATGGTAAAAAAGCCGAAATCCCATTTTTCACTAAATCTAAGAGATAAAAAGTGCTGGAAAAGCTGAAACTGAGTACATAAGTTTTTTTTGTAAAGTTCACCACTTATGAAACTTCTATAAAAGCAGACGATTTAGGGAAAATTTGGGCCACAACATTGAATTTTAAAATGAGTGTAAGAAACAAGATGGCGGATGGCAATTCTATTCTCTTTGACCAAAGTCTTCCTACTCATCGGTTTACTCGATTGTTGGTGCTTTTTTAAGGGGCTTTTGTTTAGGCCTAAACAATCTCAAACTCTAAATGTTAAATGTGAATGGTTAGCTTGGCTTAGACGGGTCAAAGTATGACTTTAAACCTGAATATGTTAATTAATAGTAAAATTCGATAAAAATTGCCCTGTTATAAAATTTTCAAATGAGACTCACGTTAGTAGTGAAGGAGAGTGAGGAGAGGCGTGAGAGGGAGGAAGGAGGAGGAGGAGGGGACGGGATCGGAGTGGATAATTAGCTGATAAGCGACCAGTAGAGCACAGTTCAGTTCAGTCGAGTCAGTTCGTGTTGGACTACTGTACATTTACATCGTCCTGATTTCTCTTGCTTGCATATTGTCAATATCAGAACATCGGTTTTCATCACTACCATATTTATCTTATTTCCTTTTGTCTGTTCTTTGCATTTCTTCACCGTATCTCCAATAGTTTTTTCAGTTGTTCTAATTCAGGAGGTTCATTATTTCCCAAGAAGAATTTTACTTCTGTTTCATTTGTACTTCCTTTAGTCACCTTCAGCATTTTCCAACAGACATTTTGTTCAAGTTTCATCATTTCAACAGCTTCTTAAACCTCATTTTATTTCTTTGACTACCACTGTTGTTTGTTTTTCCTTCATTCGTCAACTTTTATTTAATTTTTAAAAGATAAAGATTTGTTTTTAGTTTATTTGTATGAAAAGTTTTTACAGGTTGTGAAAGGTTCTGTTAACTTATTGATTTCATTTGTTAATCCCACCTCCCTTCGAATTGTTATTGTCGTTCAGTTTTTAGTTTTCATTTCTTTAACTGAGAATTAAGTTCAACTTCTTTTGTCGTCCATTTTTTATACATTTCAGACATTTTTTCATACAAGCAAATAAAACCTTTAAAAAACCTTCGTGTTAACTCAGTTATTTTTAGACTTGTTTTCAATAAATTGCAACACCTTCCTTTTCCTTATCGGTACAATAGTATGGAGCTCATTCAGGTTGGCAGTGTTATGGTGCCTCACAGAGTTGTTCATGTGGAACCAGACGGCTGTTATTAATAAAAGTGTTATGATAATATATACTGACAATATAAGTCTAACTATTTGAACGTAATTTAGAAAAGTAATATAGGTTACGACATGGTAAACAATAATTGACACAGATACTCTACACTTGAAAAACGTATCACATCACAGTTATAGTTCACAAAGAAATAAAATCACTGCCAGTGTTTACTTAAACAAAGATGTAACAGCAAAGCTACTGTGCACGGAAACACATTTTGTTAAGGTTTTATGATGTAATAACATGTAATGAATATTTTGTGCCTTTATCTGATATTACCTCCATATTTTGAATTATCGAAAAGTATGAAATATCAAAATTCACTAGACAAATTTACGAAAGTTGCAGGAAAAGACGAATATGCAGCAAGATTACATAATATTGTATATAAACATAAAATAATTCTTTATTTATTTATTTTTTTTTTTCAATTTACTGTACGAAAAATTTCTGTAATGAAACACCTAAATTAATAACTCTAAAAATGATAATGTATTAGATAATTTTCGCTAATCATAAAATACATTGTAAATTGAAAAATCCTTTTATATGGCCTATAACAAAAATATATAAAATGTAAAGAATTAAATTTTTACAACCTCATATTTTTATGATGCCTTAAGTTTCTGAACATATAAATTTTGTGCTTCATGAAGCGATTCATATCACGCTCAATCATAAAACTCGAGGAGAAAATATTGGATGTTTTACAATTGTATATATTTTTGGTTCCATATACAGAACTTCTAAAAGTGATTATCCACCATTTATAATTTAAAAATAATACAATTAATTATGACCCACCATTCAAAAAGAGGCAGAACACACTAATTACCACTTACAAGTCACCAAGCATGTAAAAGATATATATGGTTTAATTACGTAGATTCAATTCTTCTGAAATGAAACTGAATGAGTACAAAATGATCCACAAACATAACTTATTTGTAAATTTACTGACATTAAAGTAAAATATTTGGGAATTTCTCGTGACTTAAAATTAAACTGGAAAAACCATGCCAAAAGAAATAACAAAATTATATTTAAAATTTAGAAAAAAAAACAGATTGGTTACTCGGACGATGATCTGAATGTAAATGTAACAGATTTAAGAAATCTAATTTTTAGAGTCAAATTGTAGAAATACCAGGCGTGTATAAATAAATAATGTATCTAGTGGAATTGCTTCCTAATAATGTCTAGATAAAATCTTAAACAATAATTATGCGTACTCACCAAAATATGATATATATTTAGATACATTGACCAAAAATAGAAATATATTATTTTAGTTCAATATTTATATTATTTAAAAAAATATCGTTCTCAAAATATAACTCTTTGAAAAAGTTCAAGAATTTAGGACGAGAAATGGAAAAGTTAAACACTATCTAGAAACTTATTTTATTTTATTTTGTTTTAAGTTTCATTTTCAAAATATAACTCTTTGAAAAATTTCAAGAAATTAAGAAGAGAAATCGAAAAGTTAAATACGTACTGAAAAATAAATTAGGTGAACAATAAAAGTAGAAGAAGAATAATTTTATTTATAACTATTGAGAAAAATGTATTTTTCCTAATTCTGAAGAAAAATTCACAAAACCTTTACAAAAATTTTTGTGTGAAAAATGATGTAAAAGTTTTTTTTAAATACCTAGAAAAATGCATAAATATAGGTTCATTCAAAGTTACTATTTGTTTATCAACGTTCAAGAATAACGATTATTTTTTAATTTCAAACAGTTTTTTTTTTCTTGAAAAGTGAAGATCAAGATTTAAATAATTTGTATCATTCAAAAATGTACATAAAATTTATATACATTTTATTGCATTTTCATTTTTAAAAAATTTATTTAATTTTAATTTAATTCGCAAGTCTTGTATATAATACAAATATAATATTTTACTAACGATTTATCATGTTTTGGTAAATATCTCACAATTCTTTATTCAAGTTAGTGTTTTCATTGCATGGGAGTGGTATGGAAGAGGTGCGTTATTTTTCAAACTATTTCTTCAAAATTCTTAAGTCGGTCTGTTACGACTTAAGCGATAATTGTGTCATAAAAAAGAGCAATAAATGTCGCAAGTTTTAACTAAATTTGTTTTTGCAATAAGCTAACAAAACTACAATTTAGTAACATATGACACAGTATAACCTGCGAAAATCTTTGTTGTAGTTGTTCCGTGAATGCCCGTAATTCGGATGCGTTACCCATGCGTTGTCATCCACAAGTGTTTTGCTCTTTCCTTACATTGTCTCCAATCCGTTTATTGGCATTTCGGTATTTGGTTCACAACACATATTAAGTTTTTATGTGCAAGTTGTTCGCAATTTGTATCGTACTTTGTGGTGACTTCTCCGCAACCCGTGTTGTGGACTTTTCGTGTGACGTTCACGAACGTGTCGTGCAGTTTCCATGCAATATTCGTAACCAATGTAGTGGTATTTCCATGATAGGTTCTCCAGACGTGTTGTGGACTATCAATGTAAAGTTCGCAACTCGTGTCAGGAGATTTTCTAAAACCGTGTAGTAGGCGTACTTTATGTTCTCTGCAATCTACTTCCGTGTGATGTATGTCCGTAACAATATCTACAATGTGTGTTGAGTTCTTCACTTGTGATTGTCATAACCCGTATTGTGGTCTTTCAGTGTATTTTCCGCAACACATTTCGTGGTGGTTACGTGTGCCGTTATAGTTCCATGTAATGTTAGCAAATATTGTTCTTGTCTTCCGTGTGATATCCAAAACATTGTCTTGTCCTTTCCAAGAGATATCAGACACGCTTTCCGTCGTTTTACCTTGGCACATTCCCATCACCGGATCTTAATCTTTTGCACAATGTTATAAATCCGTATCGTGTCCCATCTGTATTTTTCCTAAGACTCCTATCGTGGTTTTTGCGTTATATGTCTGAAAACCTGGTAATTGTGTTTTTACATGTGTGGTTACACAGACCATTTTGTGGTTTTTACGTGTGATTTCCACAATTAGTGTTAATGTCTCTCCTTGCGAATACCATAACCAGTATCTATGTCTTTCCATGTACTGTAATACCTATAATAGTATATTTCATCAGATATTATGTGTTTAAAATGGAAAGAATAGAATAAAGGACACTAATTCGGTTTTACTTTGACTACAAGATGTTTCTGCAATTTTCTCGGCACTAATATTTTAAATAACCTCATGTTTTTTTCAAAGCATATAAAACAACGGACGGTCGTAATGTTTCTGTTCCCTTTATGATTCCGAAAGGAAACAACAATAGCTTGTAAAACTTTCATTAAACATTTTATATCGTCTTTACTGAACGTCTTAAAAAGCACAAAGAGCTAGCGTAAAACATAAGAGCTTTTACTAAGAAATATGTTACAATAAAAGTAACTAATGGCAAGAATTCTAAACTTCGTTCTGAGAAATAGTGTATCTAAAATCTAAAAACAAATAGATTAATAAACGTTTTTTATACAATTATACCTTAAATATTAACTTTGTTCCAAACTCTTGTTTAATATTAGTACAGTCTTAATAGTAATAATAACTATATTTCAATTGTGAGTAAACAGAAATTTTGTTAGGATATACGTAATTATGAATAATTAATATTTCTTTTGTGTACGTATAAATAGTGTGTTTATTTATGTGTAATTTTTATAGGTATCACTTTTTATCGGATGGAAGCAATCACACAGGATTTCCATATTTTTTTCCAGAAGATTATTATCATAAAATCCAGTCTTAAAAAGGATAGTCATTTAATTGTCGTTTTATTGCTTGTACCGAGCATTTAAATTTTAAAGTACATTCTTGGCTATCCTAATAATGAATTACTTTTAGTATTGTAGAGTTTATTGAATATATTGCATTGAGCTCACAACGACGAAAGTTGTGATTAATATTTTAATTTTTTAAGTAGACTCTAGCTCCTTTTAACATTTACAAATATTGTAGTTTATCAGTGGGATCTCTACTAAATTATTCAAACCGCCAAGTCTACTAACTAATAGTACAATTGTTGAGCTTTACGTGCGTCTAAATGCCCTATTAGCAACACAAATTGTACCTTGTTAAAATCTGATACTACCGACTTTCATAAGTATGAGAAGAAAAGTAGACTCTCACTATTAAATATTGTATAAAAGAATGCATAACTAACCTATATATTTGTAATCAAAATTTACTATCAATAAAATACACATAAGAAGCTATTATATGTTATTTAAATAATTTTATAATTAAATATTCACAAATTATTCAATTGACAAGTGTAAAATATAAGGAAATTAAGAAAAAAACTGTTGCTGGGTTTAAAGACACGTGTTCACTGAAGCTCTTATGGGAAGTTTGTTATGTCGTAGTCACAAAATTGTTCTTGGTTTTTACCATAACCATACCCGTTCTGGTTTTGAGTTTACGGTGTCATTTTTTGTAGTAAACGTATTGTAACCGTTCACTTTACAATGTTTTGATTTTATTAAATCAGTGTTAAATTCTTCCTTCCTTAACGATGTTTATAATAGCTCACGTATCATACAGTTAAAATGAGTGAGTTTTGTGTGAGTACGGATGAGTCATGTTTCCTTTGATTACAATAGGTTGGTTTTCAATAAATGTTAAAATTATGGTTAAAACATAACCTGAGAATAGTTAACGTCAAAGATTGTAATTAACTTTTAGTACAGGAGTGTTTAATTTAACTTGTGTTAAACTCATATGTTAGCTTATGTATAGAGAGATACATAGAGTTTAAAAACTTATTGAAAAAATCTATTTGTCTAATATTGAGTTTTTGATTTTAAATAAACATAAGATATCCACAACGTACCTATGCCAATAATTTATTTTTGGTCGGTACTAGTTATTGTTGGACATTAGAAAACTTTTTTCGAAGTTGTTCAAGAAAATCTCAATGGAAAAGAAGATAACGGGAACACATATATTATTTAATCGATCACTTTGAAAGTAATATTTCCTATTGAACAAGAAATAAGTGAATTCTGACTGAGTACCGCTCTTAACAACTACATAAGTTCTTGTAGTTTGACCATGGGCAAGGTATTGTTTGTTCTAATGTTGTTCTACAGAGCTATACAAGTTGCATTGACAAATTGCTACACCTGGTTTTAAATTACTGTATAATGAATAAATGAATTTTTTGTGTGAAAGATTCATTTATTGGCAAAATCTTCATCGATGAGGCAGTTTCTCCCCTATATTTATTTAACCAATTTTGACAGGACTCCAGCTATCCTCCAGTAAACCATGGACGCCCCTCGGATGATAAAACGTCAAACCAAAACGACATTGTAATCTCTGTAAAGACTTTCTCAAGTTAGAGTCCTTTTATTTGGATTTTAAGCCTATTTATAAATCCTTAGTTGTTACAGGAACTGTTGCACCATATTTATTTCTGTTTTGTACGAAACTGTTGTCTTGAATATTGTAAATGGTTTGTCTTGCTGGTGGATATCTATTGTAAATGTGTCTTCGCAATTACTACAAATTGTTTCAGGGTGCTCAAAATTCCAGTATAGTATCAGGATCCTCTTAGGTCACACAAAGATTAAATCACCAATTAATTAAAGAACTATCACAAATGTGACAATAATTACAAAGACACGGACCATACACCATCAAATTTTGAAGAAAAAAAAAAAAAGAAAAAAAAAAAAAAAAAAATAGAAAAAAAAGAAGAAAAAACAACAAAATATTAAAACGTCTTATAATATCAAAAAAAAGTTTTTATTTATATAATAAAACGCAGTATGCCAATATATAAGAATCCCTGTATATCCATTAGCAGTTTTTCTACGTATATTTATACGACGGTTATACATGTATTAAATATGACAATAAACTTTAATATTAAAATCATTAAACTTTTGATTTAGCCTTATTTTATGACTTACTGAGAATAATACTAATTATAATACAAAACTAATTACAGCGTATTAATTGGATTTTATTATTTTACTTTTTTTTAAATTTTTTCATTAAAGTGTTATCAGAAGTTGTTTATCAAGGGTTATTTATCAAGTGTTATTCATTGAGCAGAATAAAAGTGAAGATTTTCTAAATCATTAACTTGTATTCATAATAAATTTGTAACTTACAATTTTTGTTTCAAAGTGTATTTATTATTAAAAATTTTAACATTATCACTTACAAATCAATAAATCCAAGTTAAATTCATTATTATTATTATTATATCCCTCTTTAAAAATATTTAACTATTTTATTAGTTGGAAGGAAATATTTATTTGAAGTTTTATTTTGTACCTAACATAAATTTAAATGAGTTTATAAAATTACATTATGCAAATAATAGTCGTCTTAATTTTTTGTATATAACCTGTTTCCTAACAAATTGGTGAGTTTATTTAATAAAATCGTTTGCATTTAATAAATACTATTAAAGAAATAGCTTTTTAAGAATATTCACATCACAATTTTTAGTTCACTATCAGTTATTTATTGTAAATTTGTTCTTACATTATAAATTTAAAAGGAAATATATAATAGGTCATTTTAGGCCTACTGTTTATAGTAGTTCCGGAAATAAATTTAATTTATTGGTTTAATTTGTTTTTGGTTACATTTATCAAATGTTATAGGTTGCCCTATTTATCGCATATTTATAAATTATTCATATGATGCCACGGTTTAATTGGAGTTTTTATTTTCATACAAATAAATAGACTTTAGACATAGAGTAAATTGGGCTCGATTTCTTCTGATAGTATTGTTCTATTATATATGTCAATATATTGGAGTTTATGAAAAGAGTTATCTTTTCTTGTGATGGGTGAAATATTATAGTTTTCCACTTAGATATTAATTTTAAAAATACAATCACGGAATATGTTTCCAACCTGTTCCTTTAGTTTTGAGACCACCCTTCCCGCTGAGCGATTCGAGGGCTGCAATTTTGTTTTTGTAATAATTGCTACGTTTAAGTTTTGATTATTATTTGATTTTGTTAATGGTTATGTGAGAAAGTAAATTTTCAATTATTACCAATGTAAAGCCGAATATTTATTTATGGTTTCTAATAATGTTTTCCAAGATGTTATAATGTACTTTATCAATGATTTTGTCTGAATTTTGATTGAAGTCAAAGCGCATTTTGTTGAAATAATAAATTGTTTGAAAGTTAGGTATAACTAAACGATCCACACAATGTATGTATTACAATTTATATAATATGTTATCCTTAACGATCGTCTCTCCACAAGTTGTTTTAAGAAATACTTTTGTGGTTTTTAACATCTAAAAATTGTATTTCGCACCATGTAAAATAACTGATATGTATGGTGTACTATGTATATATTTCGTAAATCAACGGTTTTTGAGATATTTGCCATCAATTGTTTTTAAATAAAGTCATTTAAAATGGCTATATACAAAAATATAATATTTTGTGGTACACTGTAAACTAAAGTTATGAAATATTCTGCAAAATTTTGTATTTATATCTGAATCTGTTTTGCATCTATAGACTATCTCGTTTTTTTCATAGAAATCCATAGATAGATTGTTATATAGATATTCCAAAAAGGAAGTTTGTTTTTTTGGATCTTTTCCATTTTTTGACGTCCGCAATCATTTCTCAACATTAGGAATTCTAATCCTAAACATACAGGACATAACAGAAATTGTGTAAAGTTATACTTTTAATCGCTTTTATAAAAGCATATTCTGTAGTACCGTGGAGTCACTGATTAAAACAGCTGCTGATGTTAAATAACAGTTTGTTAGATTATTCAATAACTGGTTGTTGGGAGGTAAGGAATAATATTAATATTGAAGAACATAAATAACAACAATAAATGTCTCATAAGACTTAGCTTTTTAAATGTTATAACCCGGAAGAGAATTTTAAACATAACCTAGTTTCATACAAAAGCTTGATTGATGAAGAAAAATGAAAACATAAGTTAATTAAATAAAATCGTCAAGATAAGCTTGTTGACCTGGAATTATTATTTTTGCATATTTACTTGTCATTGAATATGTGACAACGAAAAATATCTCTCTGCCATGTTTCACAAAGCACTGGCAATTTAAAGCAATTAATTTAGGCGAATATTTCTATCTCTCCATATCAATTGGCAAATGTAATATACTGGAGACCTGATCAAGGAAAAGTTAGTTTTTGTGTTGCTAATTAAGTTCGTTCTATATTAATATAAACTTTTGAAACGTCGTGTCCTGTAACATTGTTTTTCACAAACCAAGACTAATTTTCAAATAAACATTATCTATACCACTTTAATTAGAATACCTTTGGCAATAGAAGCACAATTTATTTAGGTGCATATACATTGCTATTAGTCCAGTTATTTTAGCTAATAAAGAGGGAAAGATTCTAAAAAAATACGTAGGGCCTATTGCATGTTTTCTTGTAAAAGTCATAATCCCTCTGTGGTCTCACGAGTACGAGTGGATACATTCAATACTAGCAATATATTATTTTTCTTCCAGTTTGTATGAAATAAATTTTATGGAAAAAATGTTGCAGAGTAAATTTTCTGAAGTCATATTTCTGCAACACATGTAACATCATGTAACATCATGTATGTTGCACATGTAACATGAAACATCATCAATTTCAAAAAAATTAATAGACCGTGTTGATTTTTTATTTCAAAAAAGGTGGTTTTAAATATACGTTAATAAACACTATTATACAAATGTATACATAAAATATCAGCCTGGTATTTTTTACAATTATTGTTTAATTAAAAAAGTTAATTTAAAAAGGAAAACAATTTAGTTTACTCAGTAATGTTTGATGTAAGTAGTTTGATTAAGCCACGATTTTTAGTATTTATTATTCCCCTACAATGTTAAGAAAACTTACGTTAGAGAGTGCAATGTATTTTTTGGTAATAAAACTTCTAATTACATGAACTGATTGGGATAGTTAAAAATATATTTTAAGTAGTCGTATTTGTTTATATAAAAACACATAAACACACACACACACATATTTTGTATAAACATAATGTGATCCTAATTCGTTAAAATGAAAATAATTGAGAAAAGTTGAAAAAGGAGGGAGTCAACAATTTTGAGCCACTCACTATACGTTGATTACATTATATAGTCAAATTCTAATTAAATTGTGTGCAGTAATTAAGTCCAATTGTACGAAATTAAGCTCACTACAGTTAGGGTGAGGATTACAATTCCAAATTGAGTGTGGTTTGACTCCGTGCATCGTTCCTTATTTTATCCTTTGTAATCTATTTACATTAGGCCAAGTATTCATTTCCTTTGAGTAGTTATATAAATTATTTTGAAAATTGCACATCTACTTAATACTGCTTGCCCTTCCAGATCAACCATCGTAATTAGGTATATTAAAATGATTTTTGTGAATATTTATTTGGAAATGTTAATCCTATTTTGATACCTGACATATGCGAGGTCACCTGCTACGTTCACTTATGTCAGAGGGAATGAAATGAATGTGATTCTGGTTCAGGAAGTATAGTGGATAGGGCGTTTGGTGGTTCATAGTCAAAAGACATACAATAGAGCATGCATTGGCACGAGAGACAACCAATAGGCCACACTCAGTCAGTCAACAGGAAATAATACCGTGATGGAAAGATAGTCAACAGACCACAATTAAGCAAGAGTCCTAACTCTGTGGAGGAATAACCAACAGACAATTTGAAGGGGCAGAGTAAATGGACAAAGACCTACTACTGGTTTATATGGAAATACACATTTAATTTAAATTGTGAGATGAATATATATTTGTAAGAATCCCCTAAACACAACTAATATTGGGTTGAATTTAGTCTGTAAAAAATATCATTATTTTTATTATTTACAACTTATAAGACTCCTATATTTTTAGGGGTACACCTATCCTATTGTTTGAAATATAAACTGTCAAATTAAAAGATTTTTTACAATTTTGGAAAAGCCGTTATATTTACTAGGCTAAAATAAACTTACGCCATTTAATTACACTTAAGAAAAAACACCCTTTTTCTCAAATCAATAAAATTTCATTTTTACTGTGTTTATATTATCACCCTAGTAACCTATTATATTTAATGGTTTATTTCACTTCACGTCAAAACAAATTAATATTGAGATTATGTTAATCAACTAAACCGACGAAATATGGTCATCAATTAACTAATAGATTATTTAGAAGAAATTAAAAAACTTAAATTATCATGTCAATAACTTTGTCTCAAGAAAATAACACAAATAAATACGAAAGATTTTTTGTTATTCTTTTAGGGCGAATTTATGGCAGGCTTATAATTTCTAAATAATATATGAACACCCACTATTACATTTAACAATAATAAATATTAGTATATGGAGTACATTATGTTTAAGATAGGCTATAGACTACTTATTGGCGATTGTTAACTTATATATTCCTGTTTTTTGATGAAATTCCATAGCAAACGTGAAACAAATACATACCTATTTTTTATAATTACCTTGAAACAAACATTGTAAAAATATTGTGATTTTGTGATAGTCATAGATTATAAGATGTTATGTAGTCATAAAATTTTAATTTCCATCTAAAATAAATGTTAGTACTGTGCGTAACACAACAAATATATATATATAAGTAACACAACAACTGAACATTTAAGGAATATTGTGTAATCAACAGTATGTATGGAAGCTTCTTGAAAATGTATTAATGTGTCACCACAGTTAGCATAGTTTTCTTTAAGACTAATGTAACCACCTAGAGTTAATTCTGATCAATATTCCGTGCAAAACAGTTTCACTAGATTATAGCTTTACTAAACTTGTACGTTAAAAGTATATGTTATATTTTAAATGGATATTAGAGTATAATTATAATAAATAAAAGGTTTAAAAAGGAAAAGAATTTTTTTTGTTTAATCTCGTTGTTACCATAGGACACATAACTTATTTATGTATATATTAATTAAAATTTCTTCCGCTACATAGATTAACTGTCTCATCTATTCTGCTAACTGTAGAAAACTCGATAAGGATGTGGGACAATGTTTCGGTTATCGTACTGAAAGTTTATCTTCTGTCCACCGTGTAATAACCCCTCCATTTTTTCGGTTTGGGTATTGTGTCGTAGATAGGGTTGTATTAGGTTACTATTACTGGTTACTATTAGGGCCTACTAACCAGACCAAATGCAAGCGCTAAATAAAAATAAACCTTAATACATTTTGTGAGTGCAGAGAGTATAGTGGTTGATGTGTGCGTGTGTGTATGATCTACTTTACATTATTATGTTATTAATAAAGGCTTACAAAAAATAAATCTCGATATCATTACTTTAACAAGTTTTAAACTACTTTAGATATAATAAAACTAAAATGTAATTAATATTATAGCGTAGTATAAGTTTCAAGTATGTATGTTATAAGTATTTACCAACTAAACAGACTACTCTTTGACATTTTTTATGGCGGAAAGTGGTTCTTTACTAAAATAACACTATTAATAATAAAAGAACGATTCTCAAACACTACACAAACTTTTTCACACACCAATAAACAAAATCAAATTAATCAATCTTAAAATTAAAAGAGTATTCTGCCATACCTCAAACATTTTATTAAAAAAAAAAATTATGATCTACGATCGCGCACAAAAATTACACCTCTACCTAAAAATACCCGTTCGGAAGTTTAACAAAGAAAATTTACCATGGGTGCTGTTGTAAACATTCGAATAACTCTAAACTAACCTAAGCAATTTCTATAATATTTTGGTAAATGTGAAGATTTGTAACAAACTAACAGAAAGGAATATATATTTTGTGAGCACTTGATAAAAACATGAATTTTGGGAAAGACGAAGGAAAAAATGTTTTGTTTGGATCCAGAAGTGTCACATTATAGAGTAGCCTATATAAATATTTTAATTTAACTCATAGTTGTTTAGCGTCTTTTGAGAAAATCATAATTATATGTTTTAGTCTTATGGTTATGCGTAAATTTGGATGTAAAAAAATATAAATATACTTCACAGAAATGGTAAATCTAAATCAGTCCCGTCGTTTTAGCTGTTTAGAGGACTACCCTGGTGACAGACAGACTTCACTACTGAAACAGGTTTTTTGGTGTATAGGCACAGCAAACAGATTTTTCAGTGAAATACTAAATATAATTGTTTTATTAACGTTCTCTGTAAGTCTTTTATTCATGAAAGTAAAATTAATATAAAGAGATTTTTAATGAATATTAGAGTATAATTGTAATAACTAAAAGGTTTAAAAAGGAAAACAATGTTTTTTTTTTTTAAAAAAAACTCGTTGTACGACACGACACGTAACTGGCGCAGTCGGTCGGACCTCTCGGAGATTTGAATACACATCAGATCGTCGATCTTAATCGTTAACCGAGAAACGGATTCAAGAATTTATGGGATTTCAAAGCATATGATTATTCCAAGATACTGCAAGAACAGTCACTAGTACCAACACATCGGACTGGAGATTCGCCGAAGAAAGAAGAAGTTACCTGGACCATAGAATGAGCATAATTGTATGGCATTTATGGATTCTGTGAGTAACAAAGAAAAATAATCGATTTAAAGATTGAGTAATATTAAATAAGAAAAAATAAATAAGAATTTTAAAATATATATAGATAAAGATATCGCTTGCAAAAATAATTGTTTGCAACTCAAATTAAATATTTTGTTTAAGATAATTATTAAATATTATTTATCTAATAATAGAAATTTAATAGGAAAAGGATAGAATTTATTTATAGGGTAATTAGAACTATTGAATATTAAAATTAAGAAGAGTTAGTAAGTTGTTATTTTTGTTAATATTAAGACGTGACTAATTAATTCTAATAGCGAAACTCATGTTAAAAAAGAATATCCGGACATGATCCCAAAATATATCTAGGAATCAACTACGTTGAGTAGATTTGATTCAATTTGCGACAAAGTGGTAGCAAAATTGTATGTAATTGAAAATTTTAACGATTTTCAAATATTTGTTCTCGTCAATAATAAGTATATTAAAAAATAAAAAAATAAAATCTTTGGAAGTAGTAGTAAATTCGAATACTTATTCATGGGCGAAAGTTGAAAAAACATTATTGACTGCTTATCTAGACAGGAGGAATTGTTTTACGCTAAACTTACAAATGGCGGAATTAAAACAAGAAATTCACGAATCACCATTTAAATTCTATAAAAGAAATAACAAGCTATTAAATTTTTAAATTGCCTATTTTAATAATAACGAACCTTCAGCTAGAGCTGTTCTGTGTCATTACGTTAGAACATTAGCTTTGAAAGTATTGTTGAAAGGATTACAGGAACCGCTACGAAAATGCAGATAGACTCGAAGAATCGCTGAATATGCTAACCAAATATTTTTAATTTTAGAATAATAAATTATTTCAAAATAATTGCAAACCTATCATAAATAAAGCTATTCAGATACATAAACCCGTACAGAGTAAACTTTTCCAGAAACATATACCGTATCGGTCTTTTTAAAACACGCATCCCCAACAAAATCTAAACTTTACTAAAACCTTCACCATCAAGACCATAGTTTATGGTAAGTTTCCTAATAACTCACAATAAATAATGGAAGTATAATTTGTAGTTTACATTTCTTACTGCGTTCATGAACAGAATCAACTCATTCCTATCTCTGTTAACCTCCCAAAAAGAATATTAGATTACAATAATTTGTTTGTAATTATTACACGACCCACCCAGTTATTTAAGGCTATGTCGATTAAACAGTCACAAATTTATTTTACTATAAAGTATAGGTTAAAAAAACTAAGGTAACTTAAGTTTGGAATTATTATTCCAATTATTAACAAACACAGAATAGCGGGCTTTGACTTCATTATCACAATGTATGGCATAATCAGGAGTGTGAATAAACGTTATTACAAACTAAAGTTAATGTTTTGTAAAAGTAGGGTAGGAGTTTAGAAAAACCAGAAAAGAACGGAAAGGTATCAGATATCATTACACTTGCATCCATCATTTCTTTCGTTCTGAGAGAAATTTAGCTCAAGAAGCAAATAATATCATTCTATCATAAAGTTTTATATCTGTCGCATCCATCAATAAAGGCGAGACTTTTAATATACTGTACAAGCGTTATTGTGAAAGTCAATCATAAACAGAAACATCATGGTACAAAGTATTCAAAAACACTCTCTGCACTGATGTTTACATTACATAAATTATACAAAAATTGTTATGATTACTTAGTTACAAAGAATGTTCCCTGACTGTCTTCACACATTTATTAACACGGAGAAACGTTTTATTCCATACTGTGTTCAGTATAGCACGTTCCACATTCCGAATGTGTTTTGTGACGTCAATCTTCAACTGTGTGGAGATTGATCGAATACATGAGTTTTTCATCGTACAACATAGACAAAAATTGGGTGTAGAAAAATCCTTTGATTCTGCTGGGAAAATGGTTGAAAATGATGATTCTATCTGCAAATAAGACGTCAATCAACTTTGCCATAAATGTTTTCATTGCATTAGCCGCAGCGCCGTCCTGTTGAAATTAAGCCTTGAATATTTATTACTATCCATGACCTTTCATATTTGATAGCAACCAGTTTCTTAGATTTTCTGAGTCCACTGCCACAGTTTACTTACCACAGATCTTGTAAATATTGGTCTCCACAAGTTGTATCTGGAATTGCTGATGAACAATTTGCCTGTATTTTCCACCACACCGAAAAATTATTTTCCTATGATAAATTACACTCTTCATTAGGTTTAGTTAAATTGGGTTATTACGTGAAAAAATCATATTTTTTGTGTACTTAAATAATTCGTTTAGTAATGAAAAAGAGGCAATGGCAGAAATGAGGTAAGTACTGCGTAATATTTAGTAATCTTTATTACTGATTTTTTATTTTCTAATAACTCTTGAAACAGAGAGAGGAGGAAATATTACCTTTATAATGTCTAAATTCGATAAATATTTAATGTAAATTGTCCTAAACAATTTTGAAACTTTTGTAATTTTTTAATAATTGATATCCCAGTTATAAACGTGGTTGTAGACAAAATGATAGTGAGAAAATATGTTGAGATATGGTAAAAATATCCCTATATAATAAGTTTGCACAAAATCGGACCACTTTTTTTTGTCTCGGACGACACAGAAATAATTGCAAAATACGGTATTTAAATGATGTTAAAAGCGTTATTTGTTATTTAATTTAACTTATGTTATATTTATCGTTTAACTATTATGTAGTACTGAAAGAACAAAGTGATAATAAATAAACATAAATGTTATGAGATTCAATAAAATTGAACTATAATTAAACGATTGAATTATTTTTGTAAAACCAATTCTTGTAACTTCTAATAAAAGTGTATTCATGGCAGGGAAATACAATTTAGGTGTAGAATAAGCAATCTAACTACCGTACTTATTTTGAGTAGTGTTAAATAACAGAATTGAATAATTTTAACAGTAATTCCATTGAGTTCTGAAAGACAAATGGTTCAACTCTTCATTTTCTGACTATTTTCAATACTTGTCAATCCATAATAAGGCGGAATAGTGGATCACTTAAAATATTATGTGGTTGACTTTTGGGCCTATAGTTGAAATAAAATTTGTTGAGTCAATATAAATGAGGTTAATGACAATGTCAGCCTTTTGTTCAAAACGCAATTTATAATTTTTAACTTTTGTTTCTAACAAAATTGTATAACGTATGTTAGAAACAAACCTATACACTAAACATGTATAAAACCAGATGTTGAATTTTAAGATGATATACTTTTTTTTTGTAAATCCGAGGATGGAAGGGAATAATATTTTTTATTTCTTATATACGACGAAAAATTCATTACTGAAAGCTCAAAGCGTGTATACGTGTATTTTTTTATAATACGCCAAAGGGAAGTTATCTTATTATAAATAAATTATAATATTTTTGGCTACAAATTAATATTAAATTAAAATAATATAGAAGTAAAATAGCGTTTTAAATTAAAAGTAGATTGAAACGTTCATAAATAATAAAACAATCTCGTATTTAATATGAAATGTAGTCAGGTGTAAATCAAATAATAATCAAATTAAGTTACTTTTATGATGTTTTATAAACATAACAATTGAAATAACTCTATTTGAAAAATATCAAAATAAAATAAAATTATAGATTTTTTTGTTCAGGAAAAAATCTTGTACTTAATTATTGTAAATTGAAGCCTATCCGTAAAAAGCTGATATTTTTTATATTTGAATTTTTAGATTTATGAAGTTTAAAGTTACCTTATAATTTGATTAATTTTAAATTGTTTCAATTATAGAACTTTTAACTATATTCTCTTTGTTAAGATAGAACAAAAACTCAAACTCAAGATCTCACAAAAAAATTTTGTCTTAATTAAACGCATTTCAACAACAAAGTCGCCATCCTCAATGATACACGAGCTACAATAACTAAAATATAACCATAAAATATTATCCACAAGTCAAGCTCAATATGTATTTATATATTTATTTACAACCCCAAAAAGGAAGTTTACATAGATGTCCTCAACACCAAAAGTTATTTAATTAACACAAATTGAAACACTAATGCTTGGTATTATAATTCCATCCTTTCAAATGTTTTGGTCTGACAGGATATCCGAAAAATTAGCATGGAATGACTGCTCGACCTCTGCACCACTCTACTTGATATCTGCGTCCGGCTTCGCATCTCGTTATTAATTTTGTGTTTATGATTTCGCATGACTTGTTTAACTTTAAATACATTTTCAATTTATTTTATAATTTTCAGCTCATATTTTTAACCTTGCGACCCTTTTGTTTCAAAACTGCTTTTACAACCTGGAACACTGAACTCTTCTAGGAATTCTAAAGTTCTTATTTCCAATTGTATAAGTAAGGAAACTAGTGGTTCTGTTAGGTGTACACATCACTAATCGGATATTTTAATAGATCAGACAAATTGTTCTTTTAAACCCAAAGTGGATTTTCCCTGGAACACGATATGACACAACAATATTCATAGATCAAGAAATAACCAAATATTTCTACGTCTACTTTACACTTGAACAAAATACCACTTACATAGAGAAAAAATATAATTCAAATGCATTATTAGTGATTTGATCATTGTATAATAATTTAACATTCATATTGATCTCAGAGGTAGTAAATATTATGTAAACTCCCTGGAATGGTGACCGCCTAACCTAAAAACGAGCCTTTATCTTCAACAGTGGTAGGTTTCCATGGCTCAATTATGTTGATGCATAAACATCCAACTAAAATATATAATTTCACTTTCAGTATATTTATTCATATATTTAAGTTATGTTCGTTTCAAATCAAGTTTCAGAGGAAATTTCCAGGAAGTAAACTATTATATAATAATAATGTGTTTGATACTTTTGTATCTTTTTGAAATCCGAAAAGGATTTAATTCATATATAATTGTATACTGTTTAGGTGGGTTCAAATTTCATTTTATAATTGACTCTTATTTTCAAATTTTAATATGGCTCATTATCACTATTTTATTTTTTATTTTGTTGAGGTTGTTATACGTTGGCTGGTAAGGTGATAGTCGGAGCATCCATCTCTATATCTTATGTTATATCTTTATGTTTGCCGTTTGAAAATGTAAAATAAAATAAACCATCTCTTGTAAATATATCATTAGATGTCTTAGCACCTAAATTCGAAATCTCTAAGATTGTACACATTTTCGCTCTAACTGCATATCTAACAGACAACACTGAAACAGTCAAATAGTATATAGAGACGATATTTAAATGGTCTACTTAAAACAGGCCTTCTCTTTTGCCGAGTCAAATAAACCAAGGTTTTTACTGGAAAAAATCATTAAGAATAGTTTGATCCAACTAGAATAATAAAAATGTACATTAGTTTTAACAGTTAACTAACATTTATTTAGTGTATTTAGTTAATTTAATTTATTTGTAAAAACAAAAATATATCTCAGTATCTGTGTGAGATAGCAAAAGTATTCTTAATATCTGTTAGTAGGTGAGACATTCTATGTGAAGTAATATTTTGTCATGCTCAGTCATACTTACCTCAATACTTATTACACAACCATTTTTATTAGAGTTAGCGTATTTAACTTGCGTATGTTAATTTATTTTTAATTTAATCAATAAGAAGATATCCTTTATAATCATATAATATACAAAATATTTGGAAAAAAAATATTGTTTTATTTTTAAATTTGATAGAAATATTAAAAAAATATTGACGATATTAAATTTATTTTCAAGCACTCAAAAAGAATGAATTTAAACTTCCTCAAATAGATATATCAATAAAAAAACTTAATTGGTAAAAAAAATTTAATTAATATCTACTGAATTTTGAAAATTTTATAATACCAAGTTTTATTCTAACCGATATAACCAAGTAAATCAATTATATTCTTGATATATACAAAGTATTAAATTATTGTTTAATTAGGTTTCATTCAAAAAAACATTAAATGAGGAAAAACAGCTTTGTAAACAGAAATTGACTCATTAGCCTTCTGACACGTAGTGTAATATTACTTGTAGCTGTGACACCTCGAGAGATTTTTAAATCAAGTTTGCAATTACAATTTACTCTGAATTCTGAAAGTGAAAGAACCTTCTTTAACGCATCATTCAAATTGAACTCAGTATTTATTTTGACGTTGCAATATATATGAGGTACAAACCAAATCTTAAACATAACAAATACTTTTTGTTACATAATTGTACATAATACATTACATAATTGTAATACCTATTGAATCTTATAGAATCGCTTTTTGGAATAAGTCAATCTTCAAAATAAAAACAAATTATTATTAAAATTGACAAACAACAACTCAACCAATATGTCAATATATGTAAAATATATAGCGTAAAGCAAACGAAACTAAAATTATTAGAACATACAATGGTAAAATCAAGTTGAAAAACATCTTTAGATTTTGAAGTATTATAATTAGGAAACTTTAGGAGAAATTGCATAAAAATGTCTACTACTGGAAATTATACACACAAAAAGCACGCGGGTATCCGCAAGCGAACACATACTCATGTATCCACTCAAAATAAATAGAAACCATTAAGAGTATTCAGCAATCTTTTGCCGACGATGCTTTGATTATCGAACAAATTTAAGTATACCTGTTTCAATAATAATCATACGTCTGTAAGTCTATATAAATTAGTCCCTCAACAAGCCGAAAATATGAGATCAGTGACAGATTGTGAACCGTTGAAACACAATCAGAAAACTTACTAATTAGGGAATTTGGCCTTGCAGAGAGTGTTCGTGAAATTTTTTTTCGACGGAGCAGAAGTGGGTCTGTCTGTAAGTCTTGCAGGACTTGATGAATTCCGCAAATCACGAGTAAGCACAAGGTCAAAACTTTACTATCGTGAAATGCTAGACAGCATAAATGAGGGACACTGCATCATGAAAATATATCATATTATTTCTAACCTTTAATTTAAAGATTCTTACCCTGACTCCTAACATACGTCAGGTTATTTACATTTCCCAAAATGGCTTCATTTAATTTTTGATTAAAATATAATTAAATTAAATCATAATTGATTTTAAAATCCATCGATTTTATAGTTTTTTTAATTACTACATTTACA
This sequence comes from Aphrophora alni, assembly GCA_963513935.1. Lineage (NCBI taxonomy): Eukaryota > Metazoa > Arthropoda > Insecta > Hemiptera > Aphrophoridae > Aphrophora > Aphrophora alni. The sequence goes on from OY740768.1 coordinate 87,389,755, forward strand.
AATATATTACATACTAAATAGAAGTGTTCTTTGCAGCTGGATACTAACCAACCCAGTCATCTTCCACTCAAGTCAACCATCCTTTATTTATAGTGGGATCTTTTTCGTCATACCACAGGTTGGAAAGACCAAACTGCACAGAATAAACCTTACGTTCTCGGTGAGATTGGAACCCCTTATCTCAAGTGTTACCCTTGAAGAGAGAGTGACACCCTTAACCACTGAGCTAACAGGACACTTAATAATAGTTACTTTTTTAACATTAATTGAGTTTTAAAGTCATAATATCATACAATCAAACAAAGCAGAAGTTGTAAAAAGTACAGTAAATGTCAGTGAGAGGTTGCTCAACATTTTTGTCGTGGAAGTTGCCTAAATTTCAGAGTATAATCTACTCTTATATATGTGTCTTTGTTTATGAAAAGTCCATGTCAAGGGACGTCCATACCCCCTTAAAAAGTAATGGCTGAATAATGACTCCATTTGATTGGTCTGTCTAGGTGTATGCCTCTCTGACCTATTTGCGCCTAAATGACCATGCACGCGTGCAAACAGTGTAATCACAATCACTTGCACGAGTAGATTGCGTACATTCGCGCAACCAAACACATGCGCACGCGTGGGACCAAATTATTTGAAGCCTAACACTTTATCACAAACTAGCATCAAAACAACACACATAATCTGAACAACAGACAAATATTAATATACCTTATGTCAGCAAATTAACAGATGATTACAATAAACCTAATACAGTAAAATATAAAAAACTGAATATCATGACTAAACAATTGTTTAGATTGCCTAGATCCTGGCATTGTGTAACTTCAAAATGTCCTTTATTATTTGGAAAATATTTTTTAATCCAACTTCAAATTTTACTACAAACTAAATAATTACACCGTTGTAAATAGTATATTTGACCGTAATAATCAATAAAAAAACAAGAAATTGGTTTTTATTAATTTTTTGGGGTTGGATTCCCCTTAATAACCACTGAGTATGACGATTTTTATGTTGAAATTTTGGTTTGGTGAAGGAAACCGTAGCCGGCGTGGTTTTGAACAAAAGAAAGGATATTCATTTCACTTCTTCGTTTCTTAACTTGCTTGATTCAATATATTGAAAGTTATTATGTTAAAGTGATGGAATAATGCATTATTCTTGGTTCCTCGTTGATTCCTGTAATATATAAATTATTACCTACGAAGTTATGTCCTCGCTTAATCAAATAATCACAATAATTTTATAGACATCTTAATGTGTAATATTTACAATTTGTACACAACTACAGAACTCCAAATCTGTGTATATATCGTTCATCTATTTCGTGTATTATATGTTTACATCTCCCAATCCCTACGTGTTATACAATGCACATACCAATTACACAAAATTTGAATAATCGTATTAAAAAATTTAAATAATATTTCCGTTGTGACCTTATCTTTCAGTTATTCAGTTTATCTTTTTGTATTTAGATTAAATCAACACACTACAGATCAATTTTACTTTTTATTTAACAATGAATTATTAATAAACAATGTAATGATTATACAAAGTCATAGCAAACGTTTGACCTCATTTAATATAGTATAATAAGTGGAATAGTCTACCAATGTTTTAATTTGTTTTACGAAATATTCAGTTAAAGTCAAAATACATGTTTTTCAGGTTGTGACTGCACTTGGACAGTGACGTAGGTATGCATAAAGATAAACTAGTAAAGAGTGAGCCAAAAATATCTGATAAGATTGGGAACGTTTTAGACATTCATATTTATTTGGGGAGCCTTAAAATTGCACGTCATAGTTTGGAGTTAGAGATTTCAAAAACTAATATTCTAAATTCCTTTAAAATGAGTCTTTGACTGTATTCTTATATTATTTCAACTCACAAAAAAATAAGCTTGGAGAGACGTTAACTGAATTTAATTCATAATTGAAATGTTGAATTCAACTAAAAATAACAAAACTAATTGAAGGATGCAATATCCACAGATAAAGCTATATTTGATTTAATATATGTGTGAACCGCTATAATTTGATGATCAGAAACCAAACGAAATTATGGAGCATGTTGTGTCGAAAGATAAGGTGATGTTTGAATACATCTACTATCGCACAATAGGAGCCTTTACGGTTATTGAAAAAATAGTAACAAGAAATGTTTATTTAGACATGTAGAAGCAGTATGTTTTAACTAATTGAAAAATTTTAAACAAACAATTCATGTCTCTATCTGTCAACAACACGGACATACTCTTTCCGTCCTATTTTTGGCCTCCGTGAACCCTTTGATTGAGTTTTCTTTTGTGTAGTATGTAAAAACATTGTGTATTACGAGATAAAATATGATTAAACCATCATCAAGAAATAATTATCGCAGTTGTTACAACTATCAAGCCAGATATCTGCATAGTTGGAAATGGATTAATGGTTCAACACTTGTTAGTTAATAAACAGGGCTCATACTGAAACAATAAGGTACAAATTATGAGGCCCCTCCCTCCAAGTTGGTTTAGATTCTAGAACTTTCAGGGGCATAAATTTGTTTCGATGTTGTCATGCAGTATCCTTAGTTAAAGTGGAGAGCTAGGATTAGTGTCGAATACTTGTCATGAAAGCTAGAATCATTGCAAGAGGTATTTGATGTTCAGACCTTCCATTACCCGTAAAAAACCCGTCTAACTTCCATCGGCATGTTGTGCTAAAGTTAGAAAATAAACACACACACACACACACACACACACACACACACACACACACACACACACACACACACACACACACACACACACACACACACACACACTGCCGCGCTGCGAGTCTCTCTGACTTCACGAATTTAAGATTCTTGTTCCCTTTTTTGGAACACTATTATCACGAACTCTTAAACTCGCTGTACGATCACCACCGACTGGGCGAACCACCTTTCTTTTCAGAGCAAGCGCGGGCAAGGCCAAGATGCTCACTTTTACTTTTTTAAATCAAAGATTTTGCAACTCTTGGCTCTGATAAGTATGAGCTTGTCCTCATAAACTTACTAAATTTTAATTAACGCAAAATTCCCTGAATTTTATCTCAATGCTCGATTATTTAACTCTTTTAATATTAACTCTCTCTCTCTCCAAGGTCGTGCCTTTTGGGAGAAATCGGCTCTTAAGTTCTGATGATAACTTTTAAAATTTTCAAATTATATTACCAGAGCACATATATAAAATTTATGTTAAAACAAGGTTAATAGCATACACAGAATGGATATATATTAAAACACAACAAAATTTGGAAATGAATTATTTGTATATTATTTTCTCTTTTGCACAGAAAAATTTTATATTCAAAACTTTTTTAATCACACCAAACAATTTAATTGAACAATAACACAACTATTTATTTATTTGACAAAATTAATTAATGTAATATTTTCTATATCTTAAACAAAATAAAAACGCTTGACTTTTCAGACAGAACCACAAACAGTTTTTCCTGTACTGAATAAGTCGTATTTAAATTATTAATAATTTTCAACACCAAAGCAGAGGTTTAAAATGAATTTAATTTTTAATAATTCCCCTAATGAAGTTATATTTAAAAAGAAGTTAATATTTGCGAATTATTCCTTAAGTATAAGATACCTTCACACTTTAATAGAAGTTCTAGTTGGATTTGGAATTTGTTGTATAATTAGGATGATGGTGATGTGATGTTTTCTATCCAGAGTCTGTAAGCTGCTATGTAGTTGAATGCTGGTATCGAATTCTTCTAAGTCGCCTTGAAGATCGATTAAAGTTGAAATTATTCTAAGTCCAATTAGTAGAGTGACAGTTGAATCTTCCTCTCAGCTCAGAGTCGGTTGCAGAAGAAACGTCCTTTCAGCGTCGATTCCAAATCAAAAGTAACCGTCTTTCGACGGTTAAATCTCGGTCTCCCTGTCAGTGGGAATTAATCCACTTTTCTGGAGCCAATTTTCCTCCCTTTTTGGGAAAAAGGTATTTTCCATATATTATGTGTTTTCAGGCCCTTTTGGTCTCAAATAATTACACTATATATTTTATTAGTCCTATTTTTTGACTAATGAATAGTTTTCTTCCTTTATTATTAATTAAAACACCTTTTAATTAATAATTTATAGTATTTTTTCTTTAACGTTATCTTTGATCCAAGTTGGCAACATGATGTTTCTGACTTTAGACTCTGCTTGAAGATGCGCGCGCAACTTTTCATGTTTCTGCATGAAAATCTCTACTTTTGACGTTTTTTCGTTCAACTCGCTATAACTTTCGAACGTTCGAACCGATTTTAAAGTTCCTTTCGGATTCTTCTTCCTTTCCATCTTGTGGGTCTTGTGGAACTTGATTCATCGCTCTACTACGCTTCGTTCGCGAGTTATCGCCCTTTTCCCGTAATTTGATTTATCCTCTTTTCAAATTTTGAGATAAGTCCTTTCTCAAAATTCTTTTGACGAAATCTTGTTCCTCTTCTACTACGACGAAAAACTATGTTTTTACTTTTTACATAACTCGTTTGGTTGTCGAGTTATTCGCCTTTGAAGTCCTTAAGTTTGTGTCGTATGAGTTTATGTTCATAAAAACCCCCCCATTATGTATTATTACTTCTGCTTTGATGTTTTACAATTTTACAGGCTAGATACATATAATTATCATTTAACTTTACCCCTTTAACGTTTAATTTACCCGCTTTTGGGCTTTGAAGTTTTACGTTTTGTAATTATTATATCTCCCCTATTTTATTTTCAAATTTGATTCTAAGTACTTATTATTGTGCCCTATTGTGGTCTCTACAATAGTACTTATTATTATTTTTTAAATGATCCCCCCTTCAACTCAAAAATTCCAAAAAACTCCCCAAGAATGACTTTCTAAGTCCATTCTCACCTGCTAATTATTATTAATTCATATTTTTTATTTATGATTATTATTAGTTCCCCTTTGAGTTATGACTCTACGTTTTTTGAATTTTGAATTTAAGTTTTTTCCAGATTTTAGGTTTTTGAGCCCCTATAAAAACTTGAATAACTTTTTTGTTTTAATTACTTTTTAAATTTATTCTTTGATATTCTTAATCGGTTGATTCTACTGTACATTAATTTATTTTAATAATTTAATATTTTAATAAAATAAGAAACCAGACAGAACGATTGTACACGATTCAACATGCAGTGTTCGACACCTGTTGCCGTGACGTCATCGCTCCCCCTCGTCCCTCATCCACTAGGCTTTATCGCGGGAATTTAACTTGTTTTAAATTGACTTGGGACGTTTGGCTTTTTCCAAACCGTCGCAAAATCCCCCCTTTGAACTAAAATTTTCGGTTAAAATGAAAAATTCTTATTTTTCATTTTGTAAAAAACTAAAATTTTAGTATTAAACCCCTTTTTGACATTTCACATTTCATATTAACTATTTATTTATCATCTCCATTAAGCATCATCATAAAATTTGACATATTAACCTAACAATTTATATAAACACATATATTTATATTTAAACAACATCTCCTCCATCATTTCATATATTTATATACTCAAAACACATTTTAATTCATTATAGTATAATATTTATATATTTAAAACACATGTTATTTATTATAGTATACATACAAATTTGCTTAAGCGTTCATTTTAGTCCATTACAGCCGTTTCATCTAAACGTACTTGCTGTAAATAAACACATTATCACACACAAAACATATTACATTTATATAAGGAATAACTCGTCTTATATGATTATATTTATCTGCTTTGGTTGAATTTAAACTATGCCTTACATATATATAATACTTGGTAACTACAACGGCTATTATCCTAATTGCAGTTAAAAAGAAAAAATATTTATTCTATTAGAAATCTTTCTTTAATAAAAAACAAAACAGTACACATTTAAACATCCATTCATTCCTATCCCCCTCAGCTAATTTGTTGAACACGCAGTCTGTCAATATTGGTTAATCGACGTCCGGTTCTCCCCTTCACCTCCTCGTCTATACTTTGTTTATTCAGGTGCGGCCTGCAGATGCGTGTTACCGCTATGCTCCTGACCTTGTACACTTAGTAATTTATTCGGGACTTTTCCTGTTATTCACGGACCTAGGTTACATTCTTTTAATCAGCTGACAGTCCGTTATTTCCTTTTACCTCACTCGCTTCTACACTTTACATTTTACAACTTTTTAAACATTACAATTTATACATATTATTCATGAAATTTCTTCAAGTCTTTGATGTCATAACGACCTTTAACTTTTTGAGTGTCGATATTTATTACTTCATATGTTTTTCTGCCCATGACTTTGCTCACGACATATGGCCCACCATATACGAGCATTAATTTTTCGGTCTCGCTTTTATCCAAATTCGCTCTATTTGCATTCAATACGAGGACACGATCTCCTACCTGAAATTTTGTTTCTCGTATTCTTTGGTTAATTCTCTCCGCTTCTTCCTTTTCCTTCTTCTGCTTGGCTTCCAGCTATTCTTCTCTTTTCAACTGCTTGGCCTCCATCTCCTCTCTCTCCTGCTTCCGTAATTCCTCCATATGGATCCATTTGGCTTCCATTTCTTCTTTCTCCTTGTTTTTCTCGATTCTGTCTTCTATTCTTCTTATTTGTTCGTTGTCTTCCTTCTCCTTTTCTTTTCTCTGTTGTTCCGCTTTGTCCTGTTCCCTCTCTTGCTTTCTTCTATCCTCCATTTGGTTCAGGTACCTCACCATTTTCTGCATTTCTGTCTCCTGTTCCTTTGAACCCTCCTGTTTTGCTGGATCTTTCGCTGGTCCCATTTTCACTTCACTTATTCACTTGATTTTATTGATTAGTTAAAAAATTTAAATTTCGGTTTAATTTGGACTCTACTTTTAATTATTATTATTTTTGCAATTTAGTATATTTGTCGTTGTAATTACCAGCACAACTTATTACTAACACACATGTACATATAAATTATATCAGAACTTAAGATATTCTCGTTCGTATGAAACACTGAAAAATTCAAAATTTTTAAAATTTGTTCCAAAACTTTGCTTTTTCGTGCTCCACGCTATTGGGCGCCACTTGCCGCGCTGCGGGTCTGTCTGACTTCGACGAATTTAAGATTCTTGTTCCCTTTTTTGGAACACTATTATCACGAACTCTTAAACTCGCTGTACGATCACCACCGACTGGGCGAACCACCTTTCTTTTCAGAGCAAGCGCGGGCAAGGCCAAGATGCTCACTTTTACTTTTTTAAATCAAAGATTTTGCAACTCTTGGCTCTGATAAGTATGAGCTTGTCCTCATAAACTTACTAAATTTTAATTAACGCAAAATTCCCTGAATTTTATCTCAATGCTCGATTATTTAACTCTTTTAATATTAACTCTCTCTCTCTCCAAGGTCGTGCCTTTTGGGAGAAATCGGCTCTTAAGTTCTGATGATAACTTTTAAAATTTTCAAATTATATTACCAGAGCACATATATAAAATTTATGTTAAAACAAGGTTAATAGCATACACAGAATGGATATATATTAAAACACAACAAAATTTGGAAATGAATTATTTGTATATTATTTTCTCTTTTGCACAGAAAAATTTTATATTCAAAACTTTTTTAATCACACCAAACAATTTAATTGAACAATAACACAACTATTTATTTATTTGACAAAATTAATTAATGTAATATTTTCTATATCTTAAACAAAATAAAAACGCTTGACTTTTCAGACAGAACCACAAACAGTTTTTCCTGTACTGAAAAAGTCGTATTTAAATTATTAATAATTTTCAACACCAAAGCAGAGGTTTAAAATGAATTTAATTTTTAATAATTCCCCTAATGAAGTTATATTTAAAAAGAAGTTAATATTTGCGAATTATTCCTTAAGTATAAGATACCTTCACACTTTAATAGAAGTTCTAGTTGGATTTGGAATTTGTTGTATAATTAGGATGATGGTGATGTGATGTTTTCTATCCAGAGTCTGTAAGCTGCTATGTAGTTGAATGCTGGTATCGAATTCTTCTAAGTCGCCTTGAAGATCGATTAAAGTTGAAATTATTCTAAGTCCAATTAGTAGAGTGACAGTTGAATCTTCCTCTCAGCTCAGAGTCGGTTGCAGAAGAAACGTCCTTTCAGCGTCGATTCCAAATCAAAAGTAACCGTCTTTCGACGGTTAAATCTCGGTCTCCCTGTCAGTGGGAATTAATCCACTTTTCTGGAGCCAATTTTCCTCCCTTTTTGGGAAAAAGGTATTTTCCATATATTATGTGTTTTCAGGCCCTTTTGGTCTCAAATAATTACACTATATATTTTATTAGTCCTATTTTTTGACTAATGAATAGTTTTCTTCCTTTATTATTAATTAAAACACCTTTTAATTAATAATTTATAGTATTTTTTCTTTAACGTTATCTTTGATCCAAGTTGGCAACATGATGTTTCTGACTTTAGACTCTGCTTGAAGATGCGCGCGCAACTTTTCATGTTTCTGCATGAAAATCTCTACTTTTGACGTTTTTTCGTTCAACTCGCTATAACTTTCGAACGTTCGAACCGATTTTAAAGTTCCTTTCGGATTCTTCTTCCTTTCCATCTTGTGGGTCTTGTGGAACTTGATTCATCGCTCTACTACGCTTCGTTCGCGAGTTATCGCCCTTTTCCCGTAATTTGATTTATCCTCTTTTCAAATTTTGAGATAAGTCCTTTCTCAAAATTCTTTTGACGAAATCTTGTTCCTCTTCTACTACGACGAAAAACTATGTTTTTACTTTTTACATAACTCGTTTGGTTGTCGAGTTATTCGCCTTTGAAGTCCTTAAGTTTGTGTCGTATGAGTTTATGTTCATAAAAACCCCCCCATTATGTATTATTACTTCTGCTTTGATGTTTTACAATTTTACAGGCTAGATACATATAATTATCATTTAACTTTACCCCTTTAACGTTTAATTTACCCGCTTTTGGGCTTTGAAGTTTTACGTTTTGTAATTATTATATCTCCCCTATTTTATTTTCAAATTTGATTCTAAGTACTTATTATTGTGCCCTATTGTGGTCTCTACAATAGTACTTATTATTATTTTTTAAATGATCCCCCCTTCAACTCAAAAATTCCAAAAAACTCCCCAAGAATGACTTTCTAAGTCCATTCTCACCTGCTAATTATTATTAATTCATATTTTTTATTTATGATTATTATTAGTTCCCCTTTGAGTTATGACTCTACGTTTTTTGAGTTTTGAATTTAAGTTTTTTCCAGATTTTAGGTTTTTGAGCCCCTATAAAAACTTGAATAACTTTTTTGTTTTAATTACTTTTTAAATTTATTCTTTGATATTCTTAATTGGTTGATTCTACTGTACATTAATTTATTTTAATAATTTAATATTTTAATAAAATAAGAAACCAGACAGAACGATTGTACACGATTCAACATGCAGTGTTCGACACCTGTTGCCGTGACGTCATCGCTCCCCCTCGTCCCTCATCCACTAGGCTTTATCGCGGGAATTTAACTTGTTTTAAATTGACTTGGGACGTTTGGCTTTTTCCAAACCGTCGCAACACACACACACACACACAGAAATAATAATGGTTTGGTGTACATAAAGTGGTGCGTTTATCAGATATGAATGAAGTCTGTCAACGTGAATTGTGAACGTAGGCTGATCCACTTTCTACTATATTAGCGAGTCAATTGAATAATAAACATTGAAGAAACATAAATATTTGTTTAAAATATTAACATCACGTATCAAGGAATTTATTTTCATTTGTTTTACTTTTCCCTTCATTTACTTGACCAAATTATAGTTTACATATTTTACCATCTTATATAATTCAGTTAACTTTCTTTACATACTTTTTTACTCAAATTGGGAAACAGTTTGTGTTAAACGGAATCTAATTAGGTTTTGGCGGGAAGGTTACAGCTTTTAAAGTCATTGCAGTGTTTGCTGGGATATAATTGTAATAGCTAGCTTCTCTTGAGTATAATTAGTAATTGGAGAAGGGCGGCGTGTTCGATGCGGAGCTTTTAGTTTTACTGTTAAACTATTAACCAATCATGTTCTCACATCATGTGACGAGTATAACTATAGGAAAACATTGGGGAAAAATCATTGAAATACATTACCACTTCGGAAATGTTTAAAGTTCACCAGTTCTTTTCTTTGAAAAAATCTTCCTCAATTTACTAAAATTTTGTTCAAACACTCTGACAAATAATTTCGTATATATGCTGAACTTCTGGTCCAACAGTTTCTAAATGTCAGATATTTAATATTTATAATTTTAATACAAATTATTCATTAAACATATTCACATTAATTTTTTACAAGTATTTTGCTAAACAAATGGACAATTATATATACTTCAGGCTAAATATTTGTTATTGTGTCACTCATCGTTCGATGTATTTTAGATGAAGTGGACTTTTTTAAATAAAATAAGCTACTTCTACTACATTGTCCATTACATAGTTCTAACTCTACTCAACAAAACACAACTCTGGAAAGCCCACGACATACATACGTATATGTCTTTCCAATTTAGTCAAATATATATAAATTCCAAGGAGATTAACACAATGTAATTTACTCTTTGTTACAAAATTAATAACTATGTTTCATAATAATTTATAAATACAATTTATTCTAAACCAGTTAGACAACTAATCTACAGATTCCTGCCATAACTTAGTCAAATGCTTTAAATTACTGCTAAATTTCAATATTGTTGTGTCATATGCATATGTTTTGTCATACCAATCAACCACATCATTTATCATGACCAAAACCATTAGTCACCAAAAACGAAAAACTGTGGAACTCCAGATTTAACAGTAAATATTTTAGATAACTATTTATTAACATCGACATTTCATTGCCTATCAGAAAGATTGGTTTTAAGTAATATTACGTTATAGACTCCCATATTAATTCATAACATTGTATGATCAATAAAATCGGAGCTTTACTCCAGTGGCTCGAATAAAACTATCATTCTCCTTTGCCTGCAAAAGAATTTAATTAAGTCTTCGATAACTCACGGGGTGACAACCCATTTCCTATAGCCACACTAACTAGAACTAAAGATATTGTTGTCTTCAAAAAATGCACAGTTCTGCTTATTTAGTTCACAAGAGATAGGACGGTAATTCATAGGAATATATTGGAACGATTCTAGTTACTTTCAAGCAATTTGGAAACACACGCTCTCTGATACAATCATTGATGATCATTATGTATAGGCTCAAGAATACGAACAGTAACTTCTATAATTGTATTATTTTGTAAACATTGTATATCTTTACTCTTTGTATTTTTCATACATTTGACTACTCTTAACACATGACCAACAAGACACTTCCATAAGTTTGAGTTCACACAAATGTTTCTGCTTTCCGGATTTGATGTAATAATTTGTATAGTTTGAATTGCTTTCACTGCTCACGCCTAGTATTAGCTGTGGGTTAATTAATTTTAGTTTTAGGTTTTACATTCCATGTCCCATACCATCTAGTAGTTTCTATACTAAGTAAGGAATTTTATTATGTTTATGTTCTATGTTTATCATTTTATAACGAGAGTTGAACCACAGTTTCAAAATTACATTTGTTAATTTGTATATTAACAAATTATGGAATGCATCTCAATAAATTCAACCAACCATAATAAAATCAATGTGTAGCTACTGTGTTACAGTTATATTTACTCTGAAAAACAAACAAAAATTTGAAATAAAATGAAATTTAATGATAGTAACAGATATGGGGTTCATATATTTATAAATTAAATTATTAATAATTTTAACCGAATGATACGAAAAGCATTAATAAACTATAATTATCTTATCTAAGAGATAACTAATAGGTCTTCTGAAAATGTACAATTTAAACAAGAGATCATTTTTTAAGTAAACACTGTTTTTAAGTGGAGTAACCGCAATTTTACTTATGAACTTAAATTGTATCAAAAACCTAAGTATGAACATATTTCTTACTTTTCTACATTGTCACCAAGAATATATAAGCATTTGTTAAGTCTTGGCACTAGATTTTGGATCTCCTCATCACGTACAATTGTTTACAAATTTAATTATTTGAAAATAACATAATTTTTAACCTCTAAATCTGTGCCAACAAAAATCGAAATCATAACAGTTTTTAGTTATCTTTATTTAGCTAACGTGAAAAAAGTTTTTGTTACTTTTGATGGCCAAAATGAAATTAGTTGATAAATGTGTCGCCCTTATAATGTAAAATTACTTACAACTTTGAAGGTCCTATCTTCACTTCCATTTCCGGTTATATTTTTTTTTGTTACGTCAGGTTCGTTAGTTCTGACCAATTTAACAAAATGAAAATCTGACCCCAGAAAGTTCATTTGCAGTTTAATACGAATTGTGTTTCCGTGACTGTCACGTAATTTGATGCCTGTTACTGACAGTAAAAGTGATAGCATGAAAGAAATGTTACTTCATATTCGCTTACGAATAGGGGATACATTTTTAAACCAAAACATCCAGCTTAAGTCTAGATTAAATTGTAAAATAGCAACTGATCTTTGAAAACTGAATTTTCATCATACTTTATATTTTGTATTCTTAACAATTATTTAGTAAGAATACTTAGTTTGACTATTTGTCTATAATATGGTGCATTTGATCAGTATATTCTAGCTGAAAGCTTTTTATGTAACCACTCTGTAAAATCTGATGGTTTAACAGTTTGGTTTTTGTAAAGTAATGCAACAAACTTGCGGTACAATTTAAAAATGATTATAGTCAGGTGAAATAAGATACAAAGCACTTTTGGTCTGGGTGAGGGTCTACAATTTAATTGCTTTAACCATTTCTTCGTGTCATTTTAAAGTTAGATACAATGCGTTTTTATTTGGAGGTATGAGTAATTTGGTAACAATTAAAGTTATAACAATGTATTTATTTTTAGTTTGATAATATGTGTCATTTCTTTAGCTCCATTGAAATAAAATAATTACGAACTAATTTGTTCACTCATAATATAAGATTTGTATTAGTTGTTTGGTCTATTCATTGAGTTGTTACGGAACCTCAAATTTTACAAATGTTTATTTTATAAAAACTATTTTTTATTATTAAAATTATGGATTGATTTATTTAATACCTTTAAAAAGGACGCTCCTTAAGAATATTAATAACCATGACAAATCTGGAATATAAATAGTTGTAACAAGTGGTATTTAAAAAGTAAAGGAATGATTTTTGGTCTGTAGATTGAGTAATGTAACTACATCTTTCATAGTTAAAATACGCTAAATTTCAGACTTCTCGTGATTCATATGGGTGGAGGAGAGTGGTTTTGTTTTTGAAATTTAATCCTCTTTAGGAATAGATTTTAAATCATTTAGGATCTAAGATCCTACCTTCATATTCAATTTAAACTTTCAAGGTCAAATGACTTTGGAGTCATGTTGTTTTGTATATAGGTGATAAGAAGTATTTGCTATTTGACAGATGTAAAGTAATGTTAAAACGTCCTTATAGAATTTTCAGACGATCCAGATCAGCAAATGAATTTAAATAAAGGACTGAATTATACCACTAGTGGCAGACTTTGCGATGTGGTCTGTTTTCTGTTCCCTCATTAAAATTATTGAATAATTTTCTCTCGTTGCGTAAAGGTGAAAAATTTATTTCATCATTATCGCCTTAAAACATAAAGACGCCTAGCCACGGAATATTCAAATAGTGTAGCATTCCAAAACTCACAAATAAAATCTGCAAATAAATTATCAACTCAGTTTCCTACCACAGTACCTTCCGTCCCTGACAGGTGCTGCCGCATAGTTGCCGTCACCAGAAATTATCGCATGATCTATCTAAGTACAAGGTACAACAGACAGCGAGCTGCCTTGATTAAAACACGTTTTTCACTCTGGTCCTTGGATTCTCAACATGTAGTTAAATTTTCATCGCTCTGTTAATTCTAATTTAAAGTTACAGCATGACAAAATAATACTTCAGTTTCATAAAGAAAATGTAATATCTTAATTCTACAATTCAGTGATTTGTTCTTTTTTGGTTTTCTAAATAAAATAGTTGTGTAAATTTTCATATATTACGGCACATGTTCACGTGAATTTTCGACAGGATTTCCAGGTAACCAAATTTACAGATTTTACCATATTATAAATTTTGTTAATGTTTTGAAATTTATTCATTAGGATATGTATTTCATGTTTTATTTAATATATAATGTTTTTCAGAAACTAAATAATTATAAAAAATTTTTTTTTCTCATTTCTTAAAACTTAGTTTACAAAACCTCAATCAGTCAGACTTTAAGTTTTGAGCAGTTATGTGAAATTAGTGCAAACTGGTAATAAACTTTAAACAATCAGAATATCTTATTAAACAAGTCAAATATAAAACTAATTAAAGAAATCTCTTCTAGACCAGAATATTTGTCTTACAGAATTTTACAGATTTTTCAAGTTTCATACAAGCTTTATTTTAAACAAAACCAAGCATTTATATACAGCTTTATAACCATCTAAGAAGCGTTTAATTATAAGCTTAATGAATTTCTGTGACGCAATCAATATTCTCTAATTTTGACAAATAACCAGATATTTTTAATAAAGAACATTAATGCTACAACATGTCTGAATTTGCACAAATGCTAGTAAACGTGTTTTTTTTGGTTTAGCTAATGCTGGTCGAAGAAACACACAATCTTGCTTGATTTTGCATACTCCAGCAAAAAGTGTATAGCATGTTTCTGCCTGTTCTTTAAAACATGTTTCATATAACAAATCAGAAATTTCCAAGTGCACAAAGTGACTCTTTTTTCGAAAACTGACTTTACAGAACTTTGTTTGAATATATATATTGTACATGTACCTAATCTGGTTTAGCAAAATGTGTTCTTGAAACTATTATTTAAATGTAATCTTGTATAACTATTTATAATTTATATGAAAAATAATTGGGTGGTGCTTGCATGCAAACTTTTCGGTCCTAACAACCTCCAAGAGGTTATTTCTAAATTCATAAAATTGACATCAATTTAAAAAATTTCAATATTCTAAATTTCATCTTTTTTTTTTAAATCTTCTAATGTCATAAACAATTTACTTTTATTATAAATATATATATATATATATATATATATATATATATATATATATTGGCCAATTTAGAATTTAAGAAATTTAACAAACAAAATTATGATATGTAATATTTAATCTAATAATGAACTTGTTAGAATTAATATAATTTTTTTTTTGAATTTAAAATATCAATCTCACTTATAGAATCTTTTTTATTGTTAAATTTTGTAACTGTTTATATAAACTAAAAGGGGGGGGGATAAATTTCAGAATCTATTCATCAATATTTTTTTTATTATTATAATTTTACATTAAGGGCGTATAACTTTTTTTAAAGATTAATTGTAATCTTGTTAATTATCAAGCTTTTGCTCATTGGTAATCTATCTTATGATGTTTTTCAGCTTTGTAAATGGTAAAATCTGAACCGTCGAAATTTCTTTCTTGTTTAATAAATTTGAGCCTTGTTAATTATTAAATTTGTCTTTGTCTTTTTTTTTTTAATTTTCAAACATTGTTACCATTTGGTTCCGCCTTTTGTTTAATTTAAGTCGCCTGGTAACAATAGTGTCAGGGTCACTAAAAAACATGAGTTGGTCAAAAGAGAGCAGATGGAAAAGGAAGGATTTATACCAGGACTACATGAAAAATGTAGATCCAGATACATCACTATATTTTCAATCTCATGAAATATTTTTTCAAGGTTCAGCCGATACAGCCAAATCTTTCAAAAAAGTTAAATTCATAAATATTGTTCAATTAGAATGAATAAACCGACAATTGTACTGATTCATAAGGAATTGAATATTACTGTGAGAGGTTCTGAAAATATTCCTGCTATGGAAATTACCTAACTAAGAGGATGTGTCTATCCTTAACTACAGCTTACATAAAAATTATTTGGATAATTAGTGTGTTTATAATTTTTTTTCTCCAAAATTGTATTTGACAAGTGAGTTTAGAAATAAATTTACTAATTTATGTAAAGACGTTGGTGATTTACTAATTTTAGATTTTATTGTGAACATATGTAGTGATTTGTTGTTCATAAAGTCAATAATTGAAGAAATTTTAAAAAAAAACTTTTCCTGTTACCTCGTTAAATGTCTTTTTTTATTACAATTCGTGGAAAACTTAATTTATTTGTTGAATTTCAATACAACACAAAATAACTTGTTTATAATTGTGAATTATCTTAATCTTGTGTGATTTTAATTTTACGCACCGTAATAAATTGTGCGATGCGGTAAGACTTTGGTGGTTATTTTTAGTTCTACGAACTTTTATGATTTCGCCACCTTTGAACATAGGAAATCCATAATATTAATATTTCTAGCTTGGTAGTATTTCAGGTATTTAATAATTAAATACGGGATAATATTAATGGATAATTGCTTTAATATTACATCTTGCATTCCAGTGAAATTCTAGCTGTAAAAATAAACTTAGTAAATTATATCAATACAAAACCATTTTCCAGTGAAACTTCTAGTATTTATCTTTTGGTTTATGTTTACTTGTATTCTTGTTGCAAAATTGAACCAAAATCTACAGACCTGCTTTAATTATATTGAAACTATTGTCTTATAGCTGAAACCCCAGGTTTTGAGTTATAATAGAAGATTCTAAATTTGTCAAATGTATTACCAAATTTATAGAGCACTGATTATAGAGCACCAAAAATAATTTTTTTTTTTTTTTTTTTTTTTTTTTTTACTTTTTGGGCCCAAGTGATTTCAAAACGGATCTTATTGTAAAACAATTCAACCTTTCACAAAATTTCTCTACGTTATGCTTTTTTTTAAGAGTACCGAAAAATAAAATAAAATATTTAAGATAATGATGGTAAAATTTACGAAAAACGCCTGGCACAAACTTTTATCTTTACCATCAGTCTCAAGCATTCAATTGATAAAAATGCTTTCCCACTTAAATTTCACATGATTCGGATAAAATTGGTACCACTATACTAGTAAATATTCAATGCCAAAATACACTTTAAATATTTAGATTATTTTGACTAAAAATTAACAAAAAATAATTCCTTCTATTAATTTATGAGTAGCGTCACGCTACACCTTTGTATTGTCACCTTTGTACCACGGACACCCCGTTCGTTTTCTGAGGGCTGATCCCCTCAGGACGAGCTGTCAGCTGATCCTGATAACACGGATACCCCGTTCGTTTTCTCAGGGCTGATCCCCTCGGGACGAGCGTTACCTCTGTGGTCTGTCAGCTGATCCCTGCAGCACGAACTTAAGGACGAATGTTACAAACATCCGAGTGGTCTGTCTGCTGATGCCAACGCACTGTAAATCCTTCATTATCTAAGGGCTGATCCCCTCCG
The DNA here is from genome assembly GCA_963513935.1 of Aphrophora alni. Lineage (NCBI taxonomy): Eukaryota > Metazoa > Arthropoda > Insecta > Hemiptera > Aphrophoridae > Aphrophora > Aphrophora alni. The sequence continues at coordinate 87,407,194 of OY740768.1, forward strand.
GACGAACACCTTTCGAAATTCCTACAACGTCATTTCCTACTGAATACGCATATTGCCGAGCCCCTTCTGATACCTAATCGATAGTACCTCTATCCTTAATCTAAACCAAAACCCATCTCATTTTAATTTATTTTTTATTTTCTTAGTTTAACAATTTTTCTTAAACCCAAATCAAATGAGTAGAGAAATATTACAAACAAAGAAATTATTTTTTATTATTAAAACTAAGCTCCTTTTTGAGTAGTTACAAAATAAAGTAGTAGTTTATAATCATCCAAAACAATTTCAAAGTATTAAAATAGGAAATATTTTTTAATGAAATTCCTAATTAGAATACTTAAGCTTTTATTTTGATAAATAGATAGGAAATGTAGTACTTGCAAGTGAAAGATAAGGTTGTAGATAAGAACAGCACCTATTAGACAATGTAGGTATGAGCCATATGATTACTAACTTCTCACTGTATTATTGCTGTACGCACTCAGTATTCATGAGCAGTATATAAAATCTAAGGATTTGTCATCAGTTTTAAGGCATTTAAATTGAGATTGAAATTCAGTATGAAAAAAAAAATCAGGTTCGTTTTTCCATAAAGAGAATTAAATCAAATATACCATATTTCTATTAACTGTTCTGCGTCTTATGTATAAAATACATTGGACTGTTTTAAACGTTGACAGGCTGCTATTTTAGATTTTCTCAATAGAATTAAGTTTTCGTTTTGCAATTTTCTCTACTACTGCAAAACCTGTATGTTTTTGTCATTGGACGTATCTGAATTGAATCCCTACGTCTGGAGTTTACATTTTCATTAACAAAATTAAAAGATAGGTGAGAATTATTTAAGTGCATAAATGCGATTGAATAAAAAACAGTAATAAAAATTGGAATTGAAATTATTAATAAAACACTACAATTTGTTGAAAGTTGTTTAAACATTACGCTAAAGTAATCTCTATGCAAATATAGATATATGCAAATGTTATTGTTTGTAATAGACTAGACTGTACTTCCTCCTCAGCTTTATTTAAGTTGCTTTGTTTCAATATAAAAAACATTTACCCTTTGTCAGTTTATATTAAAATTACTGCATAATCCGAGATCTTAGATTAAAGAGGGGATCATATATTGTATTCTTGCTTCTGCTATATAATTTTTTATTTAAGGGAGTCTTAGTAAATAAATTATAGTTATACGACTGACCTCATGGTATAGGCTATCGATCCTATCTATTGACGTAGTTATAGACTCGTTTTAGTTAATTATATAATTATATATGTGTAAACATAGGCTACTAAGTTCACAGTTTTAATTATATTTGCTCAAATTTGATGTAGAGGGTCATTTTAGAAGTTCATTAATTTGAAACATCGGTCGATAGATGTAATAATGGCAGATGATTTTTAATTTTTTAAACCGTTTATTGGTGGTGATTTATTTCTCTAATGTAGTACATCTTTCTACCAAAACCAATTTTGTGCAACTTTGAAATTTTCATATTCTATAATGATGGCAAAACAGGTTTTCTTATTAATAAAACAACGGAGTTATTGTAATTTAACACGCGTAGATACACATCTTCACAATTCCAGAAAAACATCACATTGTTCAGCTGATTAAGTTGTGCATATTAATATCAAGTGTATAACATAAATTCACATAAAAAAACATAAAAAGTAGTGTCGTAAACTATTGGTATATTAACGGGCATTTAAATTGTTTACGTTTTATATTTAGAGGTATTTAAAAAAATACAATTTCCCATCAAGTTTCTATTAAAACTAGTTATATAGTATAAATTTGTATATTAAAACTGTATATAAATATACAGTATATATATATATATATATATATATATATATTTTAACATTAGTTTGTGCAAGTTATATAAAATATTATTATGTATACTAGCAGGTTAGGTAAAAAAAATTATGGGCATTCATTTTTAGTAGGCTATCAATGTACACATTACGCCATATTTGACTTACTAAGTTAAAATCATGTGTTCAAATAACAATTATTATATTTATTTGTTATATTGGCGGTTCTCATATTTTTTCAATATAATTTTTCCACTTTATTCCCACTTTAACTGCTTTTTGCTCAAACCAATTGAATGATCTCGGAGTCTACAGTAAAGTGTACAAAAATTGAATTTTGTATAATATAAAATCTCTGCAACATTTCTTTAGTATTATTTTCGTAGAAACCTTTTTAAAGCAACATCCAAAAACCATAACTTCAGTTGTAGTCTTTTAGTTGTTATATTGCAAATTGAACACAAACACAAATTTCTGCAATAAACACTTTACATGTTTAAGACGACGATTCAATGATTCAGTCATCATCCTCAATTATTACAACTACACACATATTATTGGCACTGAACTACAACAGAACTGGCAACTGGCAAGGACAATCAGTTGCCAGTTGTTGTTCAGTGTTATTATTTTTCTTGTTGTTCAAAGACAAACACCTGTCGGCCATCAGCGCCTTAGAAAAACAGGAGAAAAATGGCTTGTAATGTAAGACACATAGCCCTTAATTAGTGCAATATAGTAATCGTTGGAAAAAGAGTTAGTTAAAAGAGATCTTCTGAGAGGACAGGTGGATATAACCCAATACTAAGTTAAGAAATTTCTATATCCAGTTACATCTTGGAATTGCCACCTGTACTTGCTGTAAATGAACTCTTGAATGATGTCCACGTACAAGTAACAACAGAGGGTGAAAACTTAATCATCAAAAAATAATACTTTTTACTGTGAAATATTGTGTTTTATTTCATTGGGTGGTTGAATTGTTCACAAGTAAGTGTTCGTCATTTCAAGGGAAGTTATTCTAACCTAAATTTGTTTTTATTTTTTAAGTAGTTAGCTGCTAATTTTAGTTATACTGTTCAATCTGATGTTTCAATTATTATTTTTCAATTTTCTCTGAGTGTATTTTAAACGTATTTTTCAAAATATTTTATGATGTAAATTTTTTTTTATTCCATGTATCAATATAGGATATTTTTCTGACGTCACAGCTATGAAGTCCTTAAAATGAATAATTGCAAATACTCATAATAAAAATAAAGGTTAGGCTAGGTTAAATATATTAAGGACTGATACATTTATGAGATATCAGCGTTTATATCAAATTGTAAAAATATGCTAGTTTTGAATATCTGATTTATTTTGGTTATCATCGTTTGCTAAGTATGCGTGATCATTGTTTCTTATCCCGTCATCAAAAGCAGGAGCACGTACTCGGGATTCAATATCAACGAAGGGATGTATAATGACAAATAAGGGGTGCTATTTCTCAATTCTCTCGCCTCTATTATGTTCTTTTTAAACACATAAACTTATTGTTTAAAAAATGTGAAGTGAAGGATCCATTTTTTTATTCAATAATTTTAAAGATAGCTACGAAAATGTACAGGTATACATTTCAAATAAATGTTCAGAGTGTTGAGAATTTGACTACAAAGGGTATTTATATGACAAATTTAATTACTACACACAGATATTTGTAAAGTTATTCTTGAAAATTATGAAGTTGTTTTACAAAATTTTAGTTTAGCCTACAATTAGATTAGATTAACTTTACTACTGAAACAGTTTTTGTAAAAATAAAAATATAAAAAATGTACCCATTAAATTCTGGTTACACTTTGTCGTAAACATTGATGTTTCTTCTAAGAAAACTCTTCTCACACTTTGTATTACAATCCATTAAATCGTTTAACAATTTATATATATAAACTGTTTAATGTTTCTACAGTTTGTTGAAATTTCCATTTGGAATTAATATTTTCAGTTAATTATTTATAGTATTATTATTTTTCAATAAACTGAATTTTTTTCTTAAGGATTTTTTTCTTAACAAAAAAAAGAAGATTATTGTAGTTTCTCCATCTTTAAAATCATCCGCTGATTTATTATGACCATGTTGCCAAACTACTCAAAATGATGACTAAATCTTTTATATTACATCTATTTATTAGTTGTTTTGATATCTTAACTTTAGGAATCTAAACAGTAATGTTTTATTATTTACTGTGTTTTACGCATCATGGGTTGTTACAAAACACTTCACGGGCATTAGATTGTTTCTTAAATTGTTTTAAACTCTTTTTGAACAAATTGGTAATGTAATATTGACACAAAACATTGTCTATAAAGATTTACAGGATATTTTACTCTCGTTATACATTGAAGTATATCGATACTTTACAAACTAATTTATTACAGCTTTTAACTGTAAATCCTCCAGTAATGATGAAACTAACTCTTGGTATATAAGTAGCTTATAGATGTACCAAGTCCTTCAATATACGCTCCTAAGTCATTTAGAATAAAGTCTAAGCTCTGTTAAGCTTATTAAACATAAGGTACATTGTCTAAGATACTATGCTGCAGCATCAGACAATGTGTTATAAACTCTGTATCTCACTACAAAGAGCTAAGCCATGCAAATTCAATATAATTATAAATGTTATTATAAAAAATCAATTTTGAAACGATATTAATACTTTATTTTATATAAAATAAACAATCATACTTAATAAAACTTACTTCAATCAGAACATAAATTAACGTGATAAAATATGAAACTTATTTTCATATGCAAAAAAAAAATTTAAAAAAAAAAATATATATATATATATATATATATATATATATATATATATATATATATGTAAATTACTGTATTAACTTTTATAAGAATTTTTATACAAAAATTGATTTATTATATGATATATAAGTATTGTAAATTGAATCACCAAGTGTTTTTTTACATAGAAATGGATAAGCAATAACCATGGCATAGTAAGGGACCTAGCTGGATTTACATCTTTTTTAACGTAGTCTTGGGTTAGATCCCTTTTTTCACCTTTCCTACAATGTCTCTTGGCCGACTCCTGCTCATTCCCGACCTTTGTGTTATTAGAGTATTCGACAACTAAAGATTATTACGCTCATTTCTCTCTCTTTTTATAAGACCGTCATAACCAAGTGGTTTTATATCTCTTAGCGGCACGAGGAACAGATTTTCCAGAATTTCAGAATGAATTATCACACTACAATATAATACGAGACACTGTACTCGTATGACACCTTGAAACTTTTCCTAGGATAGTTTTTGAACATCTTGTGTGTATTTCACATCAAATATAACAAGTTTCTCTACAGCTAACAATAATATAATTACAGACGTCTTACTTGCCTCATTATTTGATATAATATTTATTTTGGTAGTGGATCGCCAGGGTCAATGGACAATAACCTAATTGAAACTACGTGTAGGGTGATTGAAATTACTAGTAGGTAGTATTTGCCTAAAATTAGTTTTGAAATTTATGTCGGAGTGACTATTTATCACATTATACAAGAATGAAAATGTTCTAATCACAGTGATGTGTTATTATTATTATTGCACTTGGTAGATAAAAAGCCTGGAAATAGTCTTATAACTTCATTTTTTATATTTTAGATAGAACGATGAATTTAATGGTGTTTAAAAGGTATTTAATTTCTCTATTTACACAAAGTATGTCAAAACTGATATAAGTTTGAGGTTGTTACAATAAACCAAAAGTAATCTATAAGTTTTTGATTATATGTAACTATTTACAAATTTTATAGTTGATTGATGCTTCCTTTTTATCGCCTTTATATTTCGTCTACAAATTAAATTTCATACATAAAATGATTTTTCACAAGAAGCCAGGTCCATTTCAAAAGAAATTCACAATGAATAACAGACAAAAATCAAAAGGAGATATGTCAAGAGATTAGAGATCCTGACATTACATAGGAAAGCTGTGTTTGGCAAAGATATTTAAATCAATTTTGGGACTGAGATGGTGTGTTGTTATAATAAATGTATCCATGTGTCTGGTCTCTTGCGCCACACTGCATTCCAAAGTCGATATATACTCTACAGGTCTCAGATATTGTGAATATCTCCACTGGGCTGACTACACGTTTTTCTGGCTAGTAGCCATACATAATCGACTCAATTCAAGTCATCATTGTGTTGAGGAAATTTGGATCACCGTTCGGGGACTTCAGCATTTGCTGCGAGACTCTCAAACTCAATTGCTTTTGATCTATTGTTACGGCACAAATTTCGTGGGCACTCCCACAAGGACTAATATCCGCGCTAAATAGAATACTTCAAAACATAATTTGATCTAATATTGATAATAAGTTCTCGGACGGTGAATTGGGCTAGTTATTTTGGCTTGTTGAGGGCCTATTTGAATACCATTCTCTCTTCACCAACTTGGGGGCATCTTAGAAATAGGTAATGGTTTTATGACCAAAAACCTGCCGCACTTTAAAATTGATTTTCACTAAAGTTAATTATGGAAGTAATTCAAGATAAATTACCAATTATTAGTAAAGGGTCAAACTAGAGTACAATAAAAATAGTACAAATATATAATATGATTATAATACTATAGGCACAATAGGCATAAATTATATAAATAATAATAAAAATATTTTAATACAATGCAACAATTAATGTTTGTCCCTAGTTAACATGATTGTAAGCATAGAAGAAAAACAATAGTCCCCCCCCCGTGCAGGAAGCTTAGATTGTATAATTGTATTGTGTGATGTCTATGTCGTGCTATGTTCAATTTATTGTTATAATAATGATTACACTAATGGTTAATTATGTCTTCAATAAAGCAATACAGAATGAATATAAAAACAAATTAATGCCTAGTAACTTAAAGAATTTCAACAAACTTTTTTTAATAAATGGATTGTACAAAACCAATGTTTTCAAGTTATTGTATGTTTGCGCCATATTTGTTTTGCTTTAGACTTGTATTCGTAATTTCAAACATTAAATTCCTTCAGGGCATACTGACTTAGGTTGTACATTTCACAAAACACAAACAGCTCCCGTTTGTTGCTTTGTAAAACATTCTATTTGTTTTCTAAAAGGACAAGACTTCCTTGTCTTGATAGAAAAATTCTCTTCGCTGTTTTTTTTTCCTCTTCTTTTTAAGGTAACAAGTAGTTTACTTTTCAACTTAAAACGTTTATCTTTATTGAAGTTGTAAACTATTATGAACTATATTATTATTATTATTATTATATACATAGTATTTTAACAAAAATGTGATATTACCTAAATATTATATATAAATAAAAATTTATTTTTTATCATTGCAAGGTTTATATATATACTATATATAGATTGGTACATCATAATATTTACCCTCAATGTGATTCCAATAAATTGAAATCAGAGTCACAATAATGAGCAAGCAACCCATGAATTATTTCAATATTATTATTCTTTATTCTGACTGTTTTGGTAGTGTTTACAAAACCTTGGTATTATTTACTGTAACTTTTCGAATAAAAAAATTTTACCGTCAAATTGAGTTTTCAAGAAATATTTATTAAATGTAATAAAACATCCAATGAGTGAAGTCTACTACAAACCACTAATATGTACATTCTAAAACTTGGCCTTCAGAACATACGTTACCTTGACTAGATCGCCATACAAGCTGATTCTGAAATATCTTTTTTTTTAATCACTAAATATTGTTCGTTTAACAACTCAGCGAATTATAATATTAGAACTAATCCTTGACTTATATATAGAATACAGTTTATATAATATGCCCGCTGCTTTACAATATACCACGTACATCAGATTAAACTCTAAATTTTGACAAAAATCTATGAATTAAATGATGAATCTAAGCCAAATGATTTCTGATAAGTTACGCCATTTTCACTCTGATCCGACAAAAATCCACCCGTGCAAATAAGGAAATTTATTATGTCTTGAGTAAGGATAGAGAAATCTGTTCGCGCAATAGTTCACGATATTATAAACTTTAATATCCGTCGAAAATTCGTCACAGAAAGAAAATTTCGAAGAAGAACAAAATCTAAGTAACAGTTAATATTAACACATATACTGTACACTTGAACAAATCACCACTCACAGAGACAAATAAAAAAAGTTAAATGCTTAAACGGTGGCTTGCTCCATCCATATTCATTGTAATTCACCATTAATTGAGATCACAGTAGTAGTAAGTAATATATATTACTTTCGTTAGGTATTTTACGTTTTAAAGAAAAACACAGAGAACGAATTGATGTAACTATTACGTAAATAATAATATATTTGATATTTTAGTTTATTAAATATTTCAATTTTGAAAACTTTTCAATTTATTGTAACTAACTATACATTAAAACACATACACAAAAATGACCAAGGAAGTTTGTTATTTTAAATTTCATTTCAATTTTAGGTTTTATTTATATACGAAGGCTCGTTTTGCCCGTTCACTACTATTATATTTCATATCGAGTGCTTCATTTTAGTCCGAGCGATGAACCTTAGACACTTGTAGTAATTACCGTTCATTTAGAACAGAAAATAAATTATAAAAGTCCTGTGTATACACAGTAAGTCCTATTTACAAAGAATCTATCTAAATTTCGTAACAATTATTACAGGCGTGTTGGCCTAACTGAGCCAGAAAAACTTCAACAATAAACCAAATTGTTGAGTTAAACTAGGACTTCGCTTTGTCCGGTTTTCTAAAAACAATAACCCATCCTCCTAAAAATCGACTAAAGTCAAATATTACAATATATTCAGCACGGATATGTGCAGATCCTGGAGAGAATCACAGGTAATCTGGGTTAATTATTCCAAACTGCAAAGCCACCCACTCTACAGGAGTAAGATTATAACAACCCATCTAGTGTAATTGGAATTGGAAGCTTACGACTGCAATAATCATGTTCATTACTATGCAGGATACGAGATTCAATAATATACAGCTCTCAAATAAATACTATAGTTTAATAAATTAAGCTATAATGGCTTTGGTACGTGTTGATCAAATTAATTCTAGGTTGTTTTTATAATTGATTATTATTGGTCGGAAGTTGCACCTCATAATCGCGTGACCCGATCTTATAATGGATCACATAATTAAAATATAAGTAGTTTAGAAAAGCTAGATGGTTCAAAAACCGATGTCTTCTTTTATTGGAAATAACCATTTTGAAACTCTGAATAATTTTGGGATAGATATCTGGAGACGGTGGAGTCAAACTAGTGTACCCATGTGGGTAACATGTTAGCATATTTAGAACATATATCGAGACCTTGTTTCTAATTTTTCGAACACTCAAAATTTTGAGACATTTGTTTATACAACTAAAACACGAAATTAGAACTTCTCCAAAATCGTCTCTAACTATATTTAACAAATTTTGCTTACATACAAATTTTAATATTTCCAATACAATCATTTGTCGATATCTCATTATCGATACCTAATTTATTTTTTTTTAAGTTATCGTTAAAAACAAATTTGAAGCTGTTGTAAAACGGCTCAAAATCGTTTTAATAATTTTGTTATAATATCTAAATATGATGATGTTAACAACATCATATAGTTGGGAAGTGGGGGAAGTGAGATATGGTGGTAACTAGGAAGCTAAGTTTGAATACTATAGGAAATAAGAAGAAGCCGGATGTAACTCTGACCGTGGATGGTAGCAGAATGGAATATAGAAATGCTATAGTATAACATTGCTACGGAAGAAGATTAGATATTCTAAATCAATAGCGTAAAATGAGGTATTCCTGGATCTAAATAGTCACTGCTGGAGGCTATTATTCAAGACTGTATGCAGTAAGGTAAAGATGAATCAATCTCGAAAGAGGATCATATGAGAATAGCAAAGACCTTAAACAATGTTTCTGAGTATGGACAGGATTTTTTGGAGTTGTACTAAAGTGAAGACGGGAGATAAAATACCTTTCTTTTCAATAGAGCTACAAGTAGAATTATGATGGTTAAGGCTACAAGGCCTGACCTTGTTACTGTCGATACAAATGTGTGTGCACCTATCTTCACAGAGCTTTGGGAAACGCAGATATTTATCTAATATAAGTGCAAGTCTGTAAAGGGATAGAAATATTACGTGAAGGGGCATATATTATTATATTGCGGATTACTTAATATTTTTAAGGTTGTAAATATAATAAATATGTACAAAGAATCCATTAATATGGGAAATAAAAACAAATTGTTGATTTAACCGTAAACTTTGAATCATGGTAATACACTTCTCTTACCACTTATTACAAAGCCAACATTACTTACATAACTGGCCCCGTCAATATGGTTCTCAGCTGGAAAAGGAAACACAAATGTATTTTGTTATGTATACCGGAGGCTAAAGAGATTTGGGCTATAAAATCAACTTCCAAACAAAAACTAAGAGTCATACTTTGTAATAACTGAAACATTCTTTGACGTACCCAGTATCCATTATAAAAATATTAAATACTTATAAACAGGACCAAAAATCCACTTGTTAATGACAATATCCCAACCTCAGACAATGTAAATGATTTATTGCTTTCTCTAGAAAAATAACTAAGCAAATCACATTTTTTCTCATTGAGATACCCTGTGAATCATTACCTTAGAGACATGGAAAAAGCTGACCTTTATTTATGCCGCTTCTACAGATACTGATATTACAAGGAAAGTTATGGTTGAACTGTAGTTGACTGTCTACCATATAAAAGAGTGTTTGTGGTGTATTCTCTACATCTACAGAGGATAAGGTTAGAGTAGGTATAACAAGATTCCGTTTTGCTGAGGTATAATATTATGCAGTAGTTAAACATGATCAACGGTCGCAAGAAACACTAACCTCAACGTATCTACATCCCTATTTTAAACAATTGACTGTAAATACAGAAATTATTTATGGATTTTAACGAAATAATAATAAAATGACCTCTGCTTAAACGATCGTAGTTTTAAAACATATCAACGAAATTTGCGCAACGAACTTAAACCTAAACGAGATGGGAATTTCCATCAAATTTGTACAGGCAAAAATGAAAAACGGTATCCCTTATGGTCTAAAAACTATAATTTTAATTACGGCAGTAATTTTTTACTAATTTCATTTTAAGTTGTTAAAAGTAATTACTTTCCACATTATTTATATATATTTTAAAGTGGAAGTAGATGTTTTGTACTGGGATTCTGAAAAAGAAGAAAATATTTCTATTCTCTACAAATCCAAAGTGTTACACAATTTTTGTGTAGTTATTTATGTACCTCCAAAAGCTTCTGGTTAAAGTAAATACACAGTTTGTGTCTTTCTATCTTGATCTTTGATTAATTCTTTTCTTGTTTAAATTTGTTTCGTTGTCGTTGAAGGGTATCATTGTGTTTTCGTGATATATTTAAAACTAATGACATATTGTATATCACATTGAGTTACATATTACATATCCGTGGATATGTCAACATGTATAATATGTGTGTGTAATCAATCTTAAAGGCATAGTGTTGTACACGTTATAAATATTGAAACAACCAACAAAGGCAATAACCTCCTTTAAACTAAATGACTATTGGTATAATCGTTACAGTTTGCCCTTTACAAATCCTAGAGGGAAACAAAGGTGGTCTGGGTTAATTACATCAAACTATACATTACTATAATAACAAACCTAAATATTGATTATTACTTCTTAGTCATATTAGGAAAATGATGTACATTTAGCTTTCCCCTTTCTAGTCTTTTAATAAATCTCATTTATTAATAATTCTCATTACCTGCAAACAAACACTAGTCTATTAAAGGATGTAACCGTGTATAGCTGGCCTACGAAAATAAACGTTTTTTTTATACTAAAATTGTTTATGTTTTACACTTAACTGACATTGATGCATATACACAACTTAAATACAAGTTATTTGAAGTTTCATAGGAATTGTCAGTTTAGTAAATGATATTTAAAAAGGTTTTAATTTATAGCCTATAGATAATATTATATGAAGTAAACGAGGAAGTTTTTTTTAATTTTTTTGGTCAGTTAAAAACTTCAAGTGAATTTCTTTACTAAATAGTTTTAATTTATTATTTTATTTCTAGCCGTATGTTGAACATCTTCTCTAGTTCACAACATGATGTTTTACTTCGAATCATGTGCTTTAATTCATAGTCAGCACATCGTCAAAGTCTTTAAACTGAGTAAAAATTCATTTCATCAGCTGCTATTTTGAAAATAAAATATAAAACTTTTATATACATCGTTCGACTTGTTTGCAAGATGATTTATTTATAAATTTAGTAAAAATTGGTCGCAATTTCAATATAAACAAACAAACATATAGACAAACTGTGTTATAATATTTCGTATAATTTTTCATAACTCGGTCTATTATGTTTCAACCCAAATTTAAAATTTTACACATTAATACAATTTTTAATAGGGTACGTTACTTTATAGGATGTATATGGACTCTACATAATTTACAACGTTTGTCAATATATAAATTTAATGTTATAAACTTCTATACTCATATGTAGTCTCTGTATATAGTTATCATAGAAACCGTAACTTTGAGAGCTAATCTAAAATTAGAATCTCTGGAAAATATTTGCACAGTAATATTGTACTTCTACCCTTACCTTTACCGTATTCAAATTCACATTCCAAAACTTTTCTCATTGTCGGAGGTATATTTTTGTATGAATGTATTAAATATTTTGTAAATTTGCTCTTGAAGGTTAAAATACTAACCTTTGTGTTGTAAAGTAATAAGTAATATCTTATTGTAATTTGAAAGGAGTTTGTGAATTATTACAATATATACTTACTTTCCGCAATAAATATTAAAACGTGCAGTTAATAATAAAAGAAGTGCACAAAAACAATTCACCAACTGTCTCTCTCACACACACACATACGCAAACACAACAATAATATTCACGACAATTCTCTAAATAGTTTTAATCTATTTAACGTGAGAAATAAATATGTAGTCCAGATAGTTTTGGAAATAAAGAGCTTTCGAAATGGATAAAACAATGACCGGTTGAGGAGGTAATAAAAGATAAAACAATGGCAAAGTCACTCCCAAAAAAGCAATGGAACTTTCAATGCTAAAAAAGGAGAAGGTAAACCGCAACTGAAAATGGAAGGCAGAATAAGGAAGACTTAAGAAGGAGGAGGAAGTGAGGGGAAGACTACAGACTAAGAGTTGTTGGCTAAAGAGTTAGTAGAAAGTCTAAAAAAGTAAGAGGAAGACTAGGATAAGAGGCGTTAGGTCAAAGAAATAATTTAAATGCTATAGAAGAATTTGTAATATAAAAAGAAGGACGAAGGCTAAAAAGAAGAGAAAATGACAAAAAGATGGGAGAACACAAAAATGGGAAAGGCTGAATAAGGTAAGAGAATGTCAAAAAAAATAGAGAAAGGGCAGGAGGATGGAAATTTCGAGAAGGAGAGTAAATTCTAAAGAAAAAAAAGGATAGCGAAAGAAGGAGTGGAATAAGTTAATTGAAGAGGTAATAAAGAAAAGTCAATGATGATCGATTGATCATATTATGCTACAACCTGAAGTTACTCTCACAAATAAACACTCTGGAATGTAATCCTAGACTAAATAAAAGATAGAGGTAGGTTAAAAAATGAGCCGGTATTTTAAAGAAGGATAAAGATAGATGACAAGAAATGTGAGGTCAAAGAAGAATAATAAAAAGAAAGTCAATGCTTTACAAAATATTGATGATAGATAACAATTTTCGTGTATTCAAAAGATGTAATATTAATGCCAAATGTTGAAGGGGGAGCTAAAGATGGAAGTGAAAGACCAAATAGGAAGCGGAAGATCAAAATATAAGAGGCTAGGGAAAAGTTAAAGAGAAAAAATCTGAAAAGGAGAGGTAGTATAGAATATAAGGTTGAACGCCAAAGAAGAAGAGCGATTTTCAATGAAGGAGGGAGAGACCATAGAAGTAGGGGGAGGGGGTGAGAAGAAGGATAGGAAAGGCAAAAGAAGAAGGGGAGGCCATGAAGTACAGGAAGGGTGTAGTAAGGGGAGAAGGCTAGAGAAGGAGGGAAAAGACCAAATAAAAAAGCGAGAGCTACAGAAATAGGGGAAGAAGAAAAAGTAATTGTTAAGAGGGAAGACAAAGTTAATTGAAGAAATAATAATAAAAAGTAAATTTTGATTAATTGGTCACATTCTACTACAACCTGAAAACACTCCCACAAAAAAAGCCTGCAATAGAACCCCCCAATACTACATAAGGAGGGACAAGACACAGAAAAAGAAGAAGACAGTTTTAAGCAAATTGGAACGAAGCCTGAAGAAGGGTAACTAAGGAAGGATCGGAAAACTCCAAAAGATAAGATAAAGATACATAAGGAAGGGAATGAATAGAGAAGGAGAGCAAGAATAGAGAATGGAAGGAAGGATAAAGAGGGAGGTAGAATGTAGAAGGATTAGAAAGAATATATCAATATAGCTAGGATAAATAGGGAGGTGAAGTATAGAAAAAGAGGAAAATTAACGAATAAGTAAGGTTATAGAAATAGAAGAAGAGCCTGTAAATGAAGGGTTGCAAATAGTAGAAAGAGGAAGGATAAAGAAGAAGAGTGATGGTAAGAGAATAAGAGGAAGATCAATGGAGGTTTTTGAAGGATATCTTTGACAATCGAGGCTAATTACGCTAAAACATTTGAGAAACCAAAGAAATTACACTAAACTAAAATCTTTGTGAGAAGAGACAAAATACAACAAATCAAAATATTTGAATTATAGATGAAAAATAGATGAAAGCAATTATATTATTCCAAAATCATTGAGAAACGATACCTATTAAATTAAACTAAACTCTTTAAAAAACGATACCAATTACATTAAACAAACCTCTTTGATATCCAAGACCAATTACAATAAACCCACATTTTTGAGATATGAAACAATTATATTTTTAAAAACATTGTTTACAGATGAGAAAATTACATTGAAACAATGTCATTGAGAGATGAAACAAATTACATTAAATCAAAATCATTAAGAGATGATAAATAAAATATTTAAGAAAATATTTTAAGAACTCAGACAAATAACATTAAAACAAAATCTTCAACAGAAGAGACAAATAATTTAAAATAAAATCATTAAAATACGAGACAAAAAAAAAGAAAGAGAAGAAAAGAAATTTTTTCTAAACCGAGAATAATAAGTATAAACAAAAATGTTCTTTAGACGAGACAAATTACGTTGAATTAAAATCATTAAGAGACTTGACATACAACATTAAAACAAAATCTTTGAGAGACGACACAAATAACATAATTACAAAATCTTCCATATACTAGATAAATGCATTGATATAAAATCACTAAAAGACGAAACGTATAACATTAAAAAATAAATCTTTGAAAAACGAGACAAACTACATTAAACCAAAATCTATGAGTGACAAGACAAATACCATTAAAACTATATGGTCTATATACGAGACAATTTACATTAAAATAAAATCATTAAGAGACGAGACAAGTAACATTAAAACAAAATCATATATAAAAGAGACAAACTACATTAAAATAAAATCAATAATCGACGAGGCATAACATTAAGGAAAATTTTGAGAGCAGAGTAAAATAACATTAAAACAATATTTTCTCATCCTAACTAAAATTACGTCCAAAAAGTCAATTCATTAATTTATTTTTTTTTTAAATCATAATCATTTCTTGACGTAAGTTTTCATTTTCAACATTTATTGTTGTTGTTTTTTAGACACTCTCAGTTACATGATCAAATAGATTTGTAGTTTCCAAGTACGTAGTGGATATTCAAGTAAAAAATATACAATCAAGGCAGTTTTCAGTACATTTAAGGCCATCGAATTATATTAATTTTAACATTTAAATTCATTATGGTGAAATATTCAACGAAGAGCAATATATTACAATGTACGTTTTGAACTGTTCTGCGTCTTATATCCAACATATGTTCATTGCTGTCTATTACACCTAAAGTGCCACGATTTTAGATTCACAGAGCGGAATTATGTTTTCTTTTCACGTTTTATTCTCATTATCAATATCTTAAAAATTATGTAACAAAAACTGATATTTTCGTCGATATAAAGATATATAGAAGAGTAGAGTTTATTCAAACTAAGATTTCAAAAGATTACGTTCAAAAATTATAAAAATATTTACAAGGGAGCTGGGACTTTATGATCACACTATATATATATATATATATATATATATATATATATATATATATATATATTGTATTTTGTATTCACATATACCTATACATATACATATACACATATATATGTAATTACAATTTGAATGTTAATAAATAATTGGATTTTGCTAAAAGCTCATTAAATAACATTACGCTACATGTGGACAAATGAATCTATTGGAGCACATAAAGGTTTATTCAAATATTATTGGTTGTACTAGGCTAGACTCTATTTCCTGCTCAGCTTTATTTAAGCAGCTTTGTGTCAACGTAAATACTATTTTATTTGGTTGCAGTTTAAATTTTAATGTACTTCATGAAGTAAAATCTTTGATTATTGGAAGGATCAAATGGAATTTTTTCTTCTAATAATCCGTTTTTTTTAATTACGTTTTTTATTATTGTATTTTATTATTATTTGTCAATTTACAGTACAGAAAATTCCGTAAAGGGGTCATGGAAACTTCACCACTCAAGACTATGAAATGTCCATCGATTTATACCAGGCGCGCGCGCCAGTGCGTGTGTGTGTGTGTGCGCGCGCACGTGTGTGTGTGTGCGCGCGCGCGTGTGTGTGTGTATTTTCATTAGGGTTACAGATAGATTTAATCTGATTTAATATGAAGACTGGATTTACATCTTCGTTAATCTGAAATATCGCTCAGTAAATTTAATATTGGAGATCGATTTTATTTTTCTAAAAAGAATTTATAGACGCCAGTTAATTCTTCATTGTCGTATACAATTTCATTTTATTAAGCTTTGAAATCTGTATTTAAAGATTTTCTTAGACAAAATAAGATAGTTATTAATAAAAGAAAATTAATTAAAAACATAACCTTAGTGTTATACTGTTCACTCTGATATTGTAAGTTTTATCCCTTAAATTTTCTCCTCGTATATCTTAAATGGATCTTTCATCCTTTTATAAATTTTTTATAATCCATTCAATGAAAAAACGTATATTTTTCTCATCCTTAGCCTAACAACAAAGAGAGCTCTAAATAAAGGATTAAAAAAATAGTGGTATATTCAACCGTTGCTGCAAAATAATGAGAACAATAAAGTGTATAAAATGAAATAATATGTAGTTAAATTTAAAGTTACTCTTAGATTATCCCTCAAACAATTTACTCACACTACTTATAACTGAGCACACAGTGATTCCATACGATAACATACATACATACGAGAGGTGTTTACAGCAAGTATATAGCTGTTTGTACTTAATATAAACTTTATATAATTACTAACTAATAAGAATTAAACATTGCTGATTAAGAATCAACGTAAGTTACCTAAAAATACGATGTGAAATAAATATAAACTTGGACTATTTTTTACTTTAACAATATACTTTCATTATATCTGAGTACAGAATATTTCTGAAACGTAATGCACTAATCTCTTTAAGTAATATTAAAAACATGACGACTTTTAAGAAAACTTGTCAATTGGTAACTATTTGGAACCAGAATAAAATTCAATGGAACCACTGAATAAACTTGTTATTTTGAAAAAATCTAATTTAGCAAATTTAATCAAAATAAAGATAAAATCGTCATAACTTGTAGGAAAAATTCTTTCTCATTAAAAGAAGTCATGGTCTAGAATCCTCTATACGCGCTGGGGATAATTAAAAAAACTTAACAAATTAATTATGTTTATAATTTACACAGCTCGTTGTAGAGTTTAAATATGCTTTAAGCATCTTTGCCATACAATCTTTATTTGCGTTTCGTTTTAGGTTTTCTGGTGATTCTGGCCTTCACGTGATTATAGTGAATTTCGTTTCTATGTTGAATAAATATTTTCCACTTGCTATATATTTACAACTTGTTAAAGCAGTATATAATATTGTTGTAATATTATTAACCTATATGTATATACGATAATTCATATATATTTGATATTATCATTGAGCTTGAAGGCGTGGCTATTACAAGTTACCTCTATGACTTTGGGCATAACCACTGTTGAGCCATTGTTAAGAGTTTACAGCAATAACTAAAGATGACACGTCGTATTGTTTGTGTGTTCTCTTTTTGTATATTGGAGTGTTTTATTAACTATTGATGAATAATTATTCACAAATTTTTAAATAAATAATAATAATAATAATAATTCTTGCCTAAAAATATCAGACATTAGGCCTACTTTAAATAAAATAGTCAACATTTGTTAAATAATTTGAACTAGAAGAGTCTTTAATACGATGGAAAAACAGCACTTAACATTTTATTCAATTCCGCTTGTATTTTAAAACGAATTTACAGACAAATGTTTTTAAAATTAAAGCACAGAATGTTCTCTGTCTTATTATTGCATTTCCGTAAACTTTTTCTCTTGCACAATAACTCTAATATTGTTTTATTCTATTCTTCACATTTACTTGATAATTAATTGTCATTGTATATTACTCTGTTTTTAGTTATATTTTCTTACATAATTACTTCACTAAACAAAACATAACTCTTAATACATGTATATGGCTAGGAAGTGAATTTTCGTTAGATGGATATTTGGATTTTAGGGAATAAGATACAACTCAATGAATTTGATACATCAAGTTAAATAATTTATGATTATATAAATTCGATAACAAAATGCCATATACACTGCAAATATTAGTACAGATTTAAAACGGGATATTCGATTTGAGGAATTCAAATATACTTATGTGTCATCAGCAAGAAAATATTCGTTTAGCCATAATTTATATGATGAAATTTAACACTAAATGAGTAGCTAAATGAACCATTTTTAAAAACTATAAAATACTAGGTGGAGCTTTTGTTTGGTGATACAGAAATCCTGGGATAAATTAGAGTAATGTTCAAATTATGTTGATATCCAGTATCTAAACATAACGTTGGGAGCTACTAAACTGCGTATTACTATTGAAAATGCTATATCGAAATATTCTACCATCAAATATTTTCTTCATTTGGTAATTTTGAATAACAATTAATACGACCAAAACAACTCATTTCAACTTCACAAATAAACTTGTTACACAAAAACCAGTAATAAAAAATTAAATTATAATATCTAATGCTATCACATCAAAATAATATGAAAGAGACTATTTATACAAAACTAACGTGGAAATATTTTGGAAAGGAAAAAACAGATTATTCATGGGAAGAATACTGTTTTAGATTCTGAGCAGTGATTCTAAAGGTAATAAACTGAAATATAAATACAACTACCCATTAAAGTAAACAAAACTACTAGATCATTTGAGAATGTAGTGCATCAAAAGTTTTCATGAAGCTCGTTATTCAGGGACTACTCCAACACAGCAATTTTATAATAAGAAAACGAAGCTATCAGACAAGCGTTACGTATTTCGTTTTGGTATATAATAAGCACAGAGAAAATTATTATATTTTCAATTACTTATATATTAGTTTTAAAATATAATTTTGTAAAATATCTATGAGTTTATAATATTTACTCTTTATAACACACACACCCACCCACCCACACACAAACACCCACCCACCTACCCACCCACCCACCCACCCACCCACCCACCCACACACACACCCACCCACCTACCCACCCACCCACCTACCCACCTACCCACCCACCCACCCACACACACACACACACACACAAACAAACACCCACCCACCTACCCACCCACCCACCCACCGGTTTCTATTGTGTTTCATGATGTATTCCAACCCGCCTAACACTTACTAAAACGGTTTAATTAATTGTTTTAAATATAATTAATCTAGCTAAGTAGTTAAGTATTCACCCAAATGTGTTTTAATGGATCTTTCATATTGATATTAAATAATACAAATAGTTAACATAATTGATACATTTTCTGGTTTGAGAGTAGTAATTCTCAATTTATTTAAGAAATGTTTTCCGAAATGCAAAACTTAATATATATAAAACATTGATAATACCTATTTTAGCGTGTGCTTCGGAGTCATGGTCAATTGCCAGGGAAGAATCGAACAATTAGGTTCTAAGGAAATTTGAACTGTTTTCTAAAACTGTCATCGGAGAAGTTTTATTTACCATATAAAAGTTTGAAAAATACACGCTTTCTACTTTTTGTTCAGTTACATAAAATGAGCAACTCTTGTGGAAATATCAGTAAAATATTGAGCTTGACTTGAGCTCTTTTGAAATAAAACACAGTTTCTCACAAATAATACGTTTGTTAAATCAAACGCGGTTCAACGACAGAGTGACCATTTTCAGTGAAGCATGACCTGCGATAATAAAACTATAAAACATCACTAAAGATACAATATTGTCGTTAAACGCGTTTGATTTAACAAAAGTATTATTTGTGTAAAATTGTGTTCATGTTTTACTTCTATAAATCGCAATCATTAAATGATTAAAAACTAAACTTTCCTCAATATACATTTAATTATTTTCAGTATATTATTATACTTCTACTAATCCTTATTTAAGGTATATTCTTACCTTGTCTCTACTCCAATTTCGGGTTATTCGCCCATCATCAGGAAAATTATAATTTCATTTAATAATCATTTGACTCCATTTAAGTTAGGAAACATAAAAACAGACGTCCATTACCTTCACCAACAGTCTTAAACCGATTTACTTGTCTTGTGAATTCGGATAAATATTAAACCATACACTGAGAAACGTAATGGCAAGAGACCGAGTAATCATCTCATTCAGAACAAGGAATAAACTTGAATCAATTCTACATCATCAAGTTAAAAACCGTATGAACCCGTAATTTCAAACTGTCATCTACAAGATCAAATACAGCGACTGTCCTAGTTACTACATAGGGCAGACACGACGTCCATTCCAGACAAGATTTAAGGAGCACCAACCATAAAAAAACTTATTAACAAGTTCCAGTTTTACAGATCATCTTAAAACAATTGTCATTATATTCAAGTTTCAATGACAATTTATAAATGTTGCATATTGACAACCGTGGGCGTATTATGAACGCCATTGACGAATTTGAAATTTATAAAGTCACGAAACACGATTCCACAATAACATTAAACGACCAACTCTCCTCCAAGTCAAATATGATATGCATCACATATTATACTGATGAGATATAAAAAAATAACAGAACCGACCTCAGTGTCGACTCGCCGTTTGGACCTCCACGTTCTCGGTTAGGTTCACATGATTTAAATCTTTAAACCACCTCCGCGTGGAGTGAAATGTACTTGGATGGGCGTATAACCGGAAACTACAGTAGAGACAAGGTAAGATTACATCTCAAATAAGGATTAGTAGACGAGTAAAAATGTACTGAAATTAAATTTCACTAATCCGTGGGCTACCACAATGGAATTAGGTTCTATTTATGTTTGGTCCCTATTTATCAGATACTTGTTATTGGCGATAGATATTGTGTACTTTTAGTATCAACAAAGTTTACTAACAACTTATAACAACTGAAGGTGATGACTTATTCATGCTTCATCGTCTTTAACAAAGGAAGTGTTTATCGTGAAAATTTTTGTTTTCATTCATTTATACTTATTTTTTTACTGTTACAAGAATATCAAATATATTAATATTTACAAACAGTAACACTGTTTGGTGGCTTACGTTTCCCCCCCCCCAAAATATGTTAAAACTTACCTGTGATTGTATAAATGAATAGAAATAATACATCAAGAGAAGTCCAACTCAGTCACGAGTCTCTGCGAGCCACCATTTTCTGACAAGGCTGTTAACATTTCATATTTATTTAAAATCAGTGAATACGAAAATATATTTACTAACACTGTGATTCCAATTAATGGAAAATAACAAGAGGCAAGCTACGCATTAATCATTTAAATGTTTCGTCTGTGAGGGGTGAGTTTTTTAATAGTACAATAGTGGTGGTATTAAAGAGAGAACTAAAGAGTGTTATATAAACTTATATAAACAGTGGAGTAAAGAAGCGGTCGGCAGAGCTGTTATAATTACTTGGTATTTCAGTGTAGGTTCTCCTTTGAAATTCCTTGTGTTATGTAGTTCTCTGACTCACGGTTTTCCTGATTACGTTTTAATATAATGTAAGTTATTTTGGTTGTTACAGCCTAGTTTGCAAAACTTCCGAGTCCCATAGTTAGATTATTTATTTTAGTTTACTTTTCCAATACGGACCATTTATACAAAGCTATATTTGGGTTTTTGACATTCTCATGATCTGAGTTTATTACTTGGTGATGGAAGTCGAGTCACATTTTTCAAAACGTAGTCTATTAATTTATTATTTACATAAATGATGACGCACAGTAATTAAACTGTTAATATTATTAACCCATTCACATAACAAACATCCTGAATGAAAATAAATTTTCGTCTACACAATTCAACTACTAAGAGGGTTGAAAAGGATAATTTGTGGTTTGACCGATTTAGGTACTGATTTGCTTTGAGGTTACCATCTAAGAAAACATATCCGAAATCACTTTACTCCATACCTTGACTTTCATTGCAGCCTTGTATTTTTCTGCCTAACATCCAATCTGGATTTTAGTTGCCCCAGTACTAAACATTTTGTTTATCATTTTCTCCGTTAATGTAAAAGTTTACTTCATCTGTGAAGAGAATGGTTGAAACAAATCTGGGTAGTTATCAAATATCTCACAATCCATTAGCAGAAATACACTACAATCAGATCATCTTTTCTTAAATGATGAGGCATTCAACGTGTTGGGGTGCCACTTATATAAAATACATAAAACGCTTCTATGACTGAGATTCCAAATCTGAGGCGAGTGACCGATTCTTTATTCGTGCTCTTAAAGAATGCTGCCAGCACTATAAATAAAATTTCTTTGTTGTACAAATAAACACACACAAATTCTTTTCTTAAATTCTACACTTTATTGGTCTAGCCGACCATCGTTTCGCCAGTTACGGCATGTGTGTGTGTTTATTTGTATAACATGGAATTCTATCAAATACCGTCGGTCATCAGAATAATCTTCTTTTTTTTTGCCCTTTTGGATATCTCGATTTGGTTGATCTGCAACAGAATCCATATTCTTTAATTTAGGAATCGGTTTTGCTACAGTGTAGTGTGCAATTTGTGTTTTTGCATTTCGTTAAACGGCTACACTACGTGACGGGTCATGTCACTTCCAGCCAGAAGGATTGTTACAGTAATGTGGAAAAACACAATGAAAGTGATAGGACAGAGCCTGATACATACAACCACCACATGTACTTTATATACTAATGAAGTACGAAAACAGACAACTTTTTATTCAGCTATTAAATAAAAGCATAATCAGCTGTTGCATATATTAAAAAAACATCTGTGCGAAAAATTAAAAACAGAAGTATTACAATTTGTATTGAGGCGTTTTCCTGACTCTGCAAATGTCATGACTGAAACATCTACCTCCAACTAAAGTCCCTGGATCTATAAACATGAAATTCGTGGAGTATATATCTGCAGAACGTAAAGTGGTAATAGTCCTCTTAAAACGGATTTTTCAAATATCAACTTCGAAAGGCGTAAAAATAAATAAATAAACTTTATACGGATTTATAAGTATATCTTAGTCATAAATGAAATTAGTGTATTTAATAAGGCAACAAAGCCATAAAAAACATTACAAAACATGTGTGAATTTAAAATTGTATATAGACGAATATTAGCAGAGTGTTTCATTATTTATAGTAAGTTAATAATTGCATATTAAATAATAAGTAGTTCCTTTAATAGAGGAAATTTTAAATAATTAAATGTTGAGAGGGATGTACACAAGACGTAGCATAGTCCTCATTAGAATTATTTTCTTGTTAATGAAATAACTAAGGGAATTTTGTACAATAAACATCATTTTTACTTAGATTATTCAATTTATTTAGAAGACAAAACATTGTAGATGTAAATATTTAAAAAATATGTGAATAGCTTTAAAATATTCAATCTTATCTCTGTAATTATTTGAACCTATAAGTCAAAATACCTATCACGCAAAATTGATATTAATTCGAGGAATAGAATGTGGTAGAACCTGGCAATAAAAATCCATTGGTATAACCCATTATTGTCCAATAAAGTAAAACTATAATAGGTTATCGGGTTGACAAACATGATGAGGCAATAGATTACAATATAAAAACACTTTTGCTTAATCATTTCTCACATTAGTTAAAAATTGCATTGATCATCAAGAAAGATTCATTTGTAAAGATACTAAGCCCTCATTGTACTAACAATAAGATCTTGTATTCTCGAAATGCAATAAACGTTTCTAATTGATATACTTTCACTTTATTACAGGCTTTTACACCGTGCAATTAATCTTAGTTGTAAAGCTTACCTTTGAACGTAAATAAAACCTAGTTAACTCTGTATAACAGAGGTTAACTCTGTTCCACCCTTCCCATTCACTATTAGATTAAATAAATTCCTATATTTTATTATTTGACCAAAGACAGCGTTTCATTTCTTCGCGGAAAAGGAACAGTAAGTTTATTTCAATTTAATGTAAAGAATACAAATAAATTTAAGAAACAAAGTAATTAAGTAAAATACAGCTATGAGTGGATTGATGCTTGTTTTTAACAAATGAGACTATGAGATTATTATCACTTTTATGTTAACTATTTACATCACACTTATATAAACTGTCAGCTGATTTAGTTGATTTAATAAGGAAACTGGTAAATTCTAGTATTTACAAAAATGCAGCAAGGTCTCTGATCTTAATTTGTTTCGCTGAAACAAATGTACTGCGTGAGGTGACCTCCAGTAGGTAAATGAAAATTATCTATGCGTAAATATTTTTCAAGCGTCAGAGTCTATCGGTCAGTCTAAAAGTGAAAGAATGTATTTATTGTTTGTCTCATTTTCTATTGAAGTCGACACCTCTTTAACTTCGGCAGACCCTTTTAAGGGGTCTCTACTAAACGTCTAACAACCCAAATAGTTGCAACATTTATCTCTTATAACCTTTAAACTAGTAACGATAATCTAATGATTTAAATATTGATTGATAAGGAGATTAAAAAACTGTGGGGAGGGCGGCGGTAAGAAGGAAATGTGTTCTTCCTGGAGCGGGTACTGACAATGGCTTTGCTGCGAAGAGTATGGGCAGTATAACTTTGAATTGTGAACTGAGAGATAAATTCTTGGTGATTTTAAGAGAATAACAGGGTGTACTATATCATTTAGTAATTAATTTATTTTGTAAAATTAAAAAAAATAATTACGATATAATATCGACAATTTTGCTAAACTATTAAAACAGAAATGTATTTACCTTATTTAAGTGGAAGAAAAAGTTGTAACTAAATCAGAAAATGCTAAATAGACTAATGTCAAACGATGCAGAAGGTAGATAGATCAAATATGTCAACTGCGTCAACTTTGAATACACCGCCTTCTGAACAGATGCATGTTGACTTGGGATGTGATAACTTAAAAAAAAATTGATAATTGACTCAATTTGTTCTTTATCATATGTAATTATGTAACTACATTGTCCACTGTTCTGAGCAACACTTGAATACATTTACTTTTATTAGAGACATCGGGTAAACACAGTGCCTTATGTATGAACTATCATGACTTTTGTCAAATAAAAATATATATATTACTTTTAACCATGAATATCATATTCATCAACATGTTCCTATTCTTCTATGTTACAAAGACAGATTTAAGGATGTCGCTCCAACAGCCGCGTGGAACCGCGCCGCACTGTGGAAAGTTCTGCTAGTTCTGTTGGGGGAGGGAAGTACGCACATTGTAGCGCCGTCTAATGCCTCCGCACCGGCCGACACCCACCGATTTAACGCACTCTCAGTTGTTGATCGCCAAAGACGAGTGTGATAGTGCAGTGTGTCTCGTGGACAATATGAGTAGTTCAGAAGAAGAAGATTTGTTTTTAAATTAAATTATTTTTTGTTTGCTCGAATCTAAAGAGGAAGAGAAACGGCAAAGACAGGTGTGGGTTCATCCAATCAATGCAAAAAGAGATGCATACGGAGAAACCATAATTTGTTTCCTGATTTGTAGAGGGATCAGCGCAAGTTTTTTCAGTACTTCCGGATGTCTTGTGTATCTCGCAACATACAGCCATTGTGTTAGGTTAGTAATGAACGAAGGTAACCGAACGGTCACGGAATGCCCCGAACCTGATTTCCACCCTTACAATACAATACTCCGTTTACTATCGCACATTCTGGCGCGGAACCGCGCCACGAAGAACCTAGCGGAATTATTCCACTCCGACTTCTCCTAATAGTTCTCTGCCGAAATTATTCCGCGGCGACTGGAGGCGGTGCGGCGTGGCGCGTCTTGGTGTACGCAGTTACATTAGACTACGTGTAAAGAGTTCAGGCAGAATTTTTTGAAGGCGACGCGGCGCGGTTCCGCACGCCTGAGTTTGCGACATCCTTTACTCCTAGCGACTCGGATTTTTCACACAATTTTTTTTTCAGGAAGAATAAAAGACGAAAATAACAAAAATCAATGCCGAAGGATTAGGATCCTGACGTTATATTTTACGTCCCTGAGTCGTAAAAAGGATTTTTTTAGTTTATGTCTGTATGTCTATAATATGTCCACTGTCCAGTGCTCTATAACCCAAACACAAGGACTGATTTGAATCAAATTTGATATTTGAGCATATTTTGG
Source organism: Aphrophora alni (assembly GCA_963513935.1). NCBI lineage: Eukaryota > Metazoa > Arthropoda > Insecta > Hemiptera > Aphrophoridae > Aphrophora > Aphrophora alni. Next base: position 87,433,917 of record OY740768.1, read on the forward strand.
TTATATCTTGAGACAATTTTTCCGATTTTAATAGCTTAAAATTTAGAGTACTTGCGAAAAGAAAAAACACAAATTTACGATAATCTCAAAATCATCTCTGACGAATTAGATCAAATTTTGCTCAAGTGTAATCTCTATGGACCGGAATAATACATATTGATATCTATCTCTCCAAAATGGCTGTTCCTATGTTTTCGGTGAAAAACCAAAAATCAGACATGAGGCTCATTATAAAATAAGTATTTATTTTCAAACTCGATGCTACATATTTCGCTCAAACATTTTTTTGTGAAATGTAGAAATTAATGATCCAAACAAAAGTACAATAGTAAGAAAATATTAGTACAGTTGTTCAGCAAAATATTAGATATTACTGTTCTAATTGGTAAAAAACCAAAACGAACCAAACTACTTATATTGAAAGCTAGATTTTAATCAAATACAATATACACTGGGGACAAGTTTATGGCACAATCAATGCAAGTTTAGACTCTTATTTAAATATATTAATATGTTTAAAAAACGCTATCGAACTTAAATTCTGTGTAACTATAGTTTAGTTTAATTTGATTTTTTAGATGGTTGAGTGTTGTGTTTTTCCACCCTTATTTTATTAATATGTTGGTACACTATATCAAATAAAAATAGATCTATATAAATCTCAAAATAATTCAAAAACTCTACCTATGTTAATTAACATTGAGTTCTCACGGAACGTTCACATATTTTTGAATACTTGGGGATCAATATTGTATGAACCATTATCCAATGGGAACTCCGCTAAACGAAATACATAGATTATACTAATTGTTAAACAAATCTGACCATTCTAATAAATAGTGTATTTAGCTAGTCTTAGTCTTTAGTGTTCTTAGTCGAAAAATATGATTAAAGTGTAAAATAGACAATCCGAATACTAGATTTATAAGGTATTACCATTGTGTTTTGATAGCCATGAAAAAAATCCTCTTAGTAGGATCGTTTTCGACTAATCCACAAGCCTAATGCGAATTCTTTGGTTTTAAAATAAACGAGTTTAAATTTTAGTTTTCCTTAATTACAGCACCTAATAAACCCCTGAAGAGCTCCTCGTTGAAGTCCTAAACAAACAAATCTGTATGTTTTACTTCCTTTAATTAAGCTCAAGTTTCCTTAACCAGGTCGCAAAATGTTTAATTAAGACGCCCAAAGGTACACGCGCTTATACGATTTCACATTTTAATTGCACGAACTGCAATGATTAAATTGTTTACTATGTGCTAAAATTAGTATTAGCAAATAAAATAGTAGAGAACCAATTTTTATATGATCTACAAATATTTCAATTGTGTATTCGAAAACTACGTATGATTACACGTTAAATGATAATATACCTAATATTGGTGCTATTTTGAACATTCAAAGTTCAATAATGATTAATAAATAATTGGATTAAAACATTTTCGTTCATTATTAGGTCATATGAATATAGAATTTTTTTAAATTATCTGTAATCATTCCATTATTTAATACTAAAATTAAGAATGAAATAACATCATTTGAGGCTCAGAGTTGTGAATTTTAGGTGGATAATTGTAGACTTGTTTTTTTTACAATAAATAAAGCTACGTCGATTGCAACTGTGGATGATTACTTAGTTATTGAAACGTCACCTTGTTTGTATTGAACAAATATAGTGGTTTTTGTGGAAAATTGTGTTTTCATTCATTTGCTAAAAGTTGCATCAGTCTATATACTTGTAGGTCAACATTAACTTTATATTTAAACCAAACTAGCATTTTCCAGTTAACAATTATAACACTTTCAAAGTAAGTACTATATCGTAAAAATAATTTAAAACCTTTTATATACATTCTCAAACAAAACAACAAAATGAAACGTACTTGGGAAAGTTTAATTTTACAGGATGTAAGGAATTAACCACATTAAAACGGGATTCCGCACAAATAAAGTAATCCTTATATAAGTCAACATAAACATATTTTAAAACATCTAATAAAAAGTAATTCTAAAAAAGAAATTAAATTTTTTTGAGAATGTTTAATTACGGTTTTAAATAATTTTGGTTGTGGAACATGTTATTTACTCATTATATGTGATATTAAAGATAAATTTATTACGAAATAAGTGTTTCTATGACAAATGAATGATTTTAAGAAAATTTGCAGATAACACTGTTAAATTTGATAGAACTCAATCATTAAAATCGGCTGTATAATAAAGCAATACGAAACTGATTCCGATTTTCCTTAGCTAATGAAATATAAGATTTGTATTATATATTAATAAAAACATTCCGTTATCATTTAATTGAACCTAATTTTGTTTTTTTATAATAATATGTTGTTTTGTTTTGATCTAACTTTTAAATTTTTGATCTAAATTGTGTTTAAGGTAATTGTAATACTTCACGAACGATCCTTATTTTGCACTGTTTTCTAACAAAGAAAATAATTCTCATCTATAAAATCATACATTTTTACAATTCACTTGAAATTAACAAAGTGTTTATTGCTATTATTTCCATATCACGTATCTGGTGGTATTTAGTATTTATTTTATTAAATTTGTGTCTTTGTTTCCGTGTATTATTATTTTTTTATCTGTATTTTTAGATTTTTATGTTGTTCTTATGATTTCTTTTTTCTGCGTTAAATTTTTTTATCTCTATTTTTTCTCATAATGTTCATAGCCAGCTCCAATCTAAGTTCAATCAGTCTTTAATTAATTATGTGGTTATTGCAATATATTGGTTATCTAATTAGGCCATGGATATTATGTTAGCCTTGGTATGAAATTTATGTTTAGTTGTCTATATTGTCTGTTATTATTTCACTCTTTCTCGACACTCATTCAACAATTACTTTACTGAGTGATATAAATAAGAATTATGGACTTCGAAATCATACATATGTACAATATACATTTTAATTATTGAAAAAAAGTCTTTATAGAAGAGTAATGTAAATCTCTGAAGTTGGAATGCTGTTAAATAAACAATCTAAGGCTGTCATGATTGAATTCACCGCAAGTGAATTTTCTTACTTTCGCGTTTTTCTATTCTTCATAAATCGAATAAATCTTATGAAACAACTAAATAAGTGAAATCCAAAAATAAATCGTCGTTTCTGATTAAACATTCTTGACTTCTCATGTTTTACTTATTAACGTCCCACTCAGAAATGTCACTTAAACCTCGTTATAGACAATTTAAAGTATAATAAACTCTCGGAAATTATTAAACCTTTCGCTTAAAAGAGAGATTTTTTTTATTTTCTACAGAACTTTCAAAGTCTAATTGAGTCTGTTCGCGACATGAATTTATAATTTAAATAAGTCAGAATGGTTGTTACCAGGGGACTTAAATTTAATAAAGGCGGAACCAAAATGGTAACAATGTTTGAAAAGAAAGATAAAAAAAAAAGACAAAGACAAGTTTAATAATTAACAAGGCTCAAGTTTATTGAAAACAGAAAGAAATTTCGACGGTTCAGACTTTGTCATTTACAACAAAAGACATCCTGACACAAATCATCAGTAAAAAAAAAAAAAAAAACTTATGATTAACAAGATCATAAATTGTAAAAATTATAAGCCCTTAATTGTAACATATAATAATTTAGATAAAAAAAATTAATCAACAGATTCTAAAAATTTATCCCCCCTTTTAGTATATATATATATTTATAGTTACAAAAATTTAACAATAAAAAAAAAACAATGAGCACAGCTTAATAATTCACAGAATTATAATTAATCAAAAAAAAGAATTATACGCCCTTAATGTAAAAGTATAATAATTTAAAAAAAAAATTAATCAAAAGATTCAAAAAACTTATCCCCCCCTTTTTTAGTTTATAAGATGATAGTTTCTTTTTAAACAGTTACAGAATTTAACAAAATATAAACGAGCTTGATATTTTAAGTTCAAAAAAGATCATATCTATAGTTAAGATGTTTATCACTAAACTAAAGTTACATAATATAATTGGTTTGAAAATTTCTTAAAAACTATATTGGCCAATAAATTTATCTATTTAAAAAAAGAAAAGAATTTAGAAGTTTGAAATTTTGTTAATTGACGTCAATTATTTTAATTTAGAAACTAACCTCTTGGAGGTTGTTAGGACCGAAAATTGCATGCAGGCTCCACCCAAGAAATTGTTATATAATTTATAAATAATTACACAAGTCTACATCTAGAAAATAGTTTTAAGGAACACATATTTGCGGAAGTAAATTTAGGCACATATACAATATGAGTTAGTTAAAGTTCTGTAAAGTCAGCTGTAAAAAGGGACATCACTTTTATGCACTTGAAAATCTGAAGTTATGTTATACAAAAAACGTGTTTTGCCAACAGGACGAAACTTGTTAGGATGTTTCGCTGGTTTGCGCAATGTGAGACAAGAATTTCTCTATTTCTCCTATTTCTTCTACCAGCATATTAGCTATGGCAAACAAAAAACACGTTTTTTTTTAAACGTCTGTGCAAAATCAGACATGTTGTAGCATTAATGTTCTTTATTGAAGAAAATATCTGGTTATTTGTCAAAATTAAAGTAAATTAATTGCATCACAGAAATTCGTTAAGATTGTAATTAAAAGCTTCTTAGATGATTATAAATTTATTTATATATATATAGTTTTGTTTAAAAGAAAGCTTGTATAAGACTTGTAAGATTCTTCAAAAGTCTATAAAACGAAATTTTCTGATTTAGAAGAAATTTCTCTAATTGTTTTATATTTGACATGTTCAATAAGATATGCTGATCATTCAAAGTTCAACTTTAGTTTGCACTTATTTCACAAAATTGTTCAAAACTTAAAATGTGCCTTTACAAGGTTTTGTAAATGATGTTTTAAGAAAAGAAAATTTTTTATAATCATTTAGTTTCAAAAGAAAATAGAATATTAAATAAAACATGAAATACATATTTTAAAGAATACATGATATTTAACAAATTATTTTAAAAAATTAACAAAATTTATAATATGACAAAATCTGTAAGGTTGAAGTACCTGGTTAATCCTGTCGCAGTTCACGTGAGCTTGTACCGAGAAAAATGATGATTTATTTTACATTTTAGAACGAGATTGTTTAAACTAAAGCGCACAAACTGTAAATTAGCATGATGTAGTATAAGACTTGTAAAATTTGAGAAAGAAAGAACTTTTGTTAACGGAGTAATGCAGAATGTAGACCATGTTGTTATCACATCTAGACTGTGGACGGGTAGTAGGGAAGCTAGCTTGACCGGCGAATTGTACTTTGTATTCAGGTGTCAGGCGATGCTTGTTTTTGGAGAGGGCCGCCAGGTGCCAGCATCTGTCAAGGCTAAGCAAGTTGAATGTATATTTACGAATGTGTTTTTGAATGCTACAGCTCTCCCCCCCCGAAAGACGGAGTTAGGGTGGAGTCAGAAAAGAGGCCAGAAGGGCCTCCCACAAAATTTTGAAAAAAAAAAGGGACAAAGGGCCAGAGGGGCCTCCAAGAAAAGATAGAAGAAAGGGGCCAGAAGGGCCTCCTACAAGCTTCTGAAGAAAGGGGCCAGAAGGGCCTCCTACAAAATTTTGAAACGGGGCACCTGATAGAAACAACGCTTCATAATGCTTTTATAATCACCACTCTAGGGTGTAGCCTCCTTCGGCACTTACTTATTAAATTTTGAAATTTCTATAGCGTCTCAGCTCTTCCCACCTATGATTGGGATAAGCCCAGGACAGAAAGAGCTGAAGGGTGACGCAAAGGTCGACATTGCTGTGCATGAACTGACTTTGTACTCTAAGGTACGTGGGGAAAAGGGGTGGAGTGGCACCTCGGGAAACCAAGTGGAGGTGACCACTCCGGGGACCAGGGGAGGGAAAAGTGCATAGCACTAAGGACTTCAGGAAAGGTCGGACTCAGACGGGGGGGAGTATCCTCTGAGCCGACCTTAACATTTAATTACAAAAATAAATAAAAATAAAAGAAAAACTCCTGAAGCCTTTTTGGGTCAGATCATGCTCAGCGTCGTTATTTTTAAATTCCTCTTCTCCCATACGAAGAGAAATTTAAACTATTCACGGCTCTTAACAATTTCCGTGAGAAAAAAAGAATTTTGAAGGGTCTAAACAAATAATCCATTTGAAAAATAAACAAAGAAGCAGTATGAAACGTTGGGAAGTCAAGATTGTTTTACTGCACAAGGCAGGGCATGTGGTGTTTGACTTAAGGTCTTATATGTGTATCATGTGCCCCAAAAAAAAAAAGGAATTTAATTTAATCAAAAAAATTGTGTAAAAAAAAATTTCATCAAAATATTTAAGTGATTATAAAAAAAGGTGTAAAAGAAGTGTAGCAAAAAAGGTGTGGCAAAAAGACAGTATAAAAAGGTGACCCACAATGTGAGAAAACCTAACTCCGGTTTTCTCAACCCTAATAAAAAACTAATTAAGGAACAAACATGTTGACCTGCTAATAAAAAAGACAAACAACCGAATAATTTAATCAAAACAAACAGGCCAACCATGTCGTCCTATATACAAAAACTGGGCCCCTATAATTTGGAAGAAGAAAAAAATTTTGCACACAATGATATATTTTTTAAAAGAAGTGTTCAACATTTCAATGAATTATTAAGAAAGTGCCACCATCTGCATCAACCAGTCCACCGCCATCTTGCCTATTGCTCATGATGATAAAATTAAAAAAAAAATAAATAAAAATAATTTTCTTTCAAGATGACGAAAAAAAAATTCAAAAGCAAGCTCCGTGTTCTTTAACGGGTCCACTAATCGCAGCAAATCCACTGCCATTTTAACTGTTGCTGATAATTATTAAAAAAAAATAAACCAAGTAATTTTTAAAAAAAAATTTCTTTTAAGATGATGCAAAAAAAATGAAAGAGTCAGAGAATGACTCAAGAATTATATGTAGTGTACTTGTTGTGTATATGTGTGTGTGTAAGTATGAATTAATACAGACAACGAAAGAAAACTCGAGAAAATTTTTGAAGGAGATTTTGAATTTTTTGTTTTTTTTTTTGTTTTTAACTATTTTTGGATTTTATTATTTATTTAAATTTTTTTTTGGATTCCCGAATGAGCCCGCTGTCTGGATCAAATTCAGTGAATGACTCGTGTGCAGTGTATGTAAATATATATATATATATATATATAAAAAAATTTAAGCAGACAAAATAATAATAAAAAAAAATTTATCGAAATTGGTTTAGAAGTTTTTGTGTAAGTGTTTATAAAAATAAATAAATAAATAAAAAAAGAGACTATAGATTTATAGAGATTTAAATATTTAAACTAAATAAAAAAAATTTCATCAGCAACAGTTGTGCAGTATTTGAAAAAGCTGCAAAACATAAAAATGAGCCTTGTTTAACAAAGATAATTTTGAATTTAAATTTAGATAGTTCCAATGCAAAATTTTGAAAATTAACTACGGTTCCAGAATTTAAAATTAACCAAGCTCTGTAATTTAGAAAAAACCACACTAGAATCTAGAATAAACCACTTTATAATTTAGAGAAAACCACGCTCTGCTACCAGAAACATGTTACCAGGGGACTTAAATTTAATAAAGGCGGAACCAAAATGGTAACAATGTTTGAAAAGAAAGATAAAAAAAAAAGACAAAGACAAGTTTAATAATTAACAAGGCTCAAGTTTATTGAAAACAGAAAGAAATTTCGACGGTTCAGACTTTGTCATTTACAACAAAAGACATCCTGACACAAATCATCAGTAAAAAAAAAAAAAAAACTTATGATTAACAAGATCATAAATTGTAAAAATTATAAGCCCTTAATTGTAACATATAATAATTTAGATAAAAAAAATTAATCAACAGATTCTAAAAATTTATCCCCCCTTTTAGTATATATATATATTTATAGTTACAAAAATTTAACAATAAAAAAAAAACAATGAGCACAGCTTAATAATTCACAGAATTATAATTAATCAAAAAAAAGAATTATACGCCCTTAATGTAAAAGTATAATAATTTAAAAAAAAAATTAATCAAAAGATTCAAAAAACTTATCCCCCCCTTTTTTAGTTTATAAGATGATAGTTTCTTTTTAAACAGTTACAGAATTTAACAAAATATAAACGAGCTTGATATTTTAAGTTCAAAAAAGATCATATCTATAGTTAAGATGTTTATCACTAAACTAAAGTTACATAATATAATTGGTTTGAAAATTTCTTAAAAACTATATTGGCCAATAAATTTATCTATTTAAAAAAAGAAAAGAATTTAGAAGTTTGAAATTTTGTTAATTGACGTCAATTATTTTAATTTAGAAACTAACCTCTTGGAGGTTGTTAGGACCGAAAATTGCATGCAGGCTCCACCCAAGAAATTGTTATATAATTTATAAATAATTACACAAGTCTACATCTAGAAAATAGTTTTAAGGAACACATATTTGCGGAAGTAAATTTAGGCACATATACAATATGAGTTAGTTAAAGTTCTGTAAAGTCAGCTGTAAAAAGGGACATCACTTTTATGCACTTGAAAATCTGAAGTTATGTTATACAAAAAACGTGTTTTGCCAACAGGACGAAACTTGTTAGGATGTTTCGCTGGTTTGCGCAATGTGAGACAAGAATTTCTCTATTTCTCCTATTTCTTCTACCAGCATATTAGCTATGGCAAACAAAAAACACGTTTTTTTTTAAACGTCTGTGCAAAATCAGACATGTTGTAGCATTAATGTTCTTTATTGAAGAAAATATCTGGTTATTTGTCAAAATTAAAGTAAATTAATTGCATCACAGAAATTCGTTAAGATTGTAATTAAAAGCTTCTTAGATGATTATAAATTTATTTATATATATATAGTTTTGTTTAAAAGAAAGCTTGTATAAGACTTGTAAGATTCTTCAAAAGTCTATAAAACGAAATTTTCTGATTTAGAAGAAATTTCTCTAATTGTTTTATATTTGACATGTTCAATAAGATATGCTGATCATTCAAAGTTCAACTTTAGTTTGCACTTATTTCACAAAATTGTTCAAAACTTAAAATGTGCCTTTACAAGGTTTTGTAAATGATGTTTTAAGAAAAGAAAATTTTTTATAATCATTTAGTTTCAAAAGAAAATAGAATATTAAATAAAACATGAAATACATATTTTAAAGAATACATGATATTTAACAAATTATTTTAAAAAATTAACAAAATTTATAATATGACAAAATCTGTAAGGTTGAAGTACCTGGTTAATCCTGTCGCAGTTCACGTGAGCTTGTACCGAGAAAAATGATGATTTATTTTACATTTTAGAACGAGATTGTTTAAACTAAAGCGCACAAACTGTAAATTAGCATGATGTAGTATAAGACTTGTAAAATTTGAGAAAGAAAGAACTTTTGTTAACGGAGTAATGCAGAATGTAGACCATGTTGTTATCACATCTAGACTGTGGACGGGTAGTAGGGAAGCTAGCTTGACCGGCGAATTGTACTTTGTATTCAGGTGTCAGGCGATGCTTGTTTTTGGAGAGGGCCGCCAGGTGCCAGCATCTGTCAAGGCTAAGCAAGTTGAATGTATATTTACGAATGTGTTTTTGAATGCTACATGGTAAAGACGTTTTGTGTAATTGAATTTAGGAATATTAGAATTATTAAGATTACATATTTGTCAATACAAGCGACCGGTTAGTTTCAGTATAACTGTGTTGGGAGATAGTAGGATCATACTACAATTTAAAAAAGTATAAAAAATTCAGGAAACATTAAATTGAGAAGTATTGGAACTATGAGAGAGTATCATTGCTATTGTTTAGTAAGAGCGTCTCATTTTCTGTAAAATATCGAAAGGCGTCATGGCCGATTCGATATAAATTTTCCTAGTAGCAATCAAACCGTATTGAGGATATTGTTTTCCCTCCTAGGTTGAATATATTACAGAGGGAGTGGTTAATATTTGTTAGTGATTTTGGTAGTTGAGCCGTATAATTTCGTATCAGTTAATACAGTTTGTTTACAGATTTTCTAATATAGAATATATTAAGATTAATTGAATAAGGTAATGAGAATGTTATTTGTAAATGTTGTTGGTAATTATTATTTTATAATCAATATTATATGAATTTTTATATACCGGTACTTTTTAAGATTATATTTTTCTCTTAATTGTTTTTTGACAGAAGCCTATATTCTATGCTTTTTTAAAGGCCAGGAGTCGCTATTACTATCTTATAAAAATAATTTGAAACAAAATTCGTCATAGTGTATATTTGACCACGGTTATTTTTAGTTAAATACTTACATCTGGTATTTGGCGGATAAGAAATATAAGATTTCACGTGCGTCTTTAAGTAATATTTTTTTAATGTACAGATAGATGAAAAACCTAATTGTATATTGATTTTTTAGCATACATTAAATTATAAGAAAGACTCTAAAGTGTACTATAAAACTAAACATTTCTATTTTAAAATCAAAAACAAATACGTCATGCCCCAAGTTCCTTGATATTACAATAATAACAACTAATAATAGTTTTCCTTGAAAAAGGTGAAATAAGCTAAGCAAACACTATTAAAAGTTTAACTTTGAAGAGTTTCTATTGTCTATAACATAGTGTCTTATAAGTGACTGAATCAGATAAGAATAACCTCTTCGAATAAGTTTTTTTTTTTTTTTTTTTCTCTCGAAAACAATATATTATACAAAAGGGACGAAAACTGTAAAATAAAACTTGCCCCAATTGTAATTGAGTTTCCAAAGTTTTATGACGTATGGTAGCAGACCTCTTAAATTGTATGAAATTCAGTTCAGTGCTAATAAAACTCTTTTCGTTGCTCAATTCTATCTTACGATGTGATGTTTCATACAATCTTCACTATAATTGAATACCACCATGGAGCAATTTAAAGATAAACATTACCATAGAGAAAAAACAGCAAAATTATGGAGCGGGTAATGTTATATTCCTTACAATAGTGTTTTGAAGTCACTAGACATAACTATCCTGCTCAAACCATTCATGATTCTCTACTCTAAATAAAAAGAAATATTAATAATTCGTGGATCGTGTACGTGGAACGAAACCGGATTATATAGGGCGTAATAATAAATCCCCTTTTGTGTTATTTCATTAAGAGTAATATGTAAATTAATAAAGTAACGGTTGTTATAATATATATATATATATATATATATATATATATATATATATTCATTCATTTATGAATGGTCAACAATGGGAGAAGTAAAATTATTTCATAGTATTTACTTCATTGTTTTTTACATTGGTTAAATTCTTCAAGTGTTACAAAGACTAGTGAGTGATGCAGAAATGAGCTTCAATAGATTGGTTTTGAAATAGAGATCTTTCGAAACTGAAGTACTTCATTCACGTTTGTTGTACATTGGGATATTCAACTGGGTATGGAAACAGATTCACGAGGTACCACCATATCAATTGATTCTAGATTTAGATTTATAAAAAGTGATTAAGGGGATTGATTTCGGAATAGCGACTCCTTAATGTCTATTGTGTAATTAATCCCCTAGGTTATAATCATTTGGTTTATCCTCTCGACGGATTTTAATAATCCACGGATTACCTTGTCCTTCGAGAGTTCAAATTTGTGCTGTAAACCTCTTGATTTGTTAGGAAACACAAAGTAAAGCCATGCGCTGCCACTAGGTTTGGCAAGTAAAACATCTTACATTACTAAACTACAAATCAAGATTGTTCATTCCTTGTGTTTTACTCTTATCTACCAACTGTTGTCTGTCCTGGTACCCTTTGAATAGTTAAATTGTTTTGACGTTACAAGGTATTAAGATTTTTAATAGACTGAAGTCGAACCCATCTCAAAACTTATCAATCGCAGGATATCCTGGTTGAGTTGATACCACTGGAACATCCTTAGATTATGGGGTGGTTCCAGGGAGGTTATGATTAGATTAATATCATCCCTTAGATCCATTTTTATTTTACTATTATAGTTTTTAATTGAGTTTTTCTAGCTAGGTTTTATGAAATATATTATTATTTCTTTCTGTTGGGTTCCCAGGTATTACCAGGAACGTATTGCAATATTACGTTGCCTGTATGCTGTAGTAAAACTCAACGCTTACCTCTATCCATCTTACCTCCTCTCAAAATATCAGAGGAGTTAGAGAGGTGACAGGGAGGAATCTACTACTCCCTTCCAAAATTTAAGCTGTGGCTCAAAGTACTTGTCTTGACGTTGAAGCACTATGCTATCTCACTATATATATATATATATATATATATATATATATATATATATATATATATATATAATAACTGAATTTTTAGGCATTAATTTAGGATGAGTTTTTCTGATTCTCCTTCTATTTTTCCTTTTTAATGATATAGATTTTTATACATTTCTGTTCATAATTTTTGTCATTTAAGAAACTGTTGTTTAACTCAGTTAATTATTTCCCTACAACTAAAAATTTTATTTTAACTATTGTTCTTCTAAACAGTATTGTAGATTCTGCCATTCTCAACAAATGGACTAGACCTTAATTATACTGCTTTCGTAAGGAAACTTTACTGGCACTCCTGCTTACTAAAGAATTGAAAAAGACTTTCGCTATATGGAACGAATTTAAAGACCTATTCACGTGGAAATGTTTCTTTGAATATTATATTTTAGTACGTAAACCATAAATTTCTGATTACTACTAAAATTAAACTGAGGTAGGCTACATCAGAAGTTTGTTTAAGAACAAAATATAAGTTAATCTCCTTCCTTTTATTACTCATAACGAGTTAAATTTGTCAGGCTTAAGAGTTATAGTGATAAGGACATATAGTAGAACCAAAACGGAAGATTTTAAAATATAATATGTGTTAAAGGAAGATATGAAAAAATACAAGATTGAATATATAGTTTACCCACGATAACGATTACCATGGCGATTGTAGGCACGTACGTACTTTTCAAAAATGTTTGTCTAAGACCACCTGCCCTTCGCTAAGGATAAAAATTCAGAAAATATAATAAAACAGGCTCGTTTTCATTAAATTAACTTATATTGATTAATTAATTTAAATTATGTTAGGAGTTGTTTTACTATTATAAAATTACGTTCACTTACATATTACGTAATAAACAAAGAATTAATTTGTTTTACAACTATAGGTAGTCCATTGTATTCTAGACTGTTAAGGTTTTTGCCACGTAGACTCATTTGGACTACATCGGATTTTTTTTTTAATATATTTAATTAGCAGACATTTTTTTAAATTTTAATAGGCTTCAGTCCACGTACCACATTGATGTTCTCCATCATACTTTTTATATCTACGTTCCCATATTGATGAAGTAATTGCACTCTTTTTATTAACACTGTTCATGAAAGCAATTACTATACTCTACTTTGAAATAGCTTATTTTTGAAGGTGTGAATAATATGTGCATTCGTCTTTATCGTGCAGCTTCAGAGCTGAGTGCAGGTCCCTAATTATTTCAGAATTTTGAAATATAGTAGCATTTTAGTATGTACATCGGCTCAGAATGCCTTTCAGGAAAGATGTTTCCTGCCTTTATGTATTTTCGACTGTGTACTATATTTGTGATACACAATAACTACAAGCAATCTGCCTTGAATAACTTAACATTTTAACTATATTCTTTAACACGTATTATGAAGGATGATTTCATTTAGATAAAAGCTGCTTCGAGGGTACTATTTTAAATAGAGCCAAAACACATGAACGTTTATGTTAATCATAAATATATGTATAAACTTTTAAACTATGAGTGCGTATTTGTCTTATTTACCAAACATTTATTGAAAATGTATTATTAATGTTTTCCTTCTTTTATCTCAGATATCTCGATTGGTAAAAAGGAATGTTTAATTAGTTATTACAGCAGGTAAAACGTTCTCAGTTAGACTACGATATACTGCCTTCATATTAACATCACTTAAGTTATCCCAAACCTAATCTCTACACCTTGTTACACAATTTTGGAAAAATGTATATAGAATTTTAAAAATTCATGATCCCCAAGACTTCTCAAAGTGGGTATATATCCAGTTATCTCTACCTGTTAGGTTTTACAACATATTTTATCAATTTAAAGATTCTCTTAGTTTCTCACAGTGTTACATATATATATATATATATATATATATATATATATATATATATATATATATATATATATATAGCTTAACACCAGTTTATTAATTTTATTATGATTTACGCAACATGTTTTACAGACTCAAGGTAAGCAGATTTAGGTCATTTAACACAGTCTCAACTTATCTATTTTTGTTTTACGATGTTTCAGATAACATAAAACAAAAACGTAAGTGTTCATGGAAATGATTAGTTTACGCACAAATATGGAATTTTAAAAGTCTCTGATGATGTTGTGTAGCCGAAACTTCGTCTACTTTTTCTCACGTACACATTGAATTATAAAACTATCTGATGATGTCTGGGTAGTGAAAACTTTCTAATTTCTTCTATTATTTACTAAAATATCTATTTACCATAATTTGTACTAAAGTATATATGGGACTCAAAATAACATAAATTATATTAATAGAATGGGTTCATTTTAAGTATTCTAATGTCTCCATATCTGCCAAATTTTAGAGTGTTTTTAAAATATGGAGTGTTTCGTTTTTGTACAAGACTAAGTCCAAACTTTCAAACATTCACATATACTTGGGTCAAACCTTCAACCAGTCTCAATTTTTAAAAGAAATGTAGTCTAAATGTCTCTTATATAGGTCAACATTATTTTTAAAAACCTTAAAAATTTAATGATTTTATATTCATCTACGATTTCTCTAATATAAGGTATAAACACTTCCATTGTATTGGCTATTTAGGCATTGATATGGCATAATTTAATTAAAAACCTACAATTTTACAGATTGTATACTATTATTATTTCTTAAATATATTGCCATTAGTTGGGCTATTTTGAAATAAATCTTGATTTTTAAAATTGAAGTCATTATATTTCTTAGTGTTTTACAAACACTCTATAGTTCAAAGCTTTCAATTTATGAAGATACTTTAACGTTTTTGAGTAATGCCGTAACTCCTTGTTCTAGTTTTGATCACAGTCTCTAGAGCCTATATAAATACAGCTGCTGAAATACTTGGCCTTTGGAAAAACTCAAAGATTAGTTTACGAATTTAAAATATGATTGTAAGCACTATATTGCGACTCTGCGTATATCCTTCTTCAATATTGTCAGAAAATAAAGACCTCTACTTGCGGACAGCTATTATTTTGTTAACAATTTTGATTATAAACAGTTTAGTCTAATTTTACACACTGTAATAGCTTACTCTCATTTTCTTGTACATTATAATAGAGTATAAGTTTTGATTTTATTAAAATTTTCAAAATAAACACTTTTTCGTGTTACATCACCATTTACACATCATAATAACAATTTATATGTCTCGAAAAGTCGTCAAAATGCATAGTTTAGGCACAAGTTGATTTTTATAATTACCTGACCGATGCCAAATTCGAGAAGAGCGCCCCAAAAACCCCTGATACGACTTTCGGTTCGTTTGCGCCAATGTTACATGAAACCTCCCGCCAATGACGTCAATTTACAGGTTTCAGTGTACCAATTACCCGGAGCCTCGAGAAGGTCGGAGATAGGTCAAATTGAAGATCATATTCGGGATCAGCGCCCTCAAAACCCTCGGGAACCTGATTTGAGTCCATTCCAGGTGTCTCAACCAAGTCATACATTTTTTAAGTGTCCTAAGAAAATGCATTTCTCTCTCTCTCTCTCTCTCTCTCTCTCTCTCTCTCTCTTTATAATTTCAATGCGACTCTCTCCATAAGACGATCATGATCGAGAGGTTTTTTTTTCTTTAAACATCAAGGAAAAATCTTTCGTTTGCGTTTTTAACAATTTGAAATTTTAGATATTCTACCTATATCAATTTCTCTCATTTAAAAGCTTTTAGCTATGCTATGTCAAGCAATACTCTGAATTTTACTTCTCCCCCCCCCCTTTTTCGTTGTTCATATGCATCTTATTATAATAACTTTAAAAAGCGTTGATAAATAGTGTTGATAACTGTCCGAATAATTGAAAAGAGTGTTCAGTTAATGGACAAATTTGGTGGAAGGTGTTAGGAGTTGTAGAAACGAAGTGGGTGAATTAAGAGACGTTGGTTTTCATGGTTTGAGAAGACCACTAAGGATATAGTGCTCTTTAGTATGTAGGCAGATCGATGGTGATATACCTGAGTACCTTTTACATACCACATAGTAAATTACCATAATAATAAAGTAAACTGTCAAGCATTTAATAAACAAACACTTCTAGTATCGATTTTAGACCAAAAAGCACAATGATTAAAAAATATAATATTTCTTTCTGACGTATATATCACCCACTTCATATAAGTCACAACAAACTTTTTTCATTTAAATCGAATAGTTGTTTTATTTAGAAGAAAAAAAGTGCCAAACTTTCTCACCCACCTACCCGCTAAACCAACGATTGCAAAATCCCTATAAGGACTAGCTTGGATTTTGTAGATGATGGTGTTGGAGTTTGAGCGATCATTGTACCTATCCTCCCACCAACCACATTGTATTGATTTTCATTACTAAATTACTTGGAGCTTATTTCAATTAGTTACACCGGTTGCCTATCGGCTACTGTAACCAGTTAACATAATGGACATTTGTGAAGAACAGTACTTTAAATATTTAAATATTGATTTCAGGCGACTCGAATTTAACAAAAATTAGACTGAGATAAAATAAATGTTTGAATTGAGTCAAATGAATAGTTTTTAAGAAGATGATAATGGAAATAGAATCGGAACATCATCGAGTGGTTTGCAATTTCAATATATTAATGAAAAATCCTTTAACTTTTCTTTTAAATCTGTATTGAATACACAATTTGTAACAACAGTGGAAGACATATCTAAAATTCAAATTTATTTAATTCCAATAATTGATACTCCGCTTTATTTCTGTAATGCAACTTGTACATTTCCGTCTGTTGAAGAATACGATTTAAATAGAGAATGAGCTTACATCATGTACTTAGTATCATAAAGTAAATTGAATAATAGATAAATTTGAGTTCTTACATGATTTTCTAAGCAAATCAATATCTGGAAAACGAATTTTGATTGAAAGTCTGTTTATGAACATTTAAATTATTGAAGTTGCACCCATTTGAATATTCTTATCGTACTACCTAATTCTAGTCTAGATATTGAGGGAATAGCTGTGAACTTCGTCCTGTGAGATAGATTTTAAAACATACCTTGAGTTTGTATATTTTTTTAAAATTTTTATTTATATTTTTTTTATAGAGGTTTGGCAAAATGCGTATTTATGCACTCGTCCATAGGGACTTATGAGTCGGACTCTCCCAACGGCATACCGATTAAAACCTTCCTCTTTGCCAGGCATTTTCCCCACTGCGGGACCGCTCTCGCATTACTTCGGAGTGGCGCCTGCTTTTAGCCTATCTGTGGCTCCTCTTCTCTGGCTGCTATGGGTCTAGCCAGCCCTCATCTCTTCTTACACCTAAGTACCAATTCAATGTATTCTGCAATTGCCACCTAGCGCTCTCTGCACGTCAAAATCTGTCCAATTATAGTCCCAGTGGCTAGTTCTCCCACCTTGACGCTAATGCCTCGTCGTTGTTATACAAAGCGGTTGCATTTAAAGAAGGTATGCTCTGCATCATCCCTGATGTTCTTACACACTCTACAGTTAGTAGATGCTACCTTCCCCATCTTTCCCAGGTAAGACCGGAAGTACCCGTGCCCCGTTAAGAACTGCGCTAGGAAATAGTTCACTTTACCATGTCCTCGTTTCATCCAATCCTGTAGGTTAGGCACTAGCGCAGCTGTCCATCGACCCTAGCCCTTCTGCTAGCCTCCTGTCTACATAGCATTCCTTCAAGGTCGTAGCTTGTCTTCCGCTCCTGTGTTAATAAATCTATTGGAATGACACCAGCAACCACAAGCACCACCGGTTCTGACACGGTACGGTAGGCGCTAGAAATTCTCAGCGCCCCAATTCGTTGAATTGAAGCCAGTCGAGATCGGTATCTTCGGGTTTTAACCGCGTCCGCCCAGATCTCCGCCCCATAAAGTAGGATGGACTGTACTGTTGTCAATATGAGTCGTCGCTTGCTCGCACTTGTTCTCCAGTTATTAGACATTAACCTCCCCAGCAAAGAGGTCACCACCACTGCTTTATCACAGGTCTTCCGCAGATGATCCCCGAAGTTCTTCTTGCTGTCCAACATAACTCCCAAGCATCTGATCGATCTTGCAGTTTTAATCGTTTCCGATCCGATAACCATAGGAAATAGTGTGGGGATTCACCTTCTGGTCAGAAATACCATTTCCGTTTTGGCAATAGGCAATTGTAGTGTTCTTCCATCCATGTCTTAATGCGGCGCATTACCTGGTTCAGTCGTAGCTGAGCCAGCTCGACACTCCGCGATGTGATCACAGCCATCATCGGCATGACCCACCAGGTATACATCGTCCTCCGGCATCTCCAGTCTCAGAAGTCCATCGTACGTCACGTTTCTTAAGTCTGGTTCCAATATGGATCCCTGGGCGGCCCCGGCTGTTATCTCCCTAGACCATCGTTCTGTATCCGTATCACACAGGAGACATCGATTTTGGAGATAATTCCTCATCAACCCTAACAGGTACTCTGGTACCCGGAATGTCCGTTCTAATGCCTCACGTACATCTGGCCATCACAGTTAAAAGCATTTCTCACATCCAATGTCAACAAAAGCACCACAGGTCTAGCCGCATTACATGACTGGTCCGCCCTCTTAACCGCTTCTATTATTTGCTTTAATGTACTTATCGTGGAGTAAACCTTTCGAAAACCATGCTGTCGATGTGAAAGACCACCCGCCGTCTGTATAGCTTGCTGGAGCCTTGTCTTTATCAATTTTTCCAATACCTTACCCGCTTCATTCAGCATGCACAAGGGTCTATAGGTTGATGGGGAATCCAGATCCGGAGCATGCTTTCCTTTACCTATCAGCACCAAACGCGCGATTTTCCAGCTAGAAGCAAAGATTCTTGCCTTCAGGCAGGCATTATACATGTTCAGAAGCAACTGAGGTCTCGCATTCACGACCATCTTCATCACCTCCGACGGCACTCCATCTGGACCCGGTGACCTCCCATCATTTGGTGACGCTACAGCTCTAAGGAGTTCCAGTTCAGTGAATATTGGGACCTGAGCATCCTCTGTCCCCTCTCTCTGACGGTTCACACGCGGGTGATTGGGAAAAAGATCCTCCACTATTTTCTTCACCATACCTGCTTCTATTGATTTATTGGCTCCCGCGCCACGTAGTTTCTTCATCACTAACTTGTATCCCAATTCCTATGGGTTTTCTTTAACCTTCTCGCAGAGAGATTTCCAGCACTGTTCTTTACTTTCTCGAATTGCCTGTGATAGTTCTTTCTTGACTACCCTCTGCGCTTGTGCCAGTATGGTCGCCCCAGAACTGCCCAGAGCTCGCTGTGCCCTTCTTCTGAACTGAAGACACCTCCGCCTGCGCTCGGCTTTACACGATTCCACGGGTCTTGCTTTGAAGTCTCCTGCAATTAATATATATCTCCACAAACATCCTCGATGGCGTTCAAACTCTCCTGACAGACCTGAATACCCTCATTTGGGGACACGTAACCGCTAACGTAGGTCACAGATCCACTCCTTATCCACACGTGACCGTCGCCTGATCCAGCCTCGCTCACAGGGATCGCTTGCTGATCTACGATCCAAATCGCAGCTCTACCCGAGACGTCTGAAAACCAATTATGGCTATCTCTATTTCGGTACTGCTCGCAGATGATGGCAATTTGTGCTTCCTTTTTTCGTGCTAGCTGCTCCATCAGTCCATCGGCAGCTGTAGAGTTCCTGTTTAAGATCCCCTGTATCAGCTTCACCATCTCTGAACTTTTCATTTCTTGGACTCCAAAGCATCCCGAAACACCTTACAAGCTCCGCTTCCTGGTATATGGTTCAATGGTGCCTTGTGCTCACTTCCTGTATCCGTGCTGATAATACAGTGTGGCTCTCTTCCACATTGTGCTGCCTTGTGATCATTATTCCCGCATCTCCAGCATAGGCCGCTCCTATCCGGGCCCTTACACTCGCTCCTCGTATGGCCATATCGTAGGCATCTGATACATCGTCTGAGCTCTATTCGATGCCTCACTCTGGCAACTACCCATACGATTTTAATCTTGTTCATTTCTAGCAACCTACATCTCGGCGCCTCCTCCAGATCGACTATTACCACACGTTGCTCTCTAGTATTAGGTCTCAACATAGAGACCTTCATTTCTCCTGTCAGGTCCTTATCTAATGCCCGTCGGACAGCCTCCCCAACCTCCTCTTCCGATGTACAGAAATCAAGGTCCAGAATTTCCAGTTTCACACGGGGCACCAGGCATCGGACATCTCCTCCTTCTTCGACTGCGGTCTTTAGAGACGCTTGTTGTGCTTCCTGATCTCGGCAGCCTCCTAACTTTAGAAGCAGACCGCCTTCACTTTTTTTCCGGATAACGCGTATCTCTGTACCATAGTCCTCAGGACGGATGATTTTCCGAATTGTTCCCAGTATATCCGCATAACTCATGCCTTCGGCTGGTCTGATGATCATAGCCTTCTGTCTAACTTCCCCCCTGCTCCTCTCAGTCATCCTCGTGCACATCTGTCCATGCCTGGTGTGGCCGGTGTTTCGTGTCGATATTCCGCCAATGACCTTTGTTTTACTTCTTTTATTTCTCCCAGCTACCACATTCCACTGCCCGTGATCCATCACTGTCTCCGTCTTGTCAATTCTATCAGAGGTCTCTCCTGTCTCCTGGCTCGTATTAGACACTCCGGGTCTCTTCCTTGGAGGGAGGCTTTGGCACCCTTTGACTTCAGCCACGACGGGCATGGTTGCTCTCTCAGCCAGGCTATGGGTAGCAATCTCCTGTATGCGCCTGCAGGCCGTCAGTACCTCCAGCCCCCCCCTTCTAAATAAATTTTTCCATTTTTAAAGGCCATGTTGACGTTCTTCTGATTTTCCACCGCTTGCCGCATTTCTCTAAGGATTGTTTTATTACCCTTGAGCTGTTCCTCTTCTTGTTTGTCCGCTTCCTCGATTTGCTCCTATAGCCTTTCCACTGCCCTATTCCTGGCAGATTCGTACCCACATACCTATTTTTGTGTTTGTATATTTCTATACGTATATACCAAGTTACTGTTCTACACGATTTCGATGAGTTCCGCCTAATATAAAGGTGGTTCTAGTAGTTACAGAGTTTTCTATCACCAAAAGTTAATTGTAAAAAAGCGCAAAAAAATTAAAATATCTTAATTTGTCCCATAATTAATATACTAAATAAAAGGAATAATCTTTGAAACATCTCCCGAAGAATTCGTCGAAAAAAGAACTTTATTACTGAAATTTTCTCCCTCGTATGGAAGATATGTCCTTATAGAAGAACACCACACACCCCTGATCCTAATTTTTTGAAATTTGAAAATAATAAATATAGCTTTTTTCATTTTGTTTGAAGAAAATTAGAGGTCGCTATGTAAAAAATCACCAATACAAAATGGCGGCCGTTTTAATTTCCAAAAAGAACTGCTTATTTTTATTCTGATTTGACTGTAAAAATATAATGAAGAAAGACTCAGCGGTTCACTTATAATAAGTAAGGACGTGGCAGTCCCGGGGTACCGAGCTCTGACAACATTAAACTATTAGAAAGCTTTTAGTCTATAAGAATCAAAGTTATTAATGTATTTTTATAAAGTGAAGTATATTTTGTATTGGACATTTTTCATTAAATTAAACTTTTTATGAGAAATGCATTATACTATGGGATTAAACATTTTCAAAGGATTTCGTATAAAATTAAAATATGTTTCACACACTTGTCTAATTGTCTGTAAAATATTTGGACTCGATATCTACAACCGTTCTATAGATGTAGATTTAGTGGAAAACTACCCAAAATGACGGAGAGACACCAAATGAAGCAATTTGGAACAATCCACACCTGTATACCTTTGCGTTGCCACGTTCGAATTACAAAAAACTCTAATGATTGTTTATTGAAACATTTTCTTTATTTAGATCGAATAAATCAATCTGTACTAAACAAAATATTGGTTTTCATTTAAACAATAGTTGACCATAATCTTACGTCTAATATAAATTCAAGGCGTGTTTCTCATTTAATTGAAAATCATTTATATCTTTAACGGTCGAAAAGGTAGAATAGGTGGCTCACATAAAAATGAACAATCTTTCTAAAGTGCTTTAAGATCTTTATTCTAATTTAATATTAGATTTTGTGTATTATGATTAGGGACCGAGCTTCTGCAAGCTCTATTTGTTTAAAATCCATATCTAAGGTATGAATTGAAACATCGAGACCAAATATTTTATATATTCTTGGATATGCTGTTTTGTATGCAAAACATTTTATTTTATATTCCGTTAAGTTCAAAATGGCGATCATTGGGAATGTTTAAAGAGGAATATCTCGAAAACGAATAACTTATCAAAACCAATAAATTTAATACTGTTACTTTCTTAACAAAATACATTATAATATTTTCATATTTAATGGAGGTTGTAGTATAACTTAATTTATCTATAAGAATTATTTTCTTCGTACAGCATCCATATTATTCCTATTTGTCGTAATAATATATAAATTTTTGGAAATAGAAGAAAGTTATTCGATGTTTTGATTGGTGTTTGCAAACAATCACAAACTGTTTTGAGCAAGGGGGTATTTATTGGAGTTGTAGTCAATACAAGAGCTGATTTATAATGTGACCTGCAATAAAAATAAACAAATGTTTATTCCAAGATAATCAGATTCAAATATCCGTTTTGAAACTATTTAGTATACAATTTTTAATACAAATTAACCATTTCCGTAAAACGATTACTTTTTCTTAATTTAACAAAAATAAAAACCATCCTAATTATTTAATTATTTTTTACCTGTAACGGATCCAGAGACAACGATATTGGCCTACAACTCCAATCGTGATCTCAGAGGTTATCTTTGGAAAATACATTATTTTATCTCAGGTAGTGATATTAGAACTCATTTATAAATCAAGATTTATCAGTAGCAAATTATCGTTAACAGATCCCGTACAATTGCACAGTTCGCTTTACACTCTCCAATCTGAAAGGATCCAGTAATGGAGACTAATATTCTAATTCACTGAAACGTTATTTCCATTGAAGGATTACACAAATTGAATTTGATAATCCGCAGAATATTCTATTCCAAATTGAGTTATTTCAATCAAACTCATAAAAAGTTATAAATGGGAAACATTATTTGTATCATATTAGTAGCTTTTACTAAAACTTCGCCCGAAATTTAGTACACACTTGTGCATAAAAAACAACTAATAAAAATTTTGAGTAAAACGCATTATATGTAATACTGGCGACTCATGGATTTTAAGGAATTAATATTTACCACCATTGCAGTTTTTATTTTGTACTGTTGTAAGTTGAGGTGAGGACGGAAATCTGGAACCTCAAACTGTTATAATATATGTATTACTTAAATGTATCCGTTGTTGTGGGCGAGACTTATTTATGCTGTAGCAATTTAGTAAGGATGCGACAAAACTAAGCGCTATTACAAAACAAGAGCATTGATATATTTTAACTGTAGCATGTTTCTCAATTTAATGGATACAGAAAAATGTGAAATATTTAATTTGTAAAAAATCAATTAGTTACTTTCCGGACAGACCTCATATTAGTTTATGTAAAAATATTTAACTAGGGGAGGCGTATTACTATGTATACCGGGAAGGATAAAACATGCATATTTTATATTTTGTCCCTAACACCTAATCAGATTTAATGTAATAAAATAACATCCCCTAACCAAATCTTAGTTGATTTATGCGACCTTCTTAGGAAAAGTAAAGTGTTGGCCCTTTGAAGTTTGCAGGTTAAAGACATTATATCAAACAAAGTTAGCTAATTTTACGCCTCCCAACTAAGTTTTAATCACCAAGTAGGCTCAGGCAAACTTGGGTTTAATATCAATTTGTAATCTGTAATAATACATTTAATGTTTGAATTGTTTAATGTTCATCCTGGGCATCGAATAAATAAAGCAATAATATCATAAATAACTTATTGCAAAGACATGTATTTATATTAGGAAAACTCGATCCAAAACAAAAATGGAAATAAGAATTGTAGCAATTGAATATTATTAATATTTTAGAGGTATTAGTAGCAAACATGTAGTTTGAATGATTTATTTTAGAAGTGTGTTTACATGTCAATACATATATCATAATTGGTGTGTGATATCTTGAAAATTGCAGATGAATTTCTATTAGGTATTTAGTAGCTACTCTATGGACTGCTTCTTTGGCCATTTGTATGGTTTGTCCTCTGTAATTTAGTTCCACAATTATGAAAATATACATATACGTTTCATATATAAAATGTGAAAATAATTTTCTATTGTAGTGAATGAGAAATAAATGAAAATTACAGTTTACGGATAATGACGAAAAATAAAAATGATCTTTTTTTACGTTTAGTGGAATTTGTAGAAGAGAAACAAGCTCAGACTGTATTTAAATAAATAAAACGTTTACATTTATGGTAAAGTGACATTCATGAAGTCACAAAACAATGAGGATAGAGATAATATACTTTGGAGAAATGATGATTTGATTTGATGTCGGAAGAAGTGACACGTTGTAGACTGACTGAATTCCTTATCCATATATTTATGGTATTTTTCAGTATTTATCAAGTCAAGGAAGCAAGTAAAACAATATTTTTGAGGTTATTATAAGTGTTTTGGTACTTTACAGAGTATTGAAAACCAACTGTTGTATTGCCATCAACGTTTTCACGTATACGTAGAATAGATATGTTGAGATTTTCTCTGAAATATATTCGTTTTTAGATCCTCTGAGTTTAGAAAAGTATATTTTGGAATATGTCTGTCCATTAAGTGTTGTACAACCCAAACCAGAAGTCTGATTTTGTACAAATTTGATATGTTGAAATACTTTTTTCCATATCCAAGAAAGTACTTTTTTTACTTAACATTCTCAATACATTATAAAAAGAGTTTTAACCCTTTGATCAAATTTTTCTAATATGTGTTCTATATGATCAAAACAAATTTCCTTCCTGCTATCTACTCAAAACTTTCTGTTCATCAATGAGGTATCGTTAAAGCGTATTTTTAAAATAGAACTGGAATTATAAATGACGTAAGTTCTAAAAATTATTACTATAGCCGAATTATTCAAATTTTGGTAGAATAGCCCAAACTAATGTGAAAGATCTTAAGTCATAATAGAACAGTCATAATAGAACAGGAATAATATGAAGAGGAACCATGAACGCTGTTAATAAAAAATGTATTACAACCAATGACGATTTAAGCTCCGGTCAAGTTTACGGTAAAAGCAAAGTAACCTTAATCTCTATATAAATATATAAATATTTTACTTTGATTTAATAACTCTAAAATACCAAGTTATTCCTCAAATCAAATGTTTGTTTGAAATATAAATAATAATGAAACTTAATTTTTAAAAAAATGAAACTAAAAATAATACAGGAATATTTTTAGGGAGATAAGAACGAATATTATTTTTGGGTTTGTAGCTGGTTTTGTGAGAAAGTTCGTGCCATATATTTTGGTATCATTTATTGAGATAACGCATTCAGTTTACATTTAAATCCTTTTTTCTAGTTTATGTTTGGAGAAGGAATAGATTAATTAGGAAAGCACATTGAACTCAGCCTAAGGGAAATTTCTGTCAGTACTAAACTCATGTTGTTTGGGAGTTTAATAATCATTACGTCGAACAAAGTTAGTGCACGGCTCAGCTCTTTTAATTAGCACTGTAAACTTAAGTTTGAGCTAGCTTAGTTAACAAAAACAGTTAACATTTTGTTAATATGACTGTAATGTTTAACACTAATATAAAATAAGTGGTATCAACTGTAAATAATTTGAAAATAAAGCCTTGAAAATGCAGATCTAAAAAATGTACGTTCTCAGTCTGTCTGTCTGATAAAGTTTAAAGAGTAATACAAATTGTTATATCTAAAGATTATATTAAAATATACTATACGCTGGTAAAGCCGCAACTCCCAATCTTCTCCCCAAATCTATTTTTGTAACGAATAGAGAAAAATGCCAAAAATAAAACGTAATTTAGATGAGCAGATCCAAAATGACGGTTAGTAAATTTAGTCATGGGTCTTCAAACCTTTTTTATTCATGAAAGACCCAGAGCTGTTTTTAACAAACAAATTATTGACATTTAATGTTCGGTTTGCTCTGGTATACTTACAAATTGTTCGTCGGAGTTGTAAGTTTTCTTATAAATTGAGCGACGGTATTCAATATATGATAGGGGTCAAACTTATTCAGAATCGGAATCCAGGGAGACTGTGTGTAGATAGTTTTAAGCAACAACTCCATTATCGAAAGCTCTCCGATGAACTGCTGTAATGACAAAAGTAAATAGTAAACTAAAAAATACAAAACTGCCATTTAGGTGAAATCATTTTTAACTATAAATTGAAGTAGTATTCCACGAAAGACTCAATGACTTTTTAAAATGTGAAGTTTGATTTATATATGCAAAAAAAAAATAATAATAAAAATAAAAAACTTCACTTTCTACTACTAAATTGTTACCGAACTAACTTAAAGAGAATATTACATTATTAAATAAATTAATTCAATTAGAATTCCGTTGTGAAGGAAAGTGGTTTTAAATGAGGAAAGACAAAACAGATGAAATTATTTAATTTAAACTAGATAAGTAAGCAAGAAAAACATTTTGTATTTTTGACTGGTCTAACTAATCATATTACGATTTAGTTAACATGGTTAGCCAATCATTTATTTGAATGAATCTTACATACACTCCACTCTTTTCAGGTCATATATCCCAGGTCATTTAGAGATGAAAATGCCTTTTGGTGACAAAATTAATAATAGAACGAAACCAACACAAACGTGTTCTAGTGGTATAATATAAACAATTGGCATAAAATTCAACATTTTGTATCGATTTTTTTTCTAACTGTAACGTCACCTAGACTCAAAAATAGATCTGCTTTACCAACCTTCTACCTGCCATATCGCCTTACGATATCGCATCCGCCCGGTGCTGAGACCTGGCGGAGAATATCATAATCTAACATCACATGATTTTTTGGACCTCGGAACTTGTCCGACGGCTTAGCAATTAGGTCAGTCGTTGCAAGGTCACATTATCATACTGAAGTTTTTTTGTACATCGATCATGAAACCTCAAAATTTAGTAAATCTACATCAATACAGTTATCACATCAGTTCTTCTTTCTTTTAAATTAAAAAATGTGTTACAGTTCAAATATATTAGTTTTTGTGAGTTTTGTTTTCTAAACATAAATTTTCAATAGCACAACGACCAATACGCACATAATGTTCTTCCAGGCATTTTTCAACAATTTCCAGGTAATTAGAATTGACCATGATATAAATCTGTTACTATTTTAAGTTTCGATTACTGATATATGTTTTGTTCAAAATAATGTAACTAGGATTATTTTCCTTTTAATTGTTCAGAAATTTTTATTGAAAGCCAATGTCTTGTAAAAAAATAGAATAACCTTCTTTCATTCAAAAAAACAATTTACAAAAACTAATTATAAACTTAAATAATCATAAAATCAAAGTATTAAGTAGACAAATGTTTTTCTTAATTAGAATCTTTGTTTTAAAAATTTTCTAACTGTTGTTACAATTCTTTATCTCAAACAAAGATCGAGATATATACATTAGTTTCTTTATTAATATCAAAGAAAAACTTACTTATAATCTTTTTTGGACATTTTGTAATTCTGATAACTTTCCTTTTCATTTTTAATTAAATTTAAAGAATCATTTTTCATTACAAGGACTTGTCGAACAACCTGTATGAGTTTGTCTAAATCTCTATTCGACTAGCTTTTTTTGCTTAGCAAAAGCTGGTCGGAGATTGTCCAAGATTGTTCCAAGATTGTCCGAGATTGTTTCAAGTTTACAATCGCAAACAGGTTCAGACCCTGTTTTAACATCCTATAAGTGCACCATATCATCACGTGCTTATGCATAAAAAGGAAATATAAATTCTTTTAAAAAATGACTGTTGTTAATAAAAAGGAACTTTGCTTGTGAAATTATCCTTTAGTAAAAAATAATCTTTTGGAAGAGTACTCTGTATGATGATGTGTTTTCACCTTTTTTTTTATATATATGTGTAAGATAATGTGTACTAATTTATGATCAAAATAATATTGGGTGGTGCTGCATGCAAATATTTCGGCCTTCACGACCCCAAAGGGGTTATTTTTCAAAATTAAAAAAATAAATAATAAAACATATTGACGTCAATATTTAAAAAAAAAAATTAAATTATATATATAATAAATAAATTTGTTTTTTTTTTTAAATGGAAAATAGTATATCAATCTAGTTTTTAAAATGTATTTCTATATATATTTATATATATATATATATATATATATATATATATATATATATATATATATTTATTTATATGTATGTGTAAACTAAGTATTAGATGACACAAAAGCTTGTTAACTGTAACATACAATTTTGACCTTTATATATATATAAAGATCATCGCCTATCATGAGCCTTATAGCCTAGATAGATGAGCTATAAGAAAAGAGATTCCCTTAGCACTCGAGTACTCTAGTAGCATTAGGGTCGGGAAAGAACTAAAGTTGAACAAAATAACACTGAAAGACAAGATGAAGAAAGGTGTAGGAACCAGTCGGTATATATATATATATATATATATATATATATATATATATATATATTCAAAAAACTTAAATTCCTTATATAAATTCCTTTTTTTTACTAAAATCTAAAACCTTTGTAATTTTCTTTTTTTAACCAATTATTTTGGAAATGGTCAAATCTAATTCAGTAGATTTAAGCTACTGTTTTTCTTTTTTTTAAACAGGTTTACCAGTAGGTTCCACAATTTTTTAAATTTCAATCGCCTGGTAACATAAAAACTGTAAAATTCCGTAATATGATTATGATATTTGTGAACAACAATAAATATGAACATTTAATAAAATAAAGACAGAATCAATATTTATTCTAATATTATTTATTAACACTTTGTACTAGAATTTGTTTATAACTCAATTATAAAACACATGTAATATTTAGAATTAAATGTAATAAACTATGCAATTTAACTTTGTGTAGGTCTACTGAAAATGAAAAAAAGAAGCTAAATATAATAATTTAAAGATCAAAATATTCTTAATTTTCACATGTAAGGTACACAATCATATACATATAAAATAATATAACATTCCTAATCATCAAATAAAATAACATAATTAAATTGTTAGAATAAATTATTGTTTATAACGAATAAAGATTTAATTTTTGTTTTATTAACATAGAGAGAAACGTGGTCATTTAATGTAAAAATTTTACTCTTAGCTATAGACTTTTCGGCTTTTTTGCATATAAACCATATATGAGTTCACAAGCATTACTAGTAATAATATCGCGGTTAGGTTTGGTAAAGTTGATTTTAATTTTTGTGTGGCTTTTAATGTCAAAATTTTGAAAAACAGATATGATTTATTTAAACAGTGTTACCAGGGGACTTAAATTTAAGAAAGGCGGAACCAAAATGGTAACAATGTTTAGAAATTAAAAAAAAATTAAAAAGACAAAAACAAATTTAGTGATTAACAAGGCTCAAGTTTATTGTAACAAAAGAAATTTCGACGTTTCAGATTTTATCATTTACAATTGAGAAAGACATCCTGAGACAAAGTTATCATAAACAGCTTATGATTAACAACATTATGATTAATAATAGTTATACGCCCTTAATGCAAAATATTATAATTTAATAAAAGAATTAATCAATAGATTCTGAAAATTTATCCCCCCTTTTTACTTTATATATTTTATAGTTACAAATTTAACAAAAGACAATGAGCACAGCTTAACAATTAACAGGATTATAATTAATCCAAAAAAAAAAGATTATACACCCTTAAATGTAAAAATTACAAAATAAAAAAAGATGAAAATATACAGATATTTATTCCCCCCCTTTTGACTTTATGAAATGATAGTTTTTTAAAACAGTTACATAATATTACTTATTTGATAAGTTTCTTAAATGCTATATTGGCCAATAAATATATATGTTTTAGATAAAGAGTTTATTATGAAAAGAGTAGTTTATTTTAAAAGAAAAGAAAAGAAAATTTTGAATATTTAAATTTTATTAATTGACGTCAATTATTTTAATTTAGAAAATAACCTCTTGGAGGTTGTTAGGACCGAAAGTTTGCATGCAGGCTCCACCCAATAATTTTTTATATATTTTATAATTAATTACACAAGTCTACATCTAAAGATAGTTTTTTAAGAAAACATATTCGCTGAAATAGTTTTAGGCACATATACAATATGAGTTTAATTAGAGTTCTATAGAGTTAGTTTTTTTTGTAACATCACTTTTGTGCACGTGAAACGCTGAATCTATGTTGAAACAAAACGTGTTTTGTTAACAGGGCGAAACATGTTCAGATCTTTAGCCGTGTTTCTTCTACCAGCATATTAGCTATGAGCAAAAAACATGTTTTTTAGCGTCTGTACAAAATCAGACATGTTGTAGCATTAAAGTTCATTATTAAAGTAAATATCTGGTTATTTGTCAAAATTAAAGAAAATTGATGGTATAACAGAAATTCGTTAAGATGGTACTTAAAAGCTTCTTAGATTATTATAAATCTATATATATATATTTTAATTTTGTTTGAAACAAAGCTTGTATAAGACTTGCAAGGTCTGCAAAGTCTGTAAAACGAAATTTTCTGATTTAGAACAGATTTCTCCAATTGTTTTATATTTGACATTTTCAATAAGATATTTTAATCATTTAAAGTTCAACATTAGTTTGCACTTATTTCACATAATTGTTCAAAACTCAAAATGTGCCTTTACAAGGTTTTGTAAAGTATGTTTTAACAAAAGAAAATTTTTATAATCATTGAGTTTCAAAAGAACATTGAATATTAAATAAAACATGAAATACATATTTTAAAGAAAACATGATAATTAACAAATTATTTTTAAAGCATTAACAAAAATTTAAAGTATGATAAAATCTGTAAGGTTCAGTACCTGGAAAATCCTGTCGCAGATCACGTGAGCTTGTGCCGTGAAAAATAATAATTTAACCAACATTATAGACTAAAACGCACAGAAACTGTAGATTAAGCATCGTTGAAGATTGAAGCAGAATTTTTGAGAATCAAGAAAATTTATTATATCTAACGTAACGATGAAAAGGAGTCAGGCATTGTGAGTGACTACCGGCAGACTAGATAACGGGTATTAGCGCAGACCGGCTGTCTGGCCGTTGTACTTTGCCCTCCGATATCATATGATCATTAGTTTTGGATGATCTCGCCGGGTGGCAGCATCTGTCAAGCGACGGAAGTTGGATGTGGAAGTGCTTATTTTGAATTTAAATGCTACAACAGTAGAACAACTCTTATACCTTTCAAAGCTCCTTCCTAAATGATTATACGACCAACCATTGAGTTATTATGGCCATTAAAAAAAAGGCTTCCAATGGTTCAATTATTATTTTTTTAAATAACCGAGACTACATTGTCCAGCTTTATAACATACATTGGGTATGAAATTATCTACGTTTTCTGTTAATAAGAAATTTTTTTTTTAATAAAATTAAACAGATTGTAGAAAATAAAAATATTGTTTTTCTTCTTCTACTTAAATTATCTACGCAATAAGTGGGAATTGAACTAAGTATAGCTCTTGTTGTAGGGTATTTATTCTATACAACATTTTTATTTTGGAAAGGCAATACGTTTTGGTTGTAGAGCACTGCACAGACATAGGCACACATAGTCTCCAAAGTACTTTTTTGGACTAAAACTTTTTTTTTAAACGTATATTTTCCGAACAAAATTGATACAGATTTTTCGAGCCATCTTATAACTTTCTCTATTCTAACTATACATGTGAAAGTAAAAAAGTGTTAACAAATATATATATATCACTTTTTTTCGTTCTTAACTGTCTGAACTTCTGAAAAAAAATTATTTCACACTTAAACATATTAACTGCGTTACTAGTTGAAGTTCTAACACATAAGAAATATAAATAACGACTTTCCACATACAATTGAGTACTAACAAGATGAGGATTTCACTCATTTGCATTCTAAGTAAAACCGAAGAATTACTTCAGATATATTTTACTTAGTAAAGCAACTTATGCGTAATTACTTCATTACAATGCAATGTGTAATCATTGAAGGAATACAAATTACATTTTAATATATCATTTACAATCAGTTTTAGATAGTCGGATGTTAGTGTTTTTTCTCATATTGAAATATTCCTTATTTCCACTGTGTATAAAAAACATCTCTTAATATTTCGCGGTAATTTTTAACAGAGTTATTAGTTTCTTTTCTTAGTTATACACAACATAACTAAACGTGTACGGAATGAATAAAAATTGTTGGAAATTATTGCATTAAGTTTCTCACAAAGCCATTTACTGAACCAAAAATAATAAAGTATCCTAATACTACTTAAAATGGAGAAACAAATGTAATGTCATTTGAATGTCGGCGGCCAGAATTCAGTTTGGTTTTCGCCTCTCTCATATTGATTTGTTATCTTCAAATTTCACCAAACTTTGAACGAAATATGGTTTAGAAGTGGTACCTTTTATAACACTGATAACTGATAGCTCGAGAAAAATTATATGAGACAGCGACAAATACAGTTAAAAATAAGATAAGAAGATTTTTCGCCGGAAAATTGTATCGAAATAAATGAAAAATAACTCTAATAAACTGTATATAGAGTGTTCAGAAAATGTCGTGACATACTTGAAGTAGTATATATATTGGTCAAAATAATGAAAAAGTTCCTGTAAACATATGTCCCGAAACGCTATATTTACCATCTGTCAGTCATTTTTTGTTTTTGGGGAAAATAATAATTGCAGATTTTGAAATTATTAAGAATTTTACTCAAAATTTGGTATACATATTATTCAAGCAACGATTTACCACTATACCAAGATTCAAAACTTTATCTCATGGCGGACGTTTATTTTTTTGTAAATTTAATGGTTTCAGAGATATTCAATACTAAACATTTCTAACAGTTACAATTTCGAAAAACTGTATGATAAAGTTTTGATTCTTGATATACTGATAAAAATTTGGGATGAAAAAATTGTATACCAAATTTCGACTCGAAATATTAATAATTTCAAAAACCATAATAATTTTTTTAAACACTCACAAAATAATAATAGAGAAAAGCAATGCTATTCCAAACATATATTCATAAGAACTTTTTTTAATTTTTTTATTCGTACCCATATACCCACATCCTAAAGTTTGCTACGACATTTTCTGAAATCCCTGAACATATTATAATTACAATACGGCGTCTAAAAGGGTAACTTGTTGATTGAACAAAGACTATTGATAATTTTGGAGATAGAGACAAATATTATTTTATCTAGTGTTTGTTTTGTGTATGGGTATATAAAAAAAATATATAGGGCAATATTTTGCATTGTTTTTTTATTATATAATTTCCAAATTACTCTTAGTTACGTAATTAGAAGACTATTATTAAGGATAGTCTATATCTTGAATGCATGTTTGTATCCAATATTTTTCTTTGTATTTGACGTTATTTGGGAAAGTGAAAGTTTTCATAAGCTTTTTGTGTTCCATTTATACGATTTGTCGATGACTAAAGTATATACAAATATAAACGAATATTTTATAACTTCTATGAATACCTAATTGAATTACAAAGCAAAAAGTGAAGGATCAATGTAAAGAGATCGTTTTATATTGAACAATGTATTCAAACACGTAAAAAAGTTAACCAAATAAGGTTATGAGGCAATTATAAAGGGCGGTCTGCTTTATGTTTCCCCACAAATATTTGCTTATTGAGATCGGTATGAAAGCTTTTTATATAAGGATATTTTAATATAAGGTTTAAAATATAGAATATATATTTAATGGAAGTATTTAATTAGATTTCAAAAGGCAGAACCTTAAGTTCTACATCTATAAAGGTATTATATAAACGTTGTAAAAACTTTTTTTTTACGCCCCCATCCATAAAATTAGAGCACGCAAATCCTTAAAAAATGAAAATAAGAGTAAAGAGATGAAGCCGTGTCTAGAGTTCAGGTTTCAGATGGTACAAACACCTTCGTGATGGTTGTGAACATCTACAGATGACACCCATTCTGGACCAAACAAGAAAATATTACCTGACGATGAGACCTCTCATCAAATATGAATGTCACTTGGTTATGAAATGCTTTTTAATTACCAAATTGTTCAAGGCATAATGACGCATGATTTGAGCATAAGGAAAATGTTGCAAAGTAGTTAGTAAAGTTTGTTACTAAGGAAAACTATCACAAAAACTATTGTGGGTCTTAACTTTTTAGCCCGTACTGAAAATTATTTTTTTTACAGATTTTTTTAATGATCGATATTTGACAGCAGGGATCTATGTCCAAAAAAATGTAGAAAAAGAAAAATTCAATATCAAATCAATGTTTTTTACTTTGTTTTCGTTGATTGATATAAAGGATTTTGTTTTTAACAAACAAAAAGTGAATCCAATAAATTACCGTATCATAAGGAAACCTAGAAACGAGCCAGAAAGTCTTCTAAATTATTATCACTCTATTCCTCCGTCACACCGCGCTTTACGTATACGAGTATTTGACACAAAAAAAAAGGCATTCCTGTGATTCCGCAACCCCATTACTATCTAGAGCATAGTCAATATTATTCACTGTTGGCATAAAACCAAACCAATATTAGGGTTGCCATTTAATAACATAATATTTCCATAAGTTTAAAGCGTTGGTAATTGAAGATTTTCACATACTATTTAAGTTTGAGTTTGTGTTTTTAAGGCGTAAAACCTGAACAGTCATTTAAAGCTTTTAGTAAAACAGAACATAAGTATTCCTCAACGTTAAACCAATAAATCTAACTAAAAACCAAACAAAAATAACTTCATTGAAGGATAGGCTACTTGCAATCCGACTCACTGGCATTGATAAGTCAAATTAACTTTCTTTTCAATATTCATATTTTATATTTAGGAATTAGATAGATGAGCTATAAGAAAAGAGATTCCCTTAGCACTCGAGTACTCTAGTCGCATTAGGGTCGGGAAAGAACTAAAGTTGAACAAAAAATACTGAAAGACAAGATGAAGAAAGGTGTAGGAACCAGTCGGTATACTTCGGGTTATTCACACCTATAGTCACTTTAGTTGAGCGCCTGATGGGAGACAATAGAAAACTTGTCTCCGTATGTCTGTGGCTTTCCTAGAAAACTATATTAAGGGTCTAAAATTGTTATGTAGTTGACATAGAGTTTTACACAATTACCGTCTTCACTTTTTAAACAAAACTCTCTATGTTTCACTTAAATTTTAAATATCTTTGAGAAGCCTAGTTAAGCAAATGATAATAATTATATACTACTATTTCATAATTAAATATCTTCCAAGAATGGGTGTTTTTGTTGTTTCTCAATTTTAAAATGTTAATTTTAAATGTACGGGTTTTTTAGTTTCAAAATTAGAAACTTTGTTATCGTAAAAGATGGAGTACAAATATATTTCTAACTCAAAGTAATTGAATAAAAAAACTTCAAAGAGAAAATTGTCGGTCCAATAAAGAAACAAAAAGCAATGAATTCTTAACCATAGTTTTGTATTGGAAATTGTATTTTGACTGGTAACCGTTTATCGTATAAGATGATTTGGCAATTTATAAGAGCAGTCTGCTTTATGTTTCCAATCAAATAATCGCGTTTTGATTTCGGTAGAATTGTGATTGATGTAAGAACGCATATACTTCAGGTTGGAATATTTTAATATAAGGTTATTATATTTAAACAGTACATTGAATTTAATTTTAAAAGTCAGAGAATTTTGTTGTAGGGTACGTCTATAAGGATAAACAAAATAAAATAAAAAGTCACTGTAAACCCTTCTACCTACCATTATGAAATTTCGGAATACTGTTCTTTGATAATTGATAGTAGAAGGATTTAAATTTTATATTCCGCTCAAAGCAGGAACATTCTGTTAAATGGTTTTAAGCTGCAGAAGCGAGTGTTCTCATTAGGAATAAAGGTTGGCCTCGGAAGTATCAATCATTAAAGCGTGAATCATATAAGTAATCACAAAAAAAACTTTAAATGAAAATTAAATTGCTTTCTACAGTTTTCTTCTTTGAAGTTTTTATATAATCAAATAATTTGAAAAACTTCCCCACTCACTAATCTTTTACATGTTTCCAATTAAAACATTTTCGAGTTTGATAAGGTGACAAAATATCAAATACAATATCACGTACATAATTTATACACTATAGTGATCTATAAAACTATATACATATAACTTGTAACTTTTATGTACGCGTCAATGAAATATAGTAAAATAAATAAACAGTAGAGTATTTATCCCATTTTGACTGCAACCACCAAAATCTACTATTGGTGGTGGTAAGTGTTATAAAGCAGTCAGTAGTCCTTGATTATATACCTTGCGGTTACAATATAATATTTACTCTACCACTGTGATTCCATTGAATAGCAAATCACAACATAAGGCATAAGCCATTCACAAATATTTAACTTTTACTATTTCTCCCGGTGAGTGGAGTTTAATTCGAATATCCAGAAGCAATGTTTACTCTTTTTGGTGTAGTGTCACGTCGTGTTCTAGGAAGTAACCACATTGGGATTATAAGAAAGATTTATTCAATATACAAGGTGTAGTGTTCACACAACCACAATTTATTGAATTTCACTTATGAATTATATTCTCTATACTATCACGTGTTTATACTAAGAATTGAAGGAAAATTGAAATAGTTATCGGATCATTTAGGCTTCTGAAAATCAGGGAGGTTTACTAAAGTGGTAGGAGTAAAGGTCCAAATTTAGACAAGACAACAGCATTTCAAGTTGCATAAAATAATAACATTCACTACCACGTGATTTCAATAATCGGTAAATCAAATTCAAAATACAAGAAACTGGAGACCATATAAATTTTATTATTTTTTCCTGTGCGGCCCGTTTTTTCCAAGTGTGTAGTGGCTGTAATATTATTTCTTGGTAAGTTAATGTGGTTGTCTGTCACATCGTACTCTCGACGTTAGCGTTATTGGTATTACAAAAACAATTGATTAACATAACAAATAGCGT
This sequence comes from Aphrophora alni, assembly GCA_963513935.1. NCBI lineage: Eukaryota > Metazoa > Arthropoda > Insecta > Hemiptera > Aphrophoridae > Aphrophora > Aphrophora alni. The sequence continues at coordinate 87,471,332 of OY740768.1, forward strand.
GGTCTGTAGCTCACAGAACTAGGCCTACTACTAGTTCAAGTTATGATTCTATTAGGTTTCTCTTTTCCAATACGAGCAATGATATAGTGGACATTGAAGGAGAAGTTTATTGCAAAGACTAAGTAAAAACAAGTCGTTTGAATAAATGTCTAAGTTCTGAATTACTGCTTATGACACCATAAAATACAACTTCATATAGAATTGTGTATCCCATTTTGTATTATAGAGGACTGGAGGGGCCGCCATTCAGTGCTGAAAATATATTGTAAATTTCTAATTATAGAAAACTTAAAAATTATATGTGGAATATTATTCTTATTTACTAAACTCATTTCTTGACGATCTAGAAGTTTTCGCTCATCACAGTTTTAGACTTTTAGCATCAAGCCATTTATATTTTGTGTATTTTTGACGTATGGTTCCTTTCCCAATCCACAAATGGGGGAGGCACGCTAGAGTCAGACAAAAACACAATTCACTGCGCAGACTTCAAATCGAACGGCCCACACATGACAAGCATGTTACTACCTTTTTGACAACATTGATCCTCCAACTCATATGTTGTTTTTTTTTTTTTATTTTGCGTAGAAACAGTCACAGTTATATAGTGTGGTGTATAGTTGTGCTGGGTTAACTTTACATTTTATTTTTATTTATTTGTTCAAATTATTATTATTGTTATTTCAATTTATATAACAATCAGATCTGTTTAGAACTGCATAGTGAAATGTTGTTTTGCCTGTTATAATGTGTAAAATTCCACCTCCAAAATCAAAACTTGGCAGTAGAGGAAGTTTGAATAGTCAAGCTCTGGATATTGTGTTCAACGTGTACAATTAAATGAATAATGAAAAACTGTAAGGTGATAGTGATAGTGGCAATTTAAACCAACGTATTTCATATGCAACTGGTGTAGCAATAAGGACAGTTTTTTAATATTCTTATAGAGCCCAAAAAATTTAATTGGGTGAAAAAGAGACTTTTTCAATTCCAGGCCATAAAAATAAAAAAGTGAGACCAAATGTCAATTAGACCATTTTTACAAGTGTTTAATTCGTAAGAACATTTATAAATTTCACAAAACCAACTCTCAAAAATTCTAGAAAAACACAAAATAATTTGAAAATAGATGTTGATTTTAAGGATATACAACCCCTAAATACTTAATAAAATTACACAATTTTATTGTATTCAATTTAGAAAATTAAAAATTTTTTTCTTATAAAATCTACCTACCACGATGATAAAAATGTATTAAGTATAATAATAATAAGTAGAATAATGTGTACATACTTTTCAAAATACAAAATATATATATATATATTATTTGTAATGAAAATAAGTCGGAAATAAAATGGAATATTTTTAAGAATAAATATCAAATGAAAAAAATCAGTTTTTTATTTTCTTAAATTTTGAAATATATGTAAACCTTATTTTACTCTATAGTCACAGATTTTGATAACCGAAAGACAAAGTCAAGTCCAACAAAATAAACCTGTCCATAGGTTTAAACATATTTCCTGTTTATTTATTTTATTTTGTAAAAAAACAATTCTACAATGTTTACCTTTCTTTGATAGATATGTTTGATTCTAGTTTAATATTAAAATAGCTGCTAAATTCGTTCGAACAGCCAATTTTTTTTTTTATTTCAAAGTACTTACATTTCAATATGACATTGTCATGTCAGTCAGTCTCCTACCCACTGATGTTTTCGAAAAAAATATTGGCTAAAACCCGAACCCATCCTAGTGGTTGGCGCAGGTCGGCTGGTGCATTCACTTCTTTTTAGACTCTATCTACTACTGGTTAATCCACTGATGTCGTTGATACGGGGATTCCAATAATCGGAACGTGATTTCGTAGGTTAGTTTTACTTGCATTTATCTAGATAATGTGGAAGATATTTATTTTTATTCCTTCATGTCCTATTTTCGCTTTGTTTTTTAAAAATTATATTTGTTATATATACTTTTGTGTCTTAATATAGTATGTTCAATGTTCTGCTTTATATTTGTTTCTAATTTTAATAAATAGACACCGATGTAAATAAATAGCTGTGCTCTCTATAAATGAATATCTCTCTCTCTCTCTCTCTCTCTCTCTCTCTCTCTCTCTCTCTCTCTCTCTCTCTCTCTCTCTCTCTCTCTCTCTTTTAAAAAATAATCAACAATGAATCTATTTAAACGTGGGTGTGGCCTGGACACACCTGCTCTGTTCTGTGTTTATTCCCCTGTATTTATTTATTTTATTTGTCATATATTTAATATTGTTTTATTCTTCGATTTTTCATTATTTCACCGAGCCTTTGCTGCAAGTCCATGACATTGGAGGCGAAGCTCTTAAGATATTGTAGAAGAATATCTACATTAGACAAGACAGCAAAAATTCTTGTCTATTTAATATTGTTGTCTAATATTATAATATTAGGTGTTATCTAGCTAGTACCTTTTCAGGATTGTTCACATTAAGTTGATTTAGAGAGGGCCGACAATAAGTTATGCGTACACCCTTGTAAATTTCTCTTCAATCTCCAGTCCCTTCTGTAGATTCGGTATGGTTTGAACACCACCTTTTTGTTTGTTCACAAAAAAAAACGACGACCTAACGAAACGTCCGTGAGAAATAAAAGTTCTCCGGAAGTAAAAATTACTTCTAGTTACCTGACAGAGTTGGACAACGTCTGGCCATCGGACCGTGTGGTTTCTAGCATCGATGCGATTCACTTTCACCAGCATTCCGACAGGTTTTGTACATGAGACTAATAGCTTTGTGTTTCTTAGTACACGGTATCAGGAGTTCAATAACTCAACTTACCAAACCTACCCTACTGGCACCAGATGCAACAATTATTAAGTCGTAATTACAGTAGCGACGAGTAGCCTTGCATTTATCCAAAAAGTGACGTAAGGTTCCTGTAAACACAGCACATCAATTTCTTCTCTCTCAGTAGGCTGCTGACTGCAACGAGCGCTGTGCCTTAAACTTGCAAGACAAACACGTAATTTACTAAAGTAATACCGTTGTTCCTGGCAGTGATATTCTGGCTTAAGAAATAGAGTTTCTCACCTGCTCACTATTTTTGGATAGTTGCAATAGTTTTGGATGTCAGTTTTAAAATTCCAAATAAAATTTGTGCAAAATTGGTAGAGCCAACTTTGACTTATGTAGGTCTTTTATAACATCTCCGTGGTCAAATTGTATTTTTACGTACCTCCCGAACCCACTTTTTTATGAAAACAAACACATTTTATTTAATTGTTACTGGTTATTCTTATATATATTTCTCATAAGATGGTATAGAAAGGTCCCTTTTAGTGATCAATAAAAATATGTTTAGTCTGGAACATATTTTACGTATAGAGAAATATAGACTAAGTAGAATTCCCTTTCATTCTTTATAAATTTGCCCTAACTAAAATATTGTATTTGAAATCGTGATTTTAATAACAGTGGTCTAGGTTCTTTTCCCTTTTATGTCAATGATTTTTGAACTGTAGTTTAAATTTAGTTTTGACTTCGCTCACAAGGCAGAGAATAAAAAATTCCACATTTTACAAAATTTTATGAATATCAGTAGACAAATTTTAAAAAATCTGGTATTTTAAACAGCTCTATGATTTATATTTCTTGATTTTTTTATTGATATTTCCCTATCTGGTGTTTTTGTGGAGATAGGACTAATATATTTTGTTTAGTAATTTGTAGGCTATATTTTAACAAAATTTATAATTCTTTATAAAGCTGAAATATTCTGTCATAGCCTTATATTTTAGATAAAATCTGTACACTATTTTGGGATGTAGTGCACTGTAGTTATAATAGAGTGACATCTTCCAAAAACAGCTCAATAATGTTCAAAGGACCTTAAAACTGATATTTGTTGAACAAACGTATTATCAGTTTGACGCCTCACATATTTTTGTATATATGACTTAAATGAATGTGAATAATTAATGAAGTAATGAGAATCACCTTTTGTTTTTTAACATATATATTTTTATTTTCAATATTCTAGTAACCACATTTATTGCACGTTTCTTGGATCTTATTCTAAGTTGTAACATGATGACACTTTAGTTATATTTTCAATATGTAAATTAGATTTAAAAAAGATAGAAATGAACAGAGTTGCAGTAAGAGGAAGTTGGGATCTTGTTTCAATTTGTTCCACTAACTTGATCATATCCCACTTCGTTTTTCAATTTCCTGCAAGATTTTGATTTAAAACCAGGGAAATTGAATAGAAGCCGCGAGATTTAAGAAATGAGAAATTTAAATCATGTCTGCCAACATTCACAACAATGTCTTCTATAATTTAAACCTAAAGTTGTGCACGCCATATAATTTTCTTTTTTTAATATTTCTCACATACTGTTTATAATGTACCATATTACGGAGTTTCTTAGCATGGGTGTATTTTCTGAACAATGGAAAATAATAAGATTGGTGCTTATAAATAAAGGAAAGTGATCGGCTAAATATCTTAACTAGTACTGGAATTATGTATGGTAGGCACCGAAGGAAATCTTTTATATACACAGATAACACTACTGCTGATATTTTCTTTCCCTGAGTATGAAGATTTCTCAGTCAGAAATTTTGGCAACAGGAAAGATATATAAATGATTGGCGTGGAATAAAACCGCATCAAAGAAATTACATCTCTCAACCACAGGACCTGCTTGTAAAATTATTTATGAAAATCTCCTTTAACTCTGTGAAATTGACATCAGTCCATTATGATGGAGATAATAAAAAGAGCTTAGTACCGAAATACATTATCCAAATAATGAAGATTTATTCAAGTGGTTGGCGGTCACTCCTTTACGATAATAGCGGGAAATTTATCAATCGTTTAATATATTGTAATTAATCAAGGTGTACTCCTGTGAGAGTAACAATAATATCTGTAAGGTATTTTTAATATCACACGTTATTATACATGCAATTAATTTAGAGAATTCAATAATAATTAATTAATCACAATAACTAGATATGCATTCTGTTTATTCCATAGTATACTAGGTGATCCAAAATATGGAACTCCTTCCGTAACTTTTATATAACCTAAAGTAGAAAGTAAAACATCGGGAATGTCTTTGGATAATAATTAGTAACTCCTTTAACAAACTTCCAATAACCCCTCTCCCAAAAAATGTTTTTCGGTCGTAATTTTGGATAGGGTTATCGTACCTTACTTTCCTTCTTATCAAGATTATTGTGGTTAAGGGACCAAAAACATATTGTCCCAAGCCCTATATTTCCATTTAAAGATTTTCAGTTGGCCACAAAGTACCTCCTCTCCCTCTCGGAGGAGGAGGTATGTTGACTAATTTGTAAACGTAGTTACTAATTATTATCCAAAGATACCCAAAGTTACGTCTTTCTATTTAAAATTCTTAAAATATTATGAGTGGGGTTCAGTATTATTTGAATAAAAAGTTTTTTGGCCGCATTTCGAATAAGATTTTCATATCTTACTTTCCTTGGTATCAAAATGTTTGTGGTTTTGCACCCAAAATAATTATTTGTCACAAGCCCTATTTTTGCATATAAGAATGTTGAGTTGTCCCCCATAGGACGCCTTAGGGAAAGGTGGTGGTGTTGAAAGTTTGTAAACCTAATTACTAATTATCCAAAGACATTTCCAAAGTTTCACCTTTCTACCTTCCGTTGTCTAAAAGTTACGGAAGGGATGCCATACTTTTGGAACACCTGGTATGTTGTAACCTTGACAGTCGTCAATTCGGTGTCGTGTAAAACACTATACTAGTTTTATGAAATGTATTTTTCATTGTGTTAAATAATAACAGATTCGTTTTACTAATATTTTGTCATCAAAAAAGGAAAATCACGCCAATGGTATATTTGATTCAATAGAATTAATTGAAGTAGAATACAACGATAATCTTTGCGAAACTTGTTGGTTACCCTGACCACATTTTTTTTTATTTATTTATTTTTTTTATTATTATGAAAGGTCTATTGATATCATTAGAAGATCTAGGAATATCTTAAACTTACAGAGTTAGTGAGCTTGACCTTGTTGTAAACCGGAGGAAAATTAGTTGTAGGAAGGGAAAAAATCAAGAAATGTATAATAATATCTGGAGTAAAACAAGGAGATGTTCTTTCTGCAACCCTGTTCAATTTGACTCTGCATGACGCAATTGAGGACACATCTTTCAAAGAATGAGACAACTGGGGACCCTTGCAGAAAGTTGTTCTGGCGGCAAGGAATGTGAACACACTAAATAACATGAATAAACAACTCAAAAAAAAAAAAAAAAAAAAAAAAAAAGTAGGAAGAATACAGTTAATAGTTTCGTACCTTCAAGTTTCAAAGTAAAGAATGAGGCTCAGATCAGAAAATATTGAAATAGATCACTCAGAATGCAAGCATTTTTGTTATTTATTATTTTTGAGATATTAAATCGCATAGTGAGTGAAAATGTATCTCATTATAGTCACAAAACATTCCATGTGTCTGGAATTGACGAACTCGGACTCTACAAGACTCAAATATGACCAGTGTTTGCATACGCAGTTGAAATTTAGACTGTATTAGATGTTGATTCACTAGAGATATTTCTGGAAAATGTAATGAGTAAAATGTAAGGCTAGTTAGATTAGGAGAAGAATGCCAAATAAACAACAAGATGAAGATAATGAATCTAACTGAAAGTGATGACATAGTCAAATTTGTAAAGTCACATAGTTTGAGGTGGCTAGGACAGTTCACCCATGAGGAAAATATTAAATAAAGAAAGTGATACAGCATGAACGAATTTATATCCAAAAGAGAAGAGGAAGACCAAGAAGAAGATAGCAGCAGGACGTCAAGAAAGAGATAGTCAAAAAGTGTCATTCAGTGGCTGAAAGTCGAAATATTTAAACGTAAAATTATATATTGTATTACTGAACTCCATATAAATCACATTTTATTATCACTATATTCTTTGTTCTTTTTTAAAATATGCAAGCCTTTACGAGATTGTGTCTTTTTAAAGTTGTTTAAATTGTAGATTATTTCAGCTCTTTAACCAAAACTAAACTTCTGTTCGAAATATATTGAAAGATAAATTATCGTTCAAATCATTAAATACAATAAGTGATTTTATTCAGCCATGCTAATTTGGGTAATTATAAGCAATTATTTCATATTGAAACAAAATATGAACGTAATTGGTAAAGCCGATTTTGAGATATTAATTCTTTATTAAAGCCATAAAGCCAACATTTATGTTTTAACGATAACTAAGACACCGTTGTTTTTAGAAAGATCTTAACCAATACATTTTTTATGTAACTGCAGATGTTTCTTGCTGAAATTCCATATTATAGGAATAATTAAAGCAATACGTGGTAGGTGATTCAAACAATCCTTTCCAATTTATTTTATTGTATTTCAGTTTCCTGTTACATTTGTATGTATACTTGTTGTCAATACTTGTTAATTATCAGTTACCCGAAGATTCTGCAAGGCGAAACAATTGTAGCTCATTTACGAGTATATTACTATTATATATATATATATATATATATATATATATATATATATATATATATATATATATATATATATATTGAAACTTTAACTTTTTGCTTTATTTAATCCTACAATATATTTTTTTAAGATTATTTCATGAATCAACTGAAAGGTTACATTTTAGCAAAGTTGGATAAAAATCGGTAATGTCTCTTTCGATAAAATTGAAATTTTGTGTTTTTGTCTTATGGACCAAATATGGACATAATATGTCCGCTTACTGATATCTAAATCCGTTCATCAGTATAGGTTGCAAAGAACTACACAAACACTAGAGAGATATCGTTTTTAATTTTCAACTAAAACGAATTTTTAGTTTTAACTAAATACGGGCAGACCTGCTAAAAACACGATATATAGATTTTGAACCATCACATAACTTTCTATATACTACGTCTCCAAAAATTTCTGAGAAAGTTAAAATCAGGGCTGCTCAGTCTCGAATAGGTAGAGACACTACTTAATTAGAATACACAACTTCTGCTCTGATGTATAAACAAAATATCCATGCTGTTTTGTATGCAATATTTTGTTTACTGTTATTATTATGTTTAAGTCTATACAAGTATGTTCGTATGTACAGACGTGTACCAAATAACATTCAATGTATGTTTTTGTTTACATAAGTGAGTGTGAGAGAGTATTATCGGTAAACGAATGGGTACATCGGTGTGTACATTTATATATGGACGTGCATGTGAGTGTATGTATGTACTAGATATGTGTATGTGGTTATATATTCAACGAATGTAAACATGAAGTACAGATACAATATTTTAAAAATTAAAACGAAGGGTAGATTTCTGCTCTTTGAAAATGCTTATGTTAAGTGAATAACTTTGCTTTGCGCATCAGTATTGCTTATCGTATTTTGTAATTAGTATTAGGAAATATTGGTTATTTATTAATATTGTTAATATAGTTATTTAAATTTAACATATGTTTGTATATATATATAGTATAGATAAACGCATACAATAGATTTAAATATAAAATAGCCTACAAAACAACTAATAATATAGAAATGAAACTAAACACAAATTTTGCAAATACAATAACTCAGATGCATATAAACTAACAGGTAATTCATGAAGTACGTGTTCAGGACAAACTGTTAATTTTGAAAAAATATATTAACAACATATGGGTGCAATAAAACTGGACCAACAGGAAAAATCTAATTTCGCTAAGCATATTCTGAATAACCAACACTCGCATGACAAGATAGGCAGCAGCACTATGAATATTTTTAAAACATCTGACAAAAGATATAACATGAATTGTTGGGAGAGATTTTATATATTTATTGAAAGCCAACCCAGCAGTATTAAAGTAATAAACGAACAAATAAAGTTTGAATCCGACAATATTTACTCTGCATTTTTGAATACTGATAAACAAGATAAAGATTCAGTACTGAATTGGCCGGCGACCTAACAGGACGTCAAATGTATGTCGTATGCGTCTGTAATGTGTGTTTGTGTATTATGTGTTCTGTAGTGTTTTTATGTAAAAAATTATTTTAACGAAGCAGTAGCGTATCAACCATGAAGATGGTGAAATGTTGATGCGGCGAAACCGATAGGAGAGGTAAGTTAATCCGTGCGGTGTAAATTAAAATATTTGTAATTATATAGGCTATATATATTTATAAAGTTACATATTTTAGTTTTACCTAAACAAGTAAAAATAATAATATAAAGTAAACTTACAGATCACTAATGACTGCCAAATTCAATGGTAAACCAATCATAAGAAATAAATACAGAATAAAAACATTATCGCATGAAAAAGTAATGGTAGAGTACAGAATTAAAATATATACAATACTAAAAACAAGTACAACTGTAAATTAATGAAAAAAATTGATTGAAGAAACATCATTTGTATAAAATAGAGCCATATCCAGATATATGAAATTAATATTAAAGTTATAATAATATTTTAAAGTCATCTAGGCTTTACATAATTAATTATTTTTAGTAGAATAAGTGACCTTATAATGATCACGGGAAGCATTAAACATATTGGAAAATATAAAAATAAATAGTTTAATAATGAGAGTAAAATATTATTACCGAACAAGTCAACAATCAGTCAAATGTAATGTTTCAACATTAAACGTTGTGAAGGGAATTTCAACGTTGAATATAATTATATTAGGAATATTGGACAAATTACAAATAACTACGGGTGTTGAATCAGGAGCGACAAAATTCCACAACCAGTTTCTTTTCCTACGTGAAGATATTTTTTCTTTAAAAATTTACCAGTATACAATAAAACAATAAAAATACAATAAAATACAAATAATAAAAATATACAAATAAAAAAATACAATAAACACATTGATCGTAGTCGAACATAGTCTACAACAATACCACTGATGTAGTAGACAAAAGAATCCCAATAATATTACAAAATGCCAAATAAACAATTGCTGAATTTGAGTTATTATTGAAAACGCCGATCACCGTTATCACGTTTAGTACAATCAACCATCAGTAAGGTTAGTGATTATTTTACATTCACTGCGAGAGAATCAATGAAAAGTGTTGTTTTCCTTAGTCATTTTTAAGCTGCCTAAGAGATTGCATTGCGAGCAATTTAGTTTTTGAAAAGTACACATTAATTTTTCTTCAATGGAGTTTCTAAATTTATGGGCCTACCTATGTTTGTTACTAAACATAAGAAAGCATTATGTTCAATTTGTTGGCAACTTTATTTGTATTGAATGTGGATAGAGCAGTAACAAAACTAAACTAAAACAGACATAAAGTTACTAATGAAAGTTTTACAACATCATTATTCTTTACTGCATCATAAAATATTATAGGCTTTGACAATATCTAAGCGTTCTGTTCTCCAATTCCTCGCCTTCTGGATCTGCGAACATTTACAAGAGGGATATTTTTGATAAAGACATATTAGGTTTTTATTGTTAAGAAACAAAACTAATTTGCGACAATTTTTAAAAGAATCCTTTATGTTGATATCTCAGAATACATAAGGTGTAGAAAAAATTCCACTAACTTTCTCACACATCCATCCACGAAAAAATAAATAAATCCTCGTCATATGAATAAAGCTGGATATTTATTACTTACATGTTAGAAAGAGAATATTTTTATTACTTTGTTTTATTTAACGCAGATATTTTTATGGGTTCATTAAAATGTTTCAGAGATTATTCATGAACAGTAATATTCCTCCACTTGTGATATATCACACTGGTTTGGGTCATTAAATTTTACATTTCAACCACCTTTGAACTTAAACAGTGCAGCCAATTGTTATAAATTATTTCTTTTTCAACAGATTTATGAGATTTTTTTGATGTTTTTTTTTTAAATTTACTTAACCAGTATTTTTCAGATATTTATAATAAATAATATTTTTTACTTGTCTCTTTTTATTACCCATATTGGGTATAATGAATTAGCAACATTTGATCACAACCGATTAAAATCAAATTGTATGTTTGAGTTTTGTTCTTGAACCAACTAAATTTTGTGATTTTTTTTTTTTTTTTAAGAACGAAATGAAAATTTAATTTGAATGTTTCTGGAAACTTAAATGTAAGTAAAACTCTTTGTGCAGAATAAGTTGTTGAATCTTGTAATTTCCTCTTCAAGCATTTCTCATAGCACATGTTAAATATAAAAATATTTATGTATAATAATTTCTATTCTTCATTTAGTTTTAATTCATATATTCATTGTTTACAATTTGGTTAATTGATTTTAATGGATAGTATATATTTTTTGTAATTTAAAAGAAAAAGGAAAAGAAAATAACTAATTACAACAATAATTCAAGTTTATTGTTTGAAAAACATTTCTCGGAAAACAAATCCTATTTTACCAGATTATTTTAACCAAATTATGATACCTGCAATTTTGTTTTTTTCTTTTCTTGTTGTATATATATTAAAAAGGTGTCTCTTCAACCACGAACGTATTGAGGATCAACCTAACTCCAACAACTCTAAACTTCAAATAAGAAAATTACATTAGATCACAGATATTTTGCTGTTCAGTGTATAAGAATAGACTGGCTGATGTCTTGTATGAACTGCCACCTTGTCCGTGTAATTTAAAACTAAGGATTTCAATCCAGATTCAATAATGTTTTATAAAAATAATAATAAATAATTTTGTTAACTTGTGTGAAGCAAGCATATGCAATTTTCGGTAATTTAGACCCTGTGGAACCGTGAATTGGAATTGTTTTTCTTAAATAAATAAAATTGTTAATTTCATCTAAATTGTATCCTTTGTAATAGGCCTATAAACTATGAAAATTTCATCAGTAGTAACTTTAAGAATATTTGTTTAACTAAAAGGCATTCAAATAATTGTTTAATTAAAAAAATTATATTATAAAAAAATAATATAAATTGTAACAAATGTAACTTAATTAACTCGTTTTTTGTTGTTTTTTTTGCTTGGTTTGTTTTTTTTTTTTTTTTTTTTTTGAAGAAATAATAACTTTAGAAAATGTATCTTTTATTTGCAGAGAACTTATTTGTTATTTTGTGTCTAATAAATTGTACAGGGTAATCTCCATTTGCATTTAGACACTCCTGGTTGGTAAGTTTTCTTTTTCAGTGTTTATTAAAATTTTTTTTTCTGTGTATGGCGACTCAAAGAGAAGTTTTCGATTCACAGCCTTTGCAATTACTCCTTTTCGCCATAAGTTAGTGCTGTATTGAGGTTTATTAATTGTTAATACAGTGTTTGTGTTCACGTAGTAATGCATGCCGATTTTGAGTGTTTATTAAAAGTAGGTAATGAAAGAATTTCATATAATTGTATGGCGAACTTGAACCAATGAGTTTTTGTGTATACACAGTAGTTGATGAAAATTTATTACCAAAATAAACTTACGATAATTTGCCGACAAAATTGTATTTGTACAGAGGAAGCTTATATTACATCTATTTACATTAATATTATAACGATATATGAAAAGAATGTAGAATGTTTAAATCTTATACCAATAATAACTGTATATAAAGCTGTTTTAATGGTACACGATGTAAAATAAATTTATGATATGATTGGGTTTACACGATAGTTAATGGTCATTATCTAATAAATTCATGATAAATATGTTTTATTTATTGATTATTTCCTATTCTTTCTCTATCTTCTTTACACCAATGAAAAACACTCAAGATGACAAATCATTAAAGACATACAATATACATTAGATTGTGTGTTGAATTTAAAAAAGTTAAAGACTTTACGTCAATACAAACTCAAACAGTTTTATATTTGCACATTTATATTGTTTTCTGGAATAAATCTATATAAAACTGATACAATTCGTGTTGGTGATTGTTTAGTATATTATAGTTTCATTGAATCATACTATGCGTGTGATAATGAAAATGTAATTCGTTTATCTGTTATTCACAATGTTAAGACAGATCAAATAAGTGATTTAAATCGTTTTCGTTTGTTAAATTATTGTTTAGACGATAATTTTCTTTAGTGACAATTTTGTTCACCTTTGCTGACAATAGACATAGAGAAAGGAACAAATATCACTACTAATTCATTATAGCAGAAGAGACATCAAGATGACGAGAAGGGCCAGTTTGGCCGAGAAGATATAGGTGCTGTGAATTTGTAAAGGTAGGAAGACATCAATACCCATCCTCAAACCCATTTAGCCACCGACCAGTGACAAGAAGAGGAACCAAAGCCTTAAAGAAGAAAGGTTTATCAAACTTTAAATTTTTCAGGGGAGAGAAATTTTCAATTTTATTCCTTATAGAAACTTTGGGGAGGATATATTCAAAATTTATTGAACATTTTAAAAACAGTAAAATCACGTTTTATGGGTAACATATGTATCTCACAGAAGTGTCAGAGTATAATTGACTATCTGTATAAGTATAAGTGACAAATATAACTATATCTTCTAAATCTTCCAAATTAGTTTTATGGGGATAATTTAGAAAGTTGGTCAATAAGTTTAAAACTTTTAAATTAAATTATAAATCAAAGAAATCCTTAAAAATATGTAATGAAATCAAAATTTCTGTATCAATTAAAATGAATTGAAATGCTATTAAACTGTATGTGTATAAGAAGATGAATGATAAAATTATTGTTTGGGTAATAACTTAATTATAATATTTGATTTCAGTAAAAAATCTAATTTTATTGTTTTATTTTCATTAATTATTAAATTATAATATGGAATGAAAAATAATTTCATTACAAGATGTCACAATTAATTTTTTTTTTTTTTAATAAGTATGGAAATATATGAGCTCTGGAAAAATGGCGTCTTATAAGCACATGTCATGTATAAGTATCTATATATATTATATATATATATATATGTTCAGTCAAGGTAAACTTCCTCTAAGTGATACGACTGGAGAAAGAATTCTTCAAACCATAATTGAATTTTAAATTTAGAAAAGAAAATAAGAATTAAAACTAAAGAGAAAGAAAGATAAAAAATGTTATACTTTCTAAGGTCTCTGATTCTATAAAGTGCGTTTCAATTTACCCAATAAAGTGAAATCGAGAATTGAGACGGGCTTTAGTACTTTTCAAACCTTTCCAGGTTACAGCACAGAAATATATATTAAGTTGATTGCTGAGTGCTGAATCACCAAGAAAAGCTCTAGCGCATTCAAGTAAATTACCAAGAATTCGTATTTTAGGTTTTCACCTATAATTTGGAATACACTTTGACGTATACTAATACTGTCATCGAATTTAGGATTGAAAGGGTAACTTTATTAAATATATTTTTTAAATACTCTAGCTTCCGCTGTTATTATTACTTGTCAACGAGCTCTAAAACTTACAACGTATAAAAACTTCTAAAATGTATATACAAAGTAATTTTAGAATATCCAGGGTCTTGAATCCATATCTACAAGTATTGTCCATTTCTTCAATTATCTATTTCTTGACGTCTTAACTAAGCACTAATTGTAATTACTTCCTTTCTAAATAAAAGGTACTTCGTGTCATCTGCTTTATAGATTCATCTCACACTATAATTTATATAAGATGAAAACTGACCAAAATATTTAGAATATTTATATGATAGGACGGAGTATATCAAATAGTCAAACATGGTAGCTGTAGTACTTTTAGTCATTATATAGAAATACTGAATAATACGCAAATATAACAAATAAGAACAGTTAGAGCTCTCATTCCTAATTATGTAAGACTTTTTTTTCTGATTCAATAGGAAATTAGTCAATTTTCGCCATTTTACAACTATGTGTAAAAATGAGCTGTGTGTTTCTAATTTCTCAGCTTCATTGTTTTAAAGGTAATGATGTGTACATGGATAGTATTGATTAACAATGGTAATTTTCTATTGAAATAATATTGATTTATTTATGTTCTGAGGACATGACTTCCTTTTACACTAAACTCTAAATATTTTAGTTTACAAAAACAACGCCTGAAAATTGTTAATTAACTCTACACACAATGTTTTATACTATACATATAATGACTAAAAATAAGATGCAAATTTTGCACCATTTGCTAAAATTTCAATCAACCAAAAAATGAAAGAACCTTCACAATTTTTATTTGAAACAAAACGATGTTGCCATTAATAATCGTAATTTTTTCGAGTACGAAACTTTAGTACGGAAATACAAAAAGGCAGGTGAACAAAGTAGTGACCTTTCCTTTAATGACTAATAAAAAAAGAGTTTTATTATACATTTAACAACTGAAGATGAGTTAGTATTTGAAATATCATTTGTTAAAAATAAAGATTTTATTTTGAATTTTTGTTTTTCTTTCATTCAATGTACATAAAAGAGAGTTTATAAAAATATTTCAACAACCATAAAGTAGATATAAATTTCTTTTTAACTCGATAGGGTTTAGGGAATGAAGAATGTACATGATGTTATATTCCAATTCAAGTCAACAAATTACACAAATACGTATTCCTACCAAAATCTAATGATTCAACGATACTTTGAGTCAAACATAAAATTATACATAAACCTACATCACCGTGAAAAAGTTGAAATGTGTTCATAGGAGCTCAATTGTTTTTAGAACTTTCAGATACAATTTATAGAAATATTTGCTAAAATATAGTAGTTCTTTAAAAAAGATAAACTAATTAACAATCAGGCTTATACACCGTCGTCTGTGACTTGTCTGTGATATTTACGAACAAATTGCAGAGGGCACAGAATTATTATATCTGTTTCATTTATGATTCAAAACAGTATGTTACTCCTTACCATGAAAACCATTAATATAATAAAACTGTAAGATCAACAGGAATGTCATATTTTACTTGTAATATATTCTCTTCTACAAACTGGAGTATCATTTTATCTGGCAGAAGAGTTGTTTTCTCTCTGATATTACTACAAAGAGTAAAAGAGGAGAATATGAAATGCTTGTCGTACCGATTCACAGAACTATGGCATTCAATAAATCGATCACTGTGTCCGCCTGCCTTTTGAGGAGTTCACTCTCAAACAAAATTTAATTTGTTAAGAGTCTTGTCCAATTTTCGAAACAATTAAATCATACATTTTAGTCAAATGAAAGGCAAATCCCATGCCTGAGATGTACATTAAAAATTGACTTGATTTTTTTGTAATAATAGAATTTGTATGAATGAAAATGAATCACTGTATTCTTTTTACTTTTCATTATATATTGTTTATATATATATATATATATAATGAGTGTTTGTTTTTCTTTTTTAGTTTATTATTTCTTCTTATTATTGTAATATATTTTCCTTTTGTTACAGGTATTTCATTTTCAATTTTTATTATTGATAATTTTATTGTAATATAATTCATGTTTATAGAAGTTTAAATTAATTTTGAAATTATTTTATTACTATGAATTTTTAAATTGTATAGGTATATTGAAAAATTGTATTTATAGTTTGTGCTTGTATGAAATAAGTTGGGTGGAAGACAAGACTAGACAATCCTAACCCAGGCCTTAAAAATAAAGGAAAATTAATAGTTATATACATCCATTTCATGTCTTAGTGAAGATTTATGCTACACGCCCTCTCTCTACCCCCCCCCCCCCTTCTAAGTCAGGGAAGATCCGTTTGAGTTAGAATAGAGTAACTCTACTCGTTCATCACTACTTAAACACCCGTATTTTTCAAACGTATGGGCGAAATTTGCGATTATAAACGAGATTTAAACCAAATGGGCGTGTATACTGAGTATGTTAAAGTTATAAAATAATAAGTATATTTTAAAAAGAATTTCTCAAAAAAGTATAATCTCATTACCATCACACCCTGATTCCATTGTAAGTTGAATAACTCTCAATTCTTGCACATTTTAAAATGGAATTTTATATTTTGTAATATGATTGTAAACAAAAAGAAGAGAAGAATATACAAATATATACATTATACTTTTCAAACCCAAGTTGATTTGATTTTTTTCCTATATTTCTTTATATACCTCCTTAATTGTAAATCGTTTAGTTAAAATAAATACGTAGATACACATACGTATATCCTAGAATGTTTCAAAATGTGTTTATTAAATCTTGTAAACTTAATGATTGACAACACATAAACTGACATTTACAACAAACGGGGACAATAAACTTTCTTAAACCAAACCAACTATTGCTTAATCCATACAGTTTCCTCTCAATAAATCCTGATGGAAATCACAGGTTATCTGGTTAATTACTCTAAACTACAATAGCATTATCTGCAATAGTAGTATTAGAACCGTTATTGTATTGTAATCAGAATTTCAAGTTCACCACTGTAATAACTACTTAATATTATGTACGATAAGTAATTTAGTTGATACGAAGTTTTCAAATAAACATGCATAGTGAAAGATGTGTAATTTTACATATTCCACGAAAGTTTTGTTTGTCGAGATCAAATAATCTTTTAGTTGTCTTCTCAGAACTATAACTAAATGTATTATGATTTATTGTTATATTTTTTTCATTACTCCCGTTACAATTCGATTTGCTCGAGATAAGTGTCTGTGACGTCTCGCGGATTTCAAAACTATTAGGCTAACATTAAAAGAATATAATTATAAGAACAACTAAGAAAATAAATTAATATACAAATATTGTTAGATATGAAATTAAACAAAACATGACAAAACTTGCACGTCATTTGAAATACGTACATATAAAAGCTATAAGGGATAATTCCGTCACTTCACAAAAATCAAAACACATGCAGATATGAACAAAAAACCAAATCTAATATCTGTACAAGAAAAATTAGAACTCTACAATTTGTATATAAACATTCGGAATTGGCTAATTTTCTCTATTCGAGGATTATTAGAGATTATGTATTTTCTATCATTGACAGACAATTTAGTCTTGATGTGTTTACTATAAAACAAACATACAGGACAAAAAGATTAATAGATTTGTTAAATATAATGCCTGTGACAATAATTCGGATATAAATATCGACCAAACCTCTTACCCTAGCGTTGTAAACTGTGCAGATATGCCATTTACTAATAAAGAAATGGATATTTTTAATAAAGTTTTGAAATAAAATATTCCTGACAAATCTATAAAGAAAATCATCATAACTGAAATCCTAAATCCAGAAGCTGCAGTTAATCACGTAAAAGACGAGAAAACAAAAACTGTGATAAGTATCCGTTAATGGAGAAGTTCCATCAATTTGTAAATGGGATAACATTAATTTTCAATGTAAGAAGAACACAATGTTTTATAAAGAGAACATCATACATCATAACTTATTAAATAAATTAATCAATGATGACTGCATCCTAATTAAAGCTGACAAAGGTCAGTCCTCGGTAGTTATGAAATGTAATGATTATATAGATAATGTATACGATTTCGTCAGCAATAACTCTATAAATAGAATTCCATAACCAGATTGATAAATTCCAAACCTACCTTAAATCTATAATAAATCTCATCAAATGTTTACTCACCAAAGACCAGAGAAGACATCTAAAAATGATAGATCCGATCGCTCCTACATTGAGAAGTACACTAAGATGGCCAACCGATAAGATCATTAGCTAATTTTACTACCCCTTCTTATATAAAAGTTATACAAATTTCTACAAGTTATCTTCAAGCTCCACAATGGTGACAGCATTAAGAAAAGTTTAGAATTCGATCTATTAATAAGAGATTTAAAATTTGATAAACTCCCCACCATGACTTCGTTGTAGACAATTTAGACACAAATGAACCCATCAGTACCACTTTGAAATTAAATTAACAAACCTTAAAGAAGAACTCAAATTTGAAAATAGATGTTATTAAAGAATTGCTACACTTACTGCGTACGGTATTTCAAAAATACTATTATTCTTTTAAGGACATCTATTACATCCAAAATGACGGTCTATCTATGGGATCCCCACTCTCGAGCAACCTATTCGAAGTTTATCTTACCCACATAGAAAACATGTACATTTTTCACCTAAAATACACATGTAAAAAAGATTTCCCTTTACCACTATTATTTTAACTACACCATTCTGTTTTAAGAAGTTAACACCCGACAATTTGAAATCCTTAATATTTTTGCAAATAATGTAGCTTCCAAACTTAAATTGGCTTTAGAAAATGAGAAGGATGGAATTATACTTTAAAAAATAGAAGACAATCTTCAGTTAAAAATATACGCAAACCCCAACACCATTGATCACACAATTCACGCTACAATTACACGTCTTGTCTTCCTCCACGTCATACAAGATGGCGGTCTACTATAGTTTAGTCACTACTGTAAAATTACCAATCAATAAAAACAATTATTACCTGGAATTATCAATAATTAAACACATAGCAAATGTAAGTAATTACAACAGTACAATATTTGACAACGTCGTATACAAACTAATACATTCTCACAAAAACATATTGCAGAGCTACTAATCAGAACCTCCAATAAGCTAAAAAATTCATTGGGTGTAATAACAAAAAAAAAACAAGATGAAACGTTTGTCAACAACGCAGCCTATATAAAATAAAATGCTCAAAATTTTACATTGTACTGATAGGCCTATCATTAAAACCCACGATTTGTTACCACATTATTCTCACAAAAATCTAATTTCACCAAACACCTAGTTTAGAGGTACCACAAAGTTGAATAAATCGACATCCGCATGGAAATATTGAAAACATTCAACAAATCTCTTTTTATGTCAACTGTAGAAGAAATAATCATGACAATACATTATTGAAAAAAAATTTCAACTCCATGGAATGCATAAAATCAGAAAGATTTTTAAAATGAATAGTAATCTCTAGGTAAAACAAGTGGGATTTATAAACTTATCTGTCACACAAGGTTAGTTGAAATCCATGAGCTGGCCAGTTCAAATGTTTTTTATGTAATGTTTCAGTGTTGTGATACATTTATTATGAATTTGACTTGTTAGACGTCCAACGTTTCGTCTATCTTGTCGCGAGTTTTACTTGTGACTTTTATTATGTTTACACATTATGACTTAAAAATAGGAGTGAGAACCTATACCAATTTAGAATTGTCGACGGCTAGTTTATTGTAGAATTATAGAATTGTATGTAAACTAGTTTATAATAATATATATTAATAATTAATAGTAAATAAATAATGAACCCCGACTGATCTAGCTGATTAGCTCTCACGCTTCAAGAGTTAGATGTTCCCAAATTAATCCTCGTGGGGGTAAAAATGTAAGTATAGACGCAGCATAGTGGGAAAATTGGGAAGCTACAATGGGTAGCAAACTTGGATTTAGAACGACATCAGAAATTCGACGTGTTCACAACACATTACGCTACTGAAACTGTTTCTAGCTGCCTTAAGCCATTATGGACTATGTAGCTAAGGATAGGCAGTTAGTTTTATATAATAACACATCTAAATATTGATGATTTTTTTTATTAGTTACTAGTCATGCAATAATAATCAGCTAAATGATTTACATTTAACTTTCCCGTATCTGTATTTTAGTATATTGAATTATTATACAATATTAAACGATGATGACTAATCGATGGAACGATGTATAGCTGTATAATGTCGAAATAATGGATCATTTATTCCAAAACCGTTTATATCTTAGTCTTAATTATTCATATTTACACATACATTAAATGAAAATTTTACAGTAATTTTTAGGAAACAAACTGTACAACTCTTACGTAAATAATTATTTATTTATTATTTTTGTAACTCTAAGAATTTTGAAAAACCTTTAATTCGTATAATAGGAACATAAAAAGTAGTAAGAGAGGAAGTTTTTTTTAATTTTCAGTAGTGTAAAAACTTCACATGAGAAACTTTAGAAAACTGTTTAAATTTAATTTTTAATTACAAGCTTTTTATTGGACGAATATGCGTTATGTCTTGTTCACACCATGATATTTAATACTTCGGTTGGTGTGCTTTATTCATAGTTAGAATACGCCCAATCTATTGAAACGGTGCAAAAAGCAATTGATTTTCGAAATAATCCCTATTTTCAAAACAAAATAAAAAACCTTGTACGTACATTTGGCCTAGTAGTAAAACACTTTATTTCTAAACTAGTTTGCGATTGGTGGTAACTTCAATCACATAAACAAAGAGACGAAATGCGTTTTATTATTTAGTACGATCTAGCTTTTATCGGTCAAATATATTTTAAGCCAAATTCTAACATGTTACACAGTCATAAAATTTTTATAAATACTTCATAAAACCCAGTAAAATTGCTTTCTGCATCTATAGAATGAATATGTGAATATATAATGTATAACGTATATTCAGATATAACTTATATGTTATAAACGTGTATACTCACTTCTGGTCTGTGTATATAGTTAACATAGGACCCGCAGCTTTGAGAACTAATCTAAAATTAGAATCTCTGGCAAATACTTGCACGGTAATAATTTATTCTAAAATCTCGCCCTACCTTCAACTTAATCCAAATTTATGTTCCTAAACTTTTTTCAATTTTGGGAGGTGTACTTTTTTATGGATGTATTATACATTTTAAATTTCCATGACGTTCCATGGTGGTTGAAATAATAACTACATGTTTTGTGAAACATTAAATTATATCTAAATTTATTTTGTAATTTTGAAAAAGAGTTGGTCAATAATTGTGATATTTAATGATTACAAAGTAAAACATAAAAATACGGTCAATAAATAGTGTAAAAACAATACACCACCGTTCTCTTACTTCTATTTACAAACACAAAATAATATTTGTCCACTTCTCCCCAAAACCTCAAATTATTTTTAAGTTGCTTATATAGTGCTTACTTTATTTGTGCGGATTGACATTTTGTTGTGATTGATTTCCTACTTCTTGAAAATTTAAAAGATTAAAATTTTGAAATAGGCTGCGTTTCATTTTGTTGTCTTGTTTGAGAATTAATAACAGCTGTTTTAAATTATTTTTTAATATAACTTATATAGTGTTTACTTTGAAACTGTTAAAATTCTTAACTGAAAAAATACTAGTTTGTTTTAAATATAAAATTAATATTGACATACATCTATATATAACGACGCAACATTAACCAATTGAATGAAAATACAATTTTCCACAAAAACCACTATATTTGTTCAACACAAATAAAAGGTGACGTTTCAAGTCATTATCCTCAGTACTATCGGCATAGCTTTGTTTATTATTTAAAACGATTGTAAAAGTCTAGCAGTCCACAATTATCCACCTAAAATTATCATTCTTCGAAACATAATGACATTATTTCATTTTTAATTATCATATTAAATAAAACAGGATCGCTATAGGTAATTTTTAGAATTTCAATTCATAAATTTTTGAAACCTATTATTTATTTTTCATATTTTAAAGTTGAATGATTAAAATATCCACAAGATTGGGTATATATGATTTGACTTGAACTCAAAATTTCTCTGGCAAATTTATACGCAACAAGTTCATACATCGTTATTTTAATACAAACGTTGAGTATTTGTATATCATAAAAATTTGTTTTCTACTGTTTTATTTTCTAAAACTACATTTACCATATAGTAAAAAATAAATGATTAGAACTAACCTTTGGCCGTCTTCATTAAAACGTTTGCGGCCTGGTTAAGGAAACTTTAGCTTAATTAAAGGGATCAAAACATACAGATGCGTTTGTTTAAGACTTCAACGAGAAGCCTTCAGGGGTCTATTGTTAGGGGCTGTAGTTTAGAAAAACAAAAATTTAATATTGTTCCTTTTTAAACCAAAGAATTCTCATTATAGTTCTGTGTATTTATCCAAAGCTATTCTTATTATTATTTTTTTGTACCATGGTTATCAGAACACAATGTTAACACCTTAACAATTGAAGTTATCAGATTGTTTATTTTACGCCTTAATCATATTTTTCGACTAAGAACACTAAAGACTAAAACTAGCTAAATATACAATTTATTAGAATGGTCATATTTTGTTCAAACTTTAATATATATATATTTTTTGTGGTGATATTAAAATATCGGTTATCCTGTAGATTGAAATATATGCAGTTCCTTGAAAACATCCGGTCTCTCGTACGGCTAGTGCACATCTCCCGTCAAACCTTAATACGCGATATGCGTCGCCAAGGGAAGGGACAAACTATTCTTGTTGGTCGCATTAAAACAATTCGCCAGCATTTTACCTTCTAGGCAACCCGCAAACAAGGGAAAAAAGTGAGGTTGTGAAAGGAATTCACCATAGACACCTCTGCTGACGAAAGAGAAAAAACAAACAGCTTCATAATAAAGGTAAGTTACATATGACAGGTTAGGAAATTTCCTTTTTTCCTTTATTTCTGTTTTATTATTTTTTTTTATTTCGAACTTATAAATTGAAAAAATGACGGATTATAAACAACAATTAACGTAATATATATAATTATAGAGCGCGCGTTGTAAACATCCCCTTCATCGTGCTAAAATGCGTTATATCCAGAGAAGACATATCTTTGCGCGTGTTGGGATATTTAACCGTAATATGGGGGAGGGTGGGGGTAAATTGTCAGTTGGGTAGTGGGATAATACACTGACTGTATCTACTATACTCTATTCTTAATGTTGTTACCATTTCTATTTTAAGAAGAGAATTTAAGGAAGAGGTCCTTAAAATTTTAACTCTGGAACCAGATATGGCAACATGTTTAAATGAGAAAAGTAGAGTTTCAATTGTGCTACAATTTATTCAATCCTTCGACAAAATCAAGTTAACCATTTACATAAAAGACATGTAACATAGATAAACAGAACAATTTACAAAGTAACAATTGAAACTATATATATATATATATATATATATATATATATATATATATATATATATATAGAAAATTTATATTATTTATGCGCCCCAAAAGAAAATTTAGATAATTTTTAAAACAGACCCCCCCCCCATACAAATAATTACTAAGTAAATTAAAAGAAAAGCACAATTTATCAAAATAAGAAATGTTACAAAATTTAGTTTTAAAAAAATATATAACAGATTTTAATATATTAATAATTACAAATAAGATATATATATATATATATATATATATATATATAAGACTTAATTAATTACATGTGGAAAAGCAAGTTAGCCAACTGTAGAAGGAAAATTTATTTTGATCATATATTTAAAAAAAAACCCTTTGGGGTCGTAAAGCCGAAAAGTGCATGCGTATCCCATCCGTTTTATTTTACTTTTGCATTTTGTACATATTTTTTTAAAGAAAAAATAAATAAATAAATATTATTACGTCTAGTTCATCAAACATTCAACATTATTTCACAGAAACAGTTCAAGTTTATTTCTCACTAGATAGTTCATTATTTTGTGTTTTTTTTTTTGTTTTTTTTTACATAACTTAAAAGAAGTCCTCAGTTTTTTGCACGAACTTGATATTCTGCTGGAACTTAGTTCATTGTTACCACATACTCGAACCAGCTTTTTGCTGCAGAAATACATACATTAATTAAATAGAGCACAGACACTTCTAGACAGGTTTAAACATTTCTGTTGCAGGTTTATGAGCAACATATTTTTCTGTAATTAAGTTATATTTCAAAAAAGGGCAATTTCTTTAAAGACAAAATGCTAGTCTTTATATATATTCAAATAAATTACAAAATGACTTTACGTTATCAAAGATAGAAAAGAAGCTTTTCCTTTTTTGTTTGAATTTAAGCTGGTACAATTTACAAGCAATACAATATTAGTTGCAATTTAATTTAATGATTCATTAATTAATGTTTTGATTTTATAATTACTGAAATGAAGCTTTGTTTTATTCTTTCAAAAGATTATATAAATTTATGCTTTAAAAGAATTTACAGATAACTTAAAGTTTAATTATAATTGAAAAGATTTCAAAATTTTACATTTATGAAATAGAAATACATATTTTCTTAATATGGTCAACTTAATATGCTTTAAATTGAAATTTTCGAGTTAACTGGTTTGATGAAATGGAAATTTATGATGCTCAGATGTTATTGAATGGTGAAGAGTAGACACTTCGTTGAACAAGTCATGTTCGCGTATTCAGTTTAGCAAGGTTTTTTGCACGCGTAAGAGAAATTTCGACTCATTTTTAATGACTTTGGACGAACGTTTAACGACTAGAAAAAAGAAAGAAATTATCACGTGCGTTGAAGACTACTTAACATTTTAAGCATGATAACTAGACTGGCCGGGTCTTATCGGTAGGCCTAAGTCCACGGTGCAATCAGGTGAGGCCGCTTTCAGGGTTTATACGCCAGATGCCGCCACCTGATGGACCGGGTATTTCTGTAGAGTTTGAATCGTTTTAAATTAAATCTGTAATGAAGATAAGGATGTTACATTGTATGTAAAAAAGGAACTTAGATCTAAACGGTTTACAACAAAATAAATAGGATTTATGTTAGACAGACCAAGAGAGGTAAGATAGTATAGCAACAAAAAAAACTATAAAATATGATGACGTGATGCGTGAACTAAGACAAGAGGTGAGGAGTTATTCTGGAAAGGCGGACATAGGTGCTGAATGGGAACCAAAAAGGGTAATTTGGATTTCACTAGTTAGAAATTTATTTGACACGACGAGTAACGGGTCCAATAGTCCCAGACATTAAAGGTCGAACATTTTGATTTCATCTTCCTAACGAAATTAATAAAGATTGGTTCGTTATTATAAACTAAATTAATATGTGTTATTTAATTTTCTGTTATAAAATCATATCAACATAGCTATTATGACTTTTTTATCAAAACATATTGTTGAAATTGACACTTTAATTTTTTTAAGCAAATTAACTTTTTCACAAAATAGACAAAAACAGTTTTGAGCCAAGAAACAAAAATCAAATTGTAGAACTTACATTTTTATGTTTATATAGACTTATGTTTTTATATTTAACTTCTTCCAATAACTCCCTAGTTTTTGAGCAAAAAACAACGATAAAAATTGGGTTGTAATCATTGAGTTAATTTAGGCGAGTGAAAATTGTTGAATTTAAAAAAATTCTATATCTGAATATAAAATTTTATAGTAACCTCTACGGGTAATAAACTTAAATTTTAAGGCCGAATAAATCACCACAGTAGGGTTGTATGTTATTCACTTTTATATCTTTTAAAGAGTTTTAAATGTCTACTTGGATGGCTGTTTCAAGCAATATTATAATTCTAGTAAAAGTTATAAATTACTCAAGAATTATTCCTTACGAAATATATCACCGTATGAAATCACAATTCTCGTAAAACTTTCCCTGATTGACATATACATTTCACTTATCAGACTAATCGATAAGAAAAAACATAAAATGCTTACTAAAGGCATTCCCCCACACTCCACAATATAAAATAACTAATTTAAAATAAATAATAGACCTCTCTATTTTTTATGAGGACAGAAAGTTTATAATAAATTGAGGATATGAACTTAGTGCTTTGATAATGACATATATAGTAGAATGTGAAGGAAATGGTTTTACTGTCACCAGTAATTTAAAAATAGACCAAAAAACCAACACTCAGAGCACTAAGACCTATTTGGGTAAAATAGGTTCAAATCTCCCATTAGGATTAATAAAAACGAAGAAGCACTCTGCACATCCGCTCCTCAGTAGTTACGTCAATTTTCTTATTCGAAATTCAACTCTGCATGCTTTAAGCTACCTAACAAACATATATTAAATAATTATTGTAATTGTCATTTGTTAAAATGAATACAAAACAACCATTACTAACACTAAGCCTAACAAGTATGTTCGTGAAGCTTGCCCAACTATTTTAGATAATGGACATTTATTTATAACTCCAACGGTTTTTTTTTTTACATGTTTAAGTACGCTGCTAACTTCAAGGTGCCCAACGATTTTGTTATATGAGTATTTTCTTTATACAAATCGTTTGCGTACGTTTTTGTTGACATTTTCATCGTTTGTGTTGCGCTCCTTGGCATGGGAAAAACTTAGTTTTAAAAAAAACCTATATATATACTGTATAAATTGTTTGTTTTGAAATTTCTATAGTTTCTGTTGCCTCCCTGTTATGGAAATAACTAAAAATGTTAAATATCTAGCCCGATCATATTGTTAATTTAGTGTTTTGTTTACACGAATCTTTGTGCAGCGTTTGTTTTGATATTCCCGTCGTTTGTGTTGTGTTATTTTATCGTAATGAAAAAAGAGTGTTATATGTAGTCCGACCATTTTGTAAAATGATTAATTTCATTGTATAAATCGTTTGTCTTCTTTTGTGTCCCGAATTTAGTTTGTGTTGTGATGACATTCCGCCGTTTGACTACTACACTTTCCACAATTAAAATTTTATTTTGTATTTGTCAACAAAGTCGGCTGGATTTTCGTTATTGAATTTTTAAATCAGTCCAGTCCCACAATAAGTTCAAGTCCGTGTTTTTATTTTTCTAATACTACTGGGCAGTAACTACGCCTCGAGATTTATAAATTCCATGAGGAATATAAATATGAGTTGTTTTGACACTGAGTTACTCCTAAACGCGTATAGTGTGTGTATCAAATTTTATATGAAGTAGCATGATATTTAACATTAAAGCATGTAACTCAAACATGTTGTGACCTTTTATCCATTGCCATTAGGAATACTCATTCTACAGGCACTGCCTAATTGCTACTTCCATTCCATCCTCCACCTTAATAAAATTTTCCTTTTAAATTGGAGCCTTTTTTTCTATTCAACATAAATAGCTTAGGAACGACAAATGTTGAATTTATGTTGAAATTTGGATTAAATAATGTTTTTAATAAGGCAAATATATATTGAAAATATGAAACTAATTGTAATTCATTTTGAAAATGTTGTCTGTAGGTTATATTAATAGAATTTATTCGAGTGTGTTTCTTTTATACTTACTAATTAAAATGTATTCCAAATATTTTTTTAAATAATTCTTTTGTCTTTTTTCAAGATATTAAACTTAAGAAATAAAATTGTTTTAGGGGTAATTTAATTATATAAATTATGACTTTTAATGATATCAAAACATGCTATGTAAAAAGTTTTCATTTTGCTCTAAATAATAGTAAATAAATTGTAAGGCACATAATGTGTTAGAATATGTGACAAAACAGAAGGGAAGAAGTCATAATTTTGTACTGATATCTCCGGGGAGTGTATCGTATGGTTAAAAATGTACAACCGTCCCCAACCCAGGCCGTTTGGTCTACGCGCTCAGCTTCTTTGATCCATCTATACCCTGGTCTGTCCTATTTTACTTGTGTTAAATAAAACAGTTTACTTCATTTGTCTACAGAAAAAGTCGTATATTTCTTTTCAAAATATCTCGTGAATATAGTTTACACCGTTAAATAACTCATTCTAATCGCTATTGAAGTATTTATAAACAATGACAATTTGGTTAGAAAAATAAACTTTCGATTTTCTTCTACAAATGCATGAATGATTAATTTTGAGAGCAATGTTATAATCATAAGTTCTACTCTTCAACCCCAAACAAATAATAAATCAAACACAATACACAGACAAAAGATATAAAATTTAATATATCATTCCGTAAAACAAAATAGTAAAAATCTTTAAAAAATAGTTGTCAAAGCATAAAATAAAAGTTTAAAGATATATAACAATTTATTATTATCTATAAAAATAAATACCATTATAAAACAAAAGCATGTTTTCTTATATTAACTTAATGTGGTACAACAGTTTATTATTCATAATTAATGATAACGATATCTTTTCTAATGATCTATTGATGAAAAGAAGAAAAAAAGAAAAAAACTTGGTTTCCAGCCTATTTTCTAGGACTTACGTCAATTTACTTAAAGGCGAACACAAACACAATCATCTTCAGTCAATAGTAAAAGATAAAACTTTAATAACTGAAGTGAAAATTAATAGAGTTCTTAATTTCCTATTCCTTGTGAAACCATTGAAATTATGTGTTACACGAAGGGTGGCATATCACTTAAGATACGTATTTGAATATACATACGTATTTTTTTAATATACATATATAAATCGTATTCAAAAATTTGAAATGGCAAGTTTCAACTTGTATCGACCAAACATTTAAATTCTTTAACACCATTAATAGATCAGTTTGCATGATGCTTTGTTGTTTTGTCGGAGTTAATTAACACAGACTTCATACAAAATTAATTAAATTTCAGAAACAATGAACTCTCATAGCATTTCAATTAAAACTGTAAAAACGCAAGATCTTTAATTAACTTTGAATGTTACATAAGGAGTTATAAATTAATTATTTCTCCGATTTAGTTGCTTTGAATGGTGTTGTTTTTTGTTTTAAGTTAAATCGAGTTCTTAGTAAACGAAATAATATAATGTAACCGTTTGTTACTTAGTTATATATATATATTAGTAATTTTATAACATTATCAAATATTTTGTTTAACGATTCGTAAATATTGCACTAGCTTTTTCACACACACATCTACATAACCAAGTACTGACTAAAATAATATCTTTTGTTACTGTCCCAAAAATTAAATAATATTAATAAGTGAAGAACCTAGTTATCTTTATTGCTGATTTTTTCCTTTGTACAGGAGAAAACATAATGAGAAAATAAGGGTTGCAGTTATGAACTATTTATATTTTTTCAATATATTTTTCACACAGTCCCCACTCCTCCTACTTACAACATTGGTAGTTTCCGGTACATCAGCATGTCCAATTCAATGACATTTTTATTTCCACATACCTAAATGCATTAACTGAAGCAGTTCTTCTTTTATTTTATTTTAATTAGCAAACTTTGTATACATATATATAATTTTCATAAAAGTAATACAATTTTGATGAATAACGAAAAATCTAATTATAAAAAAATTCTAAGATCTTTAGAATTTGGATTGGAGTTGAGATAATTGATAGTTAACATGGAAGTATATTTATCCAAAATGTAGGCCTACATATATTTGTCAACGAATATTTGGAGTTGAGATATTGTTAATTAAAAAATAAACATATTTACCCAAAATGTGCATTGATTTGTTAAAGAATATTTGGAGTTGAGATAATTGTTAATTAACTAATAAATATATTTACCCAAAATGTGCTTTGATTTGTAAACGAATATTTGGAGTTGAGAAAATATTTAGTTAACAATTAAATATATTTACTCAAAATGTGCATTGATTTGTCAACGAATATTTGGACTTAAGACAATTGTTAATTAAAAAATAAACATATTTACCCAAAATGTGCATTGATTTGTCAAAGAATATTTGGAGTTGAGATAATTGTTAATTAACTAATAAATATATTTTACCCAAAATGTGCTTTGATTTGTAAACGAATATTTGGAGTTGAGAAAATATTTAGTTAACAATTAAATATATTTACTCAAAATGTGCATTGATTTGTCAACGAATATTTAAACTTTCATATACAATTTTTTGAAATAATAAAACAAATTTGAGATTAGCAGAGGTAGCAGAAAAACTCCTATTTCGCAACTTTAATATTATAAACAATATGTTCTGTTATTTCTTAAAGTACATATTATAAATTTATACTTGTCTAACCCCTTCACATAAAAATTCGGATATCTGAAAAGGAGATAACTCCTAAATTAGGAAAGATAGAAACTGAAGTTTTAGAAATGTTGTTTTGTCTAAACAAACCCTTTATTAGTATTTGAAGTTAATATACTCTTCTTCTAAATTTGGGTTTGTGAGAAGCAAAGTAATACTCATGGAAAACCAAGGTAAATATATTTTGTACCAATAGGCTGTAACAGTGATTGCATTTTTAACGTTAAATTTTTGAGTTTAAAATAATAATTTAATTTACTGTAAATAAAAAGGAGTTATGTCTGACGGAAACCTTTGTGGTTGAACTATAAACTTTTGGTAACCAAGGTATTTGACAAAATAAAAATCATTTATTGGTGGTCGAAAAAAATATCAACATTAGAAGTATCATTCTTTTAATTATGGGAAGAAATTAAATATACTTTAAAAACATCAAATTATTGAATAAAGTAAAAAAAAAAAATTAATTTAATATGGAATGTGAAAGTTTTTTTAAATTTATTTCATTTTATTCAGTTGAAGAACGTAGCTTGTGTTTCCAAATATTGAAATGAAATTTTTGTAATCATTCAGAGAGCAAAACAAACATTAATCCCATTTGCATAGAATGAGACCTTAGTTTAGTGCAGTTGTATAGTAACTTATAATAGTGAGGTAGAATATTGTAATATTTGACTGTTGGTATTAACGTATCTTGTATGACTGAGGCCTAGAATGAGACCTTAGTGCAGTTGTATAGTAACTTAGAATAGTGAGGTAGAATAGTGTAATATTTGACTGTTGGTATTAACGTATCTTGTATGACTGAGGCCTAGAATGAGACCTTAGTGTAGTTGTATAGTAACTTAGAATAGTGAGGTAGAATAGTGTAATAATTGACTGTTGGTATTAACGTATCTTGTATGACTGAGGCCTAGAATGAGACCTTAGTGCAGTTGTATAGTAACTTAGAATAGTGAGGTAGAATAGTGTAATAATTGACTGTTGGTATTAACGTATCTTGTATGACTGAGGCCTAGAATGAGACCTTAGTGCAGTTGTATAGTAACTTAGAATAGTGAGGTAGAATAGTGTAATATTTGACTGTTGGTATTAACGTATCTTGTATGACTGAGGCCTAGAATGAGACCTTAGTGCAGTTGTATAGTAACTTAGAATAGTGAGGTAGAATAGTGTAATAATTGACTGTTGGTATTAACGTATCTTGTATGACTGAGGCATAGAATGAGACCTTAGTGTAGTTGTATAGTAACTTAGAATAGTGAGGTAGAATAGTGTAATAATTGACTGTTGGTATTAACGTATCTTGTATGACTGAGGCATAGAATGAGACCTTAGTGCAGTTGTATAGTAACTTAGAATAGTGAGGTAGAATAGTGTAATAATTGACTGTTGGTATTAACGTATCTTGTATGACTGAGGCATAGAATGAGACCTTAGTGTAGTTGTATAGTAACTTAGAATAGTGAGGTAGAATAGTGTAATATTTGACTGTTGGTATTAACGTATCTTGTATGACTGAGGCCTAGAATGAGACCTTAGTGCAGTTGTATAGTAACTTAGAATAGTGAGGTAGAATAGTGTAATAATTGACTGTTGGTATTAACGTATCTTGTATGACTGAGGCATAGAATGAGACCTTAGTGCAGTTGTATAGTAACTTAGAATAGTGAGGTAGAATAGTGTAATATTTGACTGTTGGTATTAACGTATCTTGTATGACTGAGGCCTAGAATGAGACCTTAGTGTAGTTGTATAGTAACTTAGAATAGTGAGGTAGAATAGTGTAATATTTGACTGTTGGTATTAACGTATCTTGTATGACTGAGGCCTAGAATGAGACCTTAGTGCAGTTGTATAGTAACTTAGAATAGTGAGGTAGAATAGTGTAATAATTGACTGTTGGTATTAACGTATCTTGTATGACTGAGGCATAGAATGAGACCTTAGTGTAGTTGTATAGTAACTTAGAATAGTGAGGTAGAATAGTGTAATATTTGACTGTTGGTATTAACGTATCTTGTATGACTGAGGCCTAGAATGAGACCTTAGTGCAGTTGTATAGTAACTTAGAATAGTGAGGTAGAATATTGTAATATTTGACTGTTGGTATTAACGTATCTTGTATGACTGAGGCATAGAATGAGACCTTAGTGTAGTTGTATAGTAACTTAGAATAGTGAGGTAGAATAGTGTAATATTTGACTGTTGGTATTAACGTATCTTGTATGACTGAGGCCTAGAATGAGACCTTAGTGTAGTTGTATAGTAACTTAGAATAGTGAGGTAGAATAGTGTAATATTTGACTGTTGGTATTAACGTATCTTGTATGACTGAGGCCTAGAATGAGACCTTAGTGCAGTTGTATAGTAACTTAGAATAGTGAGGTAGAATAGTGTAATAATTGACTGTTGGTATTAACGTATACAAAATTACGTTAATTTTGTATACGTAATTATTTTGAGCATAGAATGAGACCTTAGTGCAGTTGTATAGTAACTTAGAATAGTGAGGTAGAATATTGTAATATTTGACTGTTGGTATTAACGTACCTTGTATGACTGAGGCATAGAATGAGACCTTAGTGTAGTTGTATAGTAACTTAGAATAGTGAGGTAGAATAGTGTAATATTTGACTGTTGGTATTAACGTACCTTGTATGACTGAGGCATAGAATGAGACCTTAGTGCAGTTGTATAGTAACTTAGAATAGTGAGGTAGAATAGTGTAATATTTGACTGTTGGTATTAACGTACCTTGTATGACTGAGGCATAGAATGAGACCTTAGTGCAGTTGTATAGTAACTTAGAATAGTGAGGTAGAATAGTGTAATATTTGACTGTTGGTATTAACGTACCTTGTATGACTGAGGCATAGAATGAGACCTTAGTGCAGTTGTATAGTAACTTAGAATAGTGAGGTAGAATAGTGTAATATTTGACTGTTGGTATTGACGTATCTTGTATGACTGAGGCATAGAATGAGACCTTAGTGTAGTTGTATAGTAACTTAGAATAGTGAGGTAGAATAGTGTAATATTTGACTGTTGGTATTAACGTATCTTGTATGACTGAGGCATAGAATGAGACCTTAGTGTAGTTGTATAGTAACTTAGAATAGTGAGGTAGAATATTGTAATATTTGACTGTTGGTATTAACGTATCTTGTATGACTGAGGCATAGAATGAGACCTTAGTGTAGTTGTATAGTAACTTAGAATAGTGAGGTAGAATAGTGTAATATTTGACTGTTGGTATTAACGTACCTTGTATGACTGAGGCATAGAATGAGACCTTAGTGCAGTTGTATAGTAACTTAGAATAGTGAGGTAGAATAGTGTAATATTTGACTGTTGGTATTGACGTATCTTGTATGACTGAGGCATAGAATGAGACCTTAGTGTAGTTGTATAGTAACATAGAATAGTGAGGTAGAATAGTGTAATATTTGACTGTTGGTATTAACGTATCTTGTATGACTGAGGCATAGAATGAGACCTTAGTGTAGTTGTATAGTAACTTAGAATAGTGAGGTAGAATATTGTAATATTTGACTGTTGGTATTAACGTATCTTGTATGACTGAGGCATAGAATGAGACCTTAGTGTAGTTGTATAGTAACTTAGAATAGTGAGGTAGAATAGTGTAATATTTGACTGTTGGTATTAACGTATCTTGTATGACTGAGGCATAGAATGAGACCTTAGTGCAGTTGTATAGTAACTTAGAATAGTGAGGTAGAATAGTGTAATAATTGACTGTTGGTATTAACGTATCTTGTATGACTGAGGCATAGAATGAGACCTTAGTGTAGTTGTATAGTAACTTAGAATAGTGAGGTAGAATAGTGTAATATTTGACTGTTGGTATTAACGTATCTTGTATGACTGAGGCCTAGAATGAGACCTTAGTGCAGTTGTATAGTAACTTAGAATAGTGAGGTAGAATATTGTAATATTTGACTGTTGGTATTAACGTATCTTGTATGACTGAGGCATAGAATGAGACCTTAGTGTAGTTGTATAGTAACTTAGAATAGTGAGGTAGAATAGTGTAATATTTGACTGTTGGTATTAACGTATCTTGTATGACTGAGGCCTAGAATGAGACCTTAGTGTAGTTGTATAGTAACTTAGAATAGTGAGGTAGAATAGTGTAATATTTGACTGTTGGTATTAACGTATCTTGTATGACTGAGGCCTAGAATGAGACCTTAGTGCAGTTGTATAGTAACTTAGAATAGTGAGGTAGAATAGTGTAATAATTGACTGTTGGTATTAACGTATACAAAATTACGTTAATTTTGTATACGTAATTATTTTGAGCATAGAATGAGACCTTAGTGCAGTTGTATAGTAACTTAGAATAGTGAGGTAGAATATTGTAATATTTGACTGTTGGTATTAACGTACCTTGTATGACTGAGGCATAGAATGAGACCTTAGTGTAGTTGTATAGTAACTTAGAATAGTGAGGTAGAATAGTGTAATATTTGACTGTTGGTATTAACGTACCTTGTATGACTGAGGCATAGAATGAGACCTTAGTGCAGTTGTATAGTAACTTAGAATAGTGAGGTAGAATAGTGTAATATTTGACTGTTGGTATTAACGTACCTTGTATGACTGAGGCATAGAATGAGACCTTAGTGCAGTTGTATAGTAACTTAGAATAGTGAGGTAGAATAGTGTAATATTTGACTGTTGGTATTAACGTACCTTGTATGACTGAGGCATAGAATGAGACCTTAGTGCAGTTGTATAGTAACTTAGAATAGTGAGGTAGAATAGTGTAATATTTGACTGTTGGTATTGACGTATCTTGTATGACTGAGGCATAGAATGAGACCTTAGTGTAGTTGTATAGTAACTTAGAATAGTGAGGTAGAATAGTGTAATATTTGACTGTTGGTATTAACGTATCTTGTATGACTGAGGCATAGAATGAGACCTTAGTGTAGTTGTATAGTAACTTAGAATAGTGAGGTAGAATAGTGTAATATTTGACTGTTGGTATTAACGTACCTTGTATGACTGAGGCATAGAATGAGACCTTAGTGTAGTTGTATAGTAACTTAGAATAGTGAGGTAGAATAGTGTAATATTTGACTGTTGGTATTAACGTATCTTGTATGACTGAGGCATAGATTGAAACATTGGTAGTTTCCGGTACATCAGCATGTCCAATTCAATGACATTTTTATTTCCACATACCTAAATGCATTAACTGAAGCAGTTCTTCTTTTATTTTATTTTAATTAGCAAACTTTGTATACATATATATAATTTTCATAAAAGTAATACAATTTTGATGAATAACGAAAAATCTAATTATAAAAAAATTCTAAGATCTTTAGAATTTGGATTGGAGTTGAGATAATTGATAGTTAACATGGAAGTATATTTATCCAAAATGTAGGCCTACATATATTTGTCAACGAATATTTGGAGTTGAGATATTGTTAATTAAAAAATAAACATATTTACCCAAAATGTGCATTGATTTG
Organism: Aphrophora alni; assembly: GCA_963513935.1. NCBI lineage: Eukaryota > Metazoa > Arthropoda > Insecta > Hemiptera > Aphrophoridae > Aphrophora > Aphrophora alni. The sequence goes on from OY740768.1 coordinate 87,507,425, forward strand.
TTAAAGAATATTTGGAGTTGAGATAATTGTTAATTAACTAATAAATATATTTACCCAAAATGTGCTTTGATTTGTAAACGAATATTTGGAGTTGAGAAAATATTTAGTTAACAATTAAATATATTTACTCAAAATGTGCATTGATTTGTCAACGAATATTTGGACTTAAGACAATTGTTAATTAAAAAATAAACATATTTACCCAAAATGTGCATTGATTTGTCAAAGAATATTTGGAGTTGAGATAATTGTTAATTAACTAATAAATATATTTTACCCAAAATGTGCTTTGATTTGTAAACGAATATTTGGAGTTGAGAAAATATTTAGTTAACAATTAAATATATTTACTCAAAATGTGCATTGATTTGTCAACGAATATTTAAACTTTCATATACAATTTTTTGAAATAATAAAACAAATTTGAGATTAGCAGAGGTAGCAGAAAAACTCCTATTTCGCAACTTTAATATTATAAACAATATGTTCTGTTATTTCTTAAAGTACATATTATAAATTTATACTTGTCTAACCCCTTCACATAAAAATTCGGATATCTGAAAAGGAGATAACTCCTAAATTAGGAAAGATAGAAACTGAAGTTTTAGAAATGTTGTTTTGTCTAAACAAACCCTTTATTAGTATTTGAAGTTAATATACTCTTCTTCTAAATTTGGGTTTGTGAGAAGCAAAGTAATACTCATGGAAAACCAAGGTAAATATATTTTGTACCAATAGGCTGTAACAGTGATTGCATTTTTAACGTTAAATTTTTGAGTTTAAAATAATAATTTAATTTACTGTAAATAAAAAGGAGTTATGTCTGACGGAAACCTTTGTGGTTGAACTATAAACTTTTGGTAACCAAGGTATTTGACAAAATAAAAATCATTTATTGGTGGTCGAAAAAAATATCAACATTAGAAGTATCATTCTTTTAATTATGGGAAGAAATTAAATATACTTTAAAAACATCAAATTATTGAATAAAGTAAAAAAAAAAAATTAATTTAATATGGAATGTGAAAGTTTTTTTAAATTTATTTCATTTTATTCAGTTGAAGAACGTAGCTTGTGTTTCCAAATATTGAAATGAAATTTTTGTAATCATTCAGAGAGCAAAACAAACATTAATCCCATTTGCATAGAATGAGACCTTAGTTTAGTGCAGTTGTATAGTAACTTATAATAGTGAGGTAGAATATTGTAATATTTGACTGTTGGTATTAACGTATCTTGTATGACTGAGGCCTAGAATGAGACCTTAGTGCAGTTGTATAGTAACTTAGAATAGTGAGGTAGAATAGTGTAATATTTGACTGTTGGTATTAACGTATCTTGTATGACTGAGGCCTAGAATGAGACCTTAGTGTAGTTGTATAGTAACTTAGAATAGTGAGGTAGAATAGTGTAATAATTGACTGTTGGTATTAACGTATCTTGTATGACTGAGGCCTAGAATGAGACCTTAGTGCAGTTGTATAGTAACTTAGAATAGTGAGGTAGAATAGTGTAATAATTGACTGTTGGTATTAACGTATCTTGTATGACTGAGGCCTAGAATGAGACCTTAGTGCAGTTGTATAGTAACTTAGAATAGTGAGGTAGAATAGTGTAATATTTGACTGTTGGTATTAACGTATCTTGTATGACTGAGGCCTAGAATGAGACCTTAGTGCAGTTGTATAGTAACTTAGAATAGTGAGGTAGAATAGTGTAATAATTGACTGTTGGTATTAACGTATCTTGTATGACTGAGGCATAGAATGAGACCTTAGTGTAGTTGTATAGTAACTTAGAATAGTGAGGTAGAATAGTGTAATAATTGACTGTTGGTATTAACGTATCTTGTATGACTGAGGCATAGAATGAGACCTTAGTGCAGTTGTATAGTAACTTAGAATAGTGAGGTAGAATAGTGTAATAATTGACTGTTGGTATTAACGTATCTTGTATGACTGAGGCATAGAATGAGACCTTAGTGTAGTTGTATAGTAACTTAGAATAGTGAGGTAGAATAGTGTAATATTTGACTGTTGGTATTAACGTATCTTGTATGACTGAGGCCTAGAATGAGACCTTAGTGCAGTTGTATAGTAACTTAGAATAGTGAGGTAGAATAGTGTAATAATTGACTGTTGGTATTAACGTATCTTGTATGACTGAGGCATAGAATGAGACCTTAGTGCAGTTGTATAGTAACTTAGAATAGTGAGGTAGAATAGTGTAATATTTGACTGTTGGTATTAACGTATCTTGTATGACTGAGGCCTAGAATGAGACCTTAGTGTAGTTGTATAGTAACTTAGAATAGTGAGGTAGAATAGTGTAATATTTGACTGTTGGTATTAACGTATCTTGTATGACTGAGGCCTAGAATGAGACCTTAGTGCAGTTGTATAGTAACTTAGAATAGTGAGGTAGAATAGTGTAATAATTGACTGTTGGTATTAACGTATCTTGTATGACTGAGGCATAGAATGAGACCTTAGTGTAGTTGTATAGTAACTTAGAATAGTGAGGTAGAATAGTGTAATATTTGACTGTTGGTATTAACGTATCTTGTATGACTGAGGCCTAGAATGAGACCTTAGTGCAGTTGTATAGTAACTTAGAATAGTGAGGTAGAATATTGTAATATTTGACTGTTGGTATTAACGTATCTTGTATGACTGAGGCATAGAATGAGACCTTAGTGTAGTTGTATAGTAACTTAGAATAGTGAGGTAGAATAGTGTAATATTTGACTGTTGGTATTAACGTATCTTGTATGACTGAGGCCTAGAATGAGACCTTAGTGTAGTTGTATAGTAACTTAGAATAGTGAGGTAGAATAGTGTAATATTTGACTGTTGGTATTAACGTATCTTGTATGACTGAGGCCTAGAATGAGACCTTAGTGCAGTTGTATAGTAACTTAGAATAGTGAGGTAGAATAGTGTAATAATTGACTGTTGGTATTAACGTATACAAAATTACGTTAATTTTGTATACGTAATTATTTTGAGCATAGAATGAGACCTTAGTGCAGTTGTATAGTAACTTAGAATAGTGAGGTAGAATATTGTAATATTTGACTGTTGGTATTAACGTACCTTGTATGACTGAGGCATAGAATGAGACCTTAGTGTAGTTGTATAGTAACTTAGAATAGTGAGGTAGAATAGTGTAATATTTGACTGTTGGTATTAACGTACCTTGTATGACTGAGGCATAGAATGAGACCTTAGTGCAGTTGTATAGTAACTTAGAATAGTGAGGTAGAATAGTGTAATATTTGACTGTTGGTATTAACGTACCTTGTATGACTGAGGCATAGAATGAGACCTTAGTGCAGTTGTATAGTAACTTAGAATAGTGAGGTAGAATAGTGTAATATTTGACTGTTGGTATTAACGTACCTTGTATGACTGAGGCATAGAATGAGACCTTAGTGCAGTTGTATAGTAACTTAGAATAGTGAGGTAGAATAGTGTAATATTTGACTGTTGGTATTGACGTATCTTGTATGACTGAGGCATAGAATGAGACCTTAGTGTAGTTGTATAGTAACTTAGAATAGTGAGGTAGAATAGTGTAATATTTGACTGTTGGTATTAACGTATCTTGTATGACTGAGGCATAGAATGAGACCTTAGTGTAGTTGTATAGTAACTTAGAATAGTGAGGTAGAATATTGTAATATTTGACTGTTGGTATTAACGTATCTTGTATGACTGAGGCATAGAATGAGACCTTAGTGTAGTTGTATAGTAACTTAGAATAGTGAGGTAGAATAGTGTAATATTTGACTGTTGGTATTAACGTACCTTGTATGACTGAGGCATAGAATGAGACCTTAGTGCAGTTGTATAGTAACTTAGAATAGTGAGGTAGAATAGTGTAATATTTGACTGTTGGTATTGACGTATCTTGTATGACTGAGGCATAGAATGAGACCTTAGTGTAGTTGTATAGTAACATAGAATAGTGAGGTAGAATAGTGTAATATTTGACTGTTGGTATTAACGTATCTTGTATGACTGAGGCATAGAATGAGACCTTAGTGTAGTTGTATAGTAACTTAGAATAGTGAGGTAGAATATTGTAATATTTGACTGTTGGTATTAACGTATCTTGTATGACTGAGGCATAGAATGAGACCTTAGTGTAGTTGTATAGTAACTTAGAATAGTGAGGTAGAATAGTGTAATATTTGACTGTTGGTATTAACGTATCTTGTATGACTGAGGCATAGAATGAGACCTTAGTGCAGTTGTATAGTAACTTAGAATAGTGAGGTAGAATAGTGTAATAATTGACTGTTGGTATTAACGTATCTTGTATGACTGAGGCATAGAATGAGACCTTAGTGTAGTTGTATAGTAACTTAGAATAGTGAGGTAGAATAGTGTAATATTTGACTGTTGGTATTAACGTATCTTGTATGACTGAGGCCTAGAATGAGACCTTAGTGCAGTTGTATAGTAACTTAGAATAGTGAGGTAGAATATTGTAATATTTGACTGTTGGTATTAACGTATCTTGTATGACTGAGGCATAGAATGAGACCTTAGTGTAGTTGTATAGTAACTTAGAATAGTGAGGTAGAATAGTGTAATATTTGACTGTTGGTATTAACGTATCTTGTATGACTGAGGCCTAGAATGAGACCTTAGTGTAGTTGTATAGTAACTTAGAATAGTGAGGTAGAATAGTGTAATATTTGACTGTTGGTATTAACGTATCTTGTATGACTGAGGCCTAGAATGAGACCTTAGTGCAGTTGTATAGTAACTTAGAATAGTGAGGTAGAATAGTGTAATAATTGACTGTTGGTATTAACGTATACAAAATTACGTTAATTTTGTATACGTAATTATTTTGAGCATAGAATGAGACCTTAGTGCAGTTGTATAGTAACTTAGAATAGTGAGGTAGAATATTGTAATATTTGACTGTTGGTATTAACGTACCTTGTATGACTGAGGCATAGAATGAGACCTTAGTGTAGTTGTATAGTAACTTAGAATAGTGAGGTAGAATAGTGTAATATTTGACTGTTGGTATTAACGTACCTTGTATGACTGAGGCATAGAATGAGACCTTAGTGCAGTTGTATAGTAACTTAGAATAGTGAGGTAGAATAGTGTAATATTTGACTGTTGGTATTAACGTACCTTGTATGACTGAGGCATAGAATGAGACCTTAGTGCAGTTGTATAGTAACTTAGAATAGTGAGGTAGAATAGTGTAATATTTGACTGTTGGTATTAACGTACCTTGTATGACTGAGGCATAGAATGAGACCTTAGTGCAGTTGTATAGTAACTTAGAATAGTGAGGTAGAATAGTGTAATATTTGACTGTTGGTATTGACGTATCTTGTATGACTGAGGCATAGAATGAGACCTTAGTGTAGTTGTATAGTAACTTAGAATAGTGAGGTAGAATAGTGTAATATTTGACTGTTGGTATTAACGTATCTTGTATGACTGAGGCATAGAATGAGACCTTAGTGTAGTTGTATAGTAACTTAGAATAGTGAGGTAGAATATTGTAATATTTGACTGTTGGTATTAACGTATCTTGTATGACTGAGGCATAGAATGAGACCTTAGTGTAGTTGTATAGTAACTTAGAATAGTGAGGTAGAATAGTGTAATATTTGACTGTTGGTATTAACGTACCTTGTATGACTGAGGCATAGAATGAGACCTTAGTGCAGTTGTATAGTAACTTAGAATAGTGAGGTAGAATAGTGTAATATTTGACTGTTGGTATTGACGTATCTTGTATGACTGAGGCATAGAATGAGACCTTAGTGTAGTTGTATAGTAACATAGAATAGTGAGGTAGAATAGTGTAATATTTGACTGTTGGTATTAACGTATCTTGTATGACTGAGGCATAGAATGAGACCTTAGTGTAGTTGTATAGTAACTTAGAATAGTGAGGTAGAATATTGTAATATTTGACTGTTGGTATTAACGTATCTTGTATGACTGAGGCATAGAATGAGACCTTAGTGTAGTTGTATAGTAACTTAGAATAGTGAGGTAGAATAGTGTAATATTTGACTGTTGGTATTAACGTATCTTGTATGACTGAGGCATAGAATGAGACCTTAGTGCAGTTGTATAGTAACTTAGAATAGTGAGGTAGAATAGTGTAATATTTGACTGTTGGTATTAACGTATCTTGTATGACTGAGGCATAGAATGAGACCTTAGTGCAGTTGTATAGTAACTTAGAATAGTGAGGTAGAATAGTGTAATATTTGACTGTTGGTATTAACGTATCTTGTATGACTGAGGCATAGAATGAGACCTTAGTGCAGTTGTATAGTAACTTAGAATAGTGAGGTAGAATAGTGTAATATTTGACTGTTGGTATTAACGTATCTTGTATGACTGAGGCATAGAATGAGACCTTAGTGTAGTTGTATAGTAACTTAGAATAGTGAGGTAGAATATTGTAATATTTGACTGTTGGTATTAACGTATCTTGTATGACTGAGGCATAGAATGAGACCTTAGTGTAGTTGTATAGTAACTTAGAATAGTGAGATATAATATTGTAATATTTGACTGTTGGTATTAACGTATCTTGTATGACTGAGGCATAGAATGAGACCTTAGTGTAGTTGTATAGTAACTTAGAATAGTGAGGTAGAATAGTGTAATATTTGACTGTTGGTATTAACGTATCTTGTATGACTGAGGCATAGAATGAGACCTTAGTGTAGTTGTATAGTAACTTAGAATAGTGAGGTAGAATAGTGTAATATTTGACTGTTGGTATTAACGTATCTTGTATGACTGAGGCATAGAATGAGACCTTAGTGTAGTTGTATAGTAACTTAGAATAGTGAGGTAGAATAGTGTAATATTTGACTGTTGGTATTAACGTATCTTGTATGACTGAGGCATGGAATGAGACCTTAGTGTAGTTGTATAGTAACTTAGAATAGTGAGGTAGAATAGTGTAATATTTGACTGTTGGTATTAACGTATCTTGTATGACTGAGGCATAGAATGATACCTTAGTGTAGTTGTATAGTAACTTAGAATAGTGAGGTAGAATAGTGTAATATTTGACTGTTGGTATTAACGTATCTTGTATGACTGAGGCATAGAATGAGACCTTAGTGTAGTTGTATAGTAACTTAGAATAGTGAGGTAGAATAGTGTAATATTTGACTGTTGGTATTAACGTATCTTGTATGACTGAGGCATAGAATGAGACCTTAGTGTAGTTGTATAGTAACTTAGAATAGTGAGGTAGAATATTGTAATATTTGACTGTTGGTATTAACGTATCTTGTATGACTGAGGCATAGAATGAGACCTTAGTGTAGTTGTATAGTAACTTAGAATAGTGAGGTAGAATAGTGTAATATTTGACTGTTGGTATTAACGTATCTTGTATGACTGAGGCATAGAATGAGACCTTAGTGTAGTTGTATAGTAACTTAGAATAGTGAGGTAGAATAGTGTAATATTTGACTGTTGGTATTAACGTATCTTGTATGACTGAGGCATAGAATGAGACCTTAGTGTAGTTGTATAGTAACTTAGAATAGTGAGGTAGAATAGTGTAATATTTGACTGTTGGTATTAACGTATCTTGTATGACTGAGGCATAGAATGAGACCTTAGTGTAGTTGTATAGTAACTTAGAATAGTGAGGTAGAATAGTGTAATATTTGACTGTTGGTATTAACGTATCTTGTATGACTGAGGCATAGAATGAGACCTTAGTGTAGTTGTATAGTAACTTAGAATAGTGAGGTAGAATAGTGTAATATTTGACTGTTGGTATTAACGTATCTTGTATGACTGAGGCATAGAATGAGACCTTAGTGCAGTTGTATAGTAACTTAGAATAGTGAGGTAGAATAGTGTAATATTTGACTGTTGGTATTAACGTATCTTGTATGACTGAGGCATAGAATGAGACCTTAGTGTAGTTGTATAGTAACTTAGAATAGTGAGGTAGAATAGTGTAATATTTGACTGTTGGTATTAACGTACCTTGTATGACTGAGGCATAGAATGAGACCTTAGTGTAGTTGTATAGTAACTTAGAATAGTGAGATATAATATTGTAATATTTGACTGTTGGTATTAACGTATCTTGTATGACTGAGGCATAGAATGAGAACTTAGTGTAGTTGTATAGTAACTTAGAATAGTGAGGTAGAATAGTGTAATATTTGACTGTTGGTATTGACGTATCTTGTATGACTGAGGCATAGAATGAGACCTTAGTGCAGTTGTATAGTAACTTAGAATAGTGAGGTAGAATAGTGTAATATTTGACTGTTGGTATTAACGTATCTTGTATGACTGAGGCATAGAATGAGACCTTAGTGCAGTTGTATAGTAACTTAGAATAGTGAGATAGAATAGTGTAATATTTGACTGTTGGTATTAACGTATCTTGTATGACTGAGGCATAGAATGAGACCTTAGTGTAGTTGTATAGTAACTTAGAATAGTGAGATATAATATTGTAATATTTGACTGTTGGTATTAACGTATCTTGTATGACTGAGGCATAGAATGAGACCTTAGTGTAGTTGTATAGTAACTTAGAATAGTGAGGTAGAATAGTGTAATATTTGACTGTTGGTATTGACGTATCTTGTATGACTGAGGCATAGAATGAGACCTTAGTGCAGTTGTATAGTAACTTAGAATAGTGAGGTAGAATAGTGTAATATTTGACTGTTGGTATTAACGTATCTTGTATGACTGAGGCATAGAATGAGACCTTAGTGTAGTTGTATAGTAACTTAGAATAGTGAGGTAGAATAGTGTAATATTTGACTGTTGGTATTAACGTATCTTGTATGACTGAGGCATAGAATGAGACCTTAGTGCAGTTGTATAGTAACTTAGAATAGTGAGGTAGAATATTGTAATATTTGACTGTTGGTATTAACGTATCTTGTATGACTGAGGCATAGAATGAGACCTTAGTGTAGTTGTATAGTAACTTAGAATAGTGAGGTAGAATAGTGTAATATTTGACTGTTGGTATTAACGTATCTTGTATGACTGAGGCATAGAATGAGACCTTAGTGCAGTTGTATAGTAACTTAGAATAGTGAGGTAGAATATTGTAATATTTGACCGTTGGTATTAACGTATCTTGTATGACTGAGGCATAGAATGAGACCTTAGTGCAGTTGTATAGTAACTTAGAATAGTGAGGTAGAATAGTGTAATATTTGACTGTTGGTATTAACGTATCTTGTATGACTGAGGCATAGAATGAGACCTTAGTGTAGTTGTATAGTAACTTAGAATAGTGAGATAGAATAGTGTAATATTTGACTGTTGGTATTAACGTATCTTGTATGACTGAGGCATAGAATGAGACCTTAGTGTAGTTGTATAGTAACTTAGAATAGTGAGATATAATATTGTAATATTTGACTGTTGGTATTAACGTATCTTGTATGACTGAGGCATAGAATGAGACCTTAGTGTAGTTGTATAGTAACTTAGAATAGTGAGGTAGAATAGTGTAATATTTGACTGTTGGTATTGACGTATCTTGTATGACTGAGGCATAGAATGAGACCTTAGTGCAGTTGTATAGTAACTTAGAATAGTGAGGTAGAATAGTGTAATATTTGACTGTTGGTATTAACGTATCTTGTATGACTGAGGCATAGAATGAGACCTTAGTGCAGTTGTATAGTAACTTAGAATAGTGAGGTAGAATATTGTAATATTTGACTGTTGGTATTAACGTACCTTGTATGACTGAGGCATAGAATGAGACCTTAGTGTAGTTGTATAGTAACTTAGAATAGTGAGATATAATATTGTAATATTTGACTGTTGGTATTAACGTATCTTGTATGACTGAGGCATAGAATGAGACCTTAGTGTAGTTGTATAGTAACTTAGAATAGTGAGGTAGAATAGTGTAATATTTGACTGTTGGTATTGACGTATCTTGTATGACTGAGGCATAGAATGAGACCTTAGTGCAGTTGTATAGTAACTTAGAATAGTGAGGTAGAATAGTGTAATATTTGACTGTTGGTATTAACGTATCTTGTATGACTGAGGCATAGAATGAGACCTTAGTGTAGTTGTATAGTAACTTAGAATAGTGAGGTAGAATAGTGTAATATTTGACTGTTGGTATTAACGTATCTTGTATGACTGAGGCATAGAATGAGACCTTAGTGTAGTTGTATAGTAACTTAGAATAGTGAGGTAGAATATTGTAATATTTGACTGTTGGTATTAACGTATCTTGTATGACTGAGGCATAGAATGAGACCTTAGTGTAGTTGTATAGTAACTTAGAATAGTGAGGTAGAATAGTGTAATATTTGACTGTTGGTATTAACGTATCTTGTATGACTGAGGCATAGAATGAGACCTTAGTGCAGTTGTATAGTAACTTAGAATAGTGAGGTAGAATATTGTAATATTTGACTGTTGGTATTAACGTATCTTGTATGACTGAGGCATAGAATGAGACCTTAGTGCAGTTGTATAGTAACTTAGAATAGTGAGGTAGAATAGTGTAATATTTGACTGTTGGTATTAACGTATCTTGTATGACTGAGGCATAGAATGAGACCTTAGTGTAGTTGTATAGTAACTTAGAATAGTGAGATAGAATAGTGTAATATTTGACTGTTGGTATTAACGTATCTTGTATGACTGAGGCATAGAATGAGACCTTAGTGTAGTTGTATAGTAACTTAGAATAGTGAGATATAATATTGTAATATTTGACTGTTGGTATTAACGTATCTTGTATGACTGAGGCATAGAATGAGACCTTAGTGTAGTTGTATAGTAACTTAGAATAGTGAGGTAGAATAGTGTAATATTTGACTGTTGGTATTGACGTATCTTGTATGACTGAGGCATAGAATGAGACCTTAGTGCAGTTGTATAGTAACTTAGAATAGTGAGGTAGAATAGTGTAATATTTGACTGTTGGTATTAACGTATCTTGTATGACTGAGGCATAGAATGAGACCTTAGTGCAGTTGTATAGTAACTTAGAATAGTGAGGTAGAATATTGTAATATTTGACTGTTGGTATTAACGTACCTTGTATGACTGAGGCATAGAATGAGACCTTAGTGTAGTTGTATAGTAACTTAGAATAGTGAGATATAATATTGTAATATTTGACTGTTGGTATTACCGTATCTTGTATGACTGAGGCATAGAATGAGACCTTAGTGTAGTTGTATAGTAACTTAGAATAGTGAGGTAGAATAGTGTAATATTTGACTGTTGGTATTGACGTATCTTGTATGACTGAGGCATAGAATGAGACCTTAGTGCAGTTGTATAGTAACTTAGAATAGTGAGGTAGAATAGTGTAATATTTGACTGTTGGTATTAACGTATCTTGTATGACTGAGGCATAGAATGAGACCTTAGTGCAGTTGTATAGTAACTTAGAATAGTGAGGTAGAATATTGTAATATTTGACTGTTGGTATTAACGTACCTTGTATGACTGAGGCATAGAATGAGACCTTAGTGTAGTTGTATAGTAACTTAGAATAGTGAGATATAATATTGTAATATTTGACTGTTGGTATTAACGTATCTTGTATGACTGAGGCATAGAATGAGACCTTAGTGTAGTTGTATAGTAACTTAGAATAGTGAGGTAGAATAGTGTAATATTTGACTGTTGGTATTAACGTATCTTGTATGACTGAGGCATAGAATGAGACCTTAGTGTAGTTGTATAGTAACTTAGAATAGTGAGGTAGAATAGTGTAATATTTGACTGTTGGTATTAACGTATCTTGTATGACTGAGGCATAGAATGAGACCTTAGTGTAGTTGTATAGTAACTTAGAATAGTGAGGTAGAATAGTGTAATATTTGACTGTTGGTATTAACGTATCTTGTATGACTGAGGCATAGAATGAGACCTTAGTGCAGTTTTATAGTAACTTAGAATAGTGAGGTAGAATAGTGTAATATTTGACTGTTGGTATTAACGTATCTTGTATGACTGAGGCATAGAATGAGACCTTAGTGTAGTTGTATAGTAACTTAGAATAGTGAGGTAGAATAGTGTAATATTTGACTGTTGGTATTAACGTACCTTGTATGACTGAGGCATAGAATGAGACCTTAGTGTAGTTGTATAGTAACTTAGAATAGTGAGGTAGAATAGTGTAATATTTGACTGTTGGTATTAACGTATCTTGTATCACTGAGGCATAGAATGAGACCTTAGTGTAGTTGTATAGTAACTTAGAATAGTGAGGTAGAATAGTGTAATATTTGACTGTTGGTATTAACGTATCTTGTATGACTGAGGCATAGAATGAGACCTTAGTGTAGTTGTATAGTAACTTAGAATAGTGAGGTAGAATAGTGTAATATTTGACTGTTGGTATTAACGTATCTTGTATGACTGAGGCATAGAATGAGACCTTAGTGCAGTTGTATAGTAACTTAGAATAGTGAGATATAATATTGTAATATTTGACTGTTGGTATTAACGTATCTTGTATGACTGAGGCATAGAATGAGACCTTAGTGTAGTTGTATAGTAACTTAGAATAGTGAGGTAGAATAGTGTAATATTTGACTGTTGGTATTAACGTACCTTGTATGACTGAGGCATAGAATGAGACCTTAGTGCAGTTGTATAGTAACTTGGAATAGTGAGGTAGAATAGTGTAATATTTGACTGTTGGTATTAACGTATCTTGTATGACTGAGGCATAGAATGAGACCTTAGTGCAGTTGTATAGTAACTTAGAATAGTGAGATATAATATTGTAATATTTGACTGTTGGTATTAACGTATCTTGTATGACTGAGGCATAGAATGAGACCTTAGTGTAGTTGTATAGTAACTTAGAATAGTGAGATATAATATTGTAATATTTGACTGTTGGTATTAACGTATCTTGTATGACTGAGGCATAGAATGAGACCTTAGTGTAGTTGTATAGTAACTTAGAATAGTGAGGTAGAATAGTGTAATATTTGACTGTTGGTATTAACGTACCTTGTATGACTGAGGCATAGAATGAGACCTTAGTGTAGTTGTATAGTAACTTAGAATAGTGAGGTAGAATAGTGTAATATTTGACTGTTGGTATTAACGTACCTTGTATGACTGAGGCATAGAATGAGACCTTAGTGTAGTTGTATAGTAACTTAGAATAGTGAGGTAGAATAGTGTAATATTTGACTGTTGGTATTAACGTACCTTGTATGACTGAGGCATAGAATGAGACCTTAGTGTAGTTGTATAGTAACTTAGAATAGTGAGGTAGAATAGTGTAATATTTGACTGTTGGTATTAACGTATCTTGTATGACTGAGGCATAGAATGAGACCTTAGTGTAGTTGTATAGTAACTTAGAATAGTGAGGTAGAATAGTGTAATATTTGACTGTTGGTATTAACGTACCTTGTATGACTGAGGCATAGAATGAGACCTTAGTGTAGTTGTATAGTAACTTAGAATAGTGAGGTAGAATATTGTAATATTTGACTGTTGGTATTAACGTACCTTGTATGACTGAGGCATAGAATGAGACCTTAGTGCAGTTGTATAGTAACTTAGAATAGTGAGGTAGAATATTGTAATATTTGACTGTTGGTATTGACGTATCTTGTATATATAAGAGAAAACCATTAAATTGACTAAATGAGGATAACAGCAAGAAAAATATTTTGTTTGATCAAAATTGTTTATGATTTAATATTTTAAATAATTTAAAAAATGAAGCATAGTAGGCTACAAATAATAAAACAACAGTCCACTGTCAGTAGGGTTTGTGTGCATGTAGCAGCTGGGAATGATGACTTGTCATTGAAACGTCGTCGTAATGTATTTTTGTTGCACAAATAAAGTTATTTCTTGTGGAAAATTGTGTTTCATTCATTTGTTTATACAAATAAATAAAATGTTGATTTCTAAGTACATTCACTATTATTTCGAAACAAGTTATAGTTTATAAAGAAGTCACTTTTAGATTACCCTATTAAATTTTTTTTTAATGTATAAGAGAAATAAAAAACATAAGCATTTAACTATATCGGTCATTTCAGAAAGCCCATTAGTCAAAATTTTGCATTTTTTTCTTTCTCAAACTATGAATATAATCATACAATTCCCTTTAAAAACAGCACAGGTCAAACTCTCCTTCACTGTTTTTAAATGTTTTGAATATTCTGTTTCCTTTAGAAATGCAACAATTCAGTTACTAATGTTGTTTCAGTAAGGTTGCTGATCGCCATTCATCAGGATGATATTAAACTAACTGATCATATGTTGTTTTTTTTTAGTATTTCTTACCGTATTTGGTGATGTTATGAAAAGCAGTTCATTGTGTTGAGGTGTTTATTAATTGTTATTTTTCAAGTAAAATGGATTTATAGAATGTGAATTTAACTATGAAAACTCCATGGCTGATGAAAAAAAAAGGTTAACAACAGTCTGTAATTTAAAAAAAAAAGCAAGGTTTGAGGGAAAACCCTAGTAAATGTATTCTAGAAAACAATTGCCAGCATTAACTGCAGAAATGAGTGCAAGCATTTAAAGTTTCCAACAATTCCTGTCCAAGAAACGTTTTACAGGCAACTCACCGTGAGCGTTTTCTGTATCTGTAATCTTAACGATAACAGCTTATACACGTTTTCTTCGTGTATCATGAGGGAGTTAGAGTGAAAAAGTTTGTTCACTTCTTTCACTGTAAATCTAAAATTACTTAAAAAGGGGTCAAACACTGCACATTTTTCGCATGATTGTGGCGGTCTGAACTAAAACAATTCTGTCTTGCACCTAACCAACACTTTAATATTAACAAGAAATATTACAACTGTTCAACATAACTTTCCTATAAGAGAACACCCGTTCCTGTCCTGTGACAAGGACTTTGCTCCCATAAAAAGTAAAGTGCGAAAATGTGAAAGGGTGTCTACACCTAAAGAGTGTACTTCATTATTTTTGACAGCTTCAGCAGAGAATTTTTTTTTTAATCTTCCTGGAGCAGATGATATACTGCACCATTTTTTTCTAATAGAATGTGCTTTCTATTAAATTACATCACTTTTATTTAATTGTGCCGTTTCTAGCTAAGACCAAGTAAAAGGAAATTGTTTGCTTAAGAGTATAACAAGTGGGAAAACATTGCTAAAGGAGGTAACACTGATTTAAAATCATCTTCACACCATTACAGTACTAACGTCCCAATAAATAACAGCTTTTGGTTTATGTGTTACATTTACCTTTTATTGTCAATCAGTGAAAAATGTAATTAATCCTGCAATATTTATTTAAAATAAATTGAACGCAAACAAAACATATGTGACAGTATGAATAAAACAGGAGTAAATTTTCATTCAATGAGCATGAAATTAAAAGTGTTGGAATTGAGTAGAAGAGTTGAGTATGAGTACTTGATATTTTCCTGAAATTTTTCAACTAACCCAAAAAAACTTTCTCATTTTACACTTTTTTGTGTTTCCATTTTCTTTAAATTGCAATCATTACTACAATAATAACCTTACACCAAAATTGAAGTATTTATTTACCAATTACTCTGCTCTGCTCCCTGTGATTTCCTCTAAATCTAGATGTTATAACATTCATGTATATAAATCTGAATTATAGTAAATAATAAGTACAGTCAGATCCTTTGTACATCCAACGAACTTTGTCACCAGAGTTTACAGTAAGGATTCATTTTCAACATATCACCCATAAAGCACGTAAATGTTATTACTCATATTTAACCATTGGAGAATTGAATTATTTAGTATTTTCTCTTAGTTTATGAATTTTTGAATGTCACTTTGCATATTAGACAACAGCCAAAATAAGTTTTAAAGAACTATGTAATGAGTATATTAAAAACTGCAAAGAGCGAGATCTACCGTCCATGGAACCACTACTAACATATTCCCACAAAGATCAGATGGTAGCTGTCTAATCTATTCCCCTCTCGACATGTAGTGTAACCCCATTGTCACTGAAGGTGTAGGACTGTCTCTACATTCTTTAATCTCTTTGATAATTGATAGCAAAAAGAAGTGAGAGAGTTTGTTTCAGCTTTCTGGTACCGTCTAAATTAATTAGCATAACACAAATGAAAAATATGATAGTTTTTATATGACAAACAAAATGTAATTGATTCGCTAAATAAACAAAATTCTTAGCATTCATGTTTAATAGCACATTTTATAAGATAGCCTACATTGATTGGATTTTAATTGAGTGCCTTTTATAAATGATTTAATGCCAGGATAACCAAATTTAATATACATGAATATAATCTTTATTTTATTTTCAATTCAAATTCACTAAGTTTAAACTATTTCATTTGCATAGAAATACATTTTTTTTAGTTATTGCATCATAAATCACATATTGGGTATGAATATCGAAACAGATATCACATAGTAGGCTATTGCTAACAGAAGAAGTCGCATAACATACGTGTGTAAAATTACTACTGCTACTTCAATACATCAAGTAATGAGTTAATTTTTGAATTCAAGTCAAATTCGAACCCTGCTCACTACTTGAGTTTCAACAAAATCAGAAAATAATTAAACACAACTATAAATGTATAAAACTAATTCTTGTATTCATAAATTCAATAACTAATTCTTGTATTCTTGATTTCAATAAATCTGTTCTTAATCGCGAACTATAATCAAGGCTTATAATAGTTAATCTGAGTACTGAACTTATATAGTGTTACAAGAGTTGTTCTTTATTATTTTCTGGTAGCTAAGCCGTTTATTTTGTAACTTGAAACAAAGTATTACAAATCTACGGACCTAATGATAAATCTTGTAGAATAATGAAGTTAAAATTGTTGCCCTCTTTAATAACAGCACTTCAACCTCTTAGAGGCAACTCTAAATATTCCTAGTAATTTTATTTATTTGTTATTAATTCATTTTTTATTATAATTACTTATTAGTTTCATTTGCTTATACAATAACAATTTATAGACACTTATAAAACTATATCTACTACTAATGATGATAACATGTAGCGACAAGTTGGATCATTGTTGTATAGATCCAACATTTTGTGCATAGATAGTATAGCAAGTAAAGACAAGAGATAAAATACCAGCTTGTTATCTGACAAGAGATTAGAACTTGTTATCCGCCATATCTAAGTAAATACTGCTAGGTTATGAAGAAATATCGAGCTTGACTTGTGAGATAATATTAGATAGAAACTCGAACACAAGATCTCACAAAAATTACGTTTACTTATTAACCAAACGCGTTTCAACGACAAATTCAACATCCCCAGTGATACATGAGCTACAATAACTAAACTATAATCACTGAGGATGGCGACATTGTCGTAGAAACCTGTTTGATTAAATATTCAAAATTTGTGTGAGATCTTGTGTTTGAGTTTTATTCTATTGCTTCGCTACTTGAACTTGTCAAGAAATTCTCTGTACTTGTAATAAAAAGTTTAAGGATTTACACAAAATACGTACAAATAAAAATTAATTTAAAATTTGTCAATTTTACCAATTTGAAGACAGTTGAAACATTTCTCAGTACCGTCCATTTACTCCTCTTACCCCTTACACCCGTAAGCTATCTAACTTCCAAATTTTTATATAATAAAATATTTTAACAATCATTATTTTTTCTTCATAAATGTAAAGATATAATAAATACGTGTATTAACAAGAGTCATGACGAAATATTTCAAAAGACAACACAACTTCAACTGAAGGGTAAATTAATAATATGTAGGAACAAATCGATATCGACTTAGGCTTTATATATGAAAACGTCTTCATTAAAAAGTTTTGCAGCCTGGTTAAGGAAACTTTAACGTTAGTGAAAGCAAACAAAACGTGTTTAAGACTACAAACAGGATAGGGTTACGTCCAGGGATTTATCAGGTGCTCTGATTAACTCGAAATAAAAGTTTAATGATATTTATTTTCTCTTCACAAGATCGATGATTTCGCATTAATAGGCAAATAGAGTAACTTCAGATATATATATATTTTATTCTTGATCACTTGCTTTTTTTAAATTAGAATATGTTTACATTATTATAATTATCCAGAATTAATAAAAAAAATTGTGTTTTTACAAACATTTCTCTTTTAGTTTTTTATAAAGAAGAAAAATTTAATTTATCGCTAAAATTGTGTAATTGTTGTTTAATAAATATCACTATACGAGCTAAATATTCACACAGTAAAATAATAGGACACAGACGTCCCTATACCACCCATATTAATTTATCATACTTTATGTACACATTTTTCAATAACTAAAAAGCTATTACTTTAAACATTTTTGTACACTCTCTACACACTATTAGAAGTAATAATATGAACTAGAACGATAACATTCATACTAGGTAATAAGTTCTATATTTTTTTATATGCATACTTTTTTATCTATATTTTGAATATAGATTTATTATTTTTTTTTTAAGTGATATACAAAATTTGTGGTTCATAATGTTACCCTACAGATATTACAAACAGTGTTTCAAAAAATTTCAAATGTTTGGATTCTATTTGGCTGAGAAAAGTGTACCTAAAGTTTAAAAAAAAAACAATTTTTCAGGAGTGCCAAAAAACCACACACATGTATTACTAGGAATATAACTTGCACAATAAAAGACTCCAGAGCCATAAGTAGGATTATCTTCTTCTTATTTATCTTCTAGTTTTCTTTTTGCACTCCTCCTTCTCTGTCTTGCTTTTTTCTAGGTGGTGCAATAGTGCAAAATAAAGTATGTATTTCCTATTTGAGGACACTTATTTACCGAATGATTAGGATTTTTTGTGATTGGTAAACTTAAAAATAAGATAACAGTTGAAACGCAGAGTGGGTCGCTATCATAGCATCGTGTCGATTACAAATTATGTATTACAATGAATTTATTGTATATGGAACAGTATTTAAACATAAAAAGTAAGATATACATATTATTTTTTTTTAAATGTCTACAAAACAGCACTTGTTAAATATATTTCAATATTTTATTATGTAACTGGTAACATAATAAACATAAAAAAATTATGCTAAATATATGCTAAAAACATCTATATTTATGGTTAAAAAAGATTATGGCTTTCATACAAACATCAGATAATCAGGTTTTTTGTTTTTCCTGAAAATTCAGTTTTTTTACAAGTGCTATTTTTGTAATCAACACTTCAATTATATTTAATATAGTCTAAATAAATAATTTAACTACAAAGTTTGTTTATATTTTTTAGTATTGTTCCTAAAACATAATATATTTTCACTTGCAGATTTATGTAATTAATTTTAACATTTTATTAAATTTGAACAATATAGAGGAGACTTTGATCTACATTGTTTATGGATTAAAAATAAAATAATGGACCTGATATATGGCCGTAATATAATATCAAAACTTATACGTTTCTGGGGTATAGTCATGTATCATACTAATTTAATTTTTTTTTTTTTTTTTTTTTTACTTAATGGATTTCAAAACGTATATATTATCATTAAATAATTCGATATGAACTTTTCTTATCATTATAATATAACATTTTCAGTAGTACTTATATCTGAGAAGCGAGAAAATGAAAGACATAGAAAATGTCAAGACTAAACATAAGCTTCTCATTTATAATAAATATTCAACTATCACCCGAAGCAGAATGGAATTGTAAATTATAACAAGTGATGAATTTTTATTTTTGGAAGACTTCGCATTGCTGAGAAAAAAACATAAAATTATTTACCCAATAAATTGAAAAATGAAATCATTGTTAAAAAACATCAAGTAATACTAATTAAAAATCAAAAATTGTTATCCGATTGACTGTATTGTTCTATATGTATGACTTTTACATTATCATTATCGATTGAATAACTCAATCTCTGTCACTAGTTCATTGATCAGATAACTAAATAAAAATAGATTTTTATGGATAATTCTAATGTTTCGATCATACGCGTATATCTTTTAATCATTATGTATCCAATATAAATACAGTTAATTTACCATTCAATAATCTTTTACTCTAATGATGTTTCTGATAAAGAATTTGTTAACAAATATAGATATATTCGTTTCACTTTAGAGAATACGGGCTTGGCAGTCCTGAGAGTGTACGCTTTTTTGCGTAGCCTTGGGTTATATCCATTTATTTCATCTTTTCTATCAGGTCACTCTTAACCAAATCTTGACCACTACTGACCAGTATTTGAAAGCTAGTAGTGTATATTTCATCTTCTTTTTTTTATAAGGCGATTATAATACAGGGGTTTTCACCATATAACAACAGGAAGAAGATATGTTTATTTCTTGAAATACTTTGTATTGTTGGTTTCCAAAACAGGAATTTATTCAAAGAATTTATGTTTAAGAATTCCCATAAAATACGATAATTGAAGCTCAATATGGGTTTTGATTTGTAGGTTCAGGACAGGGGGAGGTCTTTGACATTTTTCTATTGTAAGAATAAGTGAACAATATTTCGGTGCCACTTCTGCCGGGGGGGGGGCAGAGGTGATATAGGATCCCCGAGGGAAAATGGAGGCTTCAGAAATGTATTTTTAGGTATATTTTTGCTTAATATCAGAATTATCAGTAATCTTATACAAACAACGTTGTTTTTTTTCATTTAAAAAATCATGATGTTTGGAAACTTGCATTTGCTACTTCCATAAAAAATTACTCACTGTTGCAATGTTATTAAAATTATATTGTTGAAGCCATTTCAAAACGATTTTTATCTTAGAGTATTTAAGAAACTGTAAATAAAATTACCTTACCTATTTTTGGCGCCTGTGGGCTTTTTCGGGACATTGATAAACTACTGCTAACGTTGTTTTATACTGGATCTTGTTAAATTTAACTTAAAAATGTGTTTAATTGATTTTCTTATCTTTACTGTCATATATTTGTTGAACATATATTATTGATTACAATACACTTATGAATAACCAATACAACAGCACCATGGCAAAATTTCCATTGTTTACCCATAACTCAAGAATAGTTATTTTAGGACAGGTGACTACAACCTACTTGAAACACGACAACCTATACTTAAATACGTCTTATTGAGGTAGCCCTTCTTGTCCGAGAAGCAGCCTTTCACTACAAACAGATCTAAACATTGTTGTGCTATAATAATTATAAGGTATGCAATTTTCTTTTCAAGCACTTTGTATGTAGAAGCGTCGTACGTGTACAAACATTCCATTGACTCACAAGCTACGTTCTCTACAATTGTAACAAAATATTATTTCCAAAATGGCAAAATAATCTAAATAGGTAAATTATAATTTTAGTTTTGAAGATTTTCGACACTAGTGGTAATATTTCAGACGGTATTTCACTAAAAATTAAATTGGAAATGTTTTTGTCAATAGTGTGGATGGAATCAATGTGAAAAAATAATCAGTCGTTAGAAAATATGTTCCAGACGTTGCTCGTAAATTTTACCATCATCATTTTAACTTGATTCAACGAAGAGATTAAAAAGAAACTTTATGACTAATTCATATACAATTGAAAAAATTATTTGCAGTGTTGAAATTTTTCACTATAATATCAGTTTTGAGATCCTTCTGCCCAAATTTTCGTTTAATAATGTTGCATGTCGCCTTTCATTTAATGTTTATGAAATTTGGTACATGGACATAAAGTTACATTTCTGCAATAATTTTTTGATAACTCAAAACTTCAGGCAACAGGAATAAAAGCAAAATTTAGATCTTATCTAAAATATTATCTATAGATTTTGATCCAATTTTGCTACAATTTAGTCTCCAAGAACAAAAACTAATCGTAGTAAGCGCTTTCTAACTCTATAGCTTAAGGTTTAAAACAAGAAAAAAAACCCCTGACCACCTTCAGGTATAGAAGTGGTAGAATATAAGTTTGTTTACTACAATACAATTTGATCTAATTTCATTTTTTATAATAATACAAAATTAGTTAATTCCATACTTAAACCAAGTAAAAAATACTAAAGTTGTCACAGCACAGATATGCTCTATTAATATAATATGTTAAGCTTAATTTTGAAAACTAGAATTGACCTGCAATGCAGAGAGGTAATATTAAAGCTATTATTAATCATGGAGCAGAGAGCAGACCACGACACAAAACCTGCAACTCGTGGCATAATGCAGTTCTGCATTTAACTTCGTTAACTGTGTTATATTTATTATAACGCAGTAAAACCGATGCACATTATGAGCATTCTATAAGGACATTTTATCTTTGCAATACATTTGTTAAATATCACATAGCCCTATATATAAACACAAAATCGACGTGACCAAGAAAGTTAAAATTTCACACGAAGGTTTTGTTAGATCCTAGATACTCATCGACAATAGGTTTTGAAAATTTGTTACCAAAGAAAGTTAAATCCCAAAAGAACTAAACCACTCTTTTTCCCCCTTTACGAAACCCAAGAAGTTTGAAATTAGGCACAATTCATTCAATCAGACAAGTTTCATTTTACAGTCTACAATTTTTTTTTACTTCTATTAATAGCTCATTTCTATACTACTTGTTACAACCATATTTACTCGAAATTGCATAAGGATCGATTCTTAAATTTCACAAATAAATCCAATAATAATTTCTAAATTTATCGTTATTTTTTTTAAATAGGTATTTGTAAAACGTGCAGTTATATAACAACTGACTGATAACCCAAACAACTTAAAATAATTCTCATATTCAATAGCTGTAATCAAATTCGTTCATAACTATTTCTTTGAGACATATATGTAAGAAATTAAGTGGAATGGAATTATTCAACATAAATTGTTATTACAAATTAGCCCTCCCTCCAAATAGAGACACATTATTAGTAGCTATAAAATGGCCATTTTGTGTCATATTTTACCTGACAAAAATCATTTCCATTTTATACTGGGCGTTTGTTATATAAATTTACAAAAAACAAATAGTGACATCAGATTTAACAAAGATTTCATAAGAGTGGAGCTCTTTCAACTATCATATAGATCTACTGCTTGGGTGTCCCAATCTATATAAAATAAGACAGACAAAATATACTACAGAAGAGTAAATAATAAAAGATTTATGGGTAAATAATAACTACAATAATTTATGGGTATTTGACATCCCTTATGTAAGCTAATATTTTTTTACCTTGGTTTTCATGACCACGTTTGTCTTGTTTGTTTTGACAGTTTTACCTGACTTCTTTTCTCAGATTAGTAGTTTTTAATTTTGACATAGCTGTGTGTATGAGATTTTATATACATACTAATTTATATTTATACAAAAAATAACAAGTGACCAAATCAATTTTACCAACAATATGACCAATCTATCACTAACCAATAACTTAAGAATTAACAATTTATCATCTTCGGTGATTATGTATTAATCACAAGATACAAAACGAATACAGTTTTAGTCCCTACTCACTTACATTTCTATTCTTTCTAAAATAGTGATATATTGATGGCGAATAATATTACTTATAAATTAATGTCACATAAAAATATCTTTTAAGGAATTGTAAACGGTAGTACTTTACCAGACTTTACAAAACAAAACTCATTATTAACACGTTAGAATGTTATCCTCGACACAAATTTTCCGCCATCTTGTTTAATTACAATATGTTCTTGTAGCTAACTAGAGTTCAATCTGTTCCAGCATCCATAAATCTGTGTTAAATGAAATACTCGTTAGCATATGTATGGAGTATCAAGTTACACTGGTCAGAGGTTTTCATGAATTTATATCAGCTTAAAATACGGGAAAAATTACATTTTTTAAATAAAAACATTGATTGCAATAAAATTTTGTCTTTTTACTCAATTATTTTATGAGAATCTATCAAAAATGTACTAACCACGGTTTTTAAGTAAAACGCAGGTTGAATTAAAAATAATTACCTCAAAGATAATATTGATTTATTCTTTTTTTTAAATGGTCATTTAATCTTTATTTTTAAGATAATGACCTTTGAATTCGTGAATTCTTGATATTGTATCAACAGTTTCCTTATTTTATCTACGTAAAAATCATATGCTGGTTTTCTTAAACCAGATACTAACGTCTGCGCTCATTTCCTCATCCTGTGATGTAAACGAAACAATTTGTGCAACGTGTTTACACCATTTATTTGTAGAATATTTAGAATCTCTCCTTTCGTATATCAGTATCAGAATTGTTGTTCATTCTAGTTCCACATGTTCTTTGCCTGAAGACAAATACTACAGTAATATAAAAAAAGACAAACAAAAAAGCACAATATAAATATTAGCAATGATAGGTGGAATTTATGTACTAAAACAGGTGTGGTATTAAGTTGTATACTTACACGCTAGCCAACTTTTGAGAGGTAAATCCCCTTACTCGAGTATTAACCCTCAGAGGCTCACTATGATGAGTACGGGCGTGACCATCTTGAGAAATAAAACAAAGAAACAATCATATATACCTACACTGTAATTTCACAGCTACAATTTTGCGGTGTGTGATGAAAATTTCGGATATTTATCTCAGTAGCATATCCAATAATAAATGGTAGACCTAATGTCCTATCACAAGAAAAACTACTCAATAGGTTGTTATTATTTTTATAAGCTCGTTAGAGTTAGGAAACTAAAACCAATCCTAGGTTGTCCTTACACAGGGGTAAAAAATCTAAATTCATTTCAGCTTAAAATACAGGTAGTCCACGAGTTGAAACCTCACGAACACACTAAAAGGGTTCAATACTTGCAATCGTTGCAAAATTTTGGAAGAGAAATTCTGGATAAATACTTTTCTACAGAAACTTAAATACCAGTTCCTAAAGGTGTGGCGTTATTAATTTTTACAACTAACAATTATTTTATTATATTATAATGGACGTAGTTTAAAGTAAGATTTGACTTTTAATAGGTCAGAGGCGTTGTCTTTACAGGATTTACACATATTTATCTAATAAAAATAGTGATTTTATGTACTAGTAAAGATAATCTAGAAACAACCACAAAACAAAGTTAACATCTATTATAATTATTATAATCTATAATCTATTCCTAATATTTATCCTGTTAACAGTTATTGAACTGATACAGTAATTTTCGGCCACCCCGTATATGTATATGACAGTATTAATATATGAACCTGTAGAGTGTGCGATAACCCTATTTTATGTAATTCTATTCTAAATATATTTTCCATCATGGCACTGGGGTTGTATAATAGCTCTGCTACTCTGCTTTATTTATTTTCAAATGTGCTTTTAACATCCAAAGTGAAGTTATAGAAAGAGAGAAATATACACATACACGACATAAAAGGGTTCAAAAAGTTGTCACATTGCTGTCAGTGAGTTACACAAGTAAATATTTTAAATTATGTAGCTCATATGTATATATTTTTAATCTATCAATAATGACTTAAAATAGTGTAAAATTAAATACATAATTTCTTAACAATAGTATTAGAAGTATTTTTTCCCACGAAAACAAATTTAATATAGGAGGTGACGTGTATCTTCGTACAAAGTAGCCTAAGTGAAATTTTCCGGTATACAGAGTGTCAATCACTAGCAGTCAGCATAAGACAGTAGCAATAAATTCAGCAGTGTAATCAGCACTAGTCTCTTCTCAATTGAGATGTGCTCGATAATTCTGATAACTAAGTTCATGTCATTGACACTATAGCTAACCATACGTTACAACGGCTATCTATAAAAGCGTTCACCACACTCCTTAATTTATTCGTTGTCCCCGAAATCCCGATGGATCTAGAATAGTTTCTACTTAGTTATCTCCAAGCTTAATGCAATACCACTGGTGTTCCTGTAAAATAAAAATCTGACAGACACTTTTCACATTCCTTCCGGCTCAGTCTTTATGTTAGCGACCTACGCTACGTCATAGAGGTAAAAATTCTTTCAACTCCGTGAGGTATCTTCCACCTCCCAACCAGAGGTTACATCCAGTGCTTGATTTATTTCCGTGGAATAAATATGTAAAGGAGTTTTTGGATCCGAGGGGTTACAGTCTTGTGAATGTTAAATTCAAATTTTAGACATTTGTTTCACATATAGTTAAAATACATAAACCAAATTAACTTTGTGAACTTAGTCCCTTCATAACTGTCGCCTAAATAATGCGTCACATAAAGTGTAATGCAAAGCGAGGTGTATCGGAAATCATTCTTAGTTTGTAACAAAGCCTCACTATGGTGTATCGTAGGAAGATAGTCTAAGTAATATTCAGAATAGAAGAATTTTATAAGATTTATTAAATTGAAAATACAAATCATGGATACGTGGAAGGGAAAATTAATATACAAATTGAAACCGTGAGATACACGAAACATACTGGTGGATACCGAACTATAGGATATAAAACCTCTGATGCAAAGTCACTATCATCACTGAGGAACTAGCTCACTAGTATCAATTCACACAAGTGGTACCAGTGGCATTATTTTTCAACTCTAGTAACATGCAACTACTGTATACAGCACTAAAAGAGCATTTCGCTCTATTTAACTACTTGACAAGGAAAATGACATTTAGCACTGCGACCTTTCATTTCACATTCACCGTTATATCCCAAAGATAATTGCCTCCGGCTAAATACGGATGTAATTAGAGGGCGTTATAGCACTGTGATTACTAAAATAAATTATTACATAAAAATTTTAAATATATTGTATAAACATTTCCTAACACCTAAAAAAAACTCTGTTACATGAATCTCATAACTCAAAACATAAGAATTTATATCTATTAATCATTTTAACTTTCCACTACGTTTTTCCATACATAAAGCGAAGTTGCAAACATAACTCATGTATAGGTTCAGCACGCAAATAACAAATATATCACACGCTTTGCAGGATATGTATTCCCCTTTGCAAAATAAAAATATTAGAAAGGAAAGATCACGTATTTTTGGTTTTTTTTTTTTTTTATGGTTTGGAACGAGAAACCCATATTGTTTAACTATCTAACCGTAGGTCTTATTTATTAACCTATAATATTGAAATTTAACATTAACTGCATTTTCATATCTAAATATATAGAAAATACTGAAACACCTAGTGTAATTCATATTTGTGACAGAGATTTGAATTTGATTAAGACTACATTTGTATATCTAAATTGTTCTTAGCTTCAAGAATTAACGTACAACTGGTTAATTTTTCCTAGAAACTACTGAACGAGTTTCAACAAAACTTTAAAATAATCTAGAAACTCCGACTTGTTGTCCCAACCACAAAATTGCGTAATATATTTCGAGATAATTCTCCTTCTAGAGCAAGAGGACTCGACAAACAAATTCCAACGGATTATATTTCCTGCAATATCGCATGATTAACTTCTACCAAGACCAAGTTTAGAAAAAAAAATTCTTGACCCTCACACTCTCCTACGTTAGTTTTCCACACCCTCCTTTCACCTTCCTTTGTTTTCCTCTTCTTTCTTGATCGCCATTTTTCTTCTTCAGCCTTCCATCTTCTACCTTATAGTAGCTCTCCTTTTCAGCCTCTTCCTATTTTTTTACGACCTTCTCTCTTCTACTTTGATTTTCCTTTCCTTCTATTGCCTTCCCTCTTCTTCATCTTTCACCTCCCTCTCTTTCCTTCCCATCCCTCTCTTACCTTGATATTCTTTAAATTCTCTCACTCCTTTAGCATTCCGTTTCTGTTATACTCTTCCTCCTTTTTTTCTGATTCCCCACTTTATTTAACTTCCTTGGCCTTCTCCTTCTTCTTCGGCCGTCTCTCTTCTTCTAATCTTCCTTCGTCTATTTTGAAATACTTCTACCAACTTTTTCAGGCTCTTACTCTTTATCTATAAACTTCCCTCTTCTACTTTGTACTTTTCCTCTACCTTTGACTTCTTTTTTTTATCATTTCCCTTACCTTTATGCTCTCCCTCCTTTTCTACACGTTATATTTCTATTTGTCTTATGCCTTCTATTCTATACTTCTCACCTTTCTTTTTAACCATCTTTCCTTCATCTCCTTCTCTATCCATCCACTCACTCTTTATCCTTCACCCCCTCTTACCCTTCCTCTCCATTTCTACCCGTCACCCCGTCTGCATACTTCCCTTCATTCTCTATACTTTTCCCTCCTTTTCCATCCTTCATATCCCTCTACATCGTTTCGCTCCATCTCTCTCCTTACCATCTTTTTTTATTTTTCCACCCCTTCCTTAGCATCCCTTCATCATTCTTCTTTCCAATTGTTTAGCACTCCCTTTTTCGTTTATCTGTATCCTTTCCCTCCTTATTTAGTCTTGAAAGTTTTATTCCAGGGATTTTTGTAAGAGTGTCTTCAAGTTGTAGCAGAATGTGGCTAACATAACCTTTCCCACTTCATTATACTTCTGAACCTCACTCTTCTTCTTTATCCTTTCCCATCCTTCTTCGTACTCGTTTTCCTTCCTTGGCCTCCCTCTCCTTCTTTGGTTGGTTATTCCTCTCCTTTAAGGCGTTCAACCTTCTTTTTTGGATTACCACTCCATTCATGTTTTTTGTTTTTGTCTTTGACTTTACATCGTCTACCTTGATATATCGCTCTTTCTTTTGCCTTCCCTTCATCTTTAATATTACTTTTATTATTTGGTATTCTCACTAATCCTTTTTCCTACCCGCAAATTGTTAACTTTGCCACTACTTTGTCAGGCATTTACTTTCTTCTTGTTTCGCCTTCCATTTTCCTTGTCATGCATCTTTCTCTTTTTATAAAGGGTCCTTATTTGTAGGTTACTTTTTTTTACACCTAACCTAACCTAAGCTTAACCTTCCTCGTCCCTCTTTTATCTTGACTATTACGTTCCAGTGTATTTTTTTGTGGGAAGGTCTTCGGGTTGTAGTATAATATGACAAACTGATCGTAATTTACATTATCTTTAGTACCATTTCAATTAGCCTAATAGCTTTCCGTTCCTTCGGTCACCTCCCCTTTCCTCTTTAACATTTACTTTCCTTCATGATATTTCCCTACTTCTCCAGACCTCCCCTTACTTTTTTGCCCTTCCCATTTTTTCATAGCATTAATCATACTTCTTAGCCTTCGCCATATTTCATTAGGCAAACTCTCCTTCTTAGGTCTTCCCTTTCTCCTTAGCTTTCCCATTTATTCTTAGATTCCCCTACCATTTTCAACGTTCTTCTTCTTTTTCCAGCGTTCACTTTTATTTGGCTTCCATGTACGTTTTTTAACTATCCCCTTGCTTTTTGATCTTCATCGCTAAGTTCTTCAGTCGTACTCTTTCTTTAACTCACCCTTTCCTTCCTCTCCCTCCTTTCTTGCTGCCAGTCTCCTTTTATGGCCTTCACTATAATTTTTGGCCTACCCTCGTTTTTTAGCATTTACCTTCTTTATTTCACCTAACCCCTCCTTTCCTAGCCTTCCTCCTACTTTTTTAGTCTTTAGTCTTCTCTCCTCCCCCCCCCCCAATTCTTTGGCCTTGGATTTTAATTTATTGGTGTACCTTCTCCTTCTTTAGTCGTAAAAGTTTATTCCAGCGCTTTTTGTGGGGGTTTCTTGTCATTGTTTACTCTATTATTTCCTCTTCAACATGCCATTGTTTTAAACATTTCGAAAGCTCTTTATATTTATAGCTATCTCACTTTCTTTTTTTTTCTCACGTTAAATAGATTAGAGATATTGTATAGAGATGTCGCCGAACATTATTTTTGTGTTTGTGTGTGGGTATATGAGATAGTAGGTAAATTAAACCATTTACCAACTATCTCACACAGCCATTATTAACACACTTTAATAACTGTATTTTGTAATATTTATTGCAGTTATTCACTAACTCATATCAAAGTACACTAAGAAATTTCTTAATATTTTACATCTCTTGTAGATATTATTACAACCATGAAGAGCTCGTACAAACTTACAAAATATATAATACATTCATACAAAACTGCACCTCGCAAAAATGAGAAAAGTTTGGAACGTAAATTTGAATTACGTTGAAGGTAAGGCAAGATAGTAGAATACATTATTACTGTGGAAGTATTTGGCAGAGATTCTAATTTTAGATTAATTCTCAAAGCTGCTGGTATTATGATAACAATATACACAGTCCAGAGGTGAGTACACAAGCTTATAACATACAATTTACAATGAATATAAGTTATAAATTAGGTAATCACCCTATCGTGCCATGAAAAAATATACGTTGGGTTTCATGCAAGATTTAATAAAATATTTATTTATTGGGTAGGCTAAATTTTAATTTTTTGTTGACATATCTGACTGAGAGAAGTAAAATTGTACTAAATATTATAAAGCATTTAGTCTGTATGTTTCTGTGTTTATAAATTATGCACTTACGACCAAAAGAGTTCCAATTGTTACGAAATTCAGAGAAAAGTGTTTTTCAAATAGGTCGAACTATGTATGTTCAAGTTTTGTATTTCATTTTCAAAATGTCGGCCACTGTGATTTTTTACACGGTATCAAGGTATTGACTATAAACAAAGAGCATGATTCGAAATATTAAATATCATGGCGTTAAATAGATAAGTTCAATAAAATTCTAAAAATAAAATATTAAATTTAAACTATTTACTAAAGCTTTTCTCTTGACGTTTTTACCCGATCAGAATAATTTAAAAAATTCCTCGTTTGATTCATATAACCTAATTTTATTTATGTAACAATTCCACTCTTTTGTTTCTTGAGATTTCCTATGACTCTTCAAAAAAATTTCATTTAACTTTAAATATGCATCAATGTGCGTCAGTTAAATGTATAATAAAACATCATGCATTCAAAATATATTAAAAACACATATTATACATATTGACATATCCACGAATATATATGTAATAATGGCGACAAGTATACAAAAAATACCGTCAACTGCAACTAAACAAGTGTAAACGAGAGAAAAATTAATAAAATGAACATTGCAAAGCACGAACTAAGTATTCATTGTAACTAGAAACTTTAGACGGGAACATATAAAAAATATAGAAAAATTGTAAAACCCCTTTGAATTTGTAGAGGGTTAAAAATACTTTCTGCGTTTTGTAATTTCAGTCCAAAATATCTATTTCCATTTCAAAATCTTTAAATAACGTGAAAAGTGTTTTTTAACAACTTACAGTGGAATTAGAAAGAAATGATACTGCTAATAAAGTAATACTTTATTCCGGTTTTTTTTTTTTTTTTGTTGATTAACTTTTTTTATATATATATTTGCATTTTGAAACTTGATGGAAATTCGCATCTTGTTTAGGTCTTAGTTCATTTCCCAAATTTCGTTTACGCATTTTAAAACTAGCTTGGTCCATGTTTTTAAGGCGATGATTCACTCAGTATCCTGATGATAATTATGATTTGCTTAGCTCTTTTTCTAGAGAAAGCAATAAATCGTTTTTATTGCCTGATATCGGGATATTGTTTTCAATAAGTGGATTTTTGGTCCTGTTTCTATTTTTTTTTTTTTGTAATATTTGGATAATGGATAATAGATACTTTTTTATTGGTCTCTGTCGTTGTGTTTTGTTCAAGTGTACATTATATGTATAATTATATAACGTTACTTCTTGATTTATGAATAGTGTTTCACACCGCATTTATGGCATTATTCATGTATCATAATTAGTTATAATATTCAAAGTGTGAGGTTTACTGTTTCATAGACCTACTTTATTCTCAAGAGGTATTTTAGACACCAATAATTAATATCTGTTGCTAGGTGATAATTGCTTTCTTACTTTACATAACTCACACTATATACCTTGTAAGATAGATATTTGAATAGTGTTTTACACCGCGCGCTTGGCAGTAACTAATTATGGCATTGTTCAAGATGCCATAAATGGTTAGAAAATTCAAAGAGTGAGGTTTACTCTTTCATAGACCTACTTTATTCTCAAGAGGTATCTTAGACACCAATAATTAATATCTGTTGCTAGGTGATAATTGCTTTCTTACTTTACATAACTCACACTATATACCTTGTAAGATAGATATTTGAATAGTGTTTTACACCGCGAGCTTGGCAGTAACTAATTATGGCATTGTTCAAGATGCCATAAATGGTTAGAAAATTCAAAGAGTGAGGTTTACTCTTTCATAGACCTACTTTATTCTCAAGAGGTATCTTAGACACCAATAATTAATATCTGTTGTTTGGTAAAAAATAATATAATAGTATTAAAATTAAAATTTAAATGAAGTTGTTTTTTTTAAATTCACTTATCAGAAATTACTAATTGTTTCGTTAAAGGTTTTTTTTAAGTGTCTTTCATTTACAAACTAAAGGAAAAACTAAAAATAACTTTTTACAATGACCTTTTTACAATAAATAATACTTTAGAAAGTATCTAAATATACTAATATTTTGGTTTTGATCTTGTACAAGATTTCATTTTATGTTTAATTTTCCAACGGATATTAATGTTCTATAACATCTACAAGACATAATAAATTTCCTTATTGACAAGGGTGGATATTTGTAGGTTTAGAGTGAAGATGGCGTAACTTATCGGATATCATTTGGTTTAGATCCATCAGTCCTTTCACAGATATATCAAACTTAAGAGTTCTATGTGATATTGTAAAGCAGCGGGCATTTTATTAACAGTATTCTATTATTAAGTCAAGGATAAGTACAATGCTAACAAAATTTATTTTTTTTTTTTTTTTTATTTTATATAACATTTTTATTGAACATAAAACTCAAAATAATATTTCAGTTACATAAAACTAATAATAGTTTCAAACTTCAAAAAAGTGTAAATCAAGACAAATATGCCGCAAACATACAAAACTTGAAAACATATGTTTTGTACAATCCATTTATTAATAATGTTTGTTGAAATTCTTTACGTTACTAGATATTTGTTTGTATAATCATTCTGTATTGTTTTATTTTTGTCATAATTAAACATTAGTCGTATCAATAGTATTGTTCACAAAACTATAATATGTATTTTATCATCATTATTATAAAAGTAAATTTGAACAAATCACGAAATAAACATCACATAACACAATTATACAATCAAAGTTCCTGCACTGGGGGGGGGGGGTCTATTGTTTTGCTTCTATGCATTACAATCGTATTAACTAGGGACCCACATTAATTATTACATTGTATGTTCTAACAATGTTTGTATTATTTATATAATTATGCCTATTGTATTAGAATCACAATACATATTTATTAATACTTTTATTCTACTCTTGTTTGACCGTTTACAAAAAAGTTCTACTTTATCTCCAAATATTACCATACCTAATTCTAGTGGATATCACTCGGAAAGTTCGACCGGTTTTCTGTCACAAGACCATTACCTATTTCTAAGATACCCCTACATCGGTGATTAGGGAGTGGCATCCCAATGGGCACACAACTAGTCACAATAATGAGGTAACTGACCAAGTGCCGTCATTTCACTGTAAGAGAACTTACTACAGATTTTAGAATACATTCTGGTTTGGAGTATTCTATTTAGAGCGAGTATTAGTTCTTGTAGGGAGTGCCCACAAAAATCGTGTAGTAACAATGGATCAAAAGCAACTGCGTTTGATAGTCTTGCAACAAATGCTGAGCTCCGAGAAGTGTGATCTCGATTTCCGCGAACACCATGATGACTTATGATGAGTCTTCCCTTTATGGAAACCAACCAGAAATAAGGTTGTAGTCTGCCCAATGTAGATATTCATAATCTCTTAGACCTGTAGATTCTCTATTTGCTTTGAGATGCCGTGTGGCGTAATAGATCAGACACGTGGATATTAATTTAAATATCTTTCCCAAATACAGCTTTCCTAAGTAACCTCAGGATCCCTAATCTCTCAAAAATATACCACAAGGACATGGCTCCTTATGATTTTTGTCTGTTATTCATTGTGGAATTTTTGGTGAAAGTAGCCTGATTTTTTGATAAAAATCATTTTACTTATGAAACATAATTTGTTAAAGAAATATAAACCGATGTAAAGTAAGCTTCAATCACCTGTAAAATGTTTATATAGTTTC
The DNA here is from genome assembly GCA_963513935.1 of Aphrophora alni. Taxonomy (NCBI): domain Eukaryota; kingdom Metazoa; phylum Arthropoda; class Insecta; order Hemiptera; family Aphrophoridae; genus Aphrophora; species Aphrophora alni. Next base: position 87,541,409 of record OY740768.1, read on the forward strand.
ATATTTAAAAAATCGAGTTGTTAAATTTATTTTAACGACCTCAATTTGATATCGGTGTTAACACACTTTATAGATAAAGCAAGTACATACTTTTAAACATCATTCAGTTCATCGTTCCATCATAAATATAAATGGAGTTATGAGACTATTTCCAGGATTTTGATTCAATCAGTGTATAAATAGTAATAGTAATAATGCATCACTGTGACTAGCACATCTTTTTTTCTTGCACTAGGTGATAAAATTCTCTCACTGAACTTTTAAATACTTGTTTCATATAAATACTACCTACTATAATAGTAATTTCAATCACCCTACATGTAGTTCAAATTAGGTTTTATTGTCCATTGGTCCTAGCAGCCAACTACCAAAATTCAATATTATGTCAAGTAATGAGACAAGAAAGAGATCTGTTATAATAAGGTTAGCTGTTGAGAAACGTCTTTTCTTATTGGAACATGTGTTTTAATGTGATGTGAAATCCACAGAAGATGTTCAAAAATAATTCTAGGAACAGTTTCAAGATGCCGTGCGAGTGCAGTGACTAGTGTTATAGAGTAGTGTGAGTGCGACCGTTCATTTGGAAATTCAGGAAAAACTGTTCTAAGAAATCTAAAAGGCTATCTATATTTTTCTTTCTCATTTTATATTTATTTTTACTTAAAAACAACAGTTATCTTAAGCTGACAACGCTTGGTGAATCTTTGTGGAAGTGAGTCATTGAAGTTAGTACACCGCATATAATAAATCCTTTTTTGTAGGGCCTATATTCATGTTATGAAACTACAATTGTTTTTGGTAAACAAGCGGGGAAAATAGGAATTCTTAAAATAGTCAAGACAGTAGTTTTTATTTTTTTGCCGTGTATATCAAACGGAGTGAGATGCCCAAAATAACAGATTCACTTTGCTTATCAACATAGGTTTCACATCTTACCACGTCAACGTACGTTTTGATTGGTGAAAGTACGATTGTGTCTTTTATTCAAAATAAAGCAGAAATATCATTTTAAATTTGGTTTTCGTATAATAATATTTAAAATTCTGATAAGAAACTAAACAAAGGCTATTTAAATACGGAGCAATCACAGAAAAAACTCCAAATTGGTGCTGAATCGGAGAGATGTGGTAAGAGTCGATCATTTGTAATATTTGGGGAGAATGATTAGGAACAAAAACACTTTGTGCAGTCCTCAACCTTACAATATTTTACAACAAAATAATAAGTTTACACAATATTGGCGCTTTTAACTTAAAATATTATTAGAACTTTCTAAATAAACATATATCTTAGGGGTAAAATTTGCGATCGTTCAAATAATGGCCACGAAGACTCTTTGAAATGTTTGTGATTTATCACTCTTAGAAATATTTTGAATGAATATAAAATATTATTTGAAAATCCACTCGTATTTGTAGGAACACAAAATTAATTATTTTTACCTCTAATGTTCGATTATTTCTATTAAATTCATATGAGACAAGGAGAATGAACAAAGATAGTATACACATACTGCAGATAATGCTAAACCACTGTCTTAGAAGTATCCTGAGAATATGGTGGCCTCAAGTTATCTCCCATTGAGATCTTTGGGAGATAACAAAAAATACCCAATAAAGTTCATATACAACTACGGAAAAGAAAATGGTTAGGTCTCACACTACGGAAGAAGACATTGCAAGGCAGTTATTTTATTGGAACCCACAGGGAAGTAGTCCATGATAGTGGCTGAGAATTACGTGGAGGTAAAATATGGAAATATAGTTAGGATTTGTCAACCGGGAACAAAGCAAAAACTTGACACAAGACAGAAGACAATGGAGAGATCTTGTTAAGGCCATAGTTTCGCACACAAAGAATTATAGAAATTAAATCAAGTGTTTAAATAAACTCCTCTTTCATTAAAATTATTAGTCTAAATATAATTAATTAGGAATTCTTTAGCTAAAATCTTGAACTACCTAGGAATCTTGTATTTAGGCCTTACGATACTGTCTTACTTTTAGATACCAAATTATTAACAAAACAAATTTTTAAATGCCTATATTTATGTTACATTCGTATTAGAAGTGCAATGATAAATTGTGCCGTTGAATAGTAATCAGATAATTATACAGTTATAATCATGTGAATAACATCAAGCAACCAAATACAATTTTTAATTCAAATAATATTGGATCTGATAGATGAGACCTTATCCCTCTCCACCCTAAATTGGTTCACCAATAATAGTTTGAAAGGATACAGGGTTGAATAATAAAAGTACTATTTGAACACAGTATATTCAAGAAGTTTCTTTGTAACTTCGTACATTTTTTAATTAGTATTTGTCGTGTTTTGTAAATGTGTATTTAAACATGGACAGGGTACAGCCCGTCTATACGAAGAAGATTTCCGCAAACCGTGTTTAACTACCTTAACTAGTAACAAAGAGATTGTGCACATTTCTTTTCATCTACCTTAAGAATGTGAACTACCACTGGATTTCCATTCTGAAGATTCCAAAATATAAATAAACCTCCTCTTTGATCAAACTGCATTCAAAGGTCACTTGTTAAGCTCATTTATGAAGAAAATTATTTAAGGAAATGAAAAGACATTGATATAATTTTCTTAGTACAATACTATGTTATTATTGTTACTATATTATTAGTGAACTAAAATTATAGCAAATAATGATACACATTAATAAATCTGTTTCAAATGATACTTATATTTAAACTAAGGTAATTTAAAGTTCATACTGTGTTTAAATTACACCAGACATACTATCCACGATAAACATGATTGCAAAACATGTACGGAGGTAAACACAACTGAGTTTCTCAGTTAAGTAAAATAAAATAATACTTCATAAAGCATGGGCGACCTAGTTACAACTGATATGGACAACTATGATGTTATTAGTCACATACATGTTTCTATTTTTATGTATAAATTAATTGTTTTATTAAATTCTATTAAAGTACAGTAGATAGTTTCTGAGAAAATTAAAACCCATTGACAACAGAGCATAAAGGCAAGGACTGGAAAAGGAATAATTTAATTCCAGATACTGTAATAATAATACCCAAATAGAATATGCTACTAAAATATCAAACTAAATATTTTGATCTTTTACAAAACATTCATTTTTATCAAAAATGAAATACGAAGATAATCAGATACTTCTAATCTGTAAAGTTACAAATTTCATCTACAATAAATACTCTAGTCTCTGTCTCCAATTAATTTAAAATCTTCTTATTTGAATACGTTTGTGAAATTTCTACTTCTAACTCATTACATAAGTTAACGAATTAATTTTCACATTTAAACTCAGCACACTAAAATACATAAATTACAAATTTCAAAAAGCAAAAAATAATTCAACACAGTTATAAATTTCTTAAACTAACTAATTTTCTGCATTGATATAAGTGTAATAAATTTCTTCTTAGTTGAAAAATATAATTAAGGCCTATAATAGGCAATTTGACTACTATACTCCTATGTGTAAAAAGAGTGATGACTATTAATTGTGTTCTGGTAGCCAAGGTAAGTCGTAGCTTTTAAAAGAAACTAAGGAATTCTCATACTTAATGCTAATCCAATGGTTTTATTGAGAGTAAAATAAACAAGTATGTATAGTATGTATTTTGTTAATCGCAAAACCTAAATGCTATATGTAATCAACTCAAAGTCCTCATTATAGTTTCACATTATTATCATTATTATTTATAACTTTCATTTTCCGATACAATAACAACTTGTCAATACCGATATAACAATCGTTTATCAATGGCATCAACACATGAGGTCCAGGTGTAAAACGGGTTGTCAGTTTTCTTATTATTTTCAGGAGTTCAATTTAACGCTTTTAATCTTGAATAACTGAAGATGCTATTTTACGTTATTTTATAAAAGATAGTTATTGTTAAAACTTTTATTAAAGTTTTTTTTTTTTTTCAACACGTATAATTTTTAACTATCATCAATATTTCAATAGTATTTCAGTACTTAGGTTATGCTATACATGAACATAAACGTAACCCTGGCAGTTTATACAAATATCATCTCTGGATTTCTTTACATCTCTATAAATTCTTCTTTTTTTTTTTTCAAAATCAATTAAATATGATAAATTTGTAGGGAAAAGATGTGCCAGCAACATACATACTTAGTAAAAAAAATCGTTCTGAAGTTAAACTATTTTGTCATTATAACTACCGCCAGGCTCAATATTTTCATTTTTTTTCTTCTTTGATTGATTCCTTTGTTTCATATCACAGATAATTTACTAACACAAATTTCATATCACTATGAAATAACTTACTCAAATACTTTCATTCACCCGTTTTTTTTGTTTTTTTTTTTTTTTTTTTTAACTGTGAAAAGTGAATTACATCATTGAACATTTCATAGGATATTGGTATTTTGCGTAAATATAAATTACTCATGACTAAATCACTACTTGAACTAAATACTGATCAGGGAAAAAAAAGAATTTAGACATCTTTAACTTTCCAGGATATTTTATAATTTAAAGGTAAGAATGAACTATGACCTAAATGTTACAAAAAGTAGCATGCCATGATAAATTAAATCAGGAAGCGTAGTTGGTGTTACAAGAAATCTTTTCCACTTAGATAGAATAATACAGTGCTCTACCAAGCTCCGAAGAAATTGTTTTTGAAGTAGGCTTATATCAACCATCCCGTACTTTCTATAAATTTTACATGTCTCATCAGTCTCGTGAACTTTATGATGAAACTTTTTATTTTGTCAGTTTTTGTATATCAGCTTATTCCCTCTAAAATGTATGCTCTACTTTCTCTACTATGAACGAGCTTGTCGTTTATCTGGTTCCTCTAAAATTTGTTGCCCTGTCTAAAATGATGAACCTCGCCATTATACTTAGAAGATATAAGAGACAATTTCCTATCATTTCCCATATATAGGCTCCAGACTATAAATGTGACTTGGAAAATTAAAATCTTCTTTTTTTTACAAGGATAAAATAGGGAATGAAGCTTATTTATGAATGTTATATATATATTTTTTTTTTTTGTTTTTTCGACACACAAGTCTGCGGCACGTAATGTGTGACGTAATAAGTCGACAAGTGTTTGTTCTCAAAATTATATACTTGGGTACATTGTCAATCCCTTTTTTAACTGGATTCAGATACAAAATACTTTTACTGCAACTTTTAAGATGTGAATGTTGAAACAAAAAACTGAGAATTGTTTTTTTTGTAATAGACATCATTTTATGCTGGGTTTTTCCCCTTACACATAAATATATTTATTTTTATATCCTTTAACAAGTACTTTTTACTTGAGTCACGCACACTGTAGTTAGCCCTACAATTAAGGAACTGACATGGTCCTTAATTTTTTCAACTGTGTTTTCTGTGAGTTTATACTTTCTATACAAATTTTTGTCTCGAATTACCACTTAAGTAACATTACGTTGTCCTTTATCAATGAAATAGGAAATCAAACACAAAGTAAATTGTAATCCATAAAGTTTAAAGTTTACACATTTATTTATACAAATAACATTGCAAGTGAGCGCCTTGCGAAGGAATGCTCTTTTGTGCTTAAGTAATCAAGTTGAGAGACACCCAACGCAAAACTGTATGGTCAATTTTGTTTCGATAACTCTATGAACTTTCACCTTTTAGTTCTTGCAAAGTAAGGTGATATATTTCAAAAACTGTATCCTTCAAGCAGCTCTACAGATAAACTTCATGTGTAGACAAAAATTAAAAAAGTTCTGATTAATAGTTTTTATACAAACACCTCGTAAATGAAAGTCCTGTGAAGACTTTGCTGATAGAGACACTTCAGTCTCAAATCAGAGGTGTACAGTTGTGTCAAAATACATTTACCCCGACGATAAGATTACTAAATTTTATACACTTATTTTATCATCGTTAAAAGGTTTCTCATTCAGTTTATGTATTTTCTACGGACCAATACTTGGTATTATGTGACTTGACTTGCCCAGACAATAAATCTTTGCTCCGTTAATCATAAAATACAACATTCTGTATAATTAATTATCAACAATTTTAATAAAAATTCAGTTATATTAATTGATTTGATTTAAGTTTGTCTACTTCCTTCATTTGTTACACAGGTGTTACAAGATATGGTTTAAATTTAAATAATGAAGTGACTTTAAACATTAAAAATCAACACTCGCTTCTCAAATCAGGAGTTTAGATTCGTGTAGAAATTAAATTTACTATACGTATTAATTACATCTACTTGTATAAATTACAAGACACCATACAAATATTTTCCCATCATGAAGTGGTTTTAGTACAGCTGATTAGTGTTCCAATAATAGATGACTTGCAAATTTACTTGCCCAGAAAAAGATATAGATATATAGTATATATATATATATATATATATATATATATATATACTCTGTCATAAAATACAACATTGGTGTTAACTAATCTTCAGCAGTTTTATTAAGAGGTGCGTTTATGTAATTCAAATTATTTAGGTTGTTCCGATTAATTCATTTGTTGCACAGATATTCCAAGATTTGGTCTAAAAAAATCTTGTGACACGATATGTATTTTACACTAATTTGTTGTGAAAATATTCGTACAGATTTTTCTAACATAAGAAAATCTTACGTTCAATATAGGAAATGATGAATATTCTACCAAAAGGTAACTTTTTTTATTGGTATTTGGCATAGAACCTATAGTGCACTATTTTAAACCAAATATTTAATACTACTACTTGCTGGAATACGTGAATTAACAATCTATTCAACGAATTTTTCTCTTCTTTCTTTGAAGAATGTGAACGAACATAAACTTCGACTACTTACATGGAAAGAATTAGGTAATTTGGGACGACTCAAGTATGACACTCTACATAATATATAGATGTACTGCGCATTAACAATAGAAAAGATTAGTTACTGAAACAGCCGATAGTGGTGATAACAGTAAACATCAATCTAGGGCTGGTTTTAAGTTGCTCAACCGGTAAAAATAATACTATTGAGTTTTACAGTGAAGTAAAATAAAACATTATTCCGCAAAGCATGTGTGACCTACTTACTGCTGTTATGAACACCTGTGATCTCACACAGTCACTAAAATAAGGTTGAGTTTTTACAACTCAAATTATTCTAGGTGCAAACTTATTTTTATAACCTGTTCTGCTAATTTATAACAACTTTTTTAAATGAAAAACAAATATTATTTTAAAATTAAACATATATTTATAAACTCTTTACCGTTATAGTTGTAATTTTCTAAACTGCTGTTGTGTTTTGTTTCGTTTTTGACTCTGTTCATTGTCAAATTCATTTGCTGTAGTTTATTTGATAACTCAATCCAGGTTTTTTTTTTTTTTTATCAGTTTTCAAAATATCAAAATCGATAAATCTTTGTCTTTGTACTAAACTTTCTCTTTTAATGAAAATAAATAAATAAAAACGACATTATCTCTAAAGTTGCATATATTATCTTCAATAAATAGCAAATTCAACAACAAAATTTAATTTATAGTGTAGTAAGCTAAATACTAAAGATGTGATTAACTTATTACATGAGTTGACAGGTGATTTTTCTATTCATTTCAAATTTGAACTCAGCGTAGTGAAATACAAGAACGTTATGAGTTTATACAAAATTTGATCGGAATTATACATTAAAAAAATCATATTATACAAAACAAATCCCTTCCTCCAGATAGTCTGGTAAATATGTTCCTGAGTCGCGAAATGCAATTGTGGTATAGAATAAAGAATATGACTAATTACAGTATTGAAACAATGTTAGAAGATGTCTCGGTTCAAATCTCATCTAACACACATAGTTTATGTTAGAAAGATTGCGTGTTTACTAGTATAAGTGTATTCGCACAAACGGGTGCACGTAAATACGTGTTGATCGTGGGACGTTAGAAAAGTGAAAAGACTGTATCGGTAAACTGCAAATTTTCACGAATTTTCGCATGTTCCATTAAACCATCTGTCATTACTTGTCCATTATGTTCTTGGTCATAAACTTTTTTTTCATTTATACCTTTTGGCACATAAAAAATTTGGCACATGAATCTAAAAAAGGTGCATGAAATAGTATCAGAATACTAACCTTCAGTCGGCGATATTATTTATCGTACTAGATATTTTAAATAGATCATACAAACAAACAATCGTATATCGAATGCAGACATAATGACGAATAGCTGATTATTACGTTATAATGAAATGTAGCGCAGGCGTGATCCCCGATCATTGATATAGCCGGTTGTAATTACGAAACGGAACTAATTTTAGGGGAAAAAACACGTATTTTGAACGACCTATTAAAACCTAATCCATAATAGGATCGTAACCATAGGTCATATTATGGTCATAGGTCTAGTGTTTTCAACTAAACCGAGATCTCTTTTCACATAAATACTAGTTTAAAATTAAATGGTAAATGTAATTTTGTCCATCTCCCGATATAGTGACAACACATGAGTAGAATATAACAATAAAAAATTCCTTGAACATCTCTTGGGAAAATGAAGTTTTCCCAATATTATATTCCAAGAATTCCCTTTGGTAGACAGTGGTGAAGTATACATAAATGCTTCTGAATGTCTTGCAACACACAACTTAATCTCAATAAATATTATGAAAAAACGTCAACTTTGAAGAAATAAATCCGTTGAAAGTAAATGGTGACTTGCCTAACATAAATAAAATCAGGTTATGACACTATGTTTGCCTTGGTGTCAGTGTTACTGAAGATTGGTTGCACATTTAAATTTCAAATTGTCACGAAAAACACTTTTTCTAGTCCAGTTATTCCCAGACGCGAACGCGTAAAGTGGTGGAGGGGGAGAGAGAAATAATATTTATATAGAATTACTAAATGTATTAAAATAAAGATAATTTTTAAAGATATCAAATAAAAGCAAATAGTTCTAATTATTAAAAAGAAATACACAGACTCTCTGCTCATTCGTTTTAATAAGTGACTTTAAATAAAGCTAATAATACAATTATATCATCTCATTAGTAAAGTGAGATGGTATCTAACACAGCCACTAACTTTCTTATAGTAATGGCAATTAATAATATTATACTGATACCTGTGCTAATTGTTTTTTTAAATAAAAATACTTGTATCGTCACTTAGTATATTTTAAATATTTTTTCAACTCTTTGAACTATGTATACCTGTGCAATTCTCTATTGATCCTTAAAATGAGGGTTCAAAATGAAACTTTTGCTCCACATTTTAAACACAAAAAGCTAAAAAAATTCATTTATTTTCCAGCGTGTGTTTAATTAAAGTACACTAGAATAATGACGAGAGAGTTGAGATAGTGCATCACTTATTAGTCATTATAATTATATCCCTTCTTTGGTCTTGAATTCCGTATACATGCTCCTGTTCTTGATAACGTGATAAGAAACAATGATCATGTTTCCATAGCAAATATCATTATAAGTAAACTGAAGCAGATATTTAAAACTAGTATATGTTTTCAAGATATATTTCACTTAGACTGACCTTTATTTTTTGTTTCAACATTGTGCAGTAAATATTGAACATAAAAGCATTTTCGATTCCTCATTTTAAACTATTTTTTAACGACGGAGAAAATATTATATTTTCATACATAGAATAGAAAAAGTTTATATATCATTTAATAGTTTGAAAATTTCATTTAAAATACAACAAGATAAAATTGAAAAATAATGCTTAAAACAGGAGTGAACAGTGTAACAAAAGCTAGCAGCTGAATAGTTTTAAAACAAAATTTAGGCTTGAAATGTACAACACTTTCTTGTGAAAAATTAAATCACCAAATGAAGAAAACATAATTTTCCTCAGTCAAAATTATTTTCTGATGACTAAGTCTTCACCCTCAGTTGTTACTTGTACACGAACATCATTCAAGGACTGTCTTAGAGCACGTACGGGTGTGGCAATTCCGAGGTACAACTTTCATCATCTAGTATTGGTTAATCCATTTTTTTATCTTTCCTATCAGGAGATTTTTCTTGATCTTATCCAACCATAAAGCTATTACAGTATTTGAAGGTTAGGTGTCAACATTACATGCCGTTTTCCTCCTGTTTTTTCTAAGGCGATGTTGACCGAGAAGTTCAAAGCGAACAACAAGAAAACAAATAACACTTAACGACTACTAGCAACTGATTGGCCTTGCAAGTTGTAGTGCTGTGCAATCCCAATGATATGTTGTTAATGCAATTAATTGAAGTTAATAACTGAGTCATTGTAAGGTCGTCTTAAATATGTAAAGTGATTATTGTTGATAATTGTGTTTTTGTTTATTTTGTGATAGGATAACTAAAATTTAGTTTTTTGGGTGTTGTTTAAGCAAGTGTCTAGGAAAATAATAATATTGACGAAATATCGCACTGGCCTTCACTCATTCGTAAACACGTTTATGTATAAAAATTAATTTATACAGGATTTGGTGATTGTACACTTTACTGCGGACTCCGACATCATTTAAATCCTCATAAAAAAAAACATTTAAATTGGAGATAATAAGGTACAATTAATATTTAAAAACTATGAGAACCATCAATATAAAAAAAAATTGGGCTCAATAATAATTTTTTGAACAGATGATTTTAACTCAATTTTTTAAATCTGGGTTTTTGTTTACATTGATGCTCTATTTAAAACGAATGCCCCTACTTTCTCCTTCAAACCTACTATTATAATTAATAATTATTCATATAACTTGTAATAACCAATGTTTCTCAGAAAACCCTAGTACAATATATTACCAGTTTAGGATGAGACTTGATTAGAGGTAGTATTTTCTTAAATAAAATTACCTCTAAATAAAAACTATTAAAATTTAATTACGGGTATACAGCTGATACAAAATGAGCGGTTGCAGAAAGTTATACGTTATTACATAAAAAATTACTATCAATAAAGAGTTTTTAAACATTTAAAATCAACTGCCTTATTAAATTTACCGACCGATGTTGCTGTTTATTGAACTTGTAATATGAGCCTCTACATCAAATTAGGGTAAAATCAAATTAAAACTACCACTTCAGATTGATCACTAACAAACATATTTATACAATAAGCTAAAATCAGTATCTTACTGGGCTCGGTCGCCTATGCAGTGAGAGGGATCGTATAACTATAATTTCTTTATTAGAAACTCCGTTATATAAAAAATAAACAATCAAGCAAAGCAGAAAGTACAGTCTAGTCTAGTACAAACAATAACATTTGCATATATCTTTAATTTTGTAGAGATTATACTTCATAGTATTGTTATTTAAATAACTTTCAACAAAACACAGTGTTTTATTAGTAATTACCTGTTTCTTAGACATACACATTTATGCAGTGTGATCATAAAGTCCCATCTTTCATCTATTTTTGTTAATAACAATGTAAACGTTAGAGAAGACATTTTTGTGATACATAATTTTAAAGGTTATGCAGTAGGGTTAATGGCAAACCGAAAACTAAATTTTGTTGAGCCAATCCTAAATAGCAACTATCAATTATTGAAACAGGTTAATGTATTTGATTAGAACAGAACAATTTATAAAAATATTATATTAATTTAATTAATTTTATATTGCCCGCTGGTTTTCTAAAAAGTCTGATAGAACCAGTAAAAGGTAAAGTTATGTATCAAAATGTATTATAAGATTAACATTGATAGGAGTCAAATCGTAATCGAAAGTTATGTTGATAAAAAAAAATACTGATATGAAAGGTATTCATTTGAATTTATAAAATGATAATGGGTTCAAAAAAATATTCCTAGGAGCGAATCTTTTACATTTCAATATAACTAATATTTACAGGAACGTAGAAAATCCTACATTCTTTCTGGCTAGTTTCCAAAACATAGCTTCATCCTCACAAACAGTCGATTGATCTACTTTCAATTCAGTACAAGTTAAAAATATTCATATACGAATTAATCAATAAAATTACCCCGACAAGATGCTAATATTTAGATATTGTCAATGGGAATTACATAATACAAAGATTTAAAACAAGTTTACACTGAAGATTTGGATATGATAGAAACACCAACTCATTTTATTACGAAAATTGTGTTTACGTTAACGATATGGCTAGACAAAGAGCTAACATTTGACGTTCAAGAAATAATATTATCCTTCAATTAGACTTTTCTAAAGCTACAGAAGCTGTTATGGTTGTTAATGTTGTAATTGTGTCTAAAATTATTATTCGATATTATAAACAGTATTATACAATATTAAATGTTGAGCTTGACTTATGAGAAAAAATTACACAGTATAACAAACACACAGAACACAATTCTCATTAAAAAAATACGCCTAAGTTATAGTTTGATTGGTGTAGCTCGTGTATCACTTAAGAGGACGACCTTGTCGTTGAAACGCGTCTGATACTTAGGCGTATTTTTTTATGAGAGTTGTGTTCTGTGTGTTTGTTATACCGGTACTGAGTATTATAAAAGAAGATTAAAAATGAAATGTTTTTAAAATTTTTGATAAATTTGATTGTTCAATAATTTTAAAAACATTTCATTTTTAATCTTCTTTTATAATACTGTTTATAATATCGAATAATAATTTTGGACATAATTACAACAAAATCTTCTCATAACCATGAAAATACCAATCATACATATTTGTTTTCGCCATTCCGTTTACTGATTAATAATTAGTAATATTAATGAGACTTACTGTCACAATAGTCTATGAGTCAATGAGTACGCGTTGTGACTGGGCCTACTGTCACATCGTATATTAAATGTTTAAAGGACTTGTGTGTCTGTATGTGTCGTGTGTTTGTGATTTTTAAACTAAGACAACGGGAAAACCCAGCATAAAACACTCGAAAATAGCTGAATAGCCGAAACGGCCGTAGTGATATAACTATCTACAAAATAGACTATTTTGACGGTAAGTCTCATTAATATATCTAATTGAAAATATCAATGTTTAATTGATTTCATGTCCTCTACCACTTTCATATCAAAACCGAATTATTTATATACCTCACATGAATTATTTATATACTGTAAAAATAAATTTATATATATATATATATATATATATATATATATATATATTTGATATCAGAATACTTCCTATATGGTGTCAGAATTTTTTAGATTACCGGTATCATTACTGAAATATTTATATATTACAATCAAAATGTTTTTATATATTTTATAAAAAAAATGCTACCTCTTGTCTGAATTTCTTATATACCGTCTCTGAATTCTACGTATATATCAATCGCAACTCTTTATATACGGCATCTGAATTATTTAATATCACAATGAAAGTTTGTATATATCTTGTATGAATTCTTGCTATATGCATTGTAAGAATGTTTTGTATAACATATCAGAATTCTTTCCATATCATATAAGAATACTTTCTACATCATATCATTATTCATTCTACACCGTATCAGAGTTTTAGTTGTTTTACTTCTTGTACCCCTGATAGGTGTTTTAAAAATCAATATTATCTACTTCGGGCTTTTCCAACCGTGACGCTATAAAAGAATAGGGGTTCTTTTATTCCTCTTTTTTATAAGACTATATAACTGAGAGGTTTTTGCTTTTAAACAAAATTAAAAGAGTCAATCCTAAAAACAAGAATATAATTTTATATAAATACTGAGAAAGATACTCCTTCGTAAATACCATGTAATCATATAAGATCATATAGTATGTTCGGTGACACTAGAACATAACTGTAGTAACTGTATAACATAACATAGTAGATAACTGTAAATGTAACATTTTTGTTATTACTGTACTATATGTAATTTTTTAGATTCTAACAAAATCTACAAATATGTATTGAATTTTAATAACTCATGCCGCTAGTGAAGTATTCATGTTCCGTATACATACGGTAAAATATACATAACCGAATAATCCTAATTTAGAAACTATGCTCAATTGAATTTTATTAAGTATTACATCAAACGATGATTTAAAACACTAAAAAATATTTAGCATAACACTAAGTACACATAATTTCTATTTCTTAGCAATGAGCGTGATAAAAAAATATGTATGGATATAGTTTATGAATAATTTTCTATTAAAGTTACAAATGTTGAATAACTGACATTTAGAAAGTGTTTGACCAGAACTTTGGGCTAAGGAACATTACAAACATGATCTTTAGAGTATTGCAACAAATATACAATATTATTTGTCAGAGTGTTTGAACAATTTTATTAAACTTAGGAAGATTTTTATAAATAAAAGAACTGGTACATTTTGTAAATTTCCGAGGCTTCAATGTATTTCAATGGGTTTTCTCCCAAAGCACATCCGCTAATAATACTCGTCTAGTGACGGAAAAACAAGATTGGTTAATTGTTAAACATTACAACTGAAAATTAACATCAAACACGCCGCTTTCCTCCAGTTACTAATTATACCTCAGCGAAGCTAGCTGTTAGATTAATCTCCCGGCAAATACTGCAATGACTGTAACAGCTGTTACATTCCCGCCAACTCCTAATTACATACCGTCTAACAAAATCTGTTTTCTAATTTGAGTAAAATAATTTGTAGTGAGAGTTCACTGAATAATATATAATGTTAAAATATATAAACTATTCATTTAGTGCAGTTAAATAAAAATATAAATAAAAACTACCCAAAAATAATTTCCCTGATACGTGATGTTAACATTTTAGTTAAAAAATAATTGTGTATATATTTAATGTGTGCATATTCAATTGAGACTTCATTCGTTTCTTATAAACGTACCGCTTTCTGTATACCACTTCATCAATAATTTCGGTATGAGTGGGGGGGGGAATATAATGATCTTTACTATAAAGTTTTAAATTTATTACTAATATGTAATTTAAATGTTTAAAGTGTTTTCTTGTAAAAGCTTACGAGCCATTCATCAAATTATTTTTTGGTTTGGTGCTCAAATCCCTCAGTAAAACTATTAGGCAGATCATGACGATTTTTTTCAAGATATTACAACTTGACATTGCATTAATTGTGACAAAGTTTAATTTCATTTATGACGCAGAGTTGTAATTGACAAATATATTAAATACACTAACCATTTAAAAATGGTTAATCATTAATATATATATATATATATAAAGTTAAGTAATGTACTGTATATTATTTAGTGAAACGCACATCTCGGCTCACTGGGGCTCGTCAATAGGCTAGTGCCTGAATGACAAATTCAGTATTTTATACTTACACATTGCAAGTCATCACTGATAAACGAGATTCAGTGCAAGTATCGCACACAGTATTTTTCCCCCACAGTTCGATCATCTCTTTAAACAATACAGCTGACTATAACCATAATTTTGGTATTAATGGATAAGGTTTTATCAGGTAATTGACTCCCAGAGTCTGTAAATTTGGTTCCCGTAATTTGGCTAAGATTTCCGCGTTTGATTAGTTTAATTTTGATTACAGCTGATTTAGTGTCCGGACTTGTGTGTAGCCGGTTCCAGTAGCTAGCTACTGAGTAGCATCAATTCGCAGAATAGGCTAATGAGAATAAATTTAGGTTTCACCTAATTGTACCAGTAGACTTTATTTATAATATCAAGTGAAACATTGCAATTTTGTGTGTGTGTGTGTGTGTGTGTGTGTGTGTGTGTGTGTGTGTGTATGTGTGTGTGGGGGGGGGTTGAGTGTGTGTGTGTGTTACATACTATTATATCTCTATGTTTTACCCCATTTGGATGAAAACCTACTTCGGGATTTATTCATGTAAACTCTCCCAAGGAATTTATTCATTACAAAAAGAAAAGTAGGATTTTTTGTATAATATCAAGCTCTTACTGACGACGGACATGGTTTCAATATGAATTAATTATCTTTGAAACTTTTTTCACACCGCTTGATGGCAACCTAGTTGTTTTACAACTATTCGGTTTGAAATTTGTCCGGCTGCAACTTTAGATTGAATGAAACTTTATGAAAGTAATCATAATTGGGTTAAAAAGAACTATATTGTAAGTAATAAATAATGGTCAGGAGCATGCGCACTGCAATAGCTTTCACAGGTTCATATTACTACGCTTTTATGATTTGTGATTCATGTGAACTTGGTCTCTGACGAATTCTATATATACAGTATACATATATATTTACCACCAGACCTAGTAAGGTGTATAAGGTGTATTTATATATGTGTGTATAGCCTATATATATAACCTTCATAGACCTGTAGTTCATTACTAGATCTGGTTATCAAGATAACCATGCTTCCCAGACCTGTATTTCCTAAAGTATAACGTAATTGAAAGTGTTATAAAGAGCCTAAATAACCTCAAAAGCCAAATATCGTCATTTTCAATCGCTTGTTTTCGACAGATATAATGTATTTCTGTAGTTCAATAGTGTCGAAGTAAATGAGTATCGAAATGTTGCAAAAAGAGGTATTTGGAAGACGAATCGCCTACATTTAGTTACAAAATCACAACAGGAACACTACATAACTACCGCATCTTCTATATATTACAACGTCAAATTATATAACGAGATCAATTTGAATGAGTTGAAGGAAGGTTTCAGAATTTACAGTAAACTGTAATTGCAAACTTGAATTAAAAATCCCTCGAGGCGTCACAGCTACAAGTAATATTACACTACGTGTCAGAAGGCTAATGAGTCAATTTCTGCTTAGAAAGCTGCTTCTTCCTCATTTAATGTTACGTTAAATGAAACCTAATTAAACTATGCTTTATTGTTTAGTATATTTTTACCTATAAATATATCAGTTATAATTAAACTGGGAATTTTCATTTTTCGAAACAGAAATTTAAAGATACATATAGTAGAATACATTTGTTTTTAATATTTCGATCAAGTTTAAAAATAAATCAATCTTTCATTTCTAAATATTTTAAAATGTAAATCCAATTAAAATCTTCTTATCAATAAAATTATTAAAATGGTACAACTGTTGCGGAATCTTAAATTACCATTTAAAAGAAATCAAACTATTTTCTACTACAAATTATTTCAATGACTAACAAATCAAAGTTTCAATGACGAAGACATCACCTTTAGTTGCTACAATCATGTAAAGTAGAACCTTTATTTCAATGGACCAATAGATAGAAGTAATTTTCGTTTAATACCACTAGTATTTTTATAGAATACTTTTTTATAAAAATAGAGAAACAGAAATAATAATAAATTTCTTCACAATATCGCAATGGTATAATATTTTTGACAAAACTATTGTATTGCAAAATATGGAATACATAAAAATATGATATACTGTAAATACAGAGGTAAATTGACATACACCATATGTAACATACACCAGATACATCCACAAACTATAATAAAAATGTTTGTAAATTGAGTTATGGAGTAAGTATTGCAGTTAAGCAAAATAAAATATTACTTTGCATAGCATGTGTTACCTACTTACAGCTAATAAGAACACGTGTGATCACACAGTTAATGACACGTGTTTTTGTTTTTACAAATAAATTAAATTAACTACATGCATACATGTATGTATAGTCTGATCTGAAAAATTAATACGGTTATATTAAATTTAAATAAAATTATTATCCAATTTCTTTACTTATTATATCGTTTAAATGTTTAAATGGAAAAAACAAACATAAATTTTTATCATTCTATTTGCATCAAATCTCTTCTAAATGAACTTTTCAGGTAAAAACAATCGTTTAATTGACCGGAAAATGAAACATCCTGTTTTAACTAGACATTTCAAATCTCGTCTGTATATACTATATCTTTGTTTATGCAGTTACAGCGAAAAGTGTGTACCAATCTTAGTCATTTAAGCTCTAAGTGCAAGGAGATTTGAGAGTTGTTGTTTTTTCCGTTTTGAAATGGCATACAGTTACTGTATGTGTCCAAGATTTAAACGCGGATATAAGGATTACCAGCCAATATAAAACTACACACCATAATATGAAATATAATAGTGACAACCTGTTCATACTAACAATTTTTCAATAAGAATCAAATAGACAATGAAATTTAAATCCATCGAAACAATGAACAATTGAATATGAATTAAAACATTTTCGGGCTTCTAAGGGATACAAAATTATCAAAGATATTATTATTTAGATAACAGATTTAAAACGAGCATAACTTGTATACCTATATTATACAATAATATGGACCTATGGAGGCTGTTTTATTCCATTCCGTATATTTTTGTTTATCTTAAATTGTTTAATTTAAGTTGTTTATTTTAAGTTGTTTTTATTTAGGATTTAGAAGTAATATTGTTTTGCTCTTCTTTCTTGTTTTTGTGTATTTTAACTTTAAGTAATGTATTATTGTCATATGTCAATATATTTATTTTGTTTAGTTTGTTGTTAAGAAGGCTTTATTTTTTATCTTCTCTCTTTTTCTCAATCTAAATCATGTTTTGTTTGTCTCAATGTAATAAATGGAATGGAAAATAAAATAAATAAATATGTATAAACTTACTGAACTTATAATGCATAAAGTAGTCCATTTGTTTGTGCATCAAACGAATTGAGCCATTGAAACGCAACCATTGTTGGAGTTAAAAGCTCGTTTTTAGGTAAGGCCGCCATTCCAGGATCTGTATTTACGATGGATACTAGATAATATTTACTACCTCAGGGATCTCAATGAATGTTAAATCACCATACAATGATTAAACCACCTATAATGCATTTGACATTTATGTTTTCTCCCTGTGAGTGGTGTTTGTTGAAGTATAGAGTAGTTGTAGAATTATTTAATTATTTCTTAAACCATGAATATTGTTGCGACAACATCGTGTGATGGACAATATTCACTTTGGGTTTACAAAAACAATTTATTGGATCTAATAAAATGTTCGAAATGTGAGATATACTCCTAACAGAACCATAAGTGTCGGTACTAATTGGAAATTATAAGTTATTATAATTTGTAAATGTTTAATCATTATATTATAACCAGCTCAATAATTTAGTTTTAAATGGAGAAAACGAAATAGTTATTACATTATAATGAACCTATAACAATTTTAGTAATTATTTTAAGGCACATTTAAACTTAAACAATCTCACAATTCAAACGTAAAATATATCAGCATTTTAAAGTGCTTACGTATATACTATTTGTCTTAAAATAACATTTTATAAATTATATTTATATTTGAGATTCTTCAAACAGACTTTTTTAAATTGTTATTACATTTTAATTATTATTACATATTTTTTTAATTTATTTATTTACACGTGATTAACTAAACACAAATTGAAAGTTTAAACACAACTTCACTTTTAATATTTATGAACGTTTCACTTTATCATCAATCCTATCTACGTTACAATAGCCAAACTGAAATATAAACACAAGAGATTTATGAGCGAAGTTATTCTTAACATTAGGCGTCAGTTGTGTTTCTCTTTGTGGGTGATTGCTTGCATTCTTTTTTCATTGATTTACTTTTTATTTTTGAATTTCCTTAGCTACAGCACACCCTCTATAGTTACCAAGATGACCTTCCCCCATTGTACAGACTTTGGTTGCACAACTCTTGGCTTTCTGCATTCTGCTGTTAAATGTTTGCTAGTGTATCTAACACAACGTGATTCTTTGGCACAGTATTTTTAATTGTGCCCATACGATTTACATGTTTTGCATTGGGTACTAACTTATATTTTCTAAACGGCTTGATTTCTATCTGTATTCCCATAATATCTCTGATCCCATAGATTGTTTCGATGTTTTCTTCATTTCATCAGATTGAAATGCAAGCATAAACATATTTAGTGGTTGAATAGTCTTGTACTTTAACTTAGAGACAGCTTCCAGGAACTTGAATTGTTTTCTCTTCATATATTCAGGGATGCCTTCTGTGTTGCAAGAGCGGTGCAGTCTCAGTGCCATTGCTCTAATCGATCTATTCTGTTTGTTTTCATACAAATGACATTTGATCCCAAGGTTGTTTAACTAATCCCGAAGAGTTCTGAACATTCTTCATTGTTTACATTCAATTTAACTCTCTTATCGATGATAACTTTGATCCGAAAGTTTAGAATTGTTGGTTGGCCCACCCCAAAATCCGTACGGCCTGCCTCCTTAGGAGTTGGATTCACCAGTACTGCCGTCTTACCACCTAGGGTATTTTTCGTAAACCTTTTACCCATTGCATATCTGTACGAATTTATATGTAAGAAGAAGACAAATTTAAGAAAGACTCCTTAGAGTTCGAATACTCTAATAGCACCAGTGTCAGAAATGAACAGGTGTTAGCCAAGGGAAGCTGACAGAAAGGATATGAGGGAAGAGAACTAATCCAAGATGAAATGAAAATAGGTTAGTTGTAGCATGGGTAACCCCGGGAATGCTACTACCGCACAACAAGGTATGACCCCATAGGGCGATTTTTAGTCAGGGTTTATTCCCTTAGATTCCTTGAATTATTACTGAGCTGAGTCATTTAAGATCATAATTCGATTTTGGGTCAACTCAAGCAGGATGTAGCTTTCACTACATTGGTAAGCAAATCATACATGCTTACCATTCCAACGGTCTTGAGCTGGATAAGCCGAAATCCTGAGTCCAGAGTGGTGTTTAGACATTCAACTGAGTGACCACCTACCTCTCTAGGCACTTAACCCTAATTAATATATGTAATGGAGTCCAAAACTGCGATTATTTTTAAGTGTTCAGTGTTTCTTTAACATGTTTGTATATTTGTTCCGTACTGTGCCTAACGATGCCTACTGAGTTCTGCGAAAAATTACTTTAGCAACGCCTACAACTAACGAACAGCGGGCAATCAATAAGATATTTATAGTACAGTACTAAGATTTATTACAGATGAAAATTAAAATGTTTTTTATAAAATAAAATAATATAATCTACATCTATTACCAAATAAAATAATTTTGGAATGTTTGTTTAAGTTAGTCTTAGCTATAGAATTACTTAAACATTATGGAATATATGAGTTTAGCTACAAAGTATGATAATATTGAAATAAAATTTACTTTTTGAGAATAAAATTACTAATTACTGTACACGAAATGAAACAGTTATTCGATATAAACACACAAATATCTTTAGTTTTCATTTGTGTTATTTTCATGACGGAAAGTTCTTTACATGATAATTTTTGTTTTTACATTTCTTTTCAATAATCGATTAATTTATAGCTCAGCGATGACCATATTTCGTCGGTCTAGTTGATTAACATAATCTGACTTATAATTTGTTTAGACGTGAAATAAAATAAATACGCTTTTAATAAATTTGGTTACTAGGGTAACGAATGTAAAATTTGTTTTTAACTTTCAATCAATATTAGTTTCTTGCTATTATATTCTTTTGGGGAAAAGTTTTTTTTGCTACAGTGTAATTAATTAAATTAACTTTATTTCATCCTAGTTAATAATATTTTTTAGTTATTTTAGTAGCTCAGACTTACATTTTACTATCACTTATTAATGTTTGCTTAAAACTAATGGAATTTACAACTATAGAATAATAATATTTACTAATATACAATTTGGAGGTTAGGATTAAATCACTTTGTTGGTTATTATAATGTGACTCGTAAATAATTAAAAATATTTACATTATTATATACTTATATAATAAGGGTTGTAATGTTTATAATTTTTTTTTTCGACACTAGCCTACATTATACGCGTTTTAAAACTCGTAAGCCCCTCTTGTTACTTTTTAAGTTCAAATTAGGGTCTACAGTTTTATTCCACGAATTACGTGCTTTTTATCGCGTGATGAATATGGTCAAATCACTGGTCAGAAAAACATTTAAATAAAGCACAAATCTCCTTGAACTGCTATACTACAATTATTACAAGCGAGGTTCGTGACGGAAAGTACAATAATTAGGAGTAGAATAAATATTGGTTTCTTATATGAATAATAGAGCAGGATGCCTAATTACATTTATAATGTCCTAGGAACTTGATAAGGCCAACTAATGTTTTTCTAACTACCTATTACAAATAAGAACTGAGGAGATTTAAAAAATTTGTTGATAAGGTTTCATTAAAATTGGTCAAAAAAACAAATCGTTAAATATTTAGGTTTTCCAGAACAGATGTTAACCTAATATTTGTTATAAATTTAAAGGAAAACAAAGGAATAAAAAAAGGAAAGAAAAGGATAAAACTTTACTAAAAAAATGAAAAATTCTTTGGTAATGACGTAATTTTACAAATCAATGTGATATACTAAGTATAGAATGAGTTGATGTTTTAGTTGAGACATCATAAGTTAAGATAATTTCGTTTGTGTAAACGATGTATTAAACTATCTCAAATCTAGCAAAACTAAACATATTTTTTTTAAAACATAATTGTATTATGTACAGTTCAAGAATAATAAAAATATAATAAATAATCTTTAGAGTAGCATTTGAGTTAAACAACAAAGAAAATTCATATATTTCCCTTAGGTAAACCTTTTTTTTTAATATTCGAAGAAATGGAGATAAATAAGTAATAATAATTGTCAATATCACCATCTAGAAGTTAGATGAAAAGATGTGATAGTACGTAGCCATTTCCAACCGATGGAAATTCTTCGTAGTTGTTACAAAGGATATTAGTAATTCCACTAGCACATAAGCAGCATACTGGCTCGGTGTAAAAAAAAAAAAACCCCTACAAATGTTTACAAAAATTATGTCATTTTTGTCACATTTGCGGACACACACACACACACACACACACTGAAAGGAATGGGCAAACGAAACAATGAATATTGACAGGCGAAACCATTGGTCGGCTAGACTAATTATAAGTGGATATACAAAATAAATAATTGTGTTTTATTATCTTTATAAAAATCGATTTATACCTAAACTCAATTTACACTAAGGATGAGTTTATAGCGCACGAAGATCGCTTAGGCTCTAATTGAATATATAAATAGCTTTGTCAAAAATGTCTGTATAAGTGTATGTGCGCATTGTACGTACGTAATATGTTCGTATGTGCGGACTCATTTTTTGTCGCGCAATAACTGCCGATAACTCAAAAACGAATACACCAATCGTAACAAAATTGCCTTATTTTTATATGGCCAACATATACCTGTAATGACTTTTAGTGAAGATCTAATCAACTTATGAGTTTTACCTCGGATTTTCAGAAACGAGTGGACCGATTATCACAATAACATTGTTAGAAAACAAAAACAAATACGTACAAATATGTATTGATAAGTAAATTTCATCGAGATCGTTCAACTCGTTCTCAAATATTTGGGATTTTAATAAATGATGATTTGAATTTCGATTTTAAAATTTTTAATATTTATAATACAAGAATCAACTGCTACATCGTCTTGAAATTTTTCATATTTATTTTCATATTACTGTACTTAAGAAGAACTGTGCCTTTTTTGGTAAAAATTAGAGCAAATTTTTATGATGAATTTTTATTTTATTTCTTTATTATTTGTTGTACTTTCCTTGTACAAAGAGCGTGCCAAATTTATTTATTTATTTTTCGTGTTTTTTGACAATCACTATGATATTGACGAATCGTAACTTAATGAAACTTTGAAGATATATTTATATAATTTTAACTTGAAAGTGTACAAATTACAGTAATGATTTGATTAAATTGGTAATTTTTTATAGAAAATTATTATTTTACGATTCTTTTGATATGTACATATTTTTGTATTTTGATGTTACAACTACAACTTGAAAAACAATTACAATGCCTACAATGGCATATATATTTTCATAACCAGTACAAATATCTATGCTAAATTTTGAAAATTAACATAAATATTTAAATATGTATTTGATTAACGATTCAACCTCAACCCGTCCGCTTGAATTAGTGTTGCATAATAATCCATAAATGTATTATAATCAAATTAATTTGAAAATCTAACTTTCTGAACGCAGGGTAAAAATAGTTGTCTATGTATGCTAATGTTGAATACCGGTTTCGAGAAAAATACTGCCAACTCAATTGGCAGTGCCTTTTTTATCATCATAAGATCAATTTTATAATATATTAATGCACTGCTACTAAATTTGTAAGTATAATGTGTCCAAAATGTATATGTACGGCGTTATTTTTTGAACGATTGTAGATTAACCAATAAAACTTAGCACATCAATATTATACCCTAAATCCTACTTTTTTAAGCAACTATAAAATTTCTTATCGTCTTATGGGGACGGCCTGAAGGGAGTTAAAATAAAATCCTAAATGAGAGCATAGGTCGAGTTTTACGTCATCATATTAAAGGTCTCTGTTAGAAGAATACTATGCCGTAAATCGCACCTCAAAAGGCTCACCCTTTACAAAATGGCGGCGGATTAAGGATACAATGTTAGGCTTGTTTAAAATGGCCTAATTTTATTCCTTGGTATGAATTACACCCCAAAAATTCAAACTGGATGTAAGGAACAATTTTTCTTGAAAGTGAGTGACTTTTCACCTTCAGTGTAAACTGTCTACAAGGATGAGGAAGAAAATTTGTGTAGTGGCCTTACCAACTAATTTTAAACTACTAATAACGAAATTCGTTAAGATTCCATCACCAAGTGCACACGTGAACGAAGTTTCTCGAAGATTACAATTAATTGTAAAGTCTAAACTTCGATCGATAATGCTGCAAGATTGTCTAGATTATAGATCCATTCATTGAACATGAGCTTGCCGTAAACGCGATTATGAGAGTATTATTCAAAAGTTTTTAAAAAATGGTCCCCATTGAGAGGAGAATAGCCTTCTAACAGTTTTATTGTATTTTTAAGTAGTTTTCATAGTTTACCTATATATTTGGATTGAACATTCCTATTTCAAACCTATGCCAAAATGAATTTTGCTTGAATAAACTCATCAAAATTTAACCTGTAGCACATGGGACCCATTCAGGTGATACGTCAGCCTAAAAGGCAAACCACATTTGTTTTCACACAAACAGCGTTTTAGCACCATTACTTACTTTTAATGAAGTAATGTTCACTATAGTTCATTTCTTATTCAGTAGATATAAAATAAGAAATAATTTTTTGTTTTAAAACTAAAGGGCATGGTGCAGACCTACTGTCGGTGACAGAAAAGCAAAAAAGGGTTGTATTGTGTCGTAAAACTCATAAGTTGGTAGTTTTAGATTGCAAGTATTTTTCTCCAATTAGTTTATTAAATCTTAAATTATTGTTGTCATAATGTATTTAATAATTAATTTTTATTCATATTATTTTATTTCATTTAAATTAAATTTTAAATATTACAGTTTTCTTTTAAAGTAGGCTAAATCTGTGTATATTTTTCTATTACATCAATACTACCAAACTTGTACCATAAATATAGAACAAATTTATATATTCTTGAAACGTTCATTCACTTTAAATTATGCAATATTTATTTTGTTGAAATATTGTTGGCTATTTTATAAACATAAGAAACCTAACCATTTTATAATGTCCATTTTAAGTAATTCTATATTATAATATGCAGAGTATAAAGTATAGTATTGTAAACAGTGAAACGTAAAGTTTGGTTAAAAACAAGTATTGAACTAATTTGATTAAAATCATTTTGTACACTTAACTACATAATTTTATTAATAAACGAAAATTATTTCCTTTTTACGTAAAGGCATAATAGTCTTAATAGTTTTAAATATATATTTATATATATGAATTAAAATCAATATTATTTGGATAATTACATTACTAAGGTGGTATTATTATGGATTGTATTTCTAGTACAGCACTCTGGTTTTAAGCTCAATTGATGTAAAACTACTGTACATCGTTTAAAAGTAAATTAAGCAATTAATTTCAATTGGAATCCTTTTTGATATTGTGCTACTGAAGTGGAAAATCTTCTTCAATGAATAAGCTGATAAATCATTTTCTGATCCACTTTAGAAGACTCTAAAAACGAAAATAAGATCCAATTATCGTACATTAATTATTTTTAAATGATAATTAATATTTATCTCAATCAATCATTATTGAAAGTTAAATCTTAAAGTTTAAAAGTATAGAATGTACAATGAATTGGGCAAAACTGTGGATATATATTGGCTTCTAATTCAAATGAAAATGATTTTGCCCGGTTTTCGACAGGTCCGTGTGTACTCCTATGTAATGTAGCTATGTATTAAAACTATATACAGAGTGTGAAATAATTAAGCTCGAAAACAAAAATGGTATTAAGGCCGATAAAGACAATGTCTTCGTAATATTTAATGTAGAAGAATATAATCAAAAAGTAAAAGTGTTTATTGAAAGTTATAACATTTTATAATTACGTAAGAATCCAAACCCAAATTGTTTAACAAATATAAACAAAATTAATTCTTACGTATTAATTATAACCTTTTACGCATTCTTAAAATGATAAATCCTTCTGCTCCTAAACTTCAAGGTTTGCATAAACGTCATAAATAGAATTGTTCAATGAATTTTACCTCCGCTCCAACTCATAAACTACCTAAAGTACTTGGTAGGATAATAAGTCAATCTGTTATATTTGAATACACAGTTAGCACGAGAAATAAGGAAGATTGGATCTACAAAATTAAGAACAACAAAATTCCTCCGGTGCCGTAGTGACGGTCTTCGATACTGTAAAATCTTTTTACCAATTTTCCTGTAAACGAATCTCTTATAGTTCTGCATAACAAGATTAGAACAAACAATACCTTGTCCCATGTCAAACTAGAAGAACTCCAGCTGTTGTGAAGAGCGGTACTCAGACCGAATTAACTTATTTCTTGTTCATTAGTAAATATTACCTTCGTTATGATTACCCACTTATGGGTTCAAAGTTAACTTCTATTCTCGAAACAACTTAAATAATTTTGTAATATCCGACAATATAATAAACCCCAATCGAAAATAGTTTATTGACATAGATACGTTGAGGAAATCTTATAATTGAATATGGAGAATAGTAGGCAAATAGATTACTTAAGATTCACTTCTGTACTTAAAGTTAATACCAATATTAATTCTTTGGACTTAACTATTTATTACGTTATGTTTTACCCATACGCAAGCCAACCTATTCTGACAAAAGGAAACATGCCAGCTCTAATCATCCCCACTCACACAAAATGGCGACTTTTAACTATATGATACATAAGCTATTAAACATGTCGTTAATGAAGGAAGAATTTAACACTGAATTTTATACAATCAAAACATTGTAAACCCGTCTAGTACTGAAAATGGACACCTTGAACTTAAAGCCAGAAGGGGTATGGTTAAAGGTAAACACCGAGAACAAAAAAAAAATCATGTTTATGACTAAATAACAAGTTTCGATAAACAATAGCCTTCAGGGAACGGGGGTATATAGTGGTCTTTAAACCCAACTACAGTTTTAAAAATCACCTCTCGCTTATCAACAAAAAGACTCCAAGATCTTGCCATTAGAAAAAACAGGTGTTTACAAGCTAAAATGCTGTGAGAGTGACTCATTTTACATAGCACAAATAGGTACCTATTAGTTTCAGTAAACGATACCAGGAACAAATACAAGCTTTAAAAGCACCTGACGAACTTGTTGTATGCCAATACCAACAACAAATTATCAGATTCAAAACCTGGAAATTTGACATATGTGTAGGAAGGCCAAAATTAGGAAAGATTAGGTTAGGTTAGGGAGTAGCGATTTAAAATCATTTTAAAAAGCCTTTGAATATCCTTACCTGATGCCATGTATGAAGAAATAATTAAACCATACGTCAACATGGAGACAATTTAATCCTAACGGTTGGTAACATGAGCTGATTTATTGATTAAACCCTTTTAAATATTCTTACCAGTCGTGTTTTTGAAAAACTAGTTGTTTTTTGTGTATGTTTTACATGTTATAACGCAGTCTTTAGTGAAACGGTAACATGACTCTATACATGATTTGTGATTAAGTGTTTTATGTTTTTTGTGTACGGTGTTTTTAAAATGTGATTAATCGGGAATCAGTTTTAAGCATGTGTAAAAATTTGCATACTTATGACAGTACGGAAAAAACTAAAATTATTCAATTATATTTTGTTACTTTTATTAAAATTATTTATTTTGAATTAGGTTTAGGCACACTCTGTATGGAGCTATTCAATGCTTAGTCAAACGTCATTCTCCGTGAGAAAGAAACCAGAATTAACAGTTTACACAAGACGTTTACCCTACCATGTAATTGACACATTCGCTAAGTTATTTACTGGATATGTATATACAAACCACATGGTGAAAATGTTGGGCAGTTTTTAAACACTTACATTTTTCAATATTCATGAAAACAAATAGCCTAAAAGCCATAAATGAGTTCATTTTTCAACAATATTAAAACAAAATAACATTGATTTTGAGAAAATTGATCTTTTGTAACGGGTCCATGGATCCTTTTTCACCTATAAATACCGAACGGGGATTTTTTAGGACGTTGTGACAATGAAATTTGTTTGATTTTACAGGCTACATTTCAGACAAATTTGATCAAAATTGTAAAAATTAATTTTGAGAAAATTATGATTTTTACCTTTGGTCTAACAGCAGCTACACTAATTTTTTGTTATGGTAAACATTTAAAAATCCACCTTGAGATAAAGCAGAATTATACCCACATACTATTAAATGTAATAAAAATCAATCCATTCGTTTGAGTTGTCCATTGCATAGACAATAGTCAACAATCAACAACAAAAATCAGCCCAACACCACCATTTTACTCACTAAATCTTAGAACAGATATTACCTGATAAAAACTAGGCAGCAAATATTCAGCCTATCACAAAACATTTTCTTAACTACGTATAATAATATGTGAAAACGAGAAATAAACTGTAAAATGATTAGACCGTGGTAAAATTACAAATGAAAACCAAATTTGGAATACTTTCACAACACTGGCAGAGATACAGGTTCTTTATTCAACCATCTCTAACAATTTACTGAATCTTGGATTTTATAATAATCTATTAGTAATCCTGCACTGTCAGGATTACTCGTGTTAAGCTGCAGGAAGCAATCAAACAGGATTTCTATAATTGTTTCCAAATGAATATTCTCACAAAATCCAGTCTCAAAAAGGATAGTCATTTAATTGTCGTTTTATTGCTTGTACGGAGCATTTAAATTTTAAAGTAAACACTTGGAATTCTATTAATGAATTACTTTCAGTATTGTAGAGTGTGTTGTATATATTTCATAGAGCTTATTAAGACAAAGGTTATTGTAATAATATTTTTATTTTACTTTTTTTAATAGTTCCTTTGAAATGTCCAAATATTGTAGTTGAATATGTTATCAGTGGGATCTCTACTAAATTATTCAAACCGCCAAGCCTACTAACTACTCGTACAATTGTTGGACTTAACATCCGTCTAAATGCCCTATTAGCAACACAAATTGTCCCTTGTTACAATCTGATAGTTGTGATTTTCATATATGTATGAGTATGTAGAAAAGTATGTATGTAGAAAAGTAGACGCTCACAATTAAATATTGTATAAAGGAATGTATAACTAACATATATTTTTTAATTAGACTTTATTATCTTTGAAATAAATATAAGAAGTTATTATATGTTATTTAAATATGTTATTAATTAAGATATTTACTATGTATTCAATCAAGAAGTGTAAAATAAAGGCAATAAATAATGACATTGGTTACTCGATATACTTTAAATTTTAATTTTCAACGCGGATTAAAACAAAATCAGTGGAATCTCGTATTTTATAAATTTACTGTTTGATGATGCTTATGTTGAATTCTAAAAGAATTCCTACTTAAAAGCTAGTAAAACTTTCCAATTTCCACAACAATTAAACAACACTAACAAAATAAGGTTTCAGTTATTATTCATTGTTACTTGTATACAGACATCTTCCCATTCTCCAATATGGTCTGAGTGTTGTAACTCATGAAGATGACGACTTTAGTCAGTGAAACATCGTTTTGTTTGCCTATTTTGTTGTTGTGGATATTAAAGTATTTCATTAACTATTGAATATGAATTTTCCACAAGTTTTCATAAATAAATTTAAGTATTTTTTGTATGTTTTATCATCTTTCATTACAAATTTCTGTAACCTATTTTATTCTTTTCATTCATTCAAATTCTTCCGTCTGTGTTGTAACGATATCATGATCCCAATTAAATTAAATTTCTATAAAAAAAAACATCAATCATGAAATCTAAAAATAAATAAATTAAATATAACTTGAATAAAATAATAAATATAGAACCATGTTAAGAAACAAATGAAGAGAAAACGGCAGATGCCGCCTGTAATAAAAAATGTACCTGTTAGGTTACAATAGCACTAGGATTTCAAGAACCTTGAAGCCAACACGTGTGTACATAACGGAATTCTTAGGGTAGCAGAGTTTTTACTAGAAAAAAAAAGAGAAATCAAGGGAAAGCAGCATCATAACGGTATTTTAGAAAAACACAAAAAACGCAAGTAGAAAGTAGGTCGGCCAATCGGAGACGCTCCAAACTTAAAAAACACAACGGCAAAATTCAAAAACAACCAGTAGGAATTGCGAAAGTTCGTAAGCAGAGAAAGTTGGTAGAAATCCACAAATCAGCGAACAGGGCGCGAAAACCAGTGTTTTAGAGAAGGAGTATTAGAAAATAGTTTGTTGAAGGGAGTCTAACAAGGGTCGCCGAGACGTAAGGACGCGTACACAGCTAGAAGGCGCTGTGTACAAAAGAATTGGTTTTTAACAGCGAAATAAGGGACTAGAAGTCTCTTTATATTGAAAAGTTTCGATAAGTTTAAATTAAAGTAGAATCGAAGTAAAGGAAGTTTTAAATTAGAATAGGAAGTTAGATTTGGAGTTTGTGGAGTTGCTTAATAGAAAGGCAGATCAGGAAAAGGAGGTTAAATTCACAAGAGGCAAAGGAGACAAGTCATCGTAGCACAGGCGCTGTAATTTTGGAACGACTACAGGGAAGGAGAGACAGATTTTGGGACGACTTCAGGGAAGGAGAGACCTATTTTGGAACGGCATCAGGGAAGGAGAGACAGCGTTAATTACCAACGAATAAAGTGTTTTGGGCAGTGTGGTGTTTTTGTGTTTTGTTTAATAAAAAAGTAAATTAAAGTCATGTGTAGTGTATAGTGCTAACCGATCGAGAAGAAGGACCAGCCAAACTGATAAGTACAAAACCAAATTGTTAATCATTAAATTCACTTTGAATTGATTTCACTTTCAATTGAGCCATTCAAAAAACCCAAGACCCGAGTTGTTTTAAATTAATTGTAAAAAACTGAGCTAGCCGAGATTAATAAAAAATATGATCAATGTTAATAATAAATTAAAGTATTAAATAAAATTTGTAAAGAAAAATAATAAATTAAAGGAACTGATAATTTGAAGGTACAGATTTTAACAAGAGTTAAAATAAAGTAAATTTTGTATTTTAACATATCTATGATAATTAAATTTAACTTTAAGGAATGAATGGAGAGTAAATGGTTTCATTAGATAAGTAAGTATTAATTTCATGTATATGTTTATTGCTGTAGTAATTTTATTCTTTTAAAAAATTAAAAGAAAGAGTTTGTTTATCCAGGTAAACGGTGTTGTTTATGAGTATAATAATCATAAGTTGTTCCTTTTTAGTAGTGTTGCAAATAAATAAGTAAATCTAACATCTTAAATATTAGATTGACACGACAACGTGTGACTTTTAAATAAAATAATTATAAATAACAACTTCATTGTTATATTTGGTCGCACAACGTGTGGCAAGATTAAATTAGATTAATCAAAATAAATATATAGCATCTGTAATGTTATAGTGTTTATTATCAAGCAGTCCGACTGTCAGTCTGGAGTTGTCCGACGGACTTCCTTTCCGTTTTATATTGTCGAAGAAATAATGAATCTTAAATCTTCATCAATTGTATTTAACGATTCATTCATTTATTGTGTTTAATATGAGGTTTTATTTCAATATGAATATCTTTTATAGGGAGAAAAATTATCCTTTTGTTTTATTTAAGTGAGTACACCCACAAGAAAAAAAACCGGTTATAGAAATAAGCAGTTTTTTTTTAGGAATCAAATGATTAATAAAAATATGAAGTTACAAACATACTGATTATTAGTCACCTTTAGTTGAGAGGCATGGACTATGAAGGTGCAAGATAATAATGCCTTCGGCGTATTTGAGCCACTCATACTATGTACAATATACCCGTATTAAAGGTTGATGAATGGAGAAGGAAAAATCCTATTTACCATGCTTGTAACATAATTTTCTACTATATTTCTGCATGTAGGAAAATGATTCATAAAAAATGAAATAGTTCATAATAAGTATTTTACGTTTAACAACAATTTCTTTGTCTTACGTATATTTATGATCTGTGAACAGCACAAAATGAAAAAGTTATATTTTGCATATATTTATCGAAACTTGTGAAAAATGAGTAATAATAAATATGTAATGAAATATTCTATTAAAAATCCCAATAACAAGACTATGTTTAACAACTTATCATTATCTTTAATAATTACTTGAAGCTTATGGCACTGACCCAAATATGTTAGGCCTATGACTAATGCATCAGCAAAGCATAGTGGTCATGCCTCTAAGTCGGATATTACCAAATGTGCACAATTAATTTCAGTTTTCAGCCAATGATATTACATGCTTCTACTACTTTAACAAGTTGAACACGAATAATATATTTCTCATTTCAACTCAATAACTACTCAATAATAATTAGTAACTGTACTCGCCAAACCAACTGAGTTCGAAATCATCGTAAGAGTTAAACCAAAACGTAAATGACTATTCTTATGGTGAGACGGATAAGCAAATTTACAAGAATTTTAAATGATTGCATTTGAAACACAGTAGACTATGGAAATTTGTAGTATAATTTAAGTTTTGTTTTAGATATTATTTTAGCTTTAGTTTTCCACTGTGGCATCGCGCAATTACATATAGTTATATTTTTCCATGAGTGTCTGTTTTCTTCGCATATTTTTATAATTTCTAATTATTAGAAATGCGATAAAGTATTACGTACTAGAAGGAAGTTTATTTCCAGTTATAAACAGAAAGCATTAGTACATAATACTACTAACTGCTTATTTTCAGTACTCTTTGAATGTTCAAGCTGCTTATGTTAACTCCCAATCAGCTATGTTAAAGTCCTAATGAACGGATTATTATAGAACTTTGTATAAAGGATTACCAGAGCTTTAAGTTTGCCTTGAATGCCTTTCATGGGTCTGTTACGCTATGAAAATCCTTTGTATTATTAAATACAGTATTAGTTGCTTGGTAACCTGATTATTACTTGGCAGTTGTGTAGGTCTATTTATTTTAAACAATAACATTATTAATTATTAATTTAAAATTATTGAGTTATTTGAATTTATTTTAATTTCAGGTAGCTTTAATCTGCGGAGTGAGCGATTCTCTTGCAGTTAGAGAATCCAAGTTGCCACTGTACATGATATGTACATTTTCTCTTTGTCCTTACATATGAGAAGATGTCTTAACTGAAATGGTTGGAGACAATCGACCCAAGAATTCTTTCATTTATTTTTCAAGTTCTGTGGAGAGTTAGTTATTATCTTACCTGCTACTACAAAAGTCATTTACGGCGTTCCAAGTTTAAATTTTAAATTTCTTTGCACATTTTTAATCTCTGCAATCTCTTCCATTTACGGAGGGTTTTCTATTAAATAGTATCTCGAACATATCACTTTTTAATTTAATTTAATTTACTTTGAGTTTAACTGGTGGGTAACACCATATTCAATTCTTCGAATCAACCTTGCTTTTGAATGAGAGGTATTTTTAAACTTATAGGTTCAAATAAATACAGAGACGAGATTTAAAAGATTAAAAAAGTACTAACATTTTTTTAAAAACAAATTTTAAATTTTAAAATCTACAATGTTTTTGTCTTAAAAATAAATTGAGTAACCTAAAAAACAATAATGACTATTTTAAATATTCCCTTTAGTATTATATTATAAAAATTACCTAAATCTTATTTCCAAATAAAACTATGCATTAATTTGTATACAACCTGTAATATTTAATTATGTAAAATTACCCTTTTAAGAACTACATAATTATTTAATATACAATTGCTTACTTACTATACACAATGGAAATGTTCTCATATATCCGTACTTATACTATATTCAGTGGCATTTCATTTTGATTTCATTACAGATCTAACTATTTTAAAATTACTTGCCACGTATCTGAGGATCCACGTATATGAGCCAATTTTTATCAATGGAGTTTCTAATACTTAAATCATACCTTACTATTACAAATAATTGATTCTGAGTTATCTGGTTATGATTTGGTTTCATTGATATTAATTTGATTTTATATTTATTTTAATTTTATTATTAATTTATTTATTTTGATATCTAATTTACATCAATTTGAAATTACAGTCTACTTACATAATTTTTTGCGTTTCTGATCTTAACACTTTAAGTTTCACTTCACACACACACACACACGCACAATTTACTTTAATGTCATGATATATTTTATAATTTAACATTTTAATTGTTTACTCAATACTTAGCATTTGATTGTTTAATGCATTTTATGGCATATGTTGCTTTTGAAATACATTAATTATTTTTATTGATGAAGTTGTTTAATTTTAAAATATTGATGCATTTGGTTTTTGGAATAGCTTGATTTTATTATGTCTGGTTAATTTATTTAATGTCTGGAAATTAACAGAGTCCTCCCTCATGGTTTTTATTAAGGCTGTAAATAATTTTTAAAGAATATTGTTTTAATTAACAGTATCATACGTTAATATATCCGCCGCTTGCTTCTAATTGAATTGGTTTCTCCATAAAGTATTCCCATTACATCACATAGACGGTAGTTCACAGAGGTGAATTCTCGGGGTTTTATATGTAGTTTGGTTATTGTTATGGAATGTTTAGATCAATAATCATAGGCTTGTCACATATCTTTATTAAAACCTGAACTGGTCCCCTTGTCATAACTGATTTTCATCTTAATTTTAGGTTTCCATAGAAATTATTTTAGAGATAGTATTTTTTTAATATATCTCTGAAAATATGAAATATATTTGCAAAACAACTTTAAATATCAGATTTATGTATAATAAAAATATAAATTTAAAAATTAATGTATTACAGAATCATTAATTAATCATGAATCTAATTTCAGAAACACCTATAAAAATTCTCCAGAAAAATATTAGACCAATAAAATATTACTATGAAATTATAACATAATAAAAGAAAAAGAGTGTTCCGAGTAGGCTTAAGCGTTTAATCTTTTACAGCTACAAATTTAATAAACAAACCCACGCTGTGGTGATGTTATTGATGGCAAAGTTCTTGTTTATTACCCGCAGCGTTTATTACTAAGATTTATATATTGATAAAGGTTTTGTTTAATTCACCAATTTTCCTTCTTTCGACCAACTCAGTTAGATCCCAATATAATTTAAAAACCTGTTATTAACTTCAAATTCCATTTAAAATCCAAATTTCTGTCAACTATAAAAAGAAAATAGATCTGCATGTTATTTGAAAGGAATAAATAACGAAGATATTAGTTGTTAATAGTTGTTTTAACAATACAAGGAAATATAATTTAAATGTAAACCATTTATATTGTAATTTGAATATTAATTAAATTTGTAGGCTATTGTTCTAATTTTGTACATAATAATCAAAATTAATTTATTGGAAAACTTTAAAACCAGAATTAAATCTCTTTGTTGTTAGACCCACAATCAATTTCCCCGTAATTAAGGTATTTGTAAAAAAATAATAACTATGAAAATGAATTGTAATTGATGACTTTTTAAAATCATATATATCATACGATTGGAAATATATATAAAAAATAAAATAAATAAATAAAAAAAAAACATTGAAATCTAGTGCACATTGTGAAAGCTAATTTGTTCTTAATCTGTTGAGACGCTTAGCATGTATTAGGAGATATTCAAATCAAATTTTTAATAATCCTTCAAGAACCAAACTTGCTTATACATTCGGAACGTTGGTTCAGTCGTATAGTATCGTGATGAGGTAGAATGACGTATAGTGTTAACTTTGACTGTTGAATGAATGCTTCCGCCTGATAACGTCTGTAACAAAGTCCAGCCATAGGTTAGCAGTATTAGTTTCAAATTATAACAACAATTAATTGTATGTATAAAAATATAGAATGTGCTAAGCGAAGTACATACATTTTTAACGCTACCATTTATTTGATATTTAATCTGTCTTCATTAAATTTGTGTGTTTTTAACTCAGTTACCAAATGTTATGAAGTTTAGAAGAAAAAAAATTCGTTAAGGACAAGGATTTTAAAACAAATGTTTCCTTTATAAAACTTGGTACCACTAAAAAATTTTCCCCAAGGTTCCTAGAACTGGACATTGGTAAACCAGCTAGGAATAAAGAGCGTCCTCTGAAATCATATGTGTGTGTGTGTGTGTGTGTGTGTGTGTGTGTGTGTGTGTGTGTGTGTGTGTGTGTGTGTTGAGACGGATTGACAAGAGTCATTAGTCTCATGTCCAATTTAAAGCGAGTAAAATTGCCGCGCTAAACCTTGTAGAGTGGGGACGAAGGGAGGCGATGACGTCACACCAGTTCGAGACCAAAGTGTCTTGTCTGAACAGGAAATGTCAAACTGTCTTCGTTCCTATTCTATTAAAAAACTAAATTATTAATATAAATAAATATTCAGTAGAGTCAACCGACTAATAATATCAACAAATAAATTTAGAATCATCTAAAACAAAAAAGTTATTCAAGTTTTTAGAAGGGCTCAAAAACCTAAAATTTGGAAAAAGG
This sequence comes from Aphrophora alni, assembly GCA_963513935.1. Classification (NCBI taxonomy): domain Eukaryota; kingdom Metazoa; phylum Arthropoda; class Insecta; order Hemiptera; family Aphrophoridae; genus Aphrophora; species Aphrophora alni. The sequence continues at coordinate 87,578,240 of OY740768.1, forward strand.
TTAAATTCAAAATTCAAGAAACATAGAGTCATAACTAAGTGGGGAATTAACAATAATCACAAATAAATAATAACAAATAATAATAATAAACAGGTGAGAATGGACTTAGAAAGTCATTCTTGGGGAGTTTTTTGGATTTTTTGAGTTGAAGGGGGGATATATTAAAAAATAATAATAAGTACAATTGAAGAGACTACAATAGGGAACAATAATATGCACTTAGATTCAAGTTTCAAATTAAAATGAGGGAGATATAATAATCACCAAAAGTAAAACTTTAAAGCCCAAAAGCGGTTAAATTTAAAGTTAAAGGGGATGTATAAGTATGAAATTATGTATATCTAGTTTGTAGAATTGTAATACAACAAAGCAGAGATAATAATATATAATGGGGGGTTTTTTATGAACAATAAACATGACGACAAAAACTTTTGAACTTCAAGGACGTATAACTCGAGAGCCAAGCGAGATACGTTAATCGTACAAACAGATCTTTTCGTCAGTGCAGTAGAGGAATAAAACTTAGTCCAAAGAATTTCGAAGAAGGACTTATATCGGAAGTTCAAAAGAAGAAAATCCGACTTTCGATAAAAGTGCGACAACTCGCGAACAAAGCGTACGAGGACGACGAATCAAGTTCCACAAGACCCATAAGATGGAAAGGAAGAAGAATCCGAAAAGAACTTGATGATCGGACCAGCCGTTCGAAAGTTACAGCGAGTTGAACGAAAAAATGTCCAAATTCGAAATTTTCAGGAAAAAACATGAAGAGTGACGTGCGCATCTCTCCGTCAGAGTACAGGCGTTGGACTTTGAATTGCCAACTTAGAACACAAGTAACACTCAAAAATAAAACCAGTGAATTATCTATTAAAAGGTGTTTTAATGGAGAACAAAGAAAGAAAACTATTCAGTAGATAAAAACTATGATTAGTTAAAAATATAGTATAAAAATTTCAGACCAAAAGGGCCTGAAAATACTTAAAAGGAAGAAAATACTTTTCTTGACGAAAGGGAAGAAAATTGGTTACCTTTTGTGGGAAATTTCCCACAGAAAGGGAGACCGAAAATTATCCGTCGTAATACGGGTACTCTTGTAGCAGAATCCGAGCGAAGAAGACGTGTTCTCCTGTACCAGCCTTCAAGCAGAGAGGAAACTACATTTGTCACTCTACTAAATTGGACATAGAAAAATTTCTACTCATTTCGAACTTCAAGGCGACTTAGCAGATCGAAATCGAGACCAGCATTCAACTATCTTGCAGTCTACAGGATTTGTATTGAAAACATCGCATCAACATTAGACAACTTTAACAACTAACTTCAAAATCAACAAGAACTTCATATTAAAGTGCGAAGGTACAATAAGCTTAAGGAATAATTCGCAAATATTAACTTCATTTTAAATATAACTTCATTTGGGGAATTAATAAAAATTAAATTCATTTTTATAATCTCTGCTTTGGTGTTATAGATAATTAATAATTAAATACGACTTTTTCAGTACAGGAAAAACTGTCTGTAGTTCTGTCTGAAAAGTCTAGCGTTTTTATTTTGTTTAGGATATAAGAAATATTCTATTTTGATTTTGTGAAATATTTAAATTGTTTTGTTGTTGTTTAATTAACTTTGTTGTGAGATAAATTTTGAAATTGCTTTTTAATTGTTTTAAAAGAAAGATTATATACGCAATTCGTTTCTAAAATTTGTTGTGTTTTCTATTTATCCATTCTGTACATGCAAATAACCTTGTTTATGATAAATATTTTATGTGTGCTCTGGTTAAATATAATTTGAAATTTTAAAGAAATTATCATCAGAACTTAAGAGCCGATTTCTTCCAAAAGGCACTTCCCCAGAGAAAGAGAGTGTTACTAAAGAGAAAGAGTTAAATTATCGAGCATTGAGATAAAATTCAGGGAATTTTGCGTATATTAAAAATTAGTAAGTTTATGAGGACAAGCTCATACTTACTAGAGCCAAGTATTGCGATATCTTTGATTGTATAAAAGGTAAAAGTGAGCATCTTGGCCTTGCCCGAGTTCGTTTCAATATTTTCCTTTATACGTATGTAAACCTTGCTATTTCCATATAGTTAAAAATATAAAATAAATTATTACTTAATACGTATTATTTCTGACATTTCCTCAAAAACAAATGTTTTGTAAATTATACAATTACATAAATGTGATTAAAGTAAAACGTAAAGTAATCGGATCGTTTACACTACCAATGACTTCAGCCTTCAGACAACAAAGCTCATCAGTAGTTGGGGTAAACATTTCAGTTAAGACAATCATTATTCTACGGTTTATATACATCACTGAGTACAGCATAATACTTTCTATCTCTTTGATTCCAATTAATGTTAAATCTCGACCTCAATACATTAGAAAGCTATTGTGAGTGACTTTAACTTTGAATAATTCTCCCTATGAGTTTTATTTTGATTTGTTTAGTGTATAGTAGTTCCAGTATTATTTACTGCTTCTTATGATCCACAAATATTCCTTGAGGTCCAGACAACAGAATGGAAAACATTAAAATAAAACATTCAAATGTAATTAAAATTGTAGTAAACAAAGGCATAATTTAATAAAATACACAAAATACAAGTGTTATAAATATAAGTGATTTTGTGTTTTTTTTTTAATAAGCGTACTTTTTTTATAAAAGTGTTTTAGGAGATTTTTTTCTAAATTTATATATAAGAAAAGAACAATGGGACATTAATTTTGTTAGTAAATAAATAATATATGTAAGGTGAAATATATGATTTGAGAAATATTATGTTTATAAATTTAAAAGTGGACACGTCCAAGTTTTAAAATACCACAATCTAATAATAAACCCATCGATTGCGCAGGATTGTACGACTCTTTAACTTTAAACAAAACGTAAAGTTCAAAATCCAAATTTTATCATGAACAAAAAAGAAAAATACCACTCATTCAACCGTGGTAAGTAAACATACACACTTACTGCTCGTTATGAAACAGCTGCTTTAGCTAACGGATGAACACCCAAATCAAAAATAAATCTCTAACCAACATACTTGACACAATCGGCATTAAATTGGTATAAAAATTATATACAATAAACTAAGGCACAGAACTAAATTAGGAAAATGCTAAGCAAAATATGGTACTTTTTTTTCTCCTACCACACTTCAGTCCACACACAAGTCCAACACTTCAGATGATATCGGATAATAGAATACAAGCGACAAACGATCCCGCTATAAATTATTTACTACTTGTGGAAACAATTTGTAGAAAAATGAATCCAAACATGGTTGAGAGTCAGATTATCTATCATTCATGTAATTCAAGGTCTACTAACTGAAATTTGCGAAAATATTATAATCATGGACAACCCAATTCTAGAACAAATACAAAATAGTTTATGAAAAACGAAAAAAACTTGTTTTACAAAAGTTTATTGAACAGAAATATTGATAAACCAATTACACCTTAAACTCTAAACTATGACAATATAAATACTATAAATTAAAAAATGGAACACTTAACCAAAATGGTAAATACAATTAGTATTAAGACAGAGGAAAAAATAGGAAAATATCCAAATATTAGGAAACAATTTGGGCAACAAAGAGATTATCAACTCACCAAATACAATATAGAAAACAAATGTATGCAACATTTAAATACACAGAGATTTCCTACTGAAACGATTAAAAACAAAACATGATTAACAATTCACTTTTCCATTACCTATATTATTTTATATTCGAAAATCCCATTACCTGCAAATAAACACCATTAAACATGGTGAAAATATATGAGTGGGGGGTGGTTGACCAAAACTGATATTAAACACCGGCCACGTGCCACTTTACAGCCTGGTGGTAATACAATTTTAATAATACAAATTGAAATCGCAAACTCGCATCAAGCCTGCCATTACCAAGATCTTATACAAATACTTAGCTTATTATTATGTAAATAATTATAATTTATATTCCCTTTTTTTAGATAAATTTTATTTAGAACTAACCAGGGGGTTGTTTATTTACATATGGGGACTAAATTAGTTCTTTTCAACTATTGTTCGAACCGGCCAGATGAATAACAACCATACATTAAACGCATATTATAAAACAATAAATAGGAATTTCATGATATATAAAAATAACGAATCTTTCTTATTTAAATGTAAATGTAAATAATTGTTGAAAAACCCAGAGAGGTGAATACGAAATGAGGTTAATGTATTTAAATCGGCAGCCAAGATATGATCGCTTAATATATTCCTTACAGTATTGTTCCTTCCGTCAATTATAATGGAGCAATCTTGTAAATGAGGTTTGGAATGAAGTTGTTCCGTGTAAATACAAAATAATGTCTGTAACATAGTGTTATTGACACTAGAAGAGTACATGGTTGTTTTGAAAGAACAACACCCTTCCCACGCGCCATATTTAATTAAATAATTAGATTTCATTTTTAAAATGTATAAGAGTTATTTTGCTACCTTTCATCATATTGATATGCGAGGATCATTGACTGGGCTACAAAAAATAACGAATTAATATGTGTTACTAGCGCAATCACTACTCTTTCGACGCCCTATGTGACGTCTTGAAAACGAGAAATAAACTGTAAAATGATTAGACCGTGGTAAAATTACAAATGAAAACCAAATTTGGAATACTTTCACAACACTGGCAGAGATACAGGTTCTTTATTCAACCATCTCTAACAATTTACTGAATCTTGGATTTTATAATAATCTATTAGTAATCCTGCACTGTCAGGATTACTCGTGTTAAGCTGCAGGAAGCAATCAAACAGGATTTCTATAATTGTTTCCAAATGAATATTCTCACAAAATCCAGTCTCAAAAAGGATAGTCATTTAATTGTCGTTTTATTGCTTGTACGGAGCATTTAAATTTTAAAGTAAACACTTGGAATTCTATTAATGAATTACTTTCAGTATTGTAGAGTGTGTTGTATATATTTCATAGAGCTTATTAAGACAAAGGTTATTGTAATAATATTTTTATTTTACTTTTTTTAATAGTTCCTTTGAAATGTCCAAATATTGTAGTTGAATATGTTATCAGTGGGATCTCTACTAAATTATTCAAACCGCCAAGCCTACTAACTACTCGTACAATTGTTGGACTTAACATCCGTCTAAATGCCCTATTAGCAACACAAATTGTCCCTTGTTACAATCTGATAGTTGTGATTTTCATATATGTATGAGTATGTAGAAAAGTATGTATGTAGAAAAGTAGACGCTCACAATTAAATATTGTATAAAGGAATGTATAACTAACATATATTTTTTAATTAGACTTTATTATCTTTGAAATAAATATAAGAAGTTATTATATGTTATTTAAATATGTTATTAATTAAGATATTTACTATGTATTCAATCAAGAAGTGTAAAATAAAGGCAATAAATAATGACATTGGTTACTCGATATACTTTAAATTTTAATTTTCAACGCGGATTAAAACAAAATCAGTGGAATCTCGTATTTTATAAATTTACTGTTTGATGATGCTTATGTTGAATTCTAAAAGAATTCCTACTTAAAAGCTAGTAAAACTTTCCAATTTCCACAACAATTAAACAACACTAACAAAATAAGGTTTCAGTTATTATTCATTGTTACTTGTATACAGACATCTTCCCATTCTCCAATATGGTCTGAGTGTTGTAACTCATGAAGATGACGACTTTAGTCAGTGAAACATCGTTTTGTTTGCCTATTTTGTTGTTGTGGATATTAAAGTATTTCATTAACTATTGAATATGAATTTTCCACAAGTTTTCATAAATAAATTTAAGTATTTTTTGTATGTTTTATCATCTTTCATTACAAATTTCTGTAACCTATTTTATTCTTTTCATTCATTCAAATTCTTCCGTCTGTGTTGTAACGATATCATGATCCCAATTAAATTAAATTTCTATAAAAAAAAACATCAATCATGAAATCTAAAAATAAATAAATTAAATATAACTTGAATAAAATAATAAATATAGAACCATGTTAAGAAACAAATGAAGAGAAAACGGCAGATGCCGCCTGTAATAAAAAATGTACCTGTTAGGTTACAATAGCACTAGGATTTCAAGAACCTTGAAGCCAACACGTGTGTACATAACGGAATTCTTAGGGTAGCAGAGTTTTTACTAGAAAAAAAAAGAGAAATCAAGGGAAAGCAGCATCATAACGGTATTTTAGAAAAACACAAAAAACGCAAGTAGAAAGTAGGTCGGCCAATCGGAGACGCTCCAAACTTAAAAAACACAACGGCAAAATTCAAAAACAACCAGTAGGAATTGCGAAAGTTCGTAAGCAGAGAAAGTTGGTAGAAATCCACAAATCAGCGAACAGGGCGCGAAAACCAGTGTTTTAGAGAAGGAGTATTAGAAAATAGTTTGTTGAAGGGAGTCTAACAAGGGTCGCCGAGACGTAAGGACGCGTACACAGCTAGAAGGCGCTGTGTACAAAAGAATTGGTTTTTAACAGCGAAATAAGGGACTAGAAGTCTCTTTATATTGAAAAGTTTCGATAAGTTTAAATTAAAGTAGAATCGAAGTAAAGGAAGTTTTAAATTAGAATAGGAAGTTAGATTTGGAGTTTGTGGAGTTGCTTAATAGAAAGGCAGATCAGGAAAAGGAGGTTAAATTCACAAGAGGCAAAGGAGACAAGTCATCGTAGCACAGGCGCTGTAATTTTGGAACGACTACAGGGAAGGAGAGACAGATTTTGGGACGACTTCAGGGAAGGAGAGACCTATTTTGGAACGGCATCAGGGAAGGAGAGACAGCGTTAATTACCAACGAATAAAGTGTTTTGGGCAGTGTGGTGTTTTTGTGTTTTGTTTAATAAAAAAGTAAATTAAAGTCATGTGTAGTGTATAGTGCTAACCGATCGAGAAGAAGGACCAGCCAAACTGATAAGTACAAAACCAAATTGTTAATCATTAAATTCACTTTGAATTGATTTCACTTTCAATTGAGCCATTCAAAAAACCCAAGACCCGAGTTGTTTTAAATTAATTGTAAAAAACTGAGCTAGCCGAGATTAATAAAAAATATGATCAATGTTAATAATAAATTAAAGTATTAAATAAAATTTGTAAAGAAAAATAATAAATTAAAGGAACTGATAATTTGAAGGTACAGATTTTAACAAGAGTTAAAATAAAGTAAATTTTGTATTTTAACATATCTATGATAATTAAATTTAACTTTAAGGAATGAATGGAGAGTAAATGGTTTCATTAGATAAGTAAGTATTAATTTCATGTATATGTTTATTGCTGTAGTAATTTTATTCTTTTAAAAAATTAAAAGAAAGAGTTTGTTTATCCAGGTAAACGGTGTTGTTTATGAGTATAATAATCATAAGTTGTTCCTTTTTAGTAGTGTTGCAAATAAATAAGTAAATCTAACATCTTAAATATTAGATTGACACGACAACGTGTGACTTTTAAATAAAATAATTATAAATAACAACTTCATTGTTATATTTGGTCGCACAACGTGTGGCAAGATTAAATTAGATTAATCAAAATAAATATATAGCATCTGTAATGTTATAGTGTTTATTATCAAGCAGTCCGACTGTCAGTCTGGAGTTGTCCGACGGACTTCCTTTCCGTTTTATATTGTCGAAGAAATAATGAATCTTAAATCTTCATCAATTGTATTTAACGATTCATTCATTTATTGTGTTTAATATGAGGTTTTATTTCAATATGAATATCTTTTATAGGGAGAAAAATTATCCTTTTGTTTTATTTAAGTGAGTACACCCACAAGAAAAAAAACCGGTTATAGAAATAAGCAGTTTTTTTTTAGGAATCAAATGATTAATAAAAATATGAAGTTACAAACATACTGATTATTAGTCACCTTTAGTTGAGAGGCATGGACTATGAAGGTGCAAGATAATAATGCCTTCGGCGTATTTGAGCCACTCATACTATGTACAATATACCCGTATTAAAGGTTGATGAATGGAGAAGGAAAAATCCTATTTACCATGCTTGTAACATAATTTTCTACTATATTTCTGCATGTAGGAAAATGATTCATAAAAAATGAAATAGTTCATAATAAGTATTTTACGTTTAACAACAATTTCTTTGTCTTACGTATATTTATGATCTGTGAACAGCACAAAATGAAAAAGTTATATTTTGCATATATTTATCGAAACTTGTGAAAAATGAGTAATAATAAATATGTAATGAAATATTCTATTAAAAATCCCAATAACAAGACTATGTTTAACAACTTATCATTATCTTTAATAATTACTTGAAGCTTATGGCACTGACCCAAATATGTTAGGCCTATGACTAATGCATCAGCAAAGCATAGTGGTCATGCCTCTAAGTCGGATATTACCAAATGTGCACAATTAATTTCAGTTTTCAGCCAATGATATTACATGCTTCTACTACTTTAACAAGTTGAACACGAATAATATATTTCTCATTTCAACTCAATAACTACTCAATAATAATTAGTAACTGTACTCGCCAAACCAACTGAGTTCGAAATCATCGTAAGAGTTAAACCAAAACGTAAATGACTATTCTTATGGTGAGACGGATAAGCAAATTTACAAGAATTTTAAATGATTGCATTTGAAACACAGTAGACTATGGAAATTTGTAGTATAATTTAAGTTTTGTTTTAGATATTATTTTAGCTTTAGTTTTCCACTGTGGCATCGCGCAATTACATATAGTTATATTTTTCCATGAGTGTCTGTTTTCTTCGCATATTTTTATAATTTCTAATTATTAGAAATGCGATAAAGTATTACGTACTAGAAGGAAGTTTATTTCCAGTTATAAACAGAAAGCATTAGTACATAATACTACTAACTGCTTATTTTCAGTACTCTTTGAATGTTCAAGCTGCTTATGTTAACTCCCAATCAGCTATGTTAAAGTCCTAATGAACGGATTATTATAGAACTTTGTATAAAGGATTACCAGAGCTTTAAGTTTGCCTTGAATGCCTTTCATGGGTCTGTTACGCTATGAAAATCCTTTGTATTATTAAATACAGTATTAGTTGCTTGGTAACCTGATTATTACTTGGCAGTTGTGTAGGTCTATTTATTTTAAACAATAACATTATTAATTATTAATTTAAAATTATTGAGTTATTTGAATTTATTTTAATTTCAGGTAGCTTTAATCTGCGGAGTGAGCGATTCTCTTGCAGTTAGAGAATCCAAGTTGCCACTGTACATGATATGTACATTTTCTCTTTGTCCTTACATATGAGAAGATGTCTTAACTGAAATGGTTGGAGACAATCGACCCAAGAATTCTTTCATTTATTTTTCAAGTTCTGTGGAGAGTTAGTTATTATCTTACCTGCTACTACAAAAGTCATTTACGGCGTTCCAAGTTTAAATTTTAAATTTCTTTGCACATTTTTAATCTCTGCAATCTCTTCCATTTACGGAGGGTTTTCTATTAAATAGTATCTCGAACATATCACTTTTTAATTTAATTTAATTTACTTTGAGTTTAACTGGTGGGTAACACCATATTCAATTCTTCGAATCAACCTTGCTTTTGAATGAGAGGTATTTTTAAACTTATAGGTTCAAATAAATACAGAGACGAGATTTAAAAGATTAAAAAAGTACTAACATTTTTTTAAAAACAAATTTTAAATTTTAAAATCTACAATGTTTTTGTCTTAAAAATAAATTGAGTAACCTAAAAAACAATAATGACTATTTTAAATATTCCCTTTAGTATTATATTATAAAAATTACCTAAATCTTATTTCCAAATAAAACTATGCATTAATTTGTATACAACCTGTAATATTTAATTATGTAAAATTACCCTTTTAAGAACTACATAATTATTTAATATACAATTGCTTACTTACTATACACAATGGAAATGTTCTCATATATCCGTACTTATACTATATTCAGTGGCATTTCATTTTGATTTCATTACAGATCTAACTATTTTAAAATTACTTGCCACGTATCTGAGGATCCACGTATATGAGCCAATTTTTATCAATGGAGTTTCTAATACTTAAATCATACCTTACTATTACAAATAATTGATTCTGAGTTATCTGGTTATGATTTGGTTTCATTGATATTAATTTGATTTTATATTTATTTTAATTTTATTATTAATTTATTTATTTTGATATCTAATTTACATCAATTTGAAATTACAGTCTACTTACATAATTTTTTGCGTTTCTGATCTTAACACTTTAAGTTTCACTTCACACACACACACACACGCACAATTTACTTTAATGTCATGATATATTTTATAATTTAACATTTTAATTGTTTACTCAATACTTAGCATTTGATTGTTTAATGCATTTTATGGCATATGTTGCTTTTGAAATACATTAATTATTTTTATTGATGAAGTTGTTTAATTTTAAAATATTGATGCATTTGGTTTTTGGAATAGCTTGATTTTATTATGTCTGGTTAATTTATTTAATGTCTGGAAATTAACAGAGTCCTCCCTCATGGTTTTTATTAAGGCTGTAAATAATTTTTAAAGAATATTGTTTTAATTAACAGTATCATACGTTAATATATCCGCCGCTTGCTTCTAATTGAATTGGTTTCTCCATAAAGTATTCCCATTACATCACATAGACGGTAGTTCACAGAGGTGAATTCTCGGGGTTTTATATGTAGTTTGGTTATTGTTATGGAATGTTTAGATCAATAATCATAGGCTTGTCACATATCTTTATTAAAACCTGAACTGGTCCCCTTGTCATAACTGATTTTCATCTTAATTTTAGGTTTCCATAGAAATTATTTTAGAGATAGTATTTTTTTAATATATCTCTGAAAATATGAAATATATTTGCAAAACAACTTTAAATATCAGATTTATGTATAATAAAAATATAAATTTAAAAATTAATGTATTACAGAATCATTAATTAATCATGAATCTAATTTCAGAAACACCTATAAAAATTCTCCAGAAAAATATTAGACCAATAAAATATTACTATGAAATTATAACATAATAAAAGAAAAAGAGTGTTCCGAGTAGGCTTAAGCGTTTAATCTTTTACAGCTACAAATTTAATAAACAAACCCACGCTGTGGTGATGTTATTGATGGCAAAGTTCTTGTTTATTACCCGCAGCGTTTATTACTAAGATTTATATATTGATAAAGGTTTTGTTTAATTCACCAATTTTCCTTCTTTCGACCAACTCAGTTAGATCCCAATATAATTTAAAAACCTGTTATTAACTTCAAATTCCATTTAAAATCCAAATTTCTGTCAACTATAAAAAGAAAATAGATCTGCATGTTATTTGAAAGGAATAAATAACGAAGATATTAGTTGTTAATAGTTGTTTTAACAATACAAGGAAATATAATTTAAATGTAAACCATTTATATTGTAATTTGAATATTAATTAAATTTGTAGGCTATTGTTCTAATTTTGTACATAATAATCAAAATTAATTTATTGGAAAACTTTAAAACCAGAATTAAATCTCTTTGTTGTTAGACCCACAATCAATTTCCCCGTAATTAAGGTATTTGTAAAAAAATAATAACTATGAAAATGAATTGTAATTGATGACTTTTTAAAATCATATATATCATACGATTGGAAATATATATAAAAAATAAAATAAATAAATAAAAAAAAAACATTGAAATCTAGTGCACATTGTGAAAGCTAATTTGTTCTTAATCTGTTGAGACGCTTAGCATGTATTAGGAGATATTCAAATCAAATTTTTAATAATCCTTCAAGAACCAAACTTGCTTATACATTCGGAACGTTGGTTCAGTCGTATAGTATCGTGATGAGGTAGAATGACGTATAGTGTTAACTTTGACTGTTGAATGAATGCTTCCGCCTGATAACGTCTGTAACAAAGTCCAGCCATAGGTTAGCAGTATTAGTTTCAAATTATAACAACAATTAATTGTATGTATAAAAATATAGAATGTGCTAAGCGAAGTACATACATTTTTAACGCTACCATTTATTTGATATTTAATCTGTCTTCATTAAATTTGTGTGTTTTTAACTCAGTTACCAAATGTTATGAAGTTTAGAAGAAAAAAAATTCGTTAAGGACAAGGATTTTAAAACAAATGTTTCCTTTATAAAACTTGGTACCACTAAAAAATTTTCCCCAAGGTTCCTAGAACTGGACATTGGTAAACCAGCTAGGAATAAAGAGCGTCCTCTGAAATCATATGTGTGTGTGTGTGTGTGTGTGTGTGTGTGTGTGTGTGTGTGTGTGTGTGTGTGTGTGTGTTGAGACGGATTGACAAGAGTCATTAGTCTCATGTCCAATTTAAAGCGAGTAAAATTGCCGCGCTAAACCTTGTAGAGTGGGGACGAAGGGAGGCGATGACGTCACACCAGTTCGAGACCAAAGTGTCTTGTCTGAACAGGAAATGTCAAACTGTCTTCGTTCCTATTCTATTAAAAAACTAAATTATTAATATAAATAAATATTCAGTAGAGTCAACCGACTAATAATATCAACAAATAAATTTAGAATCATCTAAAACAAAAAAGTTATTCAAGTTTTTAGAAGGGCTCAAAAACCTAAAATTTGGAAAAAGGTTAAATTCAAAATTCAAGAAACATAGAGTCATAACTAAGTGGGGAATTAACAATAATCACAAATAAATAATAACAAATAATAATAATAAACAGGTGAGAATGGACTTAGAAAGTCATTCTTGGGGAGTTTTTTGGATTTTTTGAGTTGAAGGGGGGATATATTAAAAAATAATAATAAGTACAATTGAAGAGACTACAATAGGGAACAATAATATGCACTTAGATTCAAGTTTCAAATTAAAATGAGGGAGATATAATAATCACCAAAAGTAAAACTTTAAAGCCCAAAAGCGGTTAAATTTAAAGTTAAAGGGGATGTATAAGTATGAAATTATGTATATCTAGTTTGTAGAATTGTAATACAACAAAGCAGAGATAATAATATATAATGGGGGGTTTTTTATGAACAATAAACATGACGACAAAAACTTTTGAACTTCAAGGACGTATAACTCGAGAGCCAAGCGAGATACGTTAATCGTACAAACAGATCTTTTCGTCAGTGCAGTAGAGGAATAAAACTTAGTCCAAAGAATTTCGAAGAAGGACTTATATCGGAAGTTCAAAAGAAGAAAATCCGACTTTCGATAAAAGTGCGACAACTCGCGAACAAAGCGTACGAGGACGACGAATCAAGTTCCACAAGACCCATAAGATGGAAAGGAAGAAGAATCCGAAAAGAACTTGATGATCGGACCAGCCGTTCGAAAGTTACAGCGAGTTGAACGAAAAAATGTCCAAATTCGAAATTTTCAGGAAAAAACATGAAGAGTGACGTGCGCATCTCTCCGTCAGAGTACAGGCGTTGGACTTTGAATTGCCAACTTAGAACACAAGTAACACTCAAAAATAAAACCAGTGAATTATCTATTAAAAGGTGTTTTAATGGAGAACAAAGAAAGAAAACTATTCAGTAGATAAAAACTATGATTAGTTAAAAATATAGTATAAAAATTTCAGACCAAAAGGGCCTGAAAATACTTAAAAGGAAGAAAATACTTTTCTTGACGAAAGGGAAGAAAATTGGTTACCTTTTGTGGGAAATTTCCCACAGAAAGGGAGACCGAAAATTATCCGTCGTAATACGGGTACTCTTGTAGCAGAATCCGAGCGAAGAAGACGTGTTCTCCTGTACCAGCCTTCAAGCAGAGAGGAAACTACATTTGTCACTCTACTAAATTGGACATAGAAAAATTTCTACTCATTTCGAACTTCAAGGCGACTTAGCAGATCGAAATCGAGACCAGCATTCAACTATCTTGCAGTCTACAGGATTTGTATTGAAAACATCGCATCAACATTAGACAACTTTAACAACTAACTTCAAAATCAACAAGAACTTCATATTAAAGTGCGAAGGTACAATAAGCTTAAGGAATAATTCGCAAATATTAACTTCATTTTAAATATAACTTCATTTGGGGAATTAATAAAAATTAAATTCATTTTTATAATCTCTGCTTTGGTGTTATAGATAATTAATAATTAAATACGACTTTTTCAGTACAGGAAAAACTGTCTGTAGTTCTGTCTGAAAAGTCTAGCGTTTTTATTTTGTTTAGGATATAAGAAATATTCTATTTTGATTTTGTGAAATATTTAAATTGTTTTGTTGTTGTTTAATTAACTTTGTTGTGAGATAAATTTTGAAATTGCTTTTTAATTGTTTTAAAAGAAAGATTATATACGCAATTCGTTTCTAAAATTTGTTGTGTTTTCTATTTATCCATTCTGTACATGCAAATAACCTTGTTTATGATAAATATTTTATGTGTGCTCTGGTTAAATATAATTTGAAATTTTAAAGAAATTATCATCAGAACTTAAGAGCCGATTTCTTCCAAAAGGCACTTCCCCAGAGAAAGAGAGTGTTACTAAAGAGAAAGAGTTAAATTATCGAGCATTGAGATAAAATTCAGGGAATTTTGCGTATATTAAAAATTAGTAAGTTTATGAGGACAAGCTCATACTTACTAGAGCCAAGTATTGCGATATCTTTGATTGTATAAAAGGTAAAAGTGAGCATCTTGGCCTTGCCCGAGTTCGTTTCAATATTTTCCTTTATACGTATGTAAACCTTGCTATTTCCATATAGTTAAAAATATAAAATAAATTATTACTTAATACGTATTATTTCTGACATTTCCTCAAAAACAAATGTTTTGTAAATTATACAATTACATAAATGTGATTAAAGTAAAACGTAAAGTAATCGGATCGTTTACACTACCAATGACTTCAGCCTTCAGACAACAAAGCTCATCAGTAGTTGGGGTAAACATTTCAGTTAAGACAATCATTATTCTACGGTTTATATACATCACTGAGTACAGCATAATACTTTCTATCTCTTTGATTCCAATTAATGTTAAATCTCGACCTCAATACATTAGAAAGCTATTGTGAGTGACTTTAACTTTGAATAATTCTCCCTATGAGTTTTATTTTGATTTGTTTAGTGTATAGTAGTTCCAGTATTATTTACTGCTTCTTATGATCCACAAATATTCCTTGAGGTCCAGACAACAGAATGGAAAACATTAAAATAAAACATTCAAATGTAATTAAAATTGTAGTAAACAAAGGCATAATTTAATAAAATACACAAAATACAAGTGTTATAAATATAAGTGATTTTGTGTTTTTTTTTTAATAAGCGTACTTTTTTTATAAAAGTGTTTTAGGAGATTTTTTTCTAAATTTATATATAAGAAAAGAACAATGGGACATTAATTTTGTTAGTAAATAAATAATATATGTAAGGTGAAATATATGATTTGAGAAATATTATGTTTATAAATTTAAAAGTGGACACGTCCAAGTTTTAAAATACCACAATCTAATAATAAACCCATCGATTGCGCAGGATTGTACGACTCTTTAACTTTAAACAAAACGTAAAGTTCAAAATCCAAATTTTATCATGAACAAAAAAGAAAAATACCACTCATTCAACCGTGGTAAGTAAACATACACACTTACTGCTCGTTATGAAACAGCTGCTTTAGCTAACGGATGAACACCCAAATCAAAAATAAATCTCTAACCAACATACTTGACACAATCGGCATTAAATTGGTATAAAAATTATATACAATAAACTAAGGCACAGAACTAAATTAGGAAAATGCTAAGCAAAATATGGTACTTTTTTTTCTCCTACCACACTTCAGTCCACACACAAGTCCAACACTTCAGATGATATCGGATAATAGAATACAAGCGACAAACGATCCCGCTATAAATTATTTACTACTTGTGGAAACAATTTGTAGAAAAATGAATCCAAACATGGTTGAGAGTCAGATTATCTATCATTCATGTAATTCAAGGTCTACTAACTGAAATTTGCGAAAATATTATAATCATGGACAACCCAATTCTAGAACAAATACAAAATAGTTTATGAAAAACGAAAAAAACTTGTTTTACAAAAGTTTATTGAACAGAAATATTGATAAACCAATTACACCTTAAACTCTAAACTATGACAATATAAATACTATAAATTAAAAAATGGAACACTTAACCAAAATGGTAAATACAATTAGTATTAAGACAGAGGAAAAAATAGGAAAATATCCAAATATTAGGAAACAATTTGGGCAACAAAGAGATTATCAACTCACCAAATACAATATAGAAAACAAATGTATGCAACATTTAAATACACAGAGATTTCCTACTGAAACGATTAAAAACAAAACATGATTAACAATTCACTTTTCCATTACCTATATTATTTTATATTCGAAAATCCCATTACCTGCAAATAAACACCATTAAACATGGTGAAAATATATGAGTGGGGGGTGGTTGACCAAAACTGATATTAAACACCGGCCACGTGCCACTTTACAGCCTGGTGGTAATACAATTTTAATAATACAAATTGAAATCGCAAACTCGCATCAAGCCTGCCATTACCAAGATCTTATACAAATACTTAGCTTATTATTATGTAAATAATTATAATTTATATTCCCTTTTTTTAGATAAATTTTATTTAGAACTAACCAGGGGGTTGTTTATTTACATATGGGGACTAAATTAGTTCTTTTCAACTATTGTTCGAACCGGCCAGATGAATAACAACCATACATTAAACGCATATTATAAAACAATAAATAGGAATTTCATGATATATAAAAATAACGAATCTTTCTTATTTAAATGTAAATGTAAATAATTGTTGAAAAACCCAGAGAGGTGAATACGAAATGAGGTTAATGTATTTAAATCGGCAGCCAAGATATGATCGCTTAATATATTCCTTACAGTATTGTTCCTTCCGTCAATTATAATGGAGCAATCTTGTAAATGAGGTTTGGAATGAAGTTGTTCCGTGTAAATACAAAATAATGTCTGTAACATAGTGTTATTGACACTAGAAGAGTACATGGTTGTTTTGAAAGAACAACACCCTTCCCACGCGCCATATTTAATTAAATAATTAGATTTCATTTTTAAAATGTATAAGAGTTATTTTGCTACCTTTCATCATATTGATATGCGAGGATCATTGACTGGGCTACAAAAAATAACGAATTAATATGTGTTACTAGCGCAATCACTACTCTTTCGACGCCCTATGTGACGTCACGAGGATCTTGCTTAAAATTATTATTATTGTTGATCTTTGTCAATTGCATAGATATTTTTTTATTATGATTTAAGTTAGATGATTTTTAAATTGCAGAATTAAAATCTACATTGTAAAATTGATGTTCAAATTTATTTCATACCATTTTAAGTCTAATCAAACATTTTTTGTCACTTTTTGATCCAACTTTGTCTATTTTCCTTTACTGAGGCAAAAACTAAAAACAATATCTTCATATTCGATATTATGTATCTTGGATAGGATGTTTAATTATAAATCAAATAAGTATAATAAGTATGAAGTACTTTTATGCTATTAAATTATTTGTTTTTGTTCAATTGCATCTTCTAAACGAAATTAATATTTTAATTACTACTTATTGCGATATTGAACTACTGAAGTGGAACATTTACTTCATGATCTCTCCAATGAATAACCTGATAAATTATTTTCTGATCCACTTTAAAAAGCAAAGGCGATTCTAATTATCAAATAATAATTAATTGAATATTTTAATGTAAATTTATCTCAATTGAAAGTAAACTCAAAAGGTTATTTCTTTTAGAATAAATCCTTAAAAGGATGTTTTATCTTAGACGAAGTTCTCATTTAAAATTTTTTTGTTTGGTTATGAAAGGAAAAGAGAATGGCAGTCAAAAGCCAGTTCAAAACAAATTTGTATTGATATAGTAATAAAAGACTTAAAAGTAATTTAAAACAAAAACCAAAGAAATTATCTCTAGAATAATGATAAATCTTCTTGTTTAATCGGAATATTTAACTCGATAAAATTGTCTAATACATAAAAGATTAAATTATTAGATTAAACGTGGCAATTCAGCCATTCTGTCTAAACTTCAATTAAAAAGATATCACAATGATTTGTATACGTTGAATAATGTTTCTTTGTATTAAATCTGAATATTACAATTTATTGGTATTACAATATTTAACTGGATATTTGAATATATTTAACGACTCCCTTTCTAACGTTCATTTAACAACATTATCGGATGTTTTACTACAATTTCAAGAATTTTGTAACACAACTGCGAATGGCGACTTAACTATTGAAATTTTAGAGTTAATAAACATCCCGAGACGTGGCTTACACAATAATGTGTTTAGTTTTTTAACATATTCAAAGATATGGAATAAGACACATTTCAAATGGTACCATTATTTTAAAATAAAACTATTTTAAATACTGTATAGGCTAACTAAGGAGGCTTTTAAAATCCAGGCATATCATACAGAACTTGTTTTTTACATTAAAAATACGATAAAGATAATTTACTTTCTAATAAAAGAAGAATGCATAAATTGCAAAAACTATCCAACACTTGTTCGAATAGTCTAGAAGATAAAGGTAATAAGGTTACCCATGAAATTTTCTTAAATATGATTATTCAACAGTTAAAATACATATTGATTCTGATGAATCATGGTGTTTAGAATTATAAATTACCAAATGTCCCATAGATACAATAATGTAATAGATGTTTTAATGTATTGTTTGGTTCTGACGTATCAAGTCATTTGCCTGTTTCCTAACTAACGGAGATTAATTTTTGAGTAGGAAAAGAAGTTCATTGTGAAAGGAATGTGCGAAGGTACGTGGATCTGCTTTGTTATGTGTTGGCGGGTCGTCCGATCGAGTGGTAAAATTAATATAAGTACACTGGGCGAATCTCAATCTAGGCTAGCCATTTTTGACGATTTACACTAAATCCAATATTATTATTAACTACACTGTATTGCCACAACATGTCGGATTAATACAAAAGGCCTATCGTGGCCGCGTATTAGTTCAACTAATTATATTACGAATCCAAAAACGCGATGCGCCCGGAATAAATCCTAGGGCCGTACCGGCCCTATTTCTTGGGTTTAGCAAGGCATGCTTAATTATTACGGCACTATAACAAAACCAAAGATGAACACTGTCCAGACGTCTTCCTTCACTGGCTGTTAATCCACGACTTGTCTAATCTGGTCCCTCGCGTAAATACAAGATAGCGAAGGGGAGGGGGAATGAAATAGGGTATTATAATAATAATAATTGATAAGAATAGTTGTTATGTAAATTCTAAAAACAAAGCTAATTCTTATTCTACGCCCCAAGAACATTTGCCTATTGCTGTGAATTATATCAAAATGTTTCGCAATAGCTGACTCTAGACAAATTACCAAGTTCTTCAACCTGGTAAGGTATATAAACCCACCATGACCTAATTAACCATAATTGAACGATGATAGCTCGTCCACTGACCAAGAGCATTGGTCGGAACTATCAACGGAAGTCATTAGAATCAGCCATGGGGATCATTACGGTTAAAAATACAGTACCTGGTACTTGCAGAAATAAATGTGAGTAAACGACAGTAAATTCTTAAATTAATTTAATGAGATACAAAAGAAAGTAGACTCATTTGAATTTTTGAATAATTCACAATAATATTCAGCTTGCTTTATCTTGGGTCTAATTGATATAGTTTACAATAAAGGAGATTATATATCAATATTGTACTTCTTAGAATTATAAACAAACCGAACTATTGATTGATATATTATTTAACCATTAATCACTTTAACTTAAATAAATATCTCTGATTTACAATAAATGGTACAAATTTCATTTGAACCCAAAATTAGGTCTTAAATAAAACTAATTCCTAAAAAAATCTCTACGATATTGGGAAATCATCTGGTTCCGAAACGACATTAAATTAATGTAAATCTTTTGTTTTCTATTCGATAGAATTTAACGGCATGGATTTAATCGTTGTCCATACATAACTTTTATCATCGATATAGGTAAAAAAAATCATGTAGATTTATATGTAACACAAATATTCCCTAGTGATTTATTATTTGTTACACAATATGATGTTATACTTCAATAAGTAAATATTTATCAAAGTCAAAGAATAACCCTAATTCTACTGTAGTAAATATTAACAGTGAATCAAAAGTTAGACCTAGTACTGTAAAATATTAAGCACAATCTAAAGCATAATTTTCAATAGTAAATTTCTAACATTTTCTCAAATATCTAACAACAACAATATATCTATTCTTAGTTGAAGATCACTATAATCACAAAATTCTTACAATTAAAATGTTGCCAAAAAGTTTTAGGATGGTTATAGTCACAATCTGAAATATCAGGATTTAAATTTTTTTTTAATTTATTTATTTATTTTTTTTTTAACATTATTTAGATGGTATCTAGACTTCTTCTAATTTGTTCCAAGAATGTATGTAGTCATCGGAGTAAACCCCTTTTCTTTTAACAAGTATGTCATTTCCAGACAAAAATAAACTTATATGCATACACTTTTCACGATCAAAGGGATAATTAGATGTGTCAAAATGAATTTTAAAATTGGAATCCGTTATACCTTCCTAGATATCATTTGTAAACATTCCCAGAAAACTACCTGTATTTATACATAAAATATTAATTTTATTACAGATTAATTTGATTTACATCTTGTTTTTATCGTAATACATTATTAAAAGACATACATCAATGTTTTGCTTAATTCTAAAACACTAAATTATATATATATATATATATATATATATATATATATATATATATAACGAAATAGATGGCTCCCAAAAAGTCAGTGCTCGGCAGGCCATAAATTGTGAAGAGTTGAAAGGGTTGACAACTAGAAAAACGATTCTAACGTCAGTCACGGACCTCAAGGAGTCAAATAAACCATTCAAAAGTCAATACCTTTCAACCGAAATTTTTTGATGCACTCTTATTTCTTTATTTTAGATTAAGACATTGTAGAATAAGTAACTTGTATTTAACTATGTACTTAGAATAAGTACTAGATTAAGATGTTAATTGTATAATTATTAAGTGCATCAAATTTGAACAATAATTGTTTGTTTTGTTTTTTTGTAAATGATTTTTAAACTTTAATTTTTCAATTAAGGAAAGAG
Source organism: Aphrophora alni (assembly GCA_963513935.1). Classification (NCBI taxonomy): domain Eukaryota; kingdom Metazoa; phylum Arthropoda; class Insecta; order Hemiptera; family Aphrophoridae; genus Aphrophora; species Aphrophora alni. The sequence continues at coordinate 87,599,444 of OY740768.1, forward strand.
TTAAAACCTACATGTTTCAAAGTATTTATTTTATTAACATTGGCATGAATTATGTGCGTAAAAACAAATATTAAAGATTTGTTATAATATATATAATATATTGGCTTGTTATATTTTACACAATCTTTCGTACTGCGAACAGCTCACAAGTTTTCATCGTAAATTATTGACTCCTAAGTTGATCTACATATTAGGTTATTGAGTTTTCTTTCTGTGTTTACCAAATCTATTTTTTGTAGCTTTCATGTATGTTCGATTGTTTTACCAAAAGGCATTTTTTTTGTACTTTGTAAAACTTTTTCAAATGACGTTTTAGCTTTTTTTTGTTTTACAGTCTTAAAAATAATATGCAGACTTAACCAAATTTCTGGATTAATTTTGAGTGCACTAAGTAATCCCTTTATAATGCACTTATGTAGAAATGTACATATATTGGCACGAATAAGTTTGTTAACTAAAACATTATCTATAATCTTTTGTTTACTTTTTTATTATTTACATACACATTATTTTATTATTTACATATACACAAAAATAAGTATATGTACAATAATATTTTTAATAACCACACCATAACAATAAGCTGAAATAAACTGTTGAATATCCAATTATGTTAATCCAAATTTCATTAATTTGGTTTAGAATTTTCTGGAAGATAATTTGGTCTCGAAGATACGTTTCAGGAAAACAATTAAATCAGGAAATGTGTTCAAATTAAAACTGGCATTTAAGTTTTATTCAATCGATCATGCTCGCAAATACAATATTTTTATTTATTTCAAAATAAAACAAAATCGTTGATGATGTAATTTCATGTCTTCCTAATTCTACCAACGTAAAATTCTTCATTATATAATATCAGCATACATTTATATTGTGTAAAATATGTAGAAATTTCAATCACCAGATCAAAGAAAACAAACAATTTACCACAAGAAATTATTAATTTAAAACAAAATGACTTTTCATTAACTACGTCAACATCTTCAGTTGATACGTTTTCACAAACTTTCCGATATTGAACCAAATGAGGCCAAGTGAACAAAACGATTAGTCTTCTCTGTTGTAATATGAAACACAAATGTTTGTCTACACATAATAACTGAAGATGATGAATTAGTTATTGAATCGTCATCTTGTTTCATAAGTTATTTCAAAATGTTATTCTATAAGTAGTATATGTTTCTTATTTGATAAACGTATAAAAGAGTTTAAAATATCTGTCAAGAAGTTGTCACATTGAATATTTAGATTAATGTATATTCTAATGAGACTTGGAAACAAAAATATAAAAACTTAAATCACATTTTGAACTCAATTCTAAAAATTGAAACTTTTTAGATCCAACATTCATTGGCTCTCCACCTTCGCCTAGTTTTATCAACAGCTTCTACATGAAATCTTGAAAATTCAAACCATTCTGTGAGACATCTACTAATCATTATACTTTGAAAATTGAAGTCAATCTGATCTGATTTCATTTAAGTATCACAATTTGATAAACTTAAACTACAACCTATTTGAATTCCAGTTTAACTTATAGTTTAAAAGCACGCCATATTTAATGGTAGGATATTTACAGCTACTTTATCACACATAACAGAACCATTTAAATATAATCTTATGATTATGAATGTTATTTGTGTATCAAAAAGTAACGTGACTTCCGTGTTTTCTCGATAACATAATGACGGCGTAGAGAGGTTGGTGATAAGCGGTACGAGGCAATTACGATGGAAAACTAGAGTTGCATAATACATTCCGTTTTTACTTTCTCATAAACACTTAGTGTAGAAATGAATTCATTTTGATTAAAACAATTCATCATTTCGAGGTGTGTATTCTAGGTTCCTCTGAGTATAAGATTACGACTATTCCTTTATATAGGAAATGAGGTTTATCTTAAGACTTAAAAAATCAATTATGTTCACAAACGAAATAGTTTTCATTTTTGCACATATTAAATTGAAAAAGAACACTACTGTTAAAGCGTAACAATGTCATTGTTTAATAAGAGTGTCGGTTTGTGGTGTACAACATGTCTGAACTTTCTGTATAATAAGATGCAAGCGTGCTGAAGCTAATTAATAATTTTTAATTTAGTAGTCCATCGAAACATTCTCTCGTCGTTTAATATTTAGTATACATTGTGTCATATGTCAGTAATAACTCGATGTAAAAGTGATTTTTAAAATGAATATAATATCTGTTAAATCTCGTTGTTAATTAATAAATATGACTAGTAAGTAATCATGTATTATTATATACTATTAATTACTAACCTCCGTCCTTCATAACTATAATTTTTATTTTAGCGGTAGCCTACATTTAAATCACTTTTTAATCCAAATATATTACTGCCACAAGAAATATATTTGTACAAAACATGATTTTTTATATATATGTAGTCTACATGTCCTAAAGACCAATAATAAAATAAACTTTTATTAAATTTTATATGTGGCTATATTTTAACCTAATTGTCAGCAGATATGTTTTATTACTCTACTCTGTGTTACTAATTTATATACCTACACCACCACTTCTTGCTTACTTCCTAAGCATTAATTATATTTTTAATTTAGTTTGTCACTTATAACTAGTACATTTGAACTGGTACAGTAGTAACAATTAACTCATTTGTGTTGGACCCCCCCCCCCTTTCACATTTTTATTTATTGATTTTGTTGTTACTCTTGTGTTACTACTGTTACAAAATGAATAAAAAATAGCACTCTCTCTACCTAAAAAATAAAAGAAGAAAAAACATCAAAAGAAAATTATAATCCTTTACCGTTAAATACATAAACAAAAAACAAAAAGAAAACTTATATTTATATACCCATATTATATAAAAATACAATACTTTATCCTTTAAATACATAAATAAAAAAAACAACTTATATTTATATATAAAATATCAGTTCCATCTTGTTTTAGGGTTTGTGACCAGTGCCCAATTTAAGATTGCAAGTCTAAAATTTACCATAACAATGACTGACTACAGTTGTGATTTTTTAAATAATTACTTCTATTAACATGTCCAAATTGTAGTTCAACATGTCATGTCATAAATAGAAACTCTACTAAATTATTCAAACCGCCAAGCCAACTAATGTAATTGTAGAGCTCTACGTGCGTCTAAATACCCTATTAGCAAAACAAATTGTGCCTTTTAAGGTTCTGACAATAGTGCTTTTCACATGCAAGAGTGGAAACGTCGTAAGTCACAATAAAATATTGTATAAAAGAAGGAATGAATGACACAAATTAGCAATAATAGTGAAGAACTTTTTATAAATTATGAAGTGAAGCTTTCACATATTCTTTACATAACTTAACAATAGAGATATTCACAAAATTACTAAATTGACAAGTCTGAAATACAGATAATAAATTTAAATATAGGTCACTTTACTTACTTCATTTTATCCAATTTTAAACCAGAGTCAATAAATCTTGATTTAAACATTCATATAACAAATTAACAGATTATCATATCATTTATTTTATAAACCTACAGTTCGTCGACTTTTTTTATCAAATTCTAATACAACCCTTTATAAACAAAAGCTAATATAACTCTCCAATTTCTACAACAAACACACACAATAATGTGACGTTTCAATGACTTACATGTCATATTTAGGCTAGTTGTTAATAATGCACAAAGATTGTGCCATTCACGAATAAGGTTAGGGCGTGAATAACTACATAAAATGATGAATTAGTCACTGAAACGTCATTAGTTGGTGTAATTTATTGTTGTCTCAAAATAAATGCTTTTATATCTATTAATTACCAATTTTCAACAAGTTTTTTTGAAATTTATTTAAGTGATTTAAAATTTGTCATTTTTCAAACATCCCTGAAGAACAACAACTTTACATTTTGTATCTGTTTATGTTATAGCGTTTACTGATGTTATAGCGTTTACTGATGGTTTACTGATTTAAAGACTTATATTAATTTTATAATTGTTCTTTTCATTTATAATCCCTTTTTATTGTATTTTTCTTATCAAACGTCCAGACTGTCAGTCTGATATAATACTTTTGTCCGACAGTATTATTCGTTTCCGATTTTACACCGCCGTAAACATAATAAGTCTTATATCTTTCAGCCGTTTTATTTAACGATTCTTTTATTGTTGGAATTTTATTTGACATTTCTTTCTCAACTTGATGTGCATTTCTTCTGGAACAATAAGTTTCATTACGTTCTATTTATAGCAGTCCGCCTCTTAGTACATGGTACCCTCAATAAATGCAAGTTTACTTTGTTTGGTAGTACTGTATATATATAATTTAATTTGATTATTGTTATTTTATAACAATGGCAAGAGTAGAGGAATAAAGGAAAAGATACAGCTAGGCATATTAGCAGTTAGTTAAGTTTATTTAACAACTTATTACTAATACTATTAAGTCATTGTCTACAAAACGTACGTGCAGCCTGTTGTCACCCTCGATTGAGAGACTTGGACTCTGTAAGTATACGATGAAATATCCTAAGCGTATACGACTCGTACTGCAGGAGATATATGAAATCGTAAGCTAGGATAACGACTAAAGTTTGAGATATAATGCCGAGATGAAGGTTAGGATGTAGTTCGATTTGTGAAGGCTCAGAGAATAAAGTGGTTTGGACATATGGAGAGAATGACTCAGATCGGATGCACAGAACAATCTGAGTGAAGTCTTACACCACATAGGCTTAGATAAGGACGGATGATGTTACTTAGAGCGTTAATGCTTTTACAATTAAAGGATGGAGAAAATGAGAAAGAGACAGAGAATATTAGGGCAGATAGTTGAGGAGAACAACTTTTGTAGGCCAGAGAATAATAAATAATACATTATTAATATTAACTATAAAATACTGATCCACCAATATAAACTTAGAATACATATAGATATCTCGTTTGCAATTCTATGAATATTTCTAAATATAAAAACCGTCCCACGATATCACATAACTTTATACATTATACTTAAAAATGTATAAACCAAACTGTATTTAAATGGTCTTTAAATGTTCTACTTTATATCATTCAATAGTAGAATTTGCACACCAGTAACAACTTATGGTGACTTAGTCACTGTCTTATGTAATAACTTAATTAATCACTTAGTCTTAATTAATATGTTCCCTTGTTGTCGTGAAGGACACCTAAATCGATATATCATATTACAAGTTGCGTGCTCCACGATTAGTTAAAGAGTCTTAAACAAACGTTAGTAAGCATCTTATTTTTCTTCTCCGCTTTTGTAATCTGCATATAGTAGTACAGCGTGAATATGGTGGCAGTATTGAAAAACTTTCTTTATTTTGGTAGTCCAAATTTATATTTTTGCATAGTTGCTGATAAATCTCGTTTCTAAATATAATTATATGAGTAGTAGGTAAGCAACAATATTCACATATATTATAATTGTATTTTTTGTAGTACCTATAACTTTCCTTTCAACGGTTGACTAGATCCTAAGCGTTTTAAAATATTCAGTAGTAATTCAGTAAACTTTTAATATGTTATAAATTTTACAACATTAAACTAATTATAAATAAATTTATAGGACAAATGTTAGGTTCTTCCTAATTTCTAATGTGATCGTAGAGCGGACAATAACGATAATGACAACCACTTCTGGGCGCATGATATTGCATCCATTGTTGTTACATTACAGTTTTATAGTTGTGGCTAACTCCAGTTTTATACTTTAGACTAAGTTTAGTTGAATAGTTTGTACAATAACTGTAAGCTTCAGAACCACCAGATTGTCGTTAAAGTTAAGTTTCAAGTTTTACTCGCATTACTGTTTGGTGATTAGTAATTGGAGGAACTCTCTTAGTGTAGGATTAAAAACGAATTATAACAATGTTTGACTGATCATCACAATGTTTTGAACATAATTATAACTCAACAAAATGTTGATTCAAAATGTCTAATTCACTAAACCTCTATTCAACATACAAAATTTGTGACTATTTCCTTAGAGTTGAAGCCACTTTAACATTCGTTACTGTATAAACGAATCGACTAATCATAAAATAAATTTGAGTTTTAGATTAATTAACTACATTCATGGAATACTATCATCATATTATATAATATTTATTTTATGATACAATAGGCTTATTACTCTAATTTTCGTCTTTTAGAAGACAAAACTATCTCAGACGAACTGTAACATTCATTCAAAAAGAAGTTAAGTTTTTTTTTGTACAAAAACCCAGTTTTGAAAAATGAGTCAGGATTCCTTGTTTTAATTTTCTTAATGTACTCTCTAACAATGCCAGAGTGTCGTGTACGCCAGCTGAATTTGTTCAGGTTGGTGTTATTTTAAATTAGTTTAATAACTATTAAAATCTCTAACTTACTGAATAAAAGTTATTAAGTAAATATGTAAAAAAAAATTATTTTTGCCAGTTTTCAGCTTTAAATAGATTTAGATTAAGTGTTTATTTTGGCGCATGATATGATATTCTTATTTTAAGATTAAAAATACGTGTTAAACCAAAAATAAACTGCCACCACCTTCCCCGTTGTTTTCTGAATTTCTATTTAAATTTAAAAACATAAATGAAATATTGATACGGAAAATTTATGACAGACATTCCCATTTCTAAAACTACCTGTATTTACATTTTTGCTAAATAATTTTTTTAATGAGTTTAGAGGCAAGTAAAAACAGAGCATAAATAATTGTTCCACAAAAACTACACATTCGGTTTAAAAAGTTACTATTCCTTGACTGTTAGGTGGGAAATAAAATGGTGCAGTGAAAGTAAATTTACCATTTACATAAATTTATATCTACAAGGAACTGGGATACTGATCTTGAGTGTTGATTATTTCTCTAATAAGAAACAAGTGAATTTTTTCATAATGTAAAAGATGTTCATATGTATACCGCATTCGAGATTTTAAAGCTAAGCAATAAACCCAAACTACACAAAACAATATTTATAAATCGTTTCACGATCAAAGATTGTTCTCGTAAATATTGTGATTTACCTACTACATAAATAGCTTCATAAAACTTAACATTTATACTTTCATGGACTTTGCCCATCATAAAAATCTAATTTCAGACATTACATCCCACTTTTCTTCCGTTATATCAATTTCGTTCAAATAACTTTATTAGAAGTAAACATCGTTTCTTGATTGGATTTATTGTTCTTTTATACTCAATATGGCTATTAACTAGCACACACCTGAACACGTAACAACATTCATAGAATAAATATAAAGCTACTGTACATACTCACAGCTAGTTATATTTTTTTTTAAACTAATGTAACAGGAATACATAATTATTTGTTATATTTTAGTGACTGAAGTTTTTAGCATACCGTTAGAGTTCCATTTATGACATTTTAACAGTTGGTCAAACATAAAATAAACTGTTATTACTTTTCGTATACCTAAAATTAAAAATCATGAAACTCTCATATAAATAAAAACTGTAGACAATGCTGTATATTATTGAAAACTAGAAAATGAAGTCACCAGACTAATTGAAATAATATTCTTATCGTACAAATTAATTGTGACTTTGATACAATCTCACTATTCATTTTAAATTTCGTTTACAAATACTAAATTTAAGGTAATTAAAATAATATATTGTCTAGTTTTAGTGCTGAAATATCAATTTTGGAGAACTCTGAGCATGGTTTTTGAAATCATTCGGTCTCCTACCATATATTATCTGTATATATTTGTAGCTGGCAAAAGATGAAAACTCAAAACTACAACGTTCTAAAAATCAAATCCATCGATTTTGCCCAAATTTTACTAAGATTTGGTATCTAAAGACGTGAATCAAACTTATTAGTCGACATCTATTAAGAGATTCCGATCCACAAATTATCTGTGAAATAAAACAAAAATCCCCCAGAGTTGATATAAAAGACTTAATTTCTAGAAATAAGTTCTACCGATTTCTTTCAAATGGTTGCAAAATGTGAAGATAAAATATCTGAACTATTGTGGAACTTTAATTACACCTGAAGTAAGGTTAAGGAATTGGCTAGAAAAGAAAAGAAACGTTGATTACCGCCATTAAAAACTCGTATTCAACCAAATGCTATTTAGTTTTAAGACAAATTCATGACACAAACGGACCAAACTAATGCTATATTTATATTTAGATTGATATATATCATTTGCTGATGATACAACTTCGTCTTATTCAGATATTGATATTAATAAGTTTACAGATCAAAATTCAAAATGATCTGAATAACCAAAACCTATAGTTCAGCTTTAATAAATTATCGCTGAATATAACAAAACAATATTTATAGACTTTACTATTTCCAATTCATTTTCATTTGAATGTCCTCTTAAATACCATAATGTTGTATGTAACCAACGGTCGTGTGGTCGTAATGTGATAACTCAAATTGTGAACACTAAATATCTACGCTTGGATGAAAAATTATCGTTTCTGCGTCAAATTTCTAACCTTAAAAATTATTTGTCTATGTTCATTTGCTTTTATCAAGCCGTATTTATAGAAACCGATACAGCGACTGGTTTATTTCGCATTTATACACTCTAAATTATATTATGGCTTGTCAATTTGCGGAAACACATGTCACACATTTGAAACCTATAATTAGTTTCAACCTGTCTACATGTATTTAGAATTAGGAATAACAGATGGGGTTACTGTCCCTCTGATATAATATGGGTCGGCTGTCGAACACCCTTATTGAGGCAAATAGTGAAGGAAAAATTATTGTGATAATAACGTAACTCGTTAAGAAACTTATGTTGCCAGAGGAACAAGTGTTTCAGTGTAGGAATGAAATACAAACAAGATTGTCAACAACGATTTCAGGTAAAACTTCCTTAGACCAAGATGTCACGTAGCAATACAGTGTAGTAATTTTATTTATTCAATCTTTTAAAAACGTCAATACAAGACGAGATGACTAGTAATTGTGTTAGATATTCGTATAGGGTCAGAGTCGGAATTATATATATTGAATGTCAACTCCCAACAGACTAGTGACAATATTCTAAATCCTTTCATTTGGCAACTGGTAGGGCCTCTTTTCAACAGGATGGATACGACTCATATCTCTATGACACTGTTTGTTAACGTATTATCTGCTGATAGAATAATTTTTAGCTATTTACCTGCAAAATCACCCACTTTTCTACGCCTAATGTTTTGCTCTGTGGTGCGATGATAAACGTAGTGTATCAATATAAGATGGTTATCACACAACACATTGGGGAATGTAAACTGTGCTATACCGAACACAGTATTGAGTAAAAACGTAAAGTTTATTCCTATACCCAGATTAATATTCCCAAAGTATGAATTTTATATTCCAAATATTAATACTTTTCGTGAATGAGCTAAGCCATTAAATTTTGAAAATGGAAGTTTTTGAAAGTGTATTTGTGTTCATTTGCTTTAAAATGAGTTTCAATTGTCTAAACAACACCAAGGGATGGAACGTATAAAACCTTAACTTCCTGTAAGCACTCTAACCTATGACAAGTAATCGCATGAATTATAAATTTAAAGTAATTAGTTCAAGAATAATCTGGTGGTCTGAAATATCGGTTGATAAATTTCAAATAATTGGCGACTTCAATTAGGTTCCGTCAATAATTTTACTTCTATTTGTTATATAACGTCATATAACTTTATTTTAATAATATTTTTACTAAAAAAAAAATTATTGCAACCTAAAATTCAGTCGTTGGTGGATTTGTCTGTTGGAATGACGTATTATTGTTAGGAAAAAATCTATGTGTCAAAGTTTGGTTGGGGGTTGTAATAAGATTTTGTTTTAAGTCCTGCATTTCCTCTCTTCATATTAGTGTAGTTCAACAATTTTGCTGGACCATACGTGAAAAATATTTTTTTAGAGTCCATATATAAAACTAAGATTCTTATTATTTCATAAACCTATCTGTCCGTCTGTCTATAAGTTCCAACCCGTCTACACATACAAGACGACAAGACTCTGTAATCTACGACAGATCGGGAAAAAAAATGTTGTAGTTAGAGGTCAAAAGTAATAAAAGTCATTTTTTAAAATATTATGTGTGGAGTATCAAATAAAACTAGAATTTATTCTGGTTACGAATTTGTATGCTTATTTGAAAAAATAATATTTTGGCGCCTGGCCAAATTTAGTGCCAGATATCATATCTCCCCTCCTTTTAATTTGAACGCGAGTGACCTAAAAATTGGGGGGGGGAAATATTTGAATTTGAAATTAAATTGAATTTTGCATTACGAAATCATATATTATAGGTTTTTTCTATAACGAATACAATTTAATTTAACCATAACTTAAACGTAGCGTGATGTTTTAAAAGCTTTTTGTGAGACGAACCATTAAAAGATGAATTGCATTTTCAATTATTTCTGAAGTGCATAAGTAAAACCAACGACCCTTATAATTTCACGCGCATGTCAGTCTGTAATATTTCAAAATCTGCTTAAAAGACTACGACTTTATAGAAGTCACTATATTATGCCTATATGCTTAGTAGTGTGGTTTTAGCAAAGGCTTGACCCTCTTATTTCCATTATGCCTGTTTTGCAAATATAAGAGTGAGTGAATTATTTAATATACAAGAAAACAATTTCCATTGTTTATGACTCTTGCAGTAACAATTCTCAAGACGTCCCAAAGTTAAAATTGGTATTGAAGAAGCAGAGTTGACTGGGTCTTACCTACGTTAGAGTTCGAAGAAAATCTCATACTGACAAGTGAGTAGGCCTATAGCAAAACGAGATTTGCTGTATAGCAAACTCCACTGGATCCCACTGAAGAATGGCATTCTTTCAAATATGACAGTCCAACTTTGTATTATTTCCAATTCAATTTATCTAATATTCAAAATAAAAAGTTTAAAAAACAATACGCAGACAGCTTTGCGTATTGTATGTAGTACCTATAGTTTCATTTCTATCCATCATGAACATTACACCAATAAAGAAGAATAAAATTATATATCTGTCCGACGTTTTTAATTTAACAAAACTCGACAGAAGTGTAAAAGGTACATTTTTAATGTGAGAATTACACTTTTCATCAAAATGTATTTGACATTTAAAAAGTAATCTTTAATATAGTAGGTGAAGTTGTATTTGTTTTAGATTAGCAAACACACATGAAGTTACCGGTACTGTGCTATATAATGTGCAGATTAGAGACAGCTGAATGGGTTTTACCAAACATTTCCGTTTCTCACACGTACATGTGATAGTGGTAACTCATAGGGTATTACAAGGAGTCTGTATTGTATTATATTGTCGACTAAAATACAATAATTATTATTAAATTATAACAAGTAGTTCTCTGACAAATAGACCTCGCTCATGGTTTGAAACGTAAATCTTTATATTTTACTTCATTAATGAATATAGAGATAATTAATTAATGGTATACCACGTTTTATATATAACGTTGTTTCGGGCTTTTGTAAATCCTATGAAACTAGTAAAGATTTGTTTTTAATATTTTGGGCAGGGAAAAATTTGTAAATAATTATTGTGCAATATAATGAGTAGAAATTATTTATATTACCTTTATAGTTCCGTCATGTGACTTTGCGTTTGTCTTAATTACAAAGACGCGTTTCGGAGTCGTAGCTCCATCTTCAGTTTTTCACCCCGTAGAGGTCGTTAAAACATTAAACACAACAAAAACATTAACACACAAATAAATAAATACACGTATACGTTGATTTTAACATTTTTTTACATGCGCACGGTTTCATGGTTCGCGAACTACTGGCATCACGGTGAGGCCAAGGTTATCTGACTATGGGTTGGTCATATCAGTTTATTTATAACTCATTGCCGTCTCAAATAATGCGTTTGATTGGAAAGATAATTTTTCATTAAGAATATCGTTTGGTGATTGTTTAAATGATTTGTAAATTTCATATTCTTCAATGGCATTCATCATTGGTCCTTTATTAATGATGTGGAGAGGTGCCAGGTTAGATTCAAAGTTTGTATACGAATGCTTGTTATCGATAATGTATTGTGCGAAACTTGATCTATTAGCGTACAGGCTATTATTGGGCAAGTGTTCTTTATATCTATCCATAAACGATCTGCCTGTCTGTCCGATGTAAAAACAATCGCAGTCGTCACACGTTTTTTTATAGATGCCTGACTTCTTCTCTGTTGGAATTTCCTGTTTCTTACACAAAATTTTTGTATATTATTATTAGTTCGGTGTGTGACAATGATGTTATGCTTTTGGAGTGCATTTTTTAGGATGGAGGGTATTATTTCAGTATAATCGGTAGCAACATATTTCTTTTTGTCTACTCTAGTCTGTATAGTGTTATATTTTTTCGTCAATTTTGCCTCCCTATGCCTTTCCAATAATTTGTCGACCATTTGGCTTCTATATCCATTTGCCTGTGCGATATATTTAATGACGTTTAACTATTCTTTGAAATCCGAAATACGTCTTTGTAATTAAGACAAACGCAAAGTCACATGACGTAACTATAAAGGTAATATAAATAATTTATTACTCATTATATTATACAAAGTGACTTGGACACCAAACAATGAACATTAAATTATTGTGTAACTTATAGAAAAACAAAAGGTGATGTTAAAATAGTTTTAGCAATGTAAGCATAATTGTATTTCACCCAGACTAACTTGAGATCCTCAGTTCTTATGCAACTGGCACTGGAGGTAGGATTCCATATACCAGTTAAATGTATATTAACAGTATGAAATATTTGTTATAATAAATAAAGGGGTTTTTGGATATGAAACATGTTGTTTTTTTTTATATTCAACGTTACCAAGTGGACTCGTAAATTATATATATATATATATATATATATATATATATTCACAACTAACTGTGCGTTGTGCCTCGTTCACAACTTTATGTTTAATACTTCAGAACATGCTATATTTTTAATCGAGCACCCGAGTTCATGCTTTGGAACAGTGCATTAATGTTTTGAGTGGCCGCCATTATTAAATTTTAAAAATTCAAAATCCCTGTAGGTAAATAGTTCAGTCTGTTTCTAATTACATAACTATTGACTGTCAAATTTGTTCATACCTGCTTCACAAACACACAAATATTGAAGTAAAATACCAAATGTTTGAATTAAACACTCACTTATCTCGACAAATAAAACACATAAATATGGGTGATTACTTATTTGTTATATGCTTATAATTAAACAATGAAATTTTCAATTAGAATCAGGTAGGTGTAAGCTTATGAAAATAAAGTTTTAAGTCTTATTGAGATAATAAATTATAAGAAAAGGGGGAAAACCCGTCAAATAAAACTGTTTTACCAAGTTTAATAGAGTTTCCAAAGTTGTGTGACATATGATTCTCAGAGTTTTAAGTTGTACGAAAAATGTTTAGAGCTAATAAAACTTTTTTGTTTCTCATTTCATTCGCATGATGTTTTACGAATCCAACATTCTTTATAGTTGTGAATAGGTTAAACCTTACAACAAATATTTCCTCAGAAGTAAAAAAGAACACAAATGGTGAATTATCAGAGTGAAAAAAACCCTTGAACATTCGAAATTATAACTATTCTACCTCCAAACACGGGATAGGAAAGTACCTACCTACGGTGGATAGGAGAGTGTATTTTCAATCGCTCGTGCGTGTTTTAGTGTTACACCTTCAAAGAGCGTCAGTCACTGGCAGTCAGTTTGTAAGTAGGAGAGTGAACTAACTCCCGTCGTTCTGCGAATTTACGGAACGACTTGAACACCGGTAATACATCAAACTTGTCATTCGCTAAGAGAATACCATTCGAGGATAGAATGTTAAGATTCAGTAAATATCTAAGTTTAAAACCTCAGGGGCTCACTCCTTGTGAGTTCGGGTTTGGCGAACCCGGGGTTCCCGAGCTGGATCTCATCTCACTTCATCTTGTCTTGGGTGAGATCCCTTCTCTTTCTTCTTTTGTATTGGGTACTAGGCCTTTTTTCCGACCCCGACGCTGTTAGATTTCCGAAGGCTAGGGGTCTAATCTACTCCTATTTCTTCTTTCGGAGCTCTATTCCGCCTTCTCATCAATTTGACTATGCAATGGATAAAACACACGGAAGTATTACCCCAGGTGGCAGAACAGATAGGCTACACTGGAAATCCACCCTCTAACATGGAGATCGGTCCTATGGATTCTGGGGTAAACAATCTACCGTTAACCCATCTATCTATCGTTAAATCAAAACCAATTCAAGAAAGGAACAGCACTGGAAAGAACACAACAAAGAGTGTCTGGTACTGAAAAAAAAAAGATAGAAAAAAGGAACGAGGTAGTTGTTGTACAGGTAGGAACAAAAATCAATGGAAAAGAAAACGCAGACCTGCTAAAAAAAGCTTAATGAAATGGAGGGAATGTTGCTTCAGCTCCAAACACAGGTATTGAGACTAACCCAAGAACATTGGAGTTGAAAACATATCTTGGTAAAAGGCAGCAGTCCTTTGAATGAAAGGAGGGGGGCGGAGAGCACTAGTGGGACTATAACTGCCTATGAAACTGATGAAGAAGACCTCGAACGAGAAACAGACTGGATTTTAAAAAGAAACAAAAGAATAGCAAAAAAATGGAAAGCAGAATTTTCTCCGGAGGCTTTAACAGGGACCGCTCTTGTAGTGAATCAGTCTACAAGTAATAAGAAGGACATGGTGCAAGATCATGTAACAAATAAAAAACTTGAGGAAGGATTGGAAGTACCTCCTCCAGGAAAGGATTGGAAGGACCTGTGAAAAGGAGGACATCTTAGCGGACTTGCGGGAGAAGGGTTTCAAAATAACTGATGCAGTAAACATACTGAATGTAGATAGAAAAACACAAGGAGATGCAAACCAAACTATACGTAGAATAGGACTTACCCTATTTATGCTCACTTTTGATCAAGTGGAAAAGTTGGAAAATATATTTAGCATAAGAGGAATTTTGAATATGAAAGTAAAGATTGAACTCCTCAGAAAAATCTCAGAGCTGATCCCGCAATCTCAAAAGGTGTCATGGATTTAATCATACTCACAAGTATTGTGCTTGCGATTCTAGTTGTGTTAAATGCACTGGTAAACATTGGACCCAAAATTGTACTGTAGACAGAAGTTAACCTCCAACCTGTGTAAACTGCAAGGAGCGGCACCCATCCAACTAACGAGGGTGTGTTGTTGCTAAGAAGCTGAAAAATATAAGAAATCTCAGAATGAAAACTGATACTAAAAGGACTACAATCCCAAATCGTCAGGTAATAGAGAGTGCACCTGTGGTATATCAGAAACCATCACAGATCTCGAAGAAATCACAAACAAAGCTCATAAAGTATAATGATAATCAAGTATTGCAGGAGGTTCTGAATAAACTGGACTCCTTATATAAGGAGATTGAGGAGCAGAAAGAATCAATCCAAAACAATTTCATAAATTTACTAAGCAGGAGGAATAAGCAAATCTTTCAAAGACTGGCAGCTATGAAATCTGGTATGGATAACCTAGGAAGTGTGGTACGATTACCAAAAAATGATTGACACTTTCAGGATTGCAACATGGAATGCAAGTGAACTTGTGAACCACCTGAGAGAGCTAGAAATCTATGTAAATATGGAAAGTATAGATATATGTCTAATCTCGGAGAGTCACCTATCCAAGAGCTCGAGTATTAATATGCATGGGTATAGCTGCTACCAGTTTGCTCATCCGTTGGACAAAGCTAGGGGTGGCTCGGCTGTACTTGTGAAAAACACTATCGAACATTTTGTTGACTCAAGAATAGAGAGGAACACAATGCAAGTGACAACCGTTTGTGTACAAGTGTTGAGCAAGGGGACCTTCAAAATATCAGCAATATATTGTTCACCCAAGCAAAAGTTAAATAAAGATGAATACGTCAACCTATTCAGATCTTTAGGAGGAAGCTTTATCATTGGCGGTGATTATAATGCTAAGAATACGTTCTGGGGTTTAAGGTTGACTAATACCATATGTAGGGAACTATTCAGGGCAGGAAGAAAATTGCATTGTGACTTTCACTCAAGTGGTACTCCAACATACTGGTCTACGGATCGTAATAAACTACCAGACGTCATCGATTTCTATGTGGCCAAAGGAATTTCAAGAAATTACGTCATAGTAGAGAGTAAAGACGATCTCTCGTTTGATCAATCACAGGATTATGACAATCAGTAAACAGCTTGTAAGAAAGAAGCCTTCCCCGAGATTATATAATAGTAAAACAAATTGGACGTTATTTCTTGGCTACTTGAATGCGCTATGCAATAAACTAAAAAAGTTGATAAGACAGGTTAAAAATAAAGATGTAGGAAGATATCTAGCAAATTTGACTGCCCTTAAGGACACTGATTATTCTTTATGGAAAGCAACAAAGAACCTAAAAAAGCCAAAGAATCTGGAGCCGCCAATCAAGATGGAAGATGGAAGTTTAGCTAAGAGTGCTGAAGAGAAGGCAGATATCTTTGCGAGGTACCTGGAGGAAATTTTTAAACCTGGGCTAAAGCAAAGTGATGTAGATGACACCACACCAGTGCAGAGAGAGGATCATAAGGAAATAAAAAAATGTGACTTTAAAAGAACTAAAAGATGAAATTTAAAAAATATATTAATGCTAAAGAGTCACCTGGATATGACCTTATTACGGGAGGAATACTTAAGGAGTTACTAGAGAGGGCACTCAGGAAGATGCTGCATATATTCAATGGTGCATTCAGACAAAAACATGTCCCTACTCAGTGGAAGGTAGCAGAAGTAATAATGCTGCTCAAACCGGATACATCTCCAAATGATGTAAAATCTTACCGACCGATTTCCTTGTTACCTGTGATTGGAAATCTTCTTGATAAAATTTTCTTGAAGAGACTAGCACCTATTTTAGAAGAAAGATAACTATTTCTAAACCTTCAGTTAGGATTTAGGAAAAGACATACAACAATTAATTGTACAGGTTCACCGAGTGACCAGTATCATAGAGGGCCTTAGAAAATAAGGAGGTGTGTTCAGCAGTTTTCTTGGACGTAGCACAGGCAAGGTTTAGCACGAGGACTTATTTATAAATTACACAGGGATCTCCCAGAACAGTTCTTCCTGGTGTTGAGATCATACATTGCTGACAAATACTTTCGTATTAAATATAATATTGCATATTCCAAATTGAAGCTACTTCAAGCGGGTGTACACAGGTTAGTGTTTTAGGGCTTGTTTTGTACATGAGGGATTTGCCGGTTTCAAGTAAAGCGGCTGTGGCGACATTTGCAGATGACACTGCTGTCATGGCAAATGGCAACTGATGTGGATTCTATAAGGTCAGCTGGAAAACTTCAAAGGACAATTAATATAATTGGAGATTAGACACAAAGATGGAGAATCAAGCTCAATGAATCTAAATCAGTTCATGTAAATTTTAAGAATCAAAAGTTTGAAACGGTGAGAGTAAAAATAAATGGGCAATTAGTACCACATTCAAATACTGCCAAATATTTGGGTATAACATCGGATGCTAAGCTTAGGTGGTAGGATCATGTTAAAAAGAAAAAGGATAAACTAAATATAAAATATAGAAAAATTTATTGGTTGCTTGGGAGAAGCTCACAGCTCTCATTTGAAAATAAGTCACTTTTGTACAAGCAAGTAACTATAAGCTCAGGCCATTGTGGACGTATGGCATTCAACTTTGGGTTTTTACGAAAAAATCAAATGTGAAAATCGTTCAGACTTTTCAAAATAGGGTACTGAGAGGAATAGTTGATGCCCCATGGTACATTAGAAATGACATCCTCCACAGAGACTTAAAAGTGGAGTTGGTCGGTGAGATTGTGACCAGGTATGCTCATAGTCATGCCAAACGAATTAAATGCCACGAAAACCCGGCAATTATTAGCATGTTGGAGGAAATACCAACTATGTTAAGAAGACTAAAGAGAGTAAAACCGCATGACTTATAATCGCAAGTATAGTGCGGATGACAGCATGGTCGATGGAGGAAAAGTGAATGACTAGTTTTGGGATTAGCCACTGGGCTATACACCTACACCCAAGAAGTTATTTATGAAAGTAAAGTTGATAGATGGGCGTCAAAAGCTCAGTTGCAACATTAGGGAGATGTTTTTAGTGGGTCGACCCCCACTCTACTGGGTCTTACGGGAGTCCTAGTGCCTGTTTTCACCTACCCTCGTAGAAATAAAATATACATTAAAATTTGAAGTATTAGAGGTAACGAATTTTTTTGCGGAATAGCAAAACCGATCATAATGTCTATTATTATAAATAATATTCTGTAGAATGAAACTGTAAACTTGTCTTAACACCACAAACAAGGAACAAAAATGAAAGTGGGCGCCAATGATCAAGCACTTATCGGATTGTTTGACTTCATTATAACGCGGACAGTGAGGAGGATATAAAGAAGAATACACAGATAGCAAAGTTGTACTTAAATATTGAAGTAAAATATGAAAACTATACAACGTTTAAGATTATGTGTTATCTATTGCTTTGACCAATTTAAGCATGTACCTACTTGACAAAATTGTTATTATAACACAACCTCTGCTTCTTCGGGAATACTAAAAAATACTCCCCAATACTGCAAACGAAGTTGAATTCTCTAATGATAATACACAATTTGTATCTATTGGTTAAGTTTAATTCCTTTTACGGAGTTGTATTACTTGTATGTAATCACTTTGTTTTGTCTTACGAAGTATGGGGAAAGTTATGTGATGATAAAACAATTTATAATTGGTTTTTCACGGAAATATATTCTGGAGATCCAGTGAGCTCTGAAAAGTTTTTTTAATAATGTCTGTCGTCAGTACTGTGAACACGCAGCCATAACAGGTCATTAATCATCATTATTAATAATTAATTTAATTTATGAATAAATTTGGAATGTGGGAACATTTTTTTTGTATATGTGGAATTTTTTTTTCTTTTTCTTTCTTTTTCTCCCAGTTTTAAACTCAAAATTTACCTATATGTACAAATTTCTAAATCTCTATTTTATCAAAATCGTCATTCGAATTTATTTGAAGTTGAGTGCTTGAATGCGGTGTTCAAGGGGTTCATTTCCATATTATGGTAATTATTACTGAACATTATTTTCCTTTTACTTGGGATATTCCACACTGATTTCAGTCATTACAACACGTATTTTCAGGAAAAGTCAAAGAAAATCTCTGAAGTCATTTAAAAAATAGAGCTTATAAAACAGTTTCATAACCGAATTAATTTTATTATTTGTCATTAACGGAAAATAGGGACTATTACTTCAAAAGCTACATTATTGGTAAAGTCGTTAAAGTCAATTTTGAGAGAATATGAATTTTGTGCTTTGGTCTTGTGGCGACTACGTGTAAATTTTGAGTTTACAGAAATTTTTTTAAGTTTCTCGAGATGAGACATACGAAATTTTATTAAATAGGTGTACTCGTTGGGCTTCAAACAACAGTACAGACGACAGACACGGAGACACCATGCGAAAGATAAACAGACAATTCAAAAACCACATTCTTAGGATTGAGTATACCTGAACGCGAATATTTCCGCCAAAAAATAGACAAGGGTTTTTTGATCTATGAGATGAATTTCTCTATTCTACTTATTTTTGACAAAGTAAAAATTATATAACTATAAAATCTTCCTACTTCAATTTTACTTTCATGCATAAAAAATAGTAAAGAGAACGCTAATAAAACAATTATATTGTCTAGTTTTTTACAGAAATATCCGTTTTGAGCTGTTCTCTAGCAAAAAAAAACTGGTTTCTGGAATGATGACTATCATCGTCAGTGAAATGCTCTAAACCGCTAAAACAGTGGTCTGATGAAAAGATCGAATTTGGTATGTGGGCATATTCAACCATCCGTGAGAAATAATTTTCATTTTTTTTTCCGATACATTAATTTTTTTGATAGCCATAAACCCAAAACATCAAAATTAGATTTTCTAAAAATAAGCTATTATAACTATGATTTTTATGTAAAGTAAGGAAAAAATCAGTCGGAGACATATTTTTGGTTCAATAGAAATATAAAAACTTGGGACGACATGGCATTTAAAAGCTTAGTGAGATCTACAAGGTGACACAGACACAAAAGGTTACTACTACATACAGGTTGTTCCAAAATAACACAAAACGTAATTTTTGTTAACCTTTTTTTAATGTTAACATGCTTTTATTCCTGCAGATTTAAAATTTCAAAAATTTGAAATCTGTTTGTGAAAGTTTAGTCCTCTATTTTATACTACCGAGTTAAATGTAAACATATTATAATCTCAGCTAATAACAAAAATAACCTTTCAAAAGACTACTTGTTATAAAACCGTTCACTACTACTATTTACAAGGTAGTGTAACATTTTGAACCCATTGCAGAATGTTACGTTAATTCCATAATTTAAAAACAATTTTTGTCTTTAATATTGACAAATATTGAAAATGCGAGGCTACATTTTATCTAGTACAGCGATCAAAACTACCACATTCTTAACCGAGTTTATCTCTTTATCATACTAAGGATCAAATCCCAAAGAGATGTCTTCATACAGTTATTTAGGCTTTAACTGTGACAGTGTTCAAATATAAAGCAGTATTTCTCCAGTACTTCAAGTTGGAATATTACTTGTGTTCTCTATTTTTGTGTTCATCATTTTGTGATTGCCATGTCTCTTAACGTAACTGACACAATTACACTGATTTTGATCCAGGAGTGTGAGATCGGATGGGTTCTTTTCAGGATGCTTCTGATTTATTCAATCATACGTTTACCAACAGAGCCCAATATCAAATTCTATACTACTTTTAACAGTTCACCACTTTAAAGAAAGTGGGACTGTTAGATTGAAAGACGAGGCAGATATAAGTCTTCCACCAGCGAATAAAAATGTTAAATGTACACCAAATATTTGTCAAGGAACCTAATTCTTCCAATATAAAAGCTGCTTTAGATCACGATAAAGCCAGAGATCAGTGTTGAACATTTTAAAGCAGAAGAACTATCACTTTTGTTACAACCCTTTTCCAAGAGCTTTCGAAGATGATTTAGATTGTAAGGTCGAATTTTGAGACTCAATAATAAGGAAATGTGGCGAAAACCAGAATTACACTACGTCAATTTTACTTTCAGAAGAAGCCTCCTTGTACAAAGGATGGTGTGAGTAGGCATAGCTGTCGTTACTGGATCGATCACAATCCTCATTGGATGAGGGAGAAGGTTAGGTTAGATTGTGTGAATGTGTTATTTTGTGGCCTTCACTTTTTTATAAAGGTCACAAAAAGTGAATATGAGGGCCAGAATAATTAGCAATAAAATTGTTGGACCGTTTGTAATTAATGGGACTTGACGGGAGATTCGTGTAGTGATATGATGGTAAATACAACTTTATCAAAATTACCCAACCTACAGGCTAAAATTTTAACACAGTATGATTCCAACAAATGCAGGTATGGACACTCTAGGACAAAATATTTCTCTATCGTTGGATTGTACGTAGTGGACCTGTTAAATAGTTGGCTAGATCGCCAGATTTAAATCTCTTAGGTTACATTTGTTGGGATTTTAAAAACAAAACATTTATAAAACGAAAGCAGAACACTTAGACCAGTGAACTCATCAAATAGAAGAAGCTGGGGGAATAACACTTGGTATGGTACAAAATCTGGTTAGTGGTTTTTACCATAGGTTGGCACATTGTCAAACAGTAGCAATAATGCAATTAGAACACATGTTGTAAACGTAAACTATTTTTATTGCACGGTTCATTTAATTCGACGGATCTAGTCTGCATTTTCAATATTTGTCCATATTAAATTTAAATTGTGGAATTTAACACAATATTCTGTAATAAATTCAAAATCAAAATCAATTTTGTGTGAATTTTGAACGCTCTCTATCTGGTAGTAAACTTTAAAATCATAGCTATAAAATTTCTTGTCATAGTACTAAAAATTTGAAGCCGTTTCTATATTTGTTTGTTTGTTAATATATCTGTGTGTATATATATATATATATATATATATATATATATATATATATATATATATAAATAATGTAACCCCTAAACATCCAAACAAAACATGTTACTTGTTTTGTCTTAATCTAAACAAGTTTTGGATTTTCTGAAGTCCTCGCAAAATATATACATACATAATTTTTACAAAATTTCACATTACACAAATATTTTATCAAAATTGCTTTAGTAATTTTTGAGATCTTTGAACGTTTACCATCTTCAAAACTTGAAAAAAATCAAGATATCTTGGTCCATTTTTCTTTGTTATTCTTTAAATTTTTAGTGCGGCATATACATTTTGTTTCGAGTGTAGGAGTGGGGTGGGTGTCAGGCGAGATGACTACAATAAGTTAATTTTTACATGGATAAGAGAATATATAATTATATTGTTGTTATTATTTTACAGTTCGTTGTCCAAAATCTATAAGAAATCTACTATGTCAATTCTAGTGCCAATTCTTACTTACATCCCACATATTAAATATAAATTAATTCTTTTTTTTTGAATAAAACAGTGTAAATAAATTTCTATAAACATTAAATTGAGTAGCATTGTAATCATTAAAGAGTATCAATGCTTTCGTTTAGTAAAAGTGCCTTGTGGTGTTGTGTAGACATAAAAAGGAGTCTTACTGAGTCGATTGACATTAAGTCTAGGGGCGAGCTCAACTATTGACTTTAAACAAAAACATATGATATATAATGTAGTTGTCCGTTCACACCACAGTACAGAATGACAAGCGAGCCTGTTGAAAATATTTGTCCGTTATCTGTAGCTCAGCCATAAAACCTCCGGCTAATAATTTTTGTTTTCAATTAATGGTATTTAGTAATATGAATAATAATATTTACTAAAACACAGGTAATAGGATGTTAATTATTAAACCACGTTACTAATTGTTAATATATGACTAGCCTAGTAAGTAAGAAACAATATTTAGAATCTAGACAGCAGTACCCAACACCCTACACGTTTTAAAAATCGTGAGTCCCTCTTGTTAAGTTTTTAAGTACATATTACAGTTTTATTCCACGAATTACGTATCTCTTATCGCGTGATAATTATGTTCAAAAATCAAGACAGAATAATGTTAAAACAATGCACAAATCTCTGTACAACTATAATTATAAACTAGGTTCGTGACGCAGAATATAAAATTACCAGTAGAATAAATATTGGTTTTCTTAATGAATATTAGGGTAGAATGCTAATTATTGCATTTATAATTTCCAAGGAAAATTTGATAAATCCAGCAAATGGTTTTCTAATGACCTATTACAAATTAGAACTCAGAACGGTTAACAATATAAATATATAAAGTTTCATTAACATCTGTCAACAAAATCAAATTGTTAAATTTTCAGATTTTGCAGAACCAAATATTTGTAGCACATTTAGAAAAGACTGGAACTTTTGCAGAGAAATAAAAACGTAAATAATAAAACAGACTATTAATAAAGTGTACAGTAAAATTAACTGATAAATACCTAAAAACGAAATAATTGAACAAATCAAAGCTATTTCCTATATATATATATACAGTGTGTTGATACAGTATTTGCATGGACACATCATTAGATGAGATGTTTTACATTATAAAAATGATTATGTTTGTCTTATTTCATAATGTTGGTTATCTATAATCTTGATTACTTAAGTTGTCTCGTACAAGCTTTGTTAATAAACTTTAAAATTAAGGCAGACAATAGAAGCGAGGGAAGGAGAATAGCCCTGTACATGTCTGGGCTATAAATTGATGCCAAAACAACCCTACAATAGAAATGTCTCTCAAAGTTCCATTAAAACATTTACTATACCTCCAAATTGACCAACACATATTTCTAAGTAAACCTGTAATAAGTTTTTCTCTAATTTGATTACTATTTGAATATCTTCTGTTTGTTTTCCCTCCAAAACATTAAATACTCTTGCTTAATAGTAGTCTGTTGGTTGTCCCTCCCACAAGGGATTCCTTTCACCCAACCTTCTGATTGCGCCCTATTGGTTGTCTATCCAGCACATTCAGGACTCATGCCTATTCATGGTTTGTTGGTTGTCCCTCCAGCAAGGGATTCCTTTCACCCGACCTTCTGATTGTGCCCTATTGGTTGTCTCTCCAGCACATTCAAGACTCATGCCTATTCATGGTTTGTTGGTTGTCCCTCCAACAAGGGATTCCTTTCCGCTGACTATCTAATTGTGCCTTATTGGTTGTCTCTCCAGCACATTCATGACTCATGCCTATTCATAGTCGGTTGGTTGTCTCTCCAGCATGGGATTCCTTTCCGCTGACTATCTAATTGTGCCTTATTGGTTGTCTCTCCAGCACATTCAGGACTCCAGCCTATTCATGGTTTGTTGGTTGTCCCTCCAGCAAGGGATTCCTTTCCGCTGACAACCTAATTGTGCCTTATTGGTTGTCTCTCCAGCACATTCTGGACTCCAGCCTATTCATGGTCTGTTGGTTGTCCCTCCAGCATGGGATTCCTTTCCTCTGACAACCTAATTGTGCCCTATTGGTTGTCTCTCCAGCACATTCAGAACTCATGCCTATTCATGGTTTGTTGGTTGTCCCTCCAGCAAGGGATTCCTTTCCGCTGACTATCTAATTTTGCCTTATTGGTTGTCTCTCCAGCACATTCAGGACTCATGCCTATTCATGGTCGGTTGGTTGTCTCTCCAGCATGGGATTCCTTTCCGCTGACTATCTAATTGTGCCTTATTGGTTGTCTCTCCAGCACATTCAGGACTCCAGCCTATTCATGGTCTGTTGGTTGTCTCTCCAGCAAGGGATTCCTTTCCGCTGACAACCTAATTGTGCCTTATTGGTTGTCTCTCCAGCACATTCAGGACTCATGCCTATTCAGCAAGGGATTCCTTTCCGCTGACTATCTAATTGTGCCTTATTGGTTGTCTCTCCAGCACATTCTGGACTCCAGCCTATTCATGGTCTGTTGGTTGTCCCTCCAGCAAGGGATTCCTTTCCGCTGACTACCTAATTGTGCCTTATTGGTTGTCTCTCCAGCACATTCAGGACTGTCGTCTTTTGTTTGTCTTTTCACTAAGAACCATCTAACGTCGTATTTCTCATTATACTTCCCAAACCCTATTCACACTTTATTTCCTTTTGAAATAATTGCATGTGGTAATAAACTGGCATATCAGCTGAAGAGTAGCTGAACAGTAGGGGAATACGTCTAAATAAATACTACGCTAAATAGTTTACAAACAATAATTTCAATAAAGCACATAATTTAAATGGTGGTTTTTTAGGCCAATTACTATTAAGTACAAACCCAATTACAAAAGTAATTTAATTATCGTTATAAAGGAAAGGAACAATCAGCCTAATGTAAATTAGATTAGGAAGGATAAACTAAGGAACATACACAGAATCAAATCACACTCGGCTTAGAATTGTTATCCTCACCCTAACTGTAGTGAGTTTAATTTCGTACAACTACACTTAATTACTTCCCACAATTTAATTACAATCTGGCTATATAATGTAATCAATGTTTATTGAGTTTTGCTTACCTCCCCCCATCTTAAACTTTTTCTACAATTTTCGTCTAATCGATTTGGTACCAAATGTATTTTATACATGATCTCTCTTACCGCGTTTTGTTTTTTAAATCTTTAGCCTCCATCTTGGATTTTTTATGTTACCATTAAAAACTAACTATAAAAGATTGTTTTAACGTTGTGTTAAGTGGTATAATTTTTTTTAGTATCTTCTTATATATCTCCAATTATATTTAAAAACTGACATTAATTTTCGTAAAAAAATTACTTTGTTTAAAATAATACTAATGGTAGATTTAATTATATCATCTGTTTGCCTTTCACGAACTGCATATTTTACAGTTACCTTAATTTGCATAAAGTCTTGATTTTTTTTCTATTATTTCTTCTATTTGTCATAACTGTTTCGCTAATCACATTTTCGATAGCCAGACGTAAAACACCTAAAGTTAAATTTACACAAACACGGATTTTTGAAGTTTAATCAAACGTTTAAAACTACATATAACACATATCAAGTAGAACTCATCGTTAAAATCCAATTATTGTTCTTATATAGCGACATTAGCGACGTCTATTGATCACGTATGGCGAATAACTGAAGTTTTTAGAACAAAACACTGGTAAGAAATGATCGCTGTGATTCGTCCTGTCTTTGTGATGTTTTCTTGCTTAACATGCATTAAATATAGTAGATTTCAAATTAGGGTTTTCCCTGAGTAACTTATCTGGTTCAGTTTTAGATGTATAATAAATTGCATATTCATCCAAGATATTAAGAAATTATCATTTTCTACTTTATAGAGTATTGGAAAGTTCTTGTAAATGTAAGTCCTGAAAGATCAAGTGTTCTACAGATTTGGAACTCTGTTTTGTTGTATTAGTTATTTTGTGGCTTGATAGATTTTCCTTAAATCGTTGGGCAAAATGACCCTCCAGTTTGACCTTTGTATAGATTATTATAATTAGAGTGGATGTAATGTAATGTCCTTATAGACGACACTGAGCTGGAGTCTGAAACTATAAACAAACTCAGCATAGAGGTGTCAAGTAGGATAGTCAATGTATGTTATAAGCTATTCAAAGCGGAATCCTCTTTTAGATTCAAGACTTATGATTTATTTAAATTGTACGTTCCAGTAAGAGCCCATGGCTCATTTAATAATTTAAGACACTTGGTTGAGAATTATTAACTAAATACAACCTTGTGTCCAATTTATTAATATTACAGTACTACTCGTTTTAAGTAGGAGCAGAAAATTCACTATTCTGCCATGTTCATACTGTAGATGATCTGAAATAATATCCGATACGATGTTGACATTGACGGCGTCGGGGTTACATCATCACTCTTTCGTTTTTATAAATAACAATCTCCTTATGTCAATGTCACTATCTTTTTAGATTAATTTCTTCATCACAAAATATATATATATATAGACGTAAGTGTAATAGACAATTAATAAATTTAGGCCTAAAAGTTTTCTGTAGGAAAACAACTCCTTCACAAGAATGGGTAAAACTTTATAAAATCGTATTACCTACAATAATCTTTAACGAAACCAAATGTTAAAAAATTTCCGTCCCACATTGGACGCTGAAAAACGTTAGAAGAAATAATAGTTAATATTAAAGAAGTAAAGCCAACAAAGCTATTGGCGTAGATCTTATTCCTAACTAATGTTACAAATATTCGTTTTACAAATATTCGTTTTTTCCTGGTCTTTAGTCAAAATTAAACATATTTTCAAGAAATGAAACCCCTTTAATTGTCCTTTATAATTATCCAGATATAGCAATATTAACAAATTGTTACTAAAATTATTTACATTAGACTATCAACGTGGGGTAAGCAAAATAATCTTATTCCTGAAGAGCAAATGAGTTTTCGTAGAGGTAGAGGCTGTAGAGATAATATCTTCCCATTATGATCGCTATAAACTTTCCCTTAAGGCTCAAAACGTGAAAGGTTTTTACTGATTTTGTGGACTTCAAAAGAGCCTTTGACTTCAAATCATTTCAAACACTAGCAAAGGTATAACTTCTGTTGAAGTGCTAATCACAGAAGGGAGATATTTTAAGTCCTCTTCTTATGATTCATTTCTAACATCATGGCCTTCTGTACAACCCACAATTATAATAAAAATAAATAACTGTAGTTGTTTCTCTTTACTGATGTTATTAAAAAATACTGCATTCAGAATTCCCTGGTTGTAAAACCGTTCTTACCATTTTTCCCCATGGAAGTTCTTTAAGAAAAAATGCATGATTCGGAGAAACATTTATAGAATACCTTAGTAGATCCCAATAACTATATGGAGTTTCTTTTTTCTCTTCAGGTTCACCAACTCATGACATCATTTTCTGATTAAACATCTATCTCAACAGTTTCATTTATTACAAGAAAATCTAAAAGTGACAGCTGGAACACTAAAAGTAAATTATAAGAATCCGTTTCGGAAAGAGTTTCTCTTTACTAGTTGAACGTTTGGTACTGTTAATATGAAAATACTATAATTGAGATACTTAACTGAGAAAGGGCAATTAAGATTCCTTATATTTATTTTTAATTTACCGAGAAATATTCCTAGCGCTTTCATAAAACTTGAAACCGGATATATTCATACCGTCTCCAAGATTTTAAAAAAATAGAGAATTTCTTAATAAATATACTTGATATGTTAGATAACCACCTACATAAAACATGACGTCAGAAATCAATTGAATTATGCTAAACCAATAAAATGCCTTTCAATTTAATTATGAAGCAAAAAAGGGAATTAAATTCCATACGTGTTTATGACACATGAAAGGTACGTGAATCTCTACAGTCATTCAAAAAGAACATATCAATAGACATTGGATTTGTTTTGAATAAGCGGTATATGAGCACTTAACAAACTATAATTTTGAGACCAGCAGTTATCTAATCGTCAACTCCCAACAGAAACAAATCAGGATTACTTTTTAAAATTCGTTCGTGCTTTTAAAGAATATGTATAAACTACATAAATGGAAATTCATACAAGGTTGATTCAAAAATCCTGTATAAACTGTGCTCTATTAAATGAAGTGATTTTAATCGGGAATGTCCAGCTTTTTCTCGACAGAAATAGACTTATTTCTAAACTTTTGGTATATGTAAATAATAAGCCTTAAAATACATAAAACTGGTTGATTTTAGTAGCAACGATCATTTAAATGATATTTCTTTTTAGATTTATATAAGAATATTAAAAACAAGAAGTGTTTTTATTTTGTAGTTACATTTTTTTAAACCTATCGAATTATCTCATCAATTTTTATATTGTAATTAGCCTACATAAAGTTATTTCTCTCTTTAAAGACCTATTAAATTCAACTAAAATAAAGAAATTCTTAAATATACAATATGTGTAGCAAACAATTTCTTTAAATGTATATTGTATATCGGTATATATGAATGTATAAATGTTGGTGCTATGCTTATTTTATTGCTATTATTATTATTATTTTTAAATATTATCAGTAACGAATATTTTGAAAATAACATAGATTTGTAGTAAGTACATTTATGAATTACTGAATAAAATTTATGTATCATGTTGTTATAATCGAAGAAAGAAAAATAGACAAAGAAAGAGAAAAAAAAGTTTTACTGTTAATTTTGAAAAAGAAAATAATAATACTTTTTAAATACGTTCATTTGTGTTATTTTTTTTACAATTGCAGAATTTTTAAATGATTCATGACATTACTATTTTGTTCGTTTCATTTTATTGTCATATGATTAATTATTGTTTAATTATTTCTATGACAAGTACAATTACGTTACGACTTTTATTATTATTTATTATTTTATAAGATTATGTAGATCTTTGTTTTTTATTTTAATTTGGATAACTCCTACTGTATGCCGAGGGCTTTAACAATTATATAAATAAATTTAAAATAATAATAACTTTGTTTGGATAAAGATAAATGTTGCACATGCAACCTAACTTAAGTATTCACCACCAAACTAAAGATCACGGAACTTCTGAGACTTGCTATTTGTGTGTAATTGTAAATACTACTTCAAAATGTAACTTTATATTGATAAAAATATATTGATATTTTGTTTGTAAACCGCCGTATTAAAATCTAGAACATCACAGGAACTCTGACACACACTGTAGGCAACGTGTCGCTTTATAAATACGAGTTAAGCACTTTAGTGGCTGAAGTGGTGAAATCACTAACTTTGTATAGATATAGATAGATTAATGTATTTCTTGAAGGCAGCACAAGAAACCAATAACCGAGACTCATATATCACTTCTTTGACAAGCTGGAAAATATCGTTTTTAGAAACCACACAAGTAATGCTTAAAACAAATTGTGGAGAACAGTTTCTTAAGAACAGCAAATTTGATAAATTGTTCAATATGTATTTTAATTATTTTGGGCCGTTTAGCTGTATCTCAATTTATAAGGAGTTATTGTTATCCCGTAATGTGGTTTAATATGTGGTAATATTAAACAAATTTACCCAAAATCATTATTTATGAAGCACACTATAATTGGAAAAATGATAAGAACCAAGCTCAAATTTTCAGCTTTATCTAAGTAATAGTACAGAAACAAAAAGTGCTATATTTGATTTGCAATAACTTTCGCACGTACCCGTTAACAAAATCAAATACTAATCAAAAATATACTGTTACTACTTTATGTGAAAGAGAAAGAAACGTAGTTCACGTTAATACTGACATTTTCCTTAATGTATTTCTTATAGTAGATTGGTGTAAAAGGGTATTTCCTTTTCAATTATATGTGTATTTAAAAGACATTTTTAAATTTAAATAAAGACTACTATTCCTTTAGATTAGGTCATATACTCATCATAAACGTAATTGCGTTTGCTTAAAATTAATTTTTTAAAAACGACAGTCAATATTAATTTAATTTTTTTACCAGTTCATTCTGAACCCTAACTTCCTTTAAATTGTGATTTTTCACACTGGTTTGGGTCATTATTGTTCACATTTCACCAACATTTTAACGAAATGTATAAGATTTTCATAAAATAGGTCTGTTTTTTAATAGCTATAAGTGAAAAAGTAAAAAGACCATTATGAGTTTTTTTTCGACAACTTGAGATAAGATATTGAATTTGTAACGTCAATTTGTAACGTCAATTTTTCAATTAAAAATATGTCTAAAATATTGAGATTTATTCCTTCAAGACAATTTGTTTTTATTTTGTGCTAACAGGGCGTGTTTGGGATATTTGTGTCTGTATAAATAATAACTCAAGTATATTCTCTATAATATTGAGTAACAATACCTTCATTAGTATTAACAAAGCCTCAAAGATAATACAATTTGATCTAATAGGTTTTATTATTGCTCTATTAAGCTTACGTTCCCCTCAGAACTATTACCTCCATTGAGACATGAGATTGAGTTGTCTTCATTGAGTATGTGAAAACACGAATTCTAAAAATAATATTATATTGAAAACATCTCTCATGTTAGCATATATTTTACTGTTGGGTCTCTGTTAATGTCTAGGTCAAATTTGGTTTTTCATTTCGAAAAATAGAAATTTATTAAAGCCAAAATTATGTGTGAAGCCGAGTTGCTATGACGCAACTCTTTGAGGACTAACATTACTTTCAAATGTAAGGTCTAGTGGAATTTGTAAGTCCCTAATTTGTAATAAATTTACATATAAACTACTAGGCACGAACAAGCCTATAATATTTTCAATATTGTTACTCTAAAATACATCATTTATATAAGATTAATTAAATAACGCCATAATTAACTATATTCATACATGTATAAAACCAATCCCTGTATTCAGAAATCCTAATACATGTGATCTGAGTCGGGAAATACAATTAGGGCGTAGAATAGACGATCTTACTTCAGGAATGAAAGAGTGTTAAATGTGTGAAGTACGTGTTCTGGAAGCCAAAGCAGGATAAGAGAGATAACAATGTCTCGTAGAAATAGTACTCAAAACATTTCTAACCTGTTATAAGGCGGAGTGAAAGCCCATATTTAACAAATAGTGGTTATTATGAGTGAAATTTGACACGGTTGGTTAGAATTCAATTGCACACAAAACATCAATTTTACAAATTGTATTTTTGTATTAGTACTAAGTAAAAAAATTGAACTAGGAAGTTTTTGTTGGTCCCTGAACGGCTGTAATTTGTGGAACTATCCTATTATACATGTCACGAAAAAGGAAAAAACAATATTGGTGTAATGAATAATTTGCAAGTTAAAACATATTCGATATAAAAGACCGAAGCTAGAAATTGTTAAAAGTAATTTCTATCAATATTTTTATTACATGCTAAAGATTGTATTGCATCAAAGCACCAAATTTGTATTTTCTTAATTTTTTATACTTCTTCTTTGCTTCTTTATTAATATGTCACAGCTGATATTAAACATATTTTCATAACGGTAAATAAATTTTTTAGGATTAACCAAGCAGATTTTCTCAGCGACATTAAAATTAGTATTGATTACTTAATGTAATTTTTAAATTGAAAAAAGTTTATTCTACAGTAAAACTTTGCAACTATATTTCTATCTAACAAATGAAGTTGATTTGATGGAGGAAATATTAATGATTAAGTTTATCTTGTCTTTATTAATTTTTAAGTACATCGTTTTAAAACAAAATTAATTAATTACTAATTATTACAATTTCAAGCTATTGAAGTGGAAAATTTCCACCTTTATATCTCCTCAATGAATAACTTGATAAATCTTTTTCTACATTTTAAAAGCAAACCAATATCCAATTAACAAACCGTAATTAGTTTTATAATTATAATTAATACTTATTCCAGTCAGACAAAAGGCTAAATTAAGTATTTGGGGATTTTGCGATTTTACACGTTTATAAATTGAAATAAATATAGTTCTCATTTATAAATCAAACATTTGGTTTTATTCTTAAAATAAGTGTTGTTAAACAACGAAAATTAAGATCCGATTTATCTTATTTGAGAGGAAACATTTGGGATGGAACTACGAGCAAAACAAACCATTTTCAAAGCTCATGATAAATTTGAAATAACATTTTCTACTCCCTTTGTACAATAATTTACTGTCAGGTTCATAACTGTTTTAAACTATTTTGTGATTTAACCTTTGAGTAACTTCAGTGGATCGTAAAACCACACTAAAATTTTGAGTACGCTGAAACTTAGTAGTGAGTGAGAGGAAACATTTGGGATGGAACTACGAGCAAAACAAACCATTTTCAAAGCTCATGATAAATTTGAAATAACATTTTCTACTCCCTTTGTACAATAATTTACTGTCAGGTTCATAACTGTTTTAAACTATTTTGTGATTTAACCTTTGAGTAACTTCAGTGGATCGTAAAACCACACTAAAATTTTGAGTACGCTGAAACTTAGTAGTGAGTGAGAGGAAACATTTGGGATGGAACTACGAGCAAAACAAACCATTTTCAAAGCTCATGATAAATTTGAAATAACATTTTCTACTCCCTTTGTACAATAATTTACTGTCAGGTTCATAACTGTTTTAAACTATTTTGTGATTTAACCTTTGAGTAACTTCAGTGGATCGTAAAACCACCCTAAAATTTTGAGTACGCTGAAACTTAGTAGTGAGTGAGAGGAAACATTTGGGATGGAACTACGAGCAAAACAAACCATTTTCAAAGCTCATGATAAATTTGAAATAACATTTTCTACTCCCTTTGTACAATAATTTACTGTCAGGTTCATAACTGTTTTAAACTATTTTGTGATTTAACCTTTGAGTAACTTCAGTGGATCGTAAAACCACCCTAAAATTTTGAGTACGCTGAAACTTAGTAGTGAGTGAGAGGAAACATTTGGGATGGAACTACGAGCAAAACAAACCATTTTCAAAGCTCATGATAAATTTGAAATAACATTTTCTACTCCCTTTGTACAATAATTTACTGTCAGGTTCATAACTGTTTTAAACTATTTTGTGATTTAACCTTTGAGTAACTTCCGTGGATCGTAAAACCACCCTAAAATTTTGAGTACGCTGAAACTTAGTAGTGAGTGAGAGGAAACATTTGGGATGGAACTACGAGCAAAACAAACCATTTTCAAAGCTCATGATAAATTTGAAATAACATTTTCTACTCCCTTTGTACAATAATTTACTGTCAGGTTCATAACTGTTTTAAACTATTTTGTGATTTAACCTTTGAGTAACTTCAGTGGATCGTAAAACCACCCTAAAATTTTGAGTACGCTGAAACTTAGTAGTGAGTGAGAGGAAACATTTGGGATGGAACTACGAGCAAAACAAACCATTTTCAAAGCTCATGATAAATTTGAAATAACATTTTCTACTCCCTTTGTACAATAATTTACTGTCAGGTTCATAACTGTTTTAAACTATTTTGTGATTTAACCTTTGAGTAACTTCAGTGGATCGTAAAACCACCCTAAAATTTTGAGTACGCTGAAACTTAGTAGTGAGTGAGAGGAAACATTTGGGATGGAACTACGAGCAAAACAAACCATTTTAAAAGCTCATGATAAATTTGAAATAACATTTTCTATAAACAACAGAAATAAATTCGGTCCAGCAATCCCTGTAAGAACTGCGAATAAAACATAATTTATCCCTGTAGCTTACATGATAGCCTTTAGAAATCAATATTGGAAATATTGTAAATTTTATCGTCTGAGACGTATGTATAGTTTACTGAAGGACAACCCAACACAAAAAGTTAAGTTTTGTAAAATATAAATGAATAAATAAAGAGGAGAAACTGGCGTCACTATAAAGATACCCTTCTCAAATAAAGCTTCCTTTAACTTTTTTGGCACTACAAACCTGCATAAACCGGAGCTGTTCACACTAAAATCCGATGTAATCATTAAAGAGAAAATTAAAGAGCTAAATGTGTCGGTTTGAGGTTGCTTGTACTGTAACGGTGCATTTGGTCCTGTTTTTTGTCACAATCATTGTCACTTGTGTTGTCTACAAGGAACACTGCCATCCTTCAAATATACAAAACTATTATGATGATGATGATGCCTTTTTCCAACAAAATATCTCTCTAGCGTTTTATAGTTACTGTAAGTATAGTTTCCTTGAATATGATTTGGTTCTCCCGAGTATCATTGAGTAGCCTCCACTATCACCTGACACTCATTGATTTCTTCTTCTGGGGGTTTATAAAAAATATCCTGCAAGCCACGTTCAGTGAATGTTATAACACAGTATATCTCTCATGCTTGAGAAAGTCTTTAGAGTTGAATTGAGAAATTTTAAAATACTTCCAAGAGTCTGATGACGATAGATAGTTTAGGTAAAATTATGAAATGAACACGAATAAAATGCGTTCGGAAAAATCTTATACAAGATAAAAATTTATTATTCTGAAATTAATAGACGAAAAACTTCAAAATATGGATGTGAAATATCAAGAACTGAATATAATCAAAGTAAAAGTAGTAGCCTATGTAAATAATAGTGAACTACGAAAGAAAACTATCACAAGATTAAAGCGTGAATATTCTAGATATTACAATGATTCAGTTAATGATAGGTCTCAAAACTCAAAATTTATAATATACCACACAATTCAAATTATGGTGGTAAAAAACTAAGAACAGAAGTTAATCAAAATGGGTGTAAACCAGCCTAATGTCAATTCAGGAAAGAAGGCATTTTCCCAATTTCAACGATGCCAAATCGTTTTTTAATCAAAAAGTCTTTTTTTTTAATAAAAGTCTTCAACTAGTAAAGGCTATAACATCAAATAAAGCATGTAGAAAGACGGAATTTAAGGGAAGTCTTAATAAAACGCGATAAAAGAGAACATTTGAATTTAAAGATAAATCATATAACTTGCAATCATAAGTAACGGATAATAATGAGGCACCGAACTTTTTTCTTTTCTTTTTTCAGGGTAAGAAGTGAATAAATTTATGACTAAAGTAATGAAAGTAGAACTTTTTTGGAAATACATCTTCAACTTCAGACGCTGAGATTGAAAATTTTGGACTGTTAGAAGAAAATAAAATATATAGAAGAAAATAAAATGTAAATCCACATGGATGGTAATCGAGTATGTTATTTTTTAAACGAGGATAATCATTATTTACAAGACATGTTCCAGAGAGACAAGTTGATCACTGCCAAGGATCAAAATGAAATGCATTCTCAACTTTCCCAATGGTTGTTGGAAGAGACAATAGTGAAGAAAAGACCGCTGGATGCAATAGTGTAACAATAGTAACAATAGTGGATTAAATATTTGAAGAGACCGCTGGTGTTAAAGGAACTGAAGGTGGAACTCAAGCAAAGGAAGAGCTAAACTTAAGCTATTAAAGAACATAAACGAATCTAAAGAACTTTAAACAACTGTGAATTGTGTTTAGATAGCAAATTGGTGTTTAGATATTTTATTATTTCTGCAAAATATCTCGGACATTTCAACAATCTGTAAAGTTTAAAAATTATGTTTTATAGAATTAGCTTGTAAAGGAATATGACATAGTTAATACGATATAAATATCGAGAAGTTTTGGATCATAGGGATCGTAAATTGGTAACATAAATTGTTAAAATAATTTTAAAAATGACTTGAATAAATAAGATAAAATATAAACTTGTATTTATTCTAAACATTACAGAGTATTCCTTACAGAGAAGACATTCAACTTTTCAACAAATCAGGCAGAAAAGTCAAAGTGATGTTTAGCGTATTCTTTAACTTCCGTGATTCATTACGAGTACGCCAAACACTAAAATATAATATGCTTTATAATTTAGTATTATAACGTAGTCTCATTTTAGCATACCTTAATTGTTATAACTTCTTCATCTTATATATATTACATGAATAAAATAAAATTTAAATTAATTTTCAGAATACGTATTAAATTTATTGAGAAAATATATGAAAACACTCAATCATAAACTATTTTTGTATACTGCAGACCTCAATCCTAGGTTTTATTTATTACAACTATTCATTGTTCATGCCACCCTAACTCAAACCAGACGTTGTTATACGTTGTTTGTTATTATATTAAATATTTCGGGAGATGCACAATATTCCTAGTCTTCATGGCTTGGAAGAGTACAGTATGATTATTCGTGCACGGAATTTAAAAACTGAAAACTAAATCTAAAAAACCTTATACAAACATAATTTGGCTTCAAAACATTTATTTTTAGATTTTATAACAATTAGTAACACTTATGGCCGTAACTGAATAACACACAAACATTAATACAAAATGCCAAACCTAAAACACAACCTCAATTCTCTCGGTTTAATTTGAGGTTGTATCTCTTTAGAAAAGAGAAGACTCAAATTTGCTAAAAGTTTCTGGTAAGTTAGGCTTCTTCCTCTACATTTCAACTATATGGAAACCATTAGATATATCTACAAATTCATTACTTGAATGTTTCCTGACACACACTTTGAAGAACGGTTATAGTGCCGGTTTAACAGGAAAGTACTATAAACACACAATCGTACATTGACAGTGTTCCTCCGTAAATCTCTCTATAAACTTCCTGGATAACCCTACATCAGGTATAAGCTTTGTACAATCCTCCCTGTCCCACCCATTTAGAGTTCATTCATCCGACATTCATATATCAAATCCAAACCATTTAACACCCCCTTATCCAAACCACCCCCTTATAAAACCTATATATATATATCTGTGACCCCCTATTATTTACCTGCCCCAGTCGTTATCGGTTAGGTTATATAGTATAGTCTTACAGTAGTGAAGGTGTAGATTCCAATATCAAAGTACGAACAGTAAGTTATTACATACTAGCAAACCCTGTGCAGATATTGTGTGTATACGTTTTGAGTAACGATGTAACTTCATATTTAACTTAATAGTGGAAATCACCTGTTCTTGGTTAGACTTTGATGTCTCTGATAACTCGTTACGTAATAATTAACTAAATCAATATTTCCTTCATATTTTATATAATATTTTTAGTAGATGTTAGGTCTCTATATAAAGTGGACAATCAGTGAACTTATTTATGACAATTTTAACAGCATATTAACTTGTTGTGTGACTGAATGAATAATTGTATTTTATGAGAGATAGTTTGTGTCATTTGAGCCAGTATATAATTTGTTTTGTATAACTATGGTAACGTTTTTGGTAGGGCTACGAATATACTCCTTGTAGCTGAGGTGGACTCATACGAAATAAATCGCATATGTTCAAAGTTTTTTTTACATCACAATAACTTGTTAATATTATAATTTTTAATGGTAAACATTTTTAATAATTTGTATCCGTAAATTAATATTATTGCGCTTTTGAACTGAGAATGACGAATATGTTCACACAATTGTTTAATATAAAAGACAACCAATCAGCTAGCCTAGTGTGATTTAAGCGAAAATATCTGTGCGTAAACGTTTTATTTTTGGGATATACAAAAGTAATAACCCAAGATAACCATATTTTGCGATTTTTTTTTTTTTTTAGAATATTTCTTCTAAATAATGAAGTCAGTAAAAGGTACCACAATATTTTTTACTACTTTTGTTTTGAAATTTAGTTTTATAAAATATGATGTAAATTATTCCAAAAAAAGGTATTTTAATCATTCAAAATCAACTTAATAACTATTTCACTATTCAACATTGTGTAATTAAAATATGACTAAAATAATAACAATATCTTTTAATGGACAATTTTGGGGAATGTAACAATTCCTATGACTTAAGCTGGTCACAAAATATAAACTCATATTAGGAAAATTTAGAAATTTCAAGACTTACCCAATTATAGACTCAATTTTTTTTTTACTAAATCCACTTTATACCATCTGTATTTAGTGGTGTAAGTTATCCTCTGAAATTGACACACTTTATAGCCAATAACCAAAATAGCCTAGAACTGGAACAGAAAAAAAAACTTGGGTTAACTTAATAATTTAGAAAATATGTTTTATATTCTTCAAATACTAATAAATGTTGCCAAATAAATTTTTATTAGATGAGATACCAGTGGTAATTTTAAAAGGGGCTTCAAACAGGATGTTAGGTGTTAGGACGCGTTTCATAACCGAGAAAAAATGCTTTACAAGTTATTCAAATAAAATTGTGTGTTAAATTTTGATAGAGTGAACTAACGATGATTACAACACAACTGCTCTACTAGCATCTGTAAACCTTAGTCGAAGTTGGATTCAAGTGGTTAGAAATATGTACTTATAAATGGAATTGTGGAAATTTCACCCACATGGGCTAATTTAACCTAAAACCTAACAAGTCTGCGAATTAAGCAGTATTGTTCATCAGTCTCTCAATTCGCTAAAAGCTAAATACCGATTAATCCAGCCCGCTTATGTTGACACTTAATTAATAACACAAAATACTTTAAAGTACCTAATAACTATTAGAAAATACTAAACTTACTACCGACGATTTAATTTAAATCTTGATAGGCCATTCAATCAACCCACTTGTTTATTGATGAATCACACAGTTACGGCTTTAAAAAGACCGGCTTTAAGTGGTCTACTCTCCTAATAAAGAAGATTAGTTCATGGCAATTTATATAAAACTTATTTTGAACCACGAGAATAAATAACTAGTCGCAAAATACCATTAACCCATAATCTGCGCCCAGCTCCCCGGTCCACGTTCCTCATCCCACTGTTCCTCTGCGCAAACGAATACATACGTGGGGACACGCGATGAAGATAGCGTCTCGGGTCGCCACATGGGTAAAAATGTTTGATCAAAATGCCAGTAATAAGTAATGAACAGAATTAAAGAACAACTTCAGATATTATAGGCTAAGTAACCAAGTGAGCCTAATTTCAATTCAAAAAGAAAAAGGTTATATCCAACCTATAAAATAACTTTGAAAGGATCATCATTAGAGCAAATAATTTTATAAATAATATTGTGTTTAAATAAACAAGGAAAAACTTTAATTATACATAATTACAATTTCGGCTGTTAAAAAACTTTTATAAGATAATTATAGATATATAATTAGGATAATTAAGATTATATATATATATTAATATAACCTGTTTAGTGTAAGATATAAATAATTTTAAATAATTCATGTAAATATATTGAGTCCGAAGTAGTACCTCCGAGAGATAGAAATCTGAAATAAATAAATAAAACAATTTGCAGCTTTAAATAATATTTTCATAATAATTCTAATAATTCCGGACCTATTTTTTTTTATCAAATAATTTCATGTTTATGCATCTTTAATCTTCAATGAAACTTGAATAAAAAAAGTTATAAATCAAAACTTAGTTTTGAGTTAATGAATTAATTGAAAATATATAAGTACACACTTAATTAATAATAAATATACTTCATGTAGAAGAGCGTGTAATTACGTATTTTTGAAATTGTTCACCTGATACTGAAGGTATCAGATTTGTTCAACTCCATCAGAATTGTATAGTAAGCTAATTGGATTAAAGATTCCATTTTATCTCCATTAACTTAAAACGTACTTTTATATTCAACTCATGGGGAAAAGTATATACAACCGCATACAACAGATATTTTATTTAATGAGAGGTCGTAAATGTGTGTAAGTTCAACTGTAGCATCGCAATTTCGAAACAAAAAATGATTACCTAATTAAATATATATCGAAAATTATTCTAATCGTATATACATAGATATTTGTACTTTAAAGGTATGTTTTAAATAAACACTGTAACCAAACTATGAATATAGTTGGTTTAGTTACATCTCTTACTGAGGTAAAAATTTATTCTGAAACATGGCTTTAAGTTTTTAGGGCAAATTATACACGCTTTATAGTTCACGGACATAACGTCAAACAAAGTTAGTGTACGCCCCACAGATTTTAATTATCTTCAAAGAACTGTACAAGCAAATTAGTTTAAATTAGTTATTTTAATGTATACAGAATGTTTCGTAAGTAAGCTGCCAAACTTCAGGAAATGTTTCTCTGTGTGTTAGGTTTTTTTAAATTAAGATTTTTTTTTTCCGTAAGCACTTAGTTTTCCAAATATCCGTCATTTTATTTTTGAATAATGAATATAAAACTTTGGAAATAGAATATATATTGAGTTCAGGTTTAGTACAGGTATTTTGTATATTTTCAAAATGGCTACCGTTTAAAATATTTAATATTGAATATCTCAAAATCATAAACTTTACAAAAAATTCACAAGTGACAAAAATTTTCCTTTTTTAATGACATACAAAAATGTTTTTGTATTTTTTCTGTAGCTTAAAGGAAACCGAGTTTTTTACGAAAAACACGATACATAATTTCTTGGTAGTGGTTACGGACAACATGTGCTTAGTGTATTTAATTTGTGTTTTAGGTGTTGTGTATTCGTATGTGACAAAGTGTTTACGACGACCTCACCAGCGTTAGAAATGGTTGTAAGGTATGTGACCGCGGTCATCACAACTATAAATAATAAGGATTGGATAGACAGTGTAGACAGGTAAAACATTTTTACCTAATTCTAACATGAGAACAAGTACCATTAAACGGTACAAAGAACAAATTCACCCAATGATTTTTTAGTCGAGTCGCACATTCTTTCTAGCCCCCTTTCATCTAAATCGTTGTTGGACAGCTCAACTACGTTCCGTTTCTATAACAACATTGGACGCACAAGAA
This sequence comes from Aphrophora alni, assembly GCA_963513935.1. Lineage (NCBI taxonomy): Eukaryota > Metazoa > Arthropoda > Insecta > Hemiptera > Aphrophoridae > Aphrophora > Aphrophora alni. The sequence goes on from OY740768.1 coordinate 87,640,665, forward strand.
AGAGTTTTAAGAGCAGTTAAAGAAGACCCTAGTAAAGGTGTTAGAATATTATCACTTGCGGATAGTATTTCGAAAATTTCGTGTAATAGCAAGATGTATCCCTATCATTTCAAAGGTTTCAACGGCTTTCTAAAAGAAACTTCCAACCTCGCATTAGTTTATGGCAGTGGTTTTTGGATCAAATGGCTTTAATGCCACTGTTTCACTCAAATATGTTATCTGTGAAACATGATAATAATCATCTGATGCTGCAACGTTTTCAAGTGATGGTATTTGAAATTACCATAACAATCACAATTGGGCTGATGAAAACCCTTATATGATATCTCAAAGGAAACATCAATAATTGGGTTTTTCGTTTAATGTGTGATTATCAATTGTAGGGGACTATATTAGCCCCCAGTATTTTTACCAAATAGATTGTATGGAGCTTCTTACTTGAATTGTTCCTGAATCACTTGGAAACGATCTGAGTAGGTTTATGAAATACGGTGCACCAACAAATTTAGCTGAAATGTTAGAGAACATTTGAATCACCTATTTCAAAATAAATGGATTACCAGTGGGGGGGCCTGTATCGCGGCATGTCAGGTCCTCTGACCTAAAACCCCTAGACTTCCTCGTATATGGATATTAAAGATACCACACTATTTTATAAAATATTGAGATTCTCAGACAAAGAATTACTGAAGGTTGTGAGACAATTAGACAGAAGCCTGGAATGATTGAACGAATGTAGGGATCAATGAAAAATCGGTTTGAACAATGCATAGACATGAACGGAGGACACAAAGCTTTTTCTCTAGTATTGTTTTTACTTCATGTTTATAATTTATTGATTATTTTGCGTATGTTTTACTGTTACAATTTTTTTAATTTTTATTGATTTGCTCATAACCATTATACAGGGTTTTGTAATACGTCTACTAAATACGGGTTTTATAAGCATTGTAATAAGTTATTAATTTTGTTTAACAAATGTCATGGTGGATTGCGTTAGTTTTTTGTTCATAATTCCATTACCTATTGCAAATATACAATAAAGTAAGAAGGGTCATTATTTTTTTTAATAAATACAATTACATTTCTTTCATTTTTTGTACATATTTCAATATATTTAACACGAAAAACATTTAATAGGTGCTATTTTAAAATAATTAAGGGTCACCTTTGAATTTTTTATGCAATTCAGTGCATGGATTTTTAAAATTTTTATTAAAAGTGTTAGAATTCAAAATTATTTTGGTTCTATGTCAATCTTGAGTGTTGTATACAACTACCAAGAAATTACGTTTCCCGTTTTTCGTCAATAACTCGGTTATTCTTTATCTACAGAAAAAATATAAAATTAACTTAGTTTGTCATTTAAAAGGAAACATTTCTATATCTTGTAACTTTATGTAAGTTGATGGTTTTTGATATATTCATTATTAAATATAACGGCCGCCATTTTGAAAATATACCAAATAAAGTCTTTATTACCGGTAAACTTATAAAATACAAAATACCTATGCCAAATCTGAACTCAATATCTTTTCTATTTCCAAAGTTATAATGTTTTTTTGTAAAAAACAAAATGGCGGATATCTGTAAAACTAAGCATTTTCTGAAAAAATTTTATTCTTCATTTTTTCTTTATCCTAACACACAGAATTATTTCCTAAGGTTATGCAGCTTACTTGCCGGACATTCTGTAGCCTTAGTATATAAAATTTATTGTAGAGGTCAATAAATTTATGTTAGGTTTTATGACGATTTTGTGACAAATTGAGGATCCTGTAAAGTGATTTTCGGAATTATTTTTGTCGGCTCTCTCTCCATAGTATTTTTTTATTATTTTTTTATTTGTACATGACTAAAAATTTGGAGGTAGTTGCAAGGAGATCGAAAAAATTCTAATTATTTAAAATTCAATTCTAAAGATTTTTATCATTTTTTTTTTCAAATCCAGCCTTCACAGATACAAATAAAATGTATTGGTCACCCATTGCCCCATAAGTGGCGATCCGGAAATTATTGGTAAAAAAACATAAAAGTCATCAATAAAAGACCTAACTGAAAATTAAGCAAAAGAAACTAAGTCAATGACTCATGCAGGTAGTATCAGTGAAGCACATAATCACGCCTTTATGTCCTTTGTATTGGTCCACAGGCACAAAGTTTGTGTACATGTAACAACTAAAGACACGCCTTGTTAGTATATTTCTTCTCTTGGAAGTTGAAGGGTTTCATTAGAGGATTATTAATTTAATTTTCGCTCTAGGAAAGAATGGAAGAAATAATTTGCATAATGTAAATAAAATGCAGTAGTGTTTTATTAGTATTAATATTTTAGGAATTTTCATTATTCTTTTAAAAATCTTATAATAATCATGAAAATTGCTTTATAATACATAAAAATGTATATAAAACCAATTTTTTTAATAATTTATTTTTTAAACTAATATTTTCATAATTGTTAATAACTTCTCTGCATAACATTTTAAACAAAGATCGTCTGTTAGGTTGGTCCATACACAAATTTTATACAACATTTAATTAAATTTAAATAACATCTAGTATAGCATAAAAATAAGACAACATTTTTTTTAAGTTATTCATACAATAATTCTAATTAAAAACTTATTTGTTTACCTCCTTGAATCTCAATACAGAAATAAGAGATGCATGTAAGACGAAAACGACTATTCTGTTATAATTTATAATGAATGGAAATATCACTCTCCTCTCAGGTATACCGACTTATTTCAAACAACCCATTTTCAATCTAAAATTAAATTCATAAACTAATTTTCAGCTCTACCATCATGAATATTTCACATAATGTCCCAAATCCGACAAATTCCTTTCAAATTCAATTTGACATAAAATTGTTTTCTCAAATAAAATGCACTAATAAAATGTACTAAACCCAAGGTTAGTAATTTAAATCGACTAACTCTACCTTAACTTTAATGATCCCAAGGGACACTACTGATATCAGTGTTAACAGAGAAGAAGTCGCCGAGTTCAAGGTTGTTCAATAAAGTTGTACAAATCTAAAGTACTTAGTAGAAATACTATATTAGGAACTACAGTCAAACACTAATTTGTTGTCACATATGCAGCAAATACTTGGTCGTTCATAAACAGTGACATTAATTCACTGCAAGTGTTAGAAAAGAAGGGATAGTATTTGGACATGTTAAAGTAGGTGCAGAGTGTGAATAAGAAAAAAATAAATAATTAGAAGGCCTATGTGAACGTTATATCATAGTGAACTTTACTAAATCCGTGTGAATTAGATGGTTGGACTACATTGCCGCATAGGCGAGAACAGGTTGTACAAAATCATATTTACTGAAATAATAGATAGCCAAAGAATAAATAAGCCGAGAAGGACGGGGAGAATGACTTTGGAAGGCATTGTCTACTGAGCGGATAAAATGACGACGTATCATCATGGAGACCAAAGATCGCCAAGAGCTGTAGCGCCGGATATGACAAAGGACATTAACATAAAAGAAATTTACATTCTTGATAAATATTATAAAATAATATTTTACTGCGATGAAAGTGAATAGATGTAATTTAAGAACTAAATAAAATGATAATTCATCTAATTCATCTCTTAGACCTTTATATTTAAATCTACTGCTTGCGTTAAAATTCAAAAATTATTGCACTACTTTACCCTTAATTAATTGAATAATTACAAAAATGGACATCAATCTCCTTATAGTCAATCATACTAAAGGTCTTAAACACCACGGCATAAATAAATTGGACGTAAATTAAATAATTGGATCAAAATTACAAAATAACCTAAGAAGAAGTTCGTTTATTAGTTACTAGATTCTTCATAGAAATCCATTTGGAATTTCCAAGACATGACTTAGCAGTATTGATATATATGTATTGAAGTATAAAAATACCTTTAAAACAAACAGTTTTAAAATACATTCTTATTTGTAATACTTGCAAAATATTCAAATGATTATTCAAAAACTACAATTCTTATTTCCATTCTTGTTTTGAATAGAGGCTTCCCAAAATAAATCTCTGAAAATATTACTTGGCGACTTTAATGCTATATTGTGTGTCTAACATGAACGTTAAACAACTCATTATTCAAACACTAAATGTATTTATTACAGATTACAAATTGATATTAAACTCAAGTTTGCCTGAGCCTCGTTGGTGATTAAAACTTACGAGGCGTGAACTAAGCTAACTTTGTTTGATATAATGTCGTTAACCTACAAACTTCAGTGCCAGCGCTTTACTTCTCCTAAACAGGTCTCATAAATCAACTGAGATTTATAAGGAGAGATGTTGTGTTATTATGTCAGATCTCATAATATATAAATTATAGGTAATAAGTTATAAAATATAAAATTTCTCAAAGATATTTTAAATACGCTTATTTTAAGATATATTGTAGGCTATCCAGTAAACGTATTATTTAAATTATCACTCAATCCAAGAAACGCTCAAACTATAAGCGATCTGTTCAGAAAACAACGAAATATTTTACACATAAAATAACATTAACTATAGTCCAAACATTAAATTAAGAGATAAAAAACTCGAACACAAGATCTCACAAAAATTACCTTTTTTTAAATCAAACGCGTTTCAACGACAAAGTCGCCATCCTCAGTGATGCCTGAGCTACAATAAATAAACTATATCTTAGTTGTAAACAAAACTTTTAAAGTTTTAGTTATAGTTCTGTTATTGTAGCTCATGTATCACTGAGGATGGCTACTATCCCTATTTCGTTGAAACGCGTTTGATGTAATTTTTGTGAGATCTAGTGTTGGAGTTTTTTGTTTTTTTTTTGTTTTTTTTTATCTAATATTATCTCACAAAGTCAAGCACAATATTTATTTATTAAATTAGAAAGCAATTCGTTACTTAGTAGAGTAGAACATCGAAAACATCCTCATTGAATTTCTACGACATAAGTCTAGTTGCTCGCATAACAATGTATTAAATGGACTATTTCATACGCAGAATGTAGGATGTAGATTTACGTCCTCGCTTTGACGTAAAGCTTTACAAAAGAAAAAGGACATAGGTGTTCAATATTACTTATTTATTTTGGTAGCTCACCCAAACAATATAGCGTCCTTTACAGAGTTTGCTTTCAGTTAATGGATTTACTAATATAGCATAATAATATTTACAAAAATACAAAAAGGGGGAGAGTTAATTACAAATCACTTTGCTAATTATTATTATATGACTAGTAAGTAGTCACTAATATTTAGATGTATTATCATATACTAATAATTATTAACGTATCTTAGCTGTACTTATAATTTTTTTTTCCAACAATAGCCTTCATCCTACGAAGTTTTAAATCCACGAATCGCCAATAATATTAAATGTTTTGTTATTGTTTATGTGCACATTACAGAATTTTGCATGATATTTTAATACAAACTATTAAGATTTTACACTTTATGTATCCAATTATAAGTTTTTATTAGTTTGATTGCAATAATTACATTTGTAATAGAATACTCTGCCGATTATCAAATTCAATTTATGTAATCCTTCAACACAAATGACGTTTCAAAGGATTAGAACATTTGGCTCAATTGCATCATTTCAAAGTGAAGCTCGTAATCCGATTTATGTAACAAGATCGTACCTGATCTGTTAATAGTAATTTGCTATTGATTTATCTTGATTTATATATGTGTTCCAGTATCACCCCTACAGACCATAGTTCCTTTTACATCAGACGAAAAATATTTTGTGAATAATGTATTTTGTACCGGTTAAAAAATACAATTAAAATGAAAATGTTCAAAATGGTAACTAACTGCAATAATATGTTGCATAATCTATATGTAATCAATCCTAAATTAAAAGCATGTACAAATCCAAACTTAGTAGCTATTTCTAGTAAATCCTTAAATATATGTATAAAGTTAAATTATAGTTTAAATGTTTCCAAATATACGCATATTCAAATTAAATAAAAATTGATAACTCATCTGGGCTATAGTGCACAGACAACAGAGCCCAAACAGACAGACATAAAACAGAGAGTTATTTCCAAAACCACTTTTTTTGGACTCAGAAGACCTCAAACGGATTTCCGGGAAACCTGGGTTTTTTTACACAACACATAAATTTCTCTACACTACGTACATGTGAAGAAATGTTTCAGTTTTAAAAACTTCACTAGTAATACTTGTAGATGTTTATTTTTGATGGTGATTCGAAGGACTTTCAATTTCTGAAGGATGTCTTCACGGAACTGATTTGGGATCAATGCTGAAGGTTTTAGAGGATGCGGAAAAGTATAAGTGAAACGAAAAATGTACTCAAAAACTAACTATGATGCTATGGAACTTCCATTAATCGTGGCAGCTAGAAGGGTAGAAGCAATACTTGAGAACCCCCGGCTCATATTGAAACGTTACGACTACAGGAAGAAGCTCTACAAAACTAACAATGAGGCCATGGAACTTCCATTAATCATGGCAGCTAGAAGGGTAGAAGCAATACTTGAAAATCCCCGGCTCATATATTGAAACATTACGACTACAGGAAGAAGCTCTACAAAACTAACGATGAGGCCATGGAACTTCCATTAATCATGGCAGCTAGAAGGGTAGAAGCAATACTTGAAAATCCCCGGCTCATATATTGAAACGTTACTACTACTACAGGAAGAACCTCTACAAAACCGAACGATGAGGCCATGGAACTTCCATTAACCATGGCAGCTAGAAGGGTAGAAGCAATACTTGAAAATCCCCGGCTCATATATTGAAACATTACGACTACAGTACTACAGGAAGAAGCTCTACAAAAACATTGAATGATACATGACGTTCAATAAACTTTGTTTCACAAATTCAAACTTTGAATATTCTTCTTTTTTTTAAAGATACCTGTTGAATAGTTATAACTTTTGTTTTAAAAAATTCCAGTTCGTGAGTTATCAATAAAAAAAAATCGCTCATGGAACTGTTAAAAAAGACATATTTGTCACAATCGGATCAAACGATTCCGTTCAAACTTTAATAGATAGTTCAAAGTTCATGATTTAAAGCAGTGTGCAAAATAAGAAATGACAAATAAAAACATTATGGTTCAGGAATAAATGGCATAAACGAAAATGAACCTTACCCGCTGTCATTAAAAACTTGATTTTAAACTAAAGTAGAGCAAATTTAGGAACTTATTTTATTATAGTTAAAGCTATATTTTTTTCATTGTCGGCATCCGTGATTTATTTTCACTTTATGCTTCACAAGTTACAGCAATTACATTTTTCATGTCGTTTAGTTTTAGGGACTGATGAGTTGGAAAGTTTGTGATTTTTTTTTACCGATAACTACAAGTGAAATATTGAAAAGATAAGCTCGTTTGGATCCACTAGGCTACGTTGAAGTAAAATATAATCAAAATAGTTTGAATAGATTTTGAGAAAATTGCAATTATAAGTTTTGATTTTTATACAGCTAGCCACGAAAATGTATGTACAACAAAATGAAAAAATCACTCCTTGATATGGCAAAAGTATTCTCTCATAAAAGTTTTATGAAAATCGGCCTCCTCGTTTAGATTTTATAAAGGCAACACCAAATGTTGTAATACATCATTCCAAAAACCACTTTTCTGAACTCCTTTACTTCAAACAGATAAATAAAAATCATGAACAAAATAAAGAAATTTCCTGATTTATTTAATCGATACTATGATGATATGTAGGCTAAAATGATGTAAAATGTCCGATTAAACTATGTCAAATATATACAAACTCTATCATTATCCAATAAATTAAATTATTGATTTTATACAATATAAACTTGCAATAAACATGTAGGTGGAAACTAAGAAATTAAAGGCTTTGTCTTTTAATGGTCCACATGAGATAAGTTCAAGGGCAGCATGCCATATTGCATGCTCTAACACCTTCCACACTAGCGTGTTCTAAACCTGAATCCACAATAATGAGGATGGTTATGATACTTTTCAATAGCTATCATAATAATATAATAATTGTGATTCTTATCATTTTTATACCATAAAGTTTGGGACATAAATCAACTATAAATACGTAGGTCATTTTTTAAGAACCGTTTTTAAGTGAAGTAACAGCAATATTATTTATGAACATAAATTCATCAAAAATTTAAGTATGAACATTTTTTTACATATTTTTTAGTCACCAAGAATATCTAAGCATTTGTTAAGTCGTGGCACTAGCTTTTAGATCCCCTCATCATAGAACTCTGCCGTCTGAGCATTTAACGAGTTAGTAACAGTTTCTTTCAACACGTCATCATTTTCACATCGCTTTCCACCAAGATATTCTTTGAGTTTAAGAAACACATGAAAGTCTAATGGTGCCAGGTCAGGGTTGTAGGGGGGACGGTCCAGTAATTCCCATCGAAAGTTGACCAGATGCGTCTTGGTCATTGCTGCAGCGTGAGACCGAGCGTTATCGTGAAGCAGCACGACGTCGCTAGACAGAAGTCCCCGCTGGCAGTTTTGAATAGCGCGCCTAAGCTTGGTTAGTGTTTCGCTATATCTCTCAACATTTATCATCATTCCTCTTGACTGAAAGTCACAATCGGCGGGTTTATTGATTAACATGGCGACAAATAAAGCATTGTTACGATAGAACCAACAGTGGCAGAGACATGAAATCAACTGACTGCATAGTTGGGGAATGAGCAAGAGTGGCTAACCTTGAGCGGGCGTCACATGACAGCCTGCGCGGTTACTATGTGCAAACGGTTCTTACTTAAAAATGACCTCTCGTATATGATTTGAGATTTGTTTATAATAATCAAACTTTCTGTGTAATTTATTTCAATCAAAATCAGTTAATTATAATGGCGACTAAATAATATTGTAAACATTGTATGAGTTTCAAATGGAATTTCGTGTAACTTCCTCTATTGGGTCGCAGCCAAACTTCAACAACTTCACATATGACCTCTCCATTCCACCAAAATTACAGTATGGTGTGCGATCTCTCCGAATGGAATAATCGGCCCGTATTTTTTTAGGATTGCGAAAACTCATTTCCAAAAAGACAGCCGGAGTAAACGAACCTTCTGAAAGATATTGTCCGAACCGGCTAATCAGTAGGAATGGGATAATTTTTAATGGGGGTATCTCAAGCCAACAACAATAAAGGACTTGAAATTTAAGAAAAACTTCCCGCAATAACACTGTTATTTTGTCACTCACGAAATGTTTACTAAATGGTGGTCACCATCTTTCTCAGGTAATATCCTAAACTTAAAAATGTTTTGGTTGTATACTAATTTCGACTTGTGCTCTTAATATTTTTTTTAAATATAAAAAAAGTTTCTTAATTTTCTAAAAATTCCAAACCAGATTTACACTATCTGGGTTAAAATTGGACAGTGGCGACTCGTGGATTGTAAAACGCGTCGGGTGTAGATATGATCGGTAGAAAAATTATTGGAACGACTATATTATTTATAGTATAGTATGATAATACACCTAAATATTGGAAATTACTTACGAAACAACATGTAACTATAATTTAACAACGAGATTTGCCAATTTTCATATTCATATAAGTTAGCTTGCAATCACTAATACATTGATTTATTACCATTACCTCTAAACAGACACTAACGACGGTACATCTGGGCTACCGAAATCACTCTGTACTGTATTTAGAGTTGAGACGAGAACGAAAACCACATACCCACTAGCATATGTAAATATAACTATACAATTCTTGCGTGTCAAACTAGTTGCATGTTCTAAAAATTCAAAAAGAACGTTTTTGAAATTGTTTGACAGTTGCATTCTTTCTCAATTTATTGTTTTCACAAATGTCTACTATTACCTTCGTAAAATCAATTACTGTAGTTTATTTTTTAAATCGCCACAGAAATTGGAGCAGATGTATCATGTTCCGCAGTCTATGGAATACCATAATTTTTAGTTATTTTACTCTTATTTATCTAACGAGTTATCAGTGAGTATTTTGATAATTAATTATAATACTTAATAAATTTTAGAATCAATACTTAATGTAATTTTATGAAAACAAATATTTCAATGTATTAGCTATTTTATACCATTTGTTTCTTCTTTTATACTATTTTCATTAGCGACAGAATAAGTTTTCATTCTTGTATGTGAAACACAGGATTGTCTTACCCTTAGTAAGGTAAAATTTGTATTGCTAATAGGGCATTTAGACGCACGTAAGCCCAACAATTTCATTAGTACGGTTGGCGGTTTGAATAAATTAGTAGGATCCTATTAATAATTTGTTGGGCATGCCAAAAACAACGCAATTGGTAAAGACCTATTAGCCATACTACATACTGAATATATAACTTTTCAATCAACCGTGGACATGATAAGAAAGAAGTATATCCGATACTAGAATTAATTAGAAATGCGTGTAAACTACTGTCGAAAAAAATATAGATCTGACTAAAAATAGATCACTATGAAAGGTGGTTATTATTTTTACATTATTTTTAAAATGTAAAAAGTGAATGTGTAATTTACATTTAAGATATATTAAAAAACTGAAATTGTAATTTAAACCAAAATTTAAGACTTAATAATATATCGACATATTAGTGATTATTTACTACAATAATAATAATTAGCAACGAGATTTATTATCCCAATAATAAACGTTCCTATTTACTTGTATTTTAATAAATCTCGTTATTCTATATTATTAAATCCCACTACCTATAAACAAATGCTATTAGAACTTATAATGCCCTTACCAACTAATTAACTAATATTAACCACTAGTGGACCACTCTTCACTGAAATATGATTTAAAGCGAGGACGAAAAAATACATCCTCAATACTTTATGTATTTTTACACGATAATGAATCGTTGGACGCAGATATAGACATTTGTTTATTCCGTAAGGACACCTTTCCATGTCCTACACAACATGACGTGCTCTAACTAAACAATAGCATTGATACTTTTTATCGATTGAATTGCTTTTCAGATTTTTTTTTTTTTTTTTTTTTTTTTTTTTTTTTTTTTGTAGTCTACCAATAATGTTTTCATTATTTTTAATATTGTAGTATGATCTTCACATCCAACATGGAAGAATCGCCACTGAAATAGTAATGCCTGTTTAACAGAAAAATAACAAAAACACTAATTGTGCATCAAACAACTTTGTAATAAATCCATTGCTGACGTTCCTTGTAATATCTCTAAATTTAATGGAGAGGCCTACATCAGGTTATATATAATCTCAGTGAAACGTCCCCCTTATAAGAACGAAGCCAGGATTTTGTTAAAAGGGGTGTTGTTACAACGAATCCCTCCCATTATATTAACCACATAAACAAACACATAACTTGTATAATCAATTATTAAGGACAAAATAATGAAATAGTTCGAAATTTATCTGATTTACTCCAAAAAAATTTATTGTGAAATGGTACAGTACAAAATCAAGAAAATTATAACTTAATTAGGATATATGTGTTCATTATTTAAAAATATAATAATGAACGTCATAAGTTATTAACATCTTAAATCAGAATTTTATAATAGTAATCTCCTATTTTATTTTATTGCTAATACATCATTTTATATGTCCTCTACAGTAAGAGTCAAGCCGGTTAGACATTTATTTGTGATATTGTTTCTAAGATAGGATTTTATTCGTTTGAAAGCTGAAATCAATCTTTTTCCTTCACATCTAGACTCTGACATAGATGCTGACGCATTGTAAATATAGCATATTTGTGTGAAAAGTCTTGTCACATGCATCTAAAACTTGAATTAATTTCAAAGATAACTCCAATTTTTGTGGAACTGTATTTCTGACACATCAAAAGATATTGTGCATCAAATACAGTTTCAGGAATCCTCTTTTCATTGTATACGTGAAATTGGATTCCTTACGTCATTAAGTCTTTTTGTACAATTTAAGAATAAGTATATAATTAAAAAGGGACATAAAATACATGAAAACATAACACTGAAGATTTTTCTCCTCTACAAATTCACAAGTATCCATGTAGCAATACAATAACAATCACATGTTATACAGTAACAATCACTAACAAAAAAAATACTTGCAATCATTATTATTTAGGTTATTCTCTTACATACAATGACGTACATTTCGATAATATTGTTCTGATCATCAGAGGGTTCTTTTGATAAAATTAAACTTTTTACTGTATTTAAAAATAGTATTTCATATTTCTAATTGTAAATTCCTATTGGCTGTAATTTTAGATATGTTCAATAGAGCAATCTCCAGTTTGTTGAGCGGTTTCCTTTACTCTTTATTCCTTTTAATGTGAGAGATGATGGGTGTTCTTCTTCTTCTTTATGCCTTGGACAACTTATTTAAAATCTCCAGATATTTTATTGTTCTATCCACCTTTGTTGGGTTTATCAACTTTTTGATTGCCTTTAGGTTTTTACATAAACTTTTATTTTCGTATATTTCATCCCCCATCCGTTCTATGTGTTCCAGCCAGTTTTATGTATAAGATTCTATCAGTTCATTTATGCTACAGATTTGTAATTAATTTCGTAATGCCTTATGTGTCATCACATCTTGCCTTGTCACATTTAAAACTGACCTCAGAAACGGAATTTCTAATGTTAGTATCAACTTTTATATTTAGATATCATGGTCAACTTACTGTATAAAGCTAGTACAACTGTCATGGTCTTATAATACTATAACATTGTGTCTTACCTGACCTTGTTTCTCAATGAAATCTTAAATCTACAAGTTTCAATCTTACCTCCGACAACCAATTTCTATTTATAAAACTAATTAATGCGTCTAGAATATATTTTCACTATCTGTAATAATGATTTAGTTATTAGTATATACGAATGTTATTATGAGATTCTTCGTTGGCTGTTATGACCTTAACATTTTTAAGCTTCTCCAAAAAATTTTATTTTAAATTACGTTTATACCGTTCATAGTTTAACAGTGTTTGTCAAAATTTAATAATATTCGTAAGTCGTTAGAAATTTTTAAACTTGTAGATGTCGTTTCAATAAAAGCATGCAAAATTTATAACTGCATTTAATACGTATTGAAAAAGAAACCTAACCTAACCTAACCGGTGCTGATTGCACGGAGGGGCGGTTCTAAGCACGGAACCTCGTAATACTTGTACATACTTCTCTAGGTTCTATATATAGTACCATGAGACAGAACAGCGGAAAATAATGATAACGACAACCACGTCTGGCCACATGACCCTACGTTCATTGTTGTCCCATTGCAGTTTTAATGGTTAAGACTAAATTCAGTTTTATAGCTGAGGCTAACTTCAGTTTTATAGTTGAGACTAAGTTCAGTTCAATGGTTTATACTGTAACCATAAATCTTAGTAACACCGTCCGATTGTCATTAAGGTAGAACTTTAGCTTTAATTACATTACAACTTGAGTTTAGTTACTTTAAAATGTACTCAACTAAGTGTACAGAATCCGTAATTTTATAAATTAAGATTTCACTTTTCTTGCTCATGATTCATAATAGACGAAAACTAATCACAAATTCGACTAGAGGTTTAAGACATTATTATAGAGAGATTATTTTTTAATTAAGCTACCATTATTTCTATTTCCTCGACTGTTAAAGATCGAAAATTCTTTAAATTATAAACATACCTTTAAATGCATTAGACCTAAAATATGATAACAGTTTCGTTTAATTTCAAAATGGCGGTTAGGAAATTGTTTAAATGATAACCTACTTTTTTTATTTTACAGATTGATTGAGGTGAACCAAATAAACTATATATGTTCAGAGTTATTTTGTTACTCGGATATAGTACCGCCAAGGTTCCTGGCATATTTGGAATTGCTTCATTTGGCGTCTGTCTCTCAGTTTGTGTATTTTTCTAAGAAAATCTATACTTATTGAACGGATTTATCAAGTCCAAATTTTCGTGTAAAAACTAATCAAAAATCCGATATAACCTCCTACTTCCAAAGTTTTTTACATTAAACAGTGGAAACTTATGGGTGATGTAGTTAATTATGAAGAAATTATTTTTTATCAATAACTTATATTTCCTGTGATAAAACTAAAGATATATCTTTGTTGAAAAACGAAAAATTCTTGTTTAAAGGATGTTGTTTATAGGAAAAACTACATAAAACAAAGGTAATAAAAGGTATCTTACTTCAATAAAAATGGCTGTCTGTCAAATATAAAATACACCTTTCTTCAATTTGTTACCCTAGAAATATAGAGGGGGGAAAAAAATGTGCCATCATCATTGCTTCTACAGTGCGCCTTTATAAGTCTCTAACTGCTTCAAAGTCACCTTCCAGACTTGCATTCCATCTCATTTTAGTTCTTCCTCTTTCTTCCCAAGACCTGGCAATAAATATTTTTCTGGTCATTCGGTCCTCCTTCATACGCATCACGCACGTGTCCAGCCCACAGTAGTCGTCTAATTTTGATATATTTAATCAAGTCTGGTTTATTATACAACTTATACTAAATTAAAACTAATTCTTTGTAGCAATTATGTGTTACCAACATTTAATCAGGAAAATGAATACTTACCATTTCAAGATATAGCAATGTCATCCTATATTTTAATATTTTAAATTATAAGCATTTAAATGTAAAAAGGTAATTATCCTAATTAAAGTTCATCAAAACAAAATATATAATTGTTGCATATTTTGTCCCTTATTATTATTTTTCAGGTATGAAAAACTGAAGTAATTTGGCCTATTTACCTATATCGCAAACTCTATACTAAAATTAAAATACTTTATTTAAACTTTTTTTTTCATAAAATTTTGATGGAGGTTTAATGGAGGCTCTATAGACTTATCTCCCTTACATAGGGGAACTTCAGTAATAAAGATAATTTATTTTATGCATAATGAAATAATATGAATCACTAGGGCACTGTGGTGAATATACAATGAAAGAAAATTCCCCAATCCCCCAATAAAAATCTAACTACACAAAGACTGTATTTATAAAGTATGTTTATTCTACCTTATGTACATTTCAATAGCACCGCTATCATCTTCAGAGGTACCTCTGAGTGTGTATTGTACCTCTGAAGATGATAGCAGTGCTATTGAAATGTACATAAGGTAGAATAAAAATACTTTATAAATACAGTCTTTGTGTTGTTAGTGTTTTTTATTGTGGTTTTGGGCAGTTCCCTTTCATCATAATGAAATTATTTGAGAGATGGAGGGGAATGTTAAATTTTGTAAATAGATGTGAGAGAAAAATATTTCAATCTTTTTGTATAGTATTTTAATTAAATTTTCGTTAACAGAAAACTCTATAGTTAAGAGTTGACTAACCACTTAGACACACGCTAGTTATCGTGCCCTATATGTATGTTACTTATCTAGACTAATTGTGCAATTTGCACAAGAAAGCCGGAGGTAGGGGGTGAAAACATCCATTTACAGTTAAGGGTGTTATTTGAATATCATTAAGTAATTTGAATAACAACAAATACGATCGTTAAGGATTTATATTCTATGTTATTAAAGCCTTTTAAAGGTTTTTATTTTGAAATAACGAAAGCTTCATGCGATAGCAAAACTGAATACAGTAGGCAAACCTTAATCTCATACATTTACAATTCTGAAGATTGCCTTTCTTCTCATTTCGTGCCATGAATAATTTATTGTTGTTATTACTGTTGCATTAACATTTTCTTTTATAAACCACTAGTTTCATTGTTTAACAAGTCATCAGTGAAATTAAACAATTATATTTGACGCTATGACTCGATTATTAGGTAATTATATAATATCGAAAATTGTATGTCAGCTTTATAATTTTGATGTTCTCTAAACAAATAAAAAGTTTTTTTAAAGATGTCTGTCAAACCAGGGGTCAGAATTTTTTATTTACATAATTTAAATATGTTAGGACTGCTCACAGAAGCTGAAAACTCAAAGTATTTTATTTTCTCGCTAGGGGTCTAGATTGGTAAAAATTTCTCTAAAATTATGACCCTAAGAAGATCTTAGTTAAAAACTTCTGAAGACCCTAGGAAAAAAATAAGAAAAATAATCTTCTCTAAATACCAGTTTTGGAAATTATTGGTAAAAAGATATTTAACGATTTTGCTTGACCAACAGATGAAAACTTCTTTTTTAAACCAGCATTGTGAGGATCTAGTCGTCTCGATTATGAGAGGAGTCAGAGGAGTGCATTTCATTAAACGTTTACCAAATAAATACAATTCACTTTAACATGAGTAAGGAAGTTTTTTAAATCACCGATTTCGTTCAAATTATGGTGATATGTGAAAAGAAAATTACAATTAAGGAATAATGGACAAAATAAAAACAACGTGACACATTATCATAGTCATTAAAAACTCGTTTTCAATCAAATATGAAGTACTCTTAGTTCAATTTAAAGGCAGAAGAGAAACAAGAAAGGGCTTTATATAAATATGTTTCTAAATATTTTGTTTTAAATACTTTCACAAACAGCAGTTGAAGTTGAACATGTTCAGAGCATGCTGCAAACGAGAATTCCTAAGTAGGTAAAAGCCGGGAGGAAAGATAAATTAGGAAAACTTAGAAAGAGTTGGCAAAATGACTTAAGGGCATGAAACAGAAATGATTGGAAGAAAATAGTTGGGATAACAGAGAAAGATAAAGATTTGGAATCGGAAGATGGGTCACTTTTTAGGCCGATTAAGTATAATATATGTATATAACAGTACTATTAACTATTTAACAAGTCGGTGTACCATGTGGGCCTATAACTTCAATAATTTTTAAATAAATTTCTTTTCTTTTTGTTAATACGCTAAAGTAAAATGACGGATTTGATCTGGTTCAATAACATGTTTGGGGGATCCTCCGAGGTGGGGGTAGGTAACGCGTTTTTTTGGGATTATATCGACCGATGTCATTCTGGACGGAAGCCTCTTCCTGCTTTGTGTGGACCTTCATTAGTTTTGAAGTAGGTTGAATTCGATAATCATTTTACTTTTCTGTTTTATTGTTGATTATTATAATTTCAGGTATAAATCGTAAAAGAATTATTGTATTTATTTTGAATAAGTCTTTTTTAAAATTTTATTTTACACAGTGAACACGTACAAGTTCTCGATTCTTCGAAGATCCCTTAAAAAGTGACTGAAGTTGTTTCTTTTATTTTAATTTTTACGTGTCAGTTGTGTATTTTGAATAAGTGTCATTTCAAAGTGAGAAAAATTAATAAATTTAATTGTAGTAAATTTTACAACTTGTGTTTATTAGAAATAGTTCCTATAAATAAACTCCACTGATGAAACCTTGTACCCCAGTGAAGTATTGACAGTGGACAATACAACTACTATTGGAAATAAATTACTTATTTTTTTTATAATAATGGTACATCGGAAGAGTAAGGAAAACAATATTTTTAAGGTTATATACGTTTTACTTCGCAGATATATCCATTTTAAGATCTTCTGAATTTAAAAAGGTAGTTTTGGGATATATCTGTCTACGTAATAAAAAGTACCAGTATAAACCAAAAGTCTAATTTTATTCAAATTTAGTATGTGAACTTGTTTTTACGATATATCAAGACACTTTCGTTTATTTTTTGTAGCTCAAAATTCGCCACAAAATAAAAATCACAAAATTACGCATTCTTAAAAATCTACTAAAACCATTTTGATCAAACTTTATTAAAATGTATCCCATATGTAAACCAATGTGCAAAATCGGAAGTAATAGTAAAATACGGTTTAGAAATAACTAGATAAATCTAAAATGAATCTTGAGCTCCGTTGCCAGAAACTCGATTACAGACAAATGATTTACATTCTCGACAAGTTCACGACACAAGCGAAGCAATCTTAAATTGATATTTAAATATCTTTGAAATTTTTTTTCAATTCAATCTTCAATACTCACTTGTCTCCCAAAAGAAATACATGATAAAAATCTCTGTAAAAATGTAACTTTTTGTGTTACCTTAAAATAGTAAGAGAATTTTTTTAGGGAGATAGGAACGAATATTATTTTTGGTTTTGTAGTTGTATGTTTGAAAAACTTCGTAGATTCCTTTTGAATCGTTTATTTAGATAACTCATGCACTGTACATTAAAATTCTTTTCCCTATTTAATTTTTAAAGAAGAAATACATTAACTAAGTAAACAGCCTAAGGGAGATGTTTGCATGTACACTAGATTATTGTAGCTTGGCAGTTTAGCATCATTACGAGAAACAAAGTTAGTGCATGCCTCAGCACTGACAAACTTAGGTTTGAGCTAGCTTAGTGAACAAATAGGTAATTTAGACGGTATTTAATGGAACCGAGGTGTTAGAATGAAACAAGACTTGACTGTAAGTCACCTTGAATTATTAATAATGATAATGAAAACTAATAAATAAATTCTACTAAACTTTTTTGATAAGGACCCTTCCTATACCAACTTATCCCCCGTAAGAAATACATGGTTGAACTCGTGAATAAAGAGTTTTGTTTTACCTGCATTTAGTATAGAGATATTCTTGGGGAGATGGGGAAGAATATTATTTTTAATTTTATAGATGTGAGAAAGTTAGTTCAATGTTTTTGCATTGTTTATTAGGCAGATCTCACGTTCTTTTAAAAATAAATTGCGTGTTCTGTAACGTCATGACGCATATCAGGTGCTGTTATACTCTACATATTTACTACCTTATTCGACTTTTGCCCTTTGACATATTCAATTCATCGTAGCGTTATCATCGAACACAAAAGAATTCCCTACCACGTTTCATTGGGCAGAGATGCAGAGCTATGTTACATTGGCATTCGTTTTTCTGTATTTCCTCTGAATATTGTGTATGGAATATACTAAAAATACTGTATTAATGCAATAAAGTATAGTTCATGTATTACATGTTTGTGATGCGAAATAAAAATTGATGTTATAATTTATTGAACTCCACGTTTTGTTACGTAAAACGTATGATAAATAAGTTCTAGCCTCCGCCGCTTTATTTTGGTCAATAAATGGAATAAAAACCCCCAAACCTATGATAACTGTTTTTACCACCTCCTAGAAAGAATTTGGGGGGGGTTAAAAATGTTAAAATTCCTTATACAGTACTTACAATGCTATTACCTGTGACGACAAATACAACTACCATATGATATAATACGAAACAACGAAATTACTACCAATAATGTAATTTCGAAGCCTAACCTTTATGAAATGTGATATTCTCATAATTACGAGATCCGCCAAAGCCACGTCACCGAAACGATCATAGCAGGTGAAAACTTCTTTATATATGTACAGACCCTGTCAGGCCGAAGCGAGTGGAGATCTTTTAATAAACACACATACGAGGCACGTTAGTGACATACACAATTGTTACAAGTTGAATAACACACGTGATGTATACAAAAACTGTTTAAAATGGCCGCCTTTTTTTATAAGGTTCTATATGAGTTCACTGATAACAAATTTCATATTACTATCTCATTTTTTGTGGCCGCTATAGTCCTTACGTTCACCAGACGACAACGGATGTACGGCATGACGAAACAACATAGGTCGAAATTGTTGACGATTACTGTAATGAGTAAGTCAAACTATAATAATAATTTCAAGAGCACGGTTTTTCACAAGTTCTACGAAAATCGACAAGTGATTAATTTATGAAAAGAAATAAACTAATATGTGCATTGTAGGCGTCGACACATATAAGTGACATTTAGAAACTAATATTGTATGTCATTCATAAACTCTTGATAGGGATTATACCTTTCAATGACATCTGAATATCATAAAATTTCACAAAAGTCAGCACTTTATGTCAAATACATATTTCTTTCTTTTATGCAAACTTGCAATAAACATCAAATGAGACAAACATTAATAAATTTCATAAATACTTCCTTTACAAAGGAGTTTATAAAAACTTGACTAACAACTATCAGTTAAAATGAATAGAAACTAAATTTTCTGTATAAGTCCTTATTGCAGATTTTGTAAAAATGAGTTATTTGAGTTACCCACATAACCCTCAGGGACTCATCTATGTGAGTACGAAGTGTCAATCAGAGTGATCCTAACTGATACATTATTATACTACATACATTTTTTTTATGACACATTTTTTCACACACTAGAAGAATATTATTTGTGGTTTTGAAGATGGGTTTGTACAACACAATGTCAAAATCTATGACATGTAAAATAAAACATTCCTAATAAACAGACCGTATTCTCATGTCAAACACATTTCTACCGAAATCAATACGTCAATATTTATGGGGAAACATAAAACAGACTGCCCTTTATAATTGGCAAATCACTTCATCTGGTAAACGTTTACCTGTCTGAATACAATTTCCAACACAAAACGGAGGTTGAGATTTCATTGCTCTTTTTTCATTGGCCCGTCAACCTTTGCTTTGAAGTTTTTAATTCATTTATGTTAGTACTCTACTTTGCTCGACGACAAAGTTTATAAATGGTAAACAAATAAACGAATGAAAACCTTTACTGTCCCAATTAGCTAAAGAGAACATCGTATTTAAACATACGTTCAAATTTAGTAACGAATTATAGACTGATCTTAATAGTAAATTAGGGAACTAGCACTAACTTGGAATTTATATGGATAATAAACTGTGCGAAACTTTGCACAAACATTTTCATACACTATACATAAAAATAAATACTAACAAAAAAAAATTCTTTGCTATATCCCAAAAATTCCTATAACACTTTTTTTTTAGTGTTAAAATAGTGTTATCGGTTAAAATAGTGTCCTGTGAGAAAAGGAAAAAAATAATTTTGTTTTTTACGAAGTATTTACCTATATAATTCCTATAAGAGATCATTTGATATGTAAAGGTTCATCTTCAGTTTCGTAGTTATTACTCAAAAAGTAAAAATAAAAAATACTAAAAGTTTAAAAGTCCCGTTATACTCTTATTGAACATTTTTTCAAAACAATCGTATGTGTATATATTGTAAATATATTTAAATGAAGCCCGAACTTGTTTTACTTACCTCGAACCGTTATTTTAATTAAATTAGATTTGGTACTACTGATTTGAGCCGTTAAACTTCACGTTTTTAAAATAAATTCCGGTGGAACCTTATACCCCCCTTTATTAATTGGCATTTTATAACAGCCAAATTGAGTGTGGTAGCGATATCTCCTGAAAAGACAATTTTGGTGAGATGACGATCAGTTAGCGTACTTGTGTCCTTAGCGTTTGTAAAAAATATATAGCCTAAATCACAGGCAGGACAGCCAGTTATGGAATGGGACCCGTTGGACGGCTTTTCGTCGGGTGAGGTGTGATCACCACATCCAATTTCTTTCACAGTAATTCTAGCTTTCGTAAATAGCTTGTTTTGAGTGTTTGTTCTATAGCAGCTACACACAAATTTCGAGTTAAAAAAAAGAAAAGAAAAAACAGCCAAAATGTATTAGCAAAATATATCCACATACCAAATTTGATTTAAAATATTGATCTGTTTGGGCTGTAGAACACTAAAGACAACAATAAATCAATCCAAAAACCAATTTATTGTATTTAGAGTACAGTATAAACGGATATGTCCTCAAAAAACAATATATTTAGTAATCCCTCCCCATCCCCACCCCTCCCCTATATCTTTCTCTATACTACGTATATGTTTAAAAAACAGATAGGTATAAATACTGTTTAACCCATGTCCAAAAATTAGAATAAATAAAAAGATCATTTTAAATGTTTAATACTTCCAGATTTTAGTTATTGCACTCTTAAAAGAGAATACGATATCACAATTTTTTTGTCAAGGAAAAGACAAAAGTTTTTATGAACTCCCACTCTGCAAAATTGCATATCAGACAGGTTCTAAAAAGCACTTAATTACTGAGAGTTCGTGCTGTATACTGCAGATGGTGTTTTGTGTAAAAGTTTATTCCAAGTTGAATACTTTCTACGTGTAATAATCAATGTTGCAATAAAACAGAGTTTCATATACGTATATAAAAAGAAAAACATCATTATTGATAGGACACGGTAAGCTATTTAGACAAATAGATATCATCACTTTGAAAATGCACTTTTTTAACTCAGAGGGACATTAGAATCAAAAAATTAATATGTATTTTTTACCTAATCACAAAACATTTTGTACACTAGTTAGGCCTATGTATTAAAAATAATAATTTAAAACGAAATAATTCCAATACACTCAGCTTATATGTTAAGGATGGTAAGTTACGTCTAAAATGGGGTCAATGTTTAAAGTTTTTTATTCAATCTTAACCAAAAAACATACTTTTTCTTAATATTTCGGAAATGTTAATTACCATAGTAATATATCAATGATCTATATAAACTAAAATGAGTATGTAATGAGCTTTCTTACGTGGGGAAATATTACAAATAAAAGTTAATGGTTTTAGGTTGACCTCGAGTCAAAGCGGTTTCTTTTCATTTACATTCATTTTATTTGATAGAAAACAACTCGAAAACCAGATCTCACAAAAATTACGTTTACTTAATCAAACGCGTTTTAACGACAAAATCGTCATCCTCAGTGATACATGAGCTTAGTTATAGTTTTGTTCTTGTAGCTCATGTAACGTAGTTTTTTGTGAGCTCTTGTGTTCGATTTTTTTTCTATGTAATATTATCTCACAAGTCAAGTTCAAAATTTATTTATGTCATTTTATTCTTAAAAAGTAATTCTTGTTTTTATAATGTCATACTTTATGGAAATTGTTAACTTTATACATGTTACAAATTAGAATAGATTCTATAATAAGAATGACAAAAAAGTATTACAAAACTATTGGAATATATAATAGCTCTATATTTTATTAAGTTACGTAATTACAAAGTTCTTATTTCTATTTAAAGTAAATCTTAATAAATGACTAGTGATTGCTAAAAAAATATGTTGATTAGCATGGGAAGCATACAGGCATTTCCCCTAGTATCAAAATACATTTTTTTTAATCCCAAGTGTTGTTTTATGATATTAATCAAACAACTAAACTACCATATGATTTTACTTAACTTTTGTGTGGTTTTCATATTTATTATTAACTTTCAAGTTATGTTTACGCCGTTGCTAGAAACAAATGTTCAGATACTCTACAGTAGTCCAACTTGTTAATAATTAAAACCATTAAACACTAAAGTCGTAGTCATTAATAAGCAGTCAAATGGATTCAGGATCAGGTGGGATCTGCGTGTTATAATTACAAGCAATTAGTGTTAGAAATTGCAATCAATTTATTGACGTCACATGTGTGTCGGCTGGAACATTGCTTATATAACAATTAACTTGTGCCAAATTAATTGAGACTGAGGAAGCAATCAATTAGGTTTTGGGGGTTTTTAATTTTATTATCATTATCTTCATGCTTTGAAGATCTTTTATATGCCAGCACCAAACATCTTCCAACCGAACACGCTCAAAGACGAAACACTCCTTCAATAAATGACTTGATGTTTCAACTTATCTGTACCTGTTACAAAATGGTTCATCTCTTTTCTCTATCATTTTGAAACGTTCAGGTAACAATGTACTGTCAACAGACCAGTCCATTATCTTAAAGTCACTCCTGTTCGACCTGATGAGTGTCTTTCCTCTAACCTCACCGGACTTGTCTTAAGCCTTTTCTTACCTTACACTTACCTCAGTACTCTTTACAAGTCCATGCTTGCAAATATTCTACTGCACGTAGTTTATGACATATCGGCACCATTTCACTAAGGCGATGATGATTGAAAGGCATGAGGAAAACACCGGACTCATACTTTCCCTTCCCCTTAATATGTTGAGTGCCCGATTTCTCCTATCCTCGATCAAGGTTCCAACCCTAGCCGAAGTTAGAGCTTTCTAAACCGCTTTAATGTCAAAGCAAAGTTTTTGGCGTTGTTTTGAACTAATATAAAAATTAGCAATACGTTAGTTTCCTTAGCAAGGAAAAATAATTTAAGAAAATTTATATTAGACAAACAATTTTTTAAAATGTGGATTTAAAAAAATAGCAAAAAATGCTTTCAATCTTAAATAACGGTTTAATTATACACGAACTTTTAAGTTGATAAATGTATATTGTTTGAACTAATTTTATTCAAAACCTACATAAGAATGATAATTCTGATAACGATTCTGGAATTATAAGTCGACGTAGTGTTTTTTTAAAATAGACAGAGATTCATGTAACTTGAGTAGAGCTGCATAATAGAGGTAGAGTCTGGTTTACGAAGGAGATATGGCAGTCGGGGTATTACTGCCACTCCTATTGCTATTGCTACAAATATAAGCACCGCCCGTTGCTTTTATTAAACAAATACATCAAATTTAATAAAGTAAAATGACAATAACAAACTGATTTTTAATAAGTACCAACTTTGTAATTGACAAAATGGATGGTGTCGCTGAAACTTCAAATATATACTGGAGAATATGGAACACATTGTTATAACTTGGGAACTACGCTTCACCGATTTTTAAAACGTTGTCAATTCCAATTAGCTCTTCTTATAAATAGATAGATATGTTGTTGGTGAAAATGTTAAGAATATGCGAAAAATATGTCGGAAAATCAGTATTTTATACTTTTCAGCAGAACAAATTTGTAACTGGAAAACTACTGGACCGATTTTTAAAATATTCGGATCCATTAGCTTTCACATCATATACTATCCTTGTTACTAAAAATATATATGTTGTCGCTGAAAATTTTAAGAAAACGCCCAACATGTGTCAAAGGTTTTTGTAGGAGACTTGCAGACAAATAGTGTCATAACTAGGGAAGTACTGAATCAGTTTGAAACAAATATAGCCTACACATAACCATA
This sequence comes from Aphrophora alni, assembly GCA_963513935.1. Classification (NCBI taxonomy): domain Eukaryota; kingdom Metazoa; phylum Arthropoda; class Insecta; order Hemiptera; family Aphrophoridae; genus Aphrophora; species Aphrophora alni. The sequence continues at coordinate 87,665,473 of OY740768.1, forward strand.
CATTGTACATACTTAGAAAATAAAACCACATGAAAATCGGTGGAGAGGTTCTTAAGTTACAAGCTTAAACAAATCGACAAAGAGACGTTGCCTTTAATAAAAATAGAGATGAAATTGAAACTCATTCCTAATGTTTTTATAATGCTATAAAAAAAAGAAGTATTCTTTAATTACGCGTAAAACATCCATTTTTTTGTTACCATACACCATATGTTTATTGGAATGAAATAATATTTTCAATAATGAAAAAATATTTTAATTCGGTTGATTAGTTGCCGAGATTACATCTTCAAACAACAAACTTATCTTCGTTTTTATTAATAACATTGTAATATTAGTGTAGATCTATAAGTGTAGACTGTATAAATGAATACATTTTTAATACAAATTTGATTTCGCATCGTGAAACTTATAATGCATGAACTACACTTTAATACGTGAATATAGAGTATTTAAAATGTATTCCATACACAATAATCAGAGGAAATACAGAAGAACGAATGTCAATGTAATATAGCTCAGCGACTCTGTTCAATGAAGCGTGGTAGGGGATTCTTTTTTATGCGATGGATAACGCTACGATGAAATGAATATATTTCAAAGGACAAAAGTCGAATAAGGTAAAAAATATGTACAGTATGGCAGCTAATATGCATGTATAGATTGTTCACGAAGTTACAGACTACTCGGATTGCATACAGCCCACGTGTACACGCTACCATGCAATGTCGTTGATTCCCATTGAAATTGTACAAACTACACACCTTGTTTTCTTTATTTAAGGTAAGAAAACTGTTTTGATTTTTAGATCACTCATTTTACAACGAAACGTTTATTGATTTTTTTTTAATATACATTTACACTAAAATCCGACCTTTGTTACAATTGTTAAAGTAAAGAAACTGGACGAAAAATTATGTTTATAAATTTTGTTTAATAACTTCTTTAATTTCACACATATATAGAGAAAATTACGTCACAGGTTTAAAAACTAATATCAAATATATTACGTTTTTCGTGGACATACACTGGGATAATTTCTATCTGTCACTTACCGTCAAATCTTCGCTATGCAGCCCAAACGAGTGGTCAGATTGTGATTCTTGGTATCATTAATTTTTTTAATAACTCAAAATTTGGCGGTACTTGCTTCCATAAAATTACGTTCCTCAAAATCGGATTTAACGCTTTTGGTCAAATTTTGCTAACATATATAGTCTCTAGGGACCCAAACTTAAGATATAAGTCTCTCTCTCTCTCTCTCTCTCTCTCTCTCTCTCTCTCTCTCTCTCTCTCTCTCTCTCTCTCTCTCTCTCTCTCTCCATAAATGACGATTTGTGAGTTATCAGTTTAAGATTTTATATATTAATGGTAATGGTTTAGATATTAATGGTACAAACCAGTATGCCAAAATTTAAAAGAAAATAATTTGGTTCAGAAATAACTGGTAAAATAACGAAAATGAACAAAAGTTTTTATGACAAAAATAAAAATCAAGATGACAATTTTGGATTATTTTTGTACAAATATTATGCTTCATTGATAAAAGTATCGTTTTCTAAACTTGCATATAAAACATTAAGTAAAAATATATAACTCATTATTGTTTATACTTTTCTTTCGGATCTAGCAATTTCACCACAGTTTTGACTTTGATCCAAATATAATATTATAATATTTAGTTAAAATTAGCTATGGACGTCATAGATTTAACACAAAATATTTTAAATAGAATTTACATATTTATGTATGGTCTAAATTTGTTTCACACGTCGTAAAGGTAAATTTTATTTGACGAAATCAAGTTGGCAATCAAGGTTATTTTTTGAAAATTGTTTTGGATTTTTCACACTATTTTGTGTCATTAATTTTATCAAAATTTGAACTAAATCAGTAGAACAGATTTTGAGTTGTCTTTTATAACAACAAATTATGTGGCTGATTTTTTATTATTATTTTTTTACTAACCCATAACTCACAAAACACGTTTTTTTGAGTAATTAGAAGCTTCATTTTAGCACATTTTATTAAAATCGTTTGTGCTGATTTTGAGAAAATCTTAATTATGTGTTTTTGTCTTATGGCAAGACCCCAAGTTTTGAGTTATCAATAAATTGAAAAACCTGCTGAGATATAGCCAAAATATGTCCAGTTTTACAATTTGATTAAAACTGGTTCACTCGTTTGGGTTGTAGAGCACTGCTCAAACGACAGACAGAAACAACCACTTATTTGGTCTCAGAGGACCAGAAAATAAATATATCATTCATTTTGTTTTTGTCCTTAACTGACTGGACTTCAGTAAAACAATTATTACACAAGTAAATATATTAATTGCGTTACTAGTTGTACTTCTCACATGTAAGAAATATAAGTATAACAACAAGTTTGCTATAGAAATTTCAACATATATATGAGTACGACCAGAAGCATTTCAGGCCTTTGAAATTCTAAGTACAGTAAACTGAGAAATTACTTCCGATGTATTTTACTCAGTAAGGTAGCTTGTACTTAATTACAGTAATTACTCCATTGCAGTGGCAGGTGTAATCATTGGAGGAAGATAATTTCAATCAGTTTTACGATAATCAGCTGTTATTGTTGTTTTCGATGTGGAAACTTTATTTCTTTACATTTTGTATAGAAAAGAAGTATAAATATTTCGTGGTTATTTTGAACTAGCTATACATATTCTTTGTTAATCATACACGAAATAATAATACTTCATTATAACCATAAGTGTAGGGAATGAACTATAAAAGCTACAAAAACATTTCCTTACCTTTCACACATACCCATTCACTGTCAAAAATAATAATCGTTGCTATTTTTTACAAAATTATGTATCCAATACTACTTCAAATCGAGAAAGAGAAAAAAAAAGTATTTTTTTCTATTAGTCGGTTTTCCCGATGAATCATTTGAGTAAGATAAATTGGTACTCAAGCATGCTTCATTTCTGCCATAAACTCGTCATAAGTGTTAGTCGGATTTGTTTGATATCGAATTTTGAATGACGGTGATCAAGGTTCGATATTGGTCTTTAATCCTCAAATGTAATCAAAGTTAGAGTGTTAGAAAACATTTTGAATCTAACTTGAGAAATAGTGCTTGGTATAACAACTAAACTACTAGCTTTTTTTTTACTGATAGCTCCAGAATCAAATTTTTTTTGGGACATAGAGACCAAACAATTTGAGAAACAAAAATTAATATTTTATGTTTAGTTTACTGTGAACAAATAATATCAAACAATTTTTAAAAAAATTTTAAAAAATTAATTAAAAACACTTTATTTAACTATAAATAAAAAAGGGCGTCCTAGGATTATATTTACTTTTTTAGCTAAAACCACACATCTGACATTTTGGGAAAGATGGTGAAGAATGTTATTTGTTTTTGTGGGTAAGTATTAGAAAATTTATGGAATGTTGTGTACAGTTTTGTAATGATAGCCATGAAATTATAGCCATCTAAATTAATAAATTACTTATTTAATTATAATTAGACATGCACATTTTTATTTATTGCATTTTTTTTAATACTAATTGGGAATCTAAAGATTTTGTTTCCCATTTACTCACTTCGTAGCCAAACAAGGTACTCTACAAATATTCTTCCAATTCAACGTACTTGAATTAAAAACTTCAAAGAGAAAGTTGTCGGTCCAATGAAGAAATACAACCTTAGTTTTGTACTAAAAAATTTATTCAGACATTTAAACGTTTACCAGACGAAGTGATGTGGTATTTATAAAGGGATTGTGCTTTATGTTTCCACATAAATATTTACGTATTCATTTCGGCTGAAATACTTTTGGTGTAAGAACACAAATACTACAGTTTGGTATATTTTAATACAAGGTCTACTATATTTAATCGGTATATTGGATTTAATTTTAAATGGCAGAGGTTTTTGTTGTATATCTACAAGGATAGAAAAAAATAAAAAAGTTCTGTTAAACAAGTCTATCGATCGATGTATAATTTGGAAATAATGTTCTTTGCTTCGAGGTGTATACAAGGTATTTTATTTTATATTCCGTTTTGAAATGACATCAACTTAAAAATGATATACATTATAAACTGTACCAAGGCATGGACATGATTTGCGCTCGAAAGTACGAAATAATATAACGAATATGATATAAAGAGTAATAAAAAAAATTTCAAATGAAAAATTATATTTAAGCTGTTTCTATAAGTTTCCCACTTGAGGTTTTTATGAGATCAAAAAATTAAAAAACGACCAGACGTGACTTTTGTATATTTTTCCTTTTATCTCAATTAACTTTTCAAATTTGTGTACGAAATACCAATTAAATTATCATTTACATAATAGTTACAATGTAGTTTCCTTTCAAACTGTAGCCTATGTAACTTTCGTGAATCATCTATAAATACATCCATGAGTTCAAGTAAAATACAAACAGTAAACCCTTTTCCACCGTCGCCAAACAATGGTCAGTACAATATAATATATACTACCACTGTGATCCCATTGAATAGCAAATCACAATGCATGGAACAAGTCATCCACAAAAATTTAATGTGTTTTATTTCTCATTGAGAAGGGTATTTTATTCAATTGTACACTAACTGTGTTAATATTTACTCTTATTGGTGTATGAATATTGTTATGTGCTATGCCGTGCACTAGGGAATAGCCACATTGGGTTTACAAGAATGATTTATTAAAACATCCAAGTAGAAAAGTGTGCTGTACACAGAACCACACACTTCTTGTTTTCTGTGTGCGAGCTCTTGTATATACGGATCAATGAATAACTACTGTATAGTCGGATCGTATACTCTTCTAGAGACTACCCACCGTGGCCTCATAGTGGAAGTGGTAAAGGTCTTATTTTAAATAAGACATCCAGCATTCCATGATTCATAAATAATAATATTTCATTACTACTGTCATTCCAATAAATGACAAATCAATTTGCAAGAAACTGCCATTGAATTCACTTTTATTATTTATCCTTTTTTTTACAACTGTACAGTTGCTGTTTTCTTATTTCTTGGTCAATGAATATTGTTGTGAGCTAGACGTTAGTCGCATTGGAATTATAAAAACAATTTATCAACTGTATTAAAACATCCAAATGCCAAGGTTCATAGAACCACTAGTTTAAGTTATTAAGCTATTTAGTTTCTGTTTTCCTATAACAGCATTGATATATATTATACAGTATATTGAAAAAGAAAAGAAGTTTCTTATCACAAAGTCTAAATGAAAAGAAGTCGTTAGACGAAATGTCTTACACTGGAAGAAATAAAGTTACAGGGTGTGCTTTAATCTTTACGACACTATAAAATACAACTCCAAATAGTATCGTGGAGGCCATTGTGTTTTATACAGGAGTGGGAAGGGGGGCGCACTTCAGTATTGAAAAGAGAATGAAAATTTCTGATAAAACAGAATACAAAACCTTTAAATAAAAAGTAGACAAAAATGACGTACTTTATTTTCTCCCAAGTATGGATTATGAAGAAATTCGTGTAATCATAACAAATCTATTTCCAAATATCCTTTTATAATATCTTAAATAAAAAAAGTTGCTGAGGTTACACCTTTGCTTTCCAATTACTCATGTAAAAAAAAAAATCGATGTTAAATGGAACGTACAATATATAAATATATAAAAATTGGTAAAACTATTTTTATTACTATTTGGTTTTATTTCTAAGTTTTTTATATGCGAGGGCATATAAATAAATAAATGTGCAAACCAGTCTGGGACATTAATTTCGACATTTCACTAAAACTGAAACTAAATCTGTAATTTGATAAATTAGGTATTTAATACAACTCCACAACATATCATCCGAAGTGATATTTTAATAGAGTTGGTGTAACAAGAAAATGAGATTGTATTTAAATTTGTTCCACTTACTTGATCAGATCCCATTTTGTTCTTCAATATTCAACACACTTTTGATTTAAAACTAGGGAAATTGAATAGACGCCCCAAGGTTTTAGAAATGACAAATATATATCATATCTAACAATAATCATATCAAAGTCACAGTGTGAACCTGGAGTTGTGTATAAATCGATTTGATTTCATTTTTTTTATTATTTCTCACATTATGTGTATTATATATATTTACTTTCTTAACGCAAGTGTTTTAGATGAAAAAGGATAAGAACAACAACAGATTATAATAATTAACCTAACCTCAAATTGATTTTTGAGTATTGTATCTAACTTTGTTGAAGGAGATCAAATTATAAGAGATAATTGTTCAATATAATCTATAACAACAAACTTGAAGGGATAAAAAAGAGGAGGAGCATAAGAAGCAGTACGGAGGGGCTAATATGTAATCTATATAAGTGGTATTCCCAATTACAAAACAGTTCAAGTATAGTTTTTTGAAGATGGAGGCCCATATAAATTAATAATAGTAAGGTGACATGCTACGAATGTCTGAAAATTATACTCAACATAGTTAATAATAAAATACGACGGTCATTTTCTTACTGTTGGAACGGGACATTTGGAGTCGTTGTAAATACTTCCTCACATCTGGAAACAACTTCTCTCTGCTGGTACACTATTTAACGAATGACTCTAAACAGAAAGATTCTGATAAAATAACTCAACTTAGAATTATACAGTAAAATCATGTACGGAGAATTGCAGGCTGGGAGGAGGAGTAAGTTTTCTATTCTCAAAATTTTCAAATGTAAGCACGTATAAACTAAACATATTAAAAAATGTTTTACATTTCTTTTTTTTTTTTTTTAATGGAGGTTCAAATTGTCTACGGTTTTAGGCTTGATGTTTTCACTATCTTGACTGTGCTAATAATGATACAAAAACAAAGTAATAAATTTAAGAAATAACAACATTAGAACTTTAAAACAATAACACATGCCTACTTTTTAAAAGTGTATACATAATGCCCCAAACAACCTATTTGGAACCATTGAAATACCTCTGTCTCAAAATTTCAAAGAGACAAAGAGCAAGTAAAGTTGTACTTATTGCAAAAGAAACATTTTACCAATTAAAAATATTTTTTAAGCTTTTTTAAATTGAGGCCCAAAATGTAATTTATGTGGTTTTAATGTTACAGACAAGTACCTTCAATAATTTGGAAAACGTCTCGAGTATCAACTCATGTTGTATCATCCTTGATAATGACTGGCTGACCCTTTTGAATTAAAATAATCAATTCCATTTCTCTGTAGTCGTTCATTCCGATACAATTTATTATGTGAATCATTTTAATGGTATTACACATTTTGGTATATAATCACTTTAATTATGTATAAAGTAAAATAAATGAAACAAAACAAGTGTCATTAATTGTCTCTATCGACTGTGATACAATATGAGGGGTCACTTAAAACTTTTTACATTTCCAAAATGGAAAGGAACGTTTCTGAAACAGAAAATACTCCTTTAAAAAGTACATATTAGACTCCTGGATAAATACTTAGATAAGTAGAAAGGAGAAAAAATATTGTAAATTGAAGGGATATTTGTTTTGCAAAGGTCTTTAAAAGGAAGTACAGTTGACTTACATTTATATTTGAAATTTTTGAGATACAGGTATTTCAATGTTTACAAATTTGTAGTTTGGTGTTTGAATAAACAAAAGAGTGATCATGTATAGATATAGGTTGAAACTTCTTCTAATGCTGAATTTTTTATTGTTTATTTTAAAGATAGTGAGAACAACATTTTCTCAAAATGTTTAGTCAGGTAAGTGTTTTATCCTACAACAGTCACTAGTTTACTAAATAAATACTTGGGTAATAACTGAATATATTCAACGTGTCTTTTGTAAAGGTTATTAATTGAGAACACAGCTAATCTGAAGTTTATACCTGTGACTTTGTTAAACATATTGCTATAATTAAAACTTATATTTATCTATATCATATGTTATTAATAACAATAAATAGTACACGATGGTTAAAATCCACATTATATGTATTATTGTATAATATTACTTCTTAATGTATTTTTGTTGTGTGTTTTAGTAGATACTATTAGTCCAGTAGTCACTTCTGGAATGTCTAATTATTTGCCATTTATTCTATATTTCCAAATAGACGACCCACTCTTATGTCTTTTCTCCAGCCATATTTCAGTGTCACGTTTGATCTATAACTGTAATGAGTTTTGTTTAAATTGTTTACTTTTGTTGAATATATCCATCTTTTTTCTAAAATACTTTTTTTCCTAATCCATCGTCGTCGCAAATATGTAAAATCTTATGATTTTACTTCGTATGGTTCCTGAAATTCAAAACTCTCATTAGCTGAGTGATCTAAAAGTATCCTACACCTGATTTTACAAAAACATGCAAAAAAATTTAATAATTATTGCAGGCAAATACTGCATATTATTCAGCTTCAACATAGTTATAATTAGGGATTAAGACGCCGTTAGGATTCTCTGATCTTGACTATAATATGTATATAAAACTTTTCATTCGATGTGGCGGAGAATATGAACAAAATGTTCAATAACAAGGTGTTCGGGGACCCTGGTGCCACAACATAATGAAGTGCGGCAGTTGACTCAGAAATTCTAGAAAAATTTGTGTGTGTTACGTATTCTTGTACAATTATGTGATCTATCCTTTTAACATGACACCCAAAATAGCTTGGTGTGCTCCCAAATGAAATGGTGTTTCATACCCATAGTTTCCACAGGAAGAAGTGTAAACTCCATTAATTCACAATCATCCAAGTTTTTTGCCTGTCCCTTTGTCAAAAATCTAAGTATCCCAGTTCTTTTCTGATAGATGCGTTCCCATTCAAAGATCAGGTGCTCTGCAATTTTCTTTTACATGCCCTATTTCCTCTACAGGAGACTCTACTAAAAATTGCTATCCTATATGTATGTTTTCTCAGATGCCAGTGCTCTATAACGAACCCTACCACCTTCCTTATATTATGATTTCCTAATGAGAGAATATCAGATGCGATTTGCTTAGAAAAACCCCGAAGTACAAAATTTTTCATCCATAAACATCATCTCGTGCTCTGTAGGAGCCCACGTATGGTGTTATAGACTTGCAGACCAGAAAGTGTTGGTAATCTCAGACTACATGCATCAAAGTATGAAGAAGTTCTTCACAAAATTTTCCCAGCAGGTTTGTCTCATATGACGTGAGTCATATGATTTTTTAGGAACTCCTAGGCCTAGAAGCTTAAATTACATCTGTACAAGAATTAAAATCTACAATATTTATGCAACTTTTTTTACGACACATTCTTCACACAATAGTCATACTTACATTTGTTGGGGTAAGTCAATATTCAAAACCCGCGTATCTGGTAGTCCATGCACACTATCGCACGAGATTTACGACTAAACGTTACATGACGAGAAATTGGTGTTCGGGTTGGTATTGCGTATGTGCACAGTCGAACACATTTTTTCCTCCAATACTATCGATTCACAACGCCAATCGACAGGGTATATGTCCAGGGCATTTACATGTCAGGGTAGGAGAAAACATGAAGTCCAACTTTGCAGCGATTTGGTTTGCAGGATGGAGTCGTTAATGTTCACATTCACCAAAATTTGAATGGAACCTATACAGTCAATTTTAAAGTATTAGGCCTTTATATCAGTCAATATGTGTATTTTATAATTATTTTTACCGATAACCCAGTAATTTTAATTGACAAATTAAAAATCAGTAACTACTAATAGAAAATTGCTTGGATTAAATGGAAACTCCCGCAATGAAAATAACCAAAATAAATATAATATCAATGAGCAAGAATATATTATTACATTTAATTTGACTTGTCTTTTTTTAAATAAACGACATAAATTAATAGTTGTAATATTTCTTTTATTATCATACCTTAGTTGGTTAAGGGGGGGTTAACAATGTAACGCATTGACGGGACAACCAGGATATTCCTGGGATTAGTGGGAAGTATTGCTCGATAGAGGGGAAGACTGAAAATTTAACCATCTTCATATTTGCTGTTATTTCCAAAAATTTTAATGCCCTGTCAAAATCATTAAAATAAATGAGGTAAGACGAATCAGAGACAAAGTATTGAAGAAAGAACATCAAACTTAAATGATTCATCAAATCTTGTTTTGTTTTTCTTATGTGTGTTTTTTTTTTTTATTTTTTTTTTTTTATTCATAGTAAGAATTTTCAAAACAAAATTGTATTCTTTTCAATAAAAAATATAATAATGATAAATTATACATACAATAATACTGCCCTAATAAGATGAGACTGTAGATTACAATGGAACGGGTTAACATAATTATTATTTGATTAAACGTAAAACTTTTAAGAATAACTTCTCTATAGCTAACACAGCAACTTGCTAGACGGTCATAATATGAGCATAGTTATTGCTGACACTAACAATTGGGTAAATATTGTAAAAGGGCTCATTCATTCATACTGAATTATTTTATTCAAAAGAAAGAAGGAATAAGTATCACAAAGGTGTGAAATACTATTACATTATCTTTTCAAAATCTAGGTAACTCTATATTCGTAACAATATTTCAAGTCAACTTACATCATAAAATCTGTGCTAATATAATTTCTTCGTCTTATATTTCAGTCAGCAATTATTTTTTATTTGAAACATTTACTAAAAAGTATCTTTAAAAAATTTAGTATTAGGCTGAGTAAAACAACAACAACGGCTAAACATCTGTAACCAATCGTTATAAAATTTAGAAATAACTTTCATTACAACTAGACTGAACAGTGTACACAGGTTTTCCATATCTTTAAGGTATCTGCCATTAGACATAAATTAAATGCTTATTTTATTACAATTAACTCTAACGATTTTAATCAAATTATGCTAAATTGTAGTCCCTATGTACCCAAACATAACGTAATGGTGGCCATCTTTCAAACAAGCAAAAGAATCCCGCCATAGAGCTGTTATAAAAAACGTAGTTTCTCAAAATCGACTCTACGATTACAATCAATTTTTACCAAAGATTAATCATCCAAATATTTCAAATAATAGAAAATTATTGTTAAGGAATAATTTTCACAAATTGCAAACTAACCTTGACCGTTTTGCCTTGACTTCGTCTTAGCCTGTAATATTCAAGCTTAAATCGAGTTTACGCTACATGTGAAGGAAGGTTATATCTTACTTAAATATATAATTATTAATTGAAATAATCTACGAATCTCAGACGGCGTCAACTACCGAACACAGTAAGCTTCACCAGGTACGCTATTTAATACATAACACAAACACTATAAACCTTTCAATGTTCCAAATGGAGCTTTTTGTTAAACATATTTAATGAAGTATATTTATCTGTGGCCACATAGCTGATCTGTCTAACCTATCGTATTATTATTTACATAACAGTTACTTTTTTTTGTTATCTGTGATTTCTTCTACAATGTTATACATCAATGAATAAGAATAAAATCGTTTATTTCCAACAAGGAGCCAGATCTACTGTTGAAATTAATGTAAAGTTACGTTCATTTCATTTTGTTTTAATATCTCCTATACCGTTGCTTGTTTTAGTAATTATAAAAAATACCATTAGCTGTAAATATGATTTTCTATGGCACTTTATATAAATTATAATACTTTTACATAGAAATAAATTTAATTAATATTATGTTTTAAATTGAAAGATAAATTTTACAATAAATAGTTAATCTACGAATATATATTGACAGTATTTAGACAGGAGAACATGTAAGGCTTGTGAAAACAGCGGTATCTGCACACGTCCACTTGAACTAATATTTGTACATCCCCGATGGACGAGTATTGTATGAGATGTTATTTTACTCTTTGTTAAACAAGAAATAAGTATAAAGTGTTGTTTTTTGTGAGGCTGTATTTTTCTTATAAAAAGAAAATATGTGAAGACAAACGTCTGATTGTTCATCCACCGAATAAAACTATAATTTTCGTACATTAAATCAACTCAGGTGTACACTTCCCCTCTAGCTCATGACACCCCTCCCCTCCCATAGTTAACATGTCTTCCTCCTCCTCATTACTAAACTGATATTATTATGCATTAATTTACACGTATTCTTTGTTTAAATGTAGAGTTGTAATAAAAATTCTTTCTGGAAATAAAAGACAAAAATCGTATCAAGTTTGATTAAGCAACGAAGAAGGTGTTTATACTATTACGAGGTACTTGTCTAAAACCATATTACCATTCCTTTTACCCAACAACGAAATATCCAAAGTATTCTCAAAAGGTCTTGGAATTTGTCGGGGTGCGTTTTTACATTCTTAGTTTAAGCTCTTCATATTTTGAATGCTTTGGAAATGGATTACCGACAATGTGTTTACATTCCTTAGCCAAGGAGATTTATAATACGCATTCGAAACAGTTTATAAACTGGAATAAGATAAATTAAAGTGTGAAAAATCAATGTACAAACTTTCATCCACCAATCACAATCAAGCTACTAACTAAACAAAAATATTACTTCGTAGTTGTCAGAAGAAAAGTAAAAATCAAACATGAATGTCTTGGAACTACAACTTGCTTCCCTTGCGTCATACACTCGTCTTAAGTATAAATATTAAAAAATGAAGTCAAAATCGTCAATATTCGTTCTCGTTTTTTTTAATTAGTCTTTACATATAATTTGCTATATTTTGCAATTTTTCACTTTTTTTATCATTAATCTATTTCATCAAATTATAAATGAAATTAATCAATCCGATTTTGAGAAATTACACTCACATGCCCGATGTTTTTGTTTTTACCACGATCCGACATTTTCAAAAATATGGCGACTAATATGTTTTGCTGGGTACTTAGGGATTACATTTACCAAAAGTTGATATAAATCTTTACAGCCAATTCTGAATAAAACGTAATTTTATGTTTTTGTCTTAACAGGTACTCCCATTTGACAGGTACTCCCACATGTTGAGTTTTCACAAATGATTAACAAATACCCAGATATGACCAAAACATGTCGTCATACCAAACTTGAATAAAATCGGTTCACTAGTTAGCTTTAGGACAGATATTCCTAAAACCACTTTTTAGAAGCCAAAGACTTCAAACGGATGTTTCTGTTTTTTACCCATCACATAACTTTCTCTATATAACTTTCTATATGTGAGATGAGAAAGTAAAAGGTTGTAAATAGCTACTTATTCATTTTGTAGTAGCTAATTTGATTCTTATTAATATATTGATTTCTTACAATAGGTAATTGTCTCATAATCCAAATTCCAAAATTTAATTCACTTTACAGTTGTTTCGTCTATTTTTTATGTATTATCTGAACTGGATAAAATATTAACATAATTTCTTCATATTTAAAGTTTAAATATAGGTACACAAATACAATATCTTGGGGTGTTTATTGATTCAGTCGTACATGAATCTGTGTTTATTTATTAAGAGATATAATGAAGGCTTGGTGGTAATACTTGAAGTATAATTTTATTTATCAAAGGCCGATGATAGGAGAAGTAAGATATATATATATTATATATTCTTACTTCCATTAATGAAAATCTACATACTTAGTTGAATTAAACCAATTTTGTTTTTACTATTTTAGATTTTTCTATTTTAATTAATTCAACCATTTACTCAAAACTTGAAGTAGTTCGTTAAAATTTACTTTTCGTAAAATTTTATATTTTAATAATTTCAAGAAGTTTTATATTTTTTGAACCCGCAATGCAATTTTTTTGAAATTTACAATGCTGAATCACTTCAAGGTTTCATGATGCAATTAACCAAAACATTTTCGAATATGATTAATTAAAGTCAATAAGTCTGTGATTTAACTTGTTAAGTTGAACTTTGACCATGAAACATGGAAAATTATATATTAAGAAATTTAATTTAATATTTTTTCCTACATATCTCAAGGATAGTCATTTTTAATGAAATATTATGCTCTCTGGCTTTCTTTTTATAATTTTTTTAAAGAGAATTAACACAATTTAAGTTGATTTTAGAAACGCAAAACAAGTTTCTAGTTTATTGTGCAACTTAAAAAAATAGTTATAATCAAATAACAACAGTTGATTTTTAATTTGAAAAGAAAGTATAAAAAATAAATTAACAAAGTTTTTCAATTATTTCCTAAAATTAGTTACATAATTGATTCTCAAAATACTTGATTATCAGGAGAGTCAGACCTCCACTCTCAGCAAGTCAGGATGACGGAATATAAGTCTGACGCATTCAGACAAGACTGTTGTAGTATAAAAAGGGGGATCGCGACGCCATCTATGAGACGGCAGACAGAAACCTATCGTCAGTTTGCATAACTATATTTTTGGAAGTTTTAGGTTTGTGAAGCGAGCGATAAAAAACCAATAGCCAAATAAGCTAAATAACCAATGACTAAATTTGAATTATTAGAATCATTGCTTGAGAAGTGTAACTGTTTAAGAAATGAAATTTAGTCAATAACGAAAATAGCAAGAACTACGTCTCTAGAGAGTAATCACCGATCACCGTTTAGTGCAACCAATCACTAGTAAGATGATGATTTTACAATCACTATGAGAGAATCACAGATCATTGAATCACTGTCTGTTGTTTTCCTTAGTCTGTTTTAAGCTGCCAAAGAGATTGCACTGGAGGCACAGCTCAATTAACTTCTTTTAAAGTACAGAAAGAGTTTTTAATTTTTAATGAAGTTTGTAACTACGTTTGTTAATATAAATTATGTCCAACTCTCTCTAAAGACAGCAGTAACAAAGCTAAGTAAAAACAAACATTAACTTACTAATGAAACTTTTACAACCGTGTAGTGTGGAGCTCGTGGACTTAAATGTAATAGCTTCAAATATTGTTATTTACCAATTCTTTTCTGTTAACCATTATAATATAATAAATGTTTATCAGGCAAAAGAAAGGATAAAGAGAATAATTAACTAACCATGTACATAAAAAATACCATTTAAAGCCCTCTAACTGCCTACTATAAATAAGGTCTGTACATTTTGGTCCTTTTTTAATCGTTTTTTAAATGCATAAAAATAGTAATATTATGAAAAATTCAACTTGTTATATAACATTTTTCTCAAAAAGGTGCATAGAATTTATCTGTGAAATTAAAAAATGTTTGTGTAAAGGTTTTGGAGTAAGTATGTTAAGAATAAAAAAAAAATGTGCAAAAAATAAAGTGAAGATGCCTATATATACAATAACAATTTAAAAAATAATTATAAGATATACAAACTTTTGTAATACAGTTGTGAATAAATGTTGTTAAACAAAAAATCAATTTATAAAATGTTTATTAGAAAAAATAAATGTTCACGTAAGTAGTGGGAAATGGCTAAAATGTTAGACCTGTTTTGAAAAATTCACCAAAAATAGTAATGTTATCGAAAACACAACTTGTTATATATCATTCTTCTCAGAAAGGTACATAACATTTATGTGTGTGATGACAAACATTTTATATGGAAACATTTTGGAGTTAGTATGTCAGAAATTAAAAAATCGTGCAATAACCAAAACAAACATCCGACATAAACCTATATCAATCATACAACTCTTTTTTTTTTAATTCAAAGTATACAAACGTTTTATATAGCTGTAAATAAATTTTGATTAAAAGTGGAAACGTAAAAAGTAGAAATTAGCTAAAACGTTTAGGCTTATAGAGATAGGGTTGTAAACAAATACACTGAAAGTATTAAAATATACTCAAACAATAAACTCTAGAAACACTAATGCATATATTATAATTTGTATAGAGAAATTGTAATAAATAAATAACTCTACACAACACTAAAACTCCACAAGAAAAGAAATATATAAACATTAGACACTCACAAAAGATTCTACAAAAGAAAACGTGGCAGGTGGCATGAATTCCATTGTATGAAATGAAATTTAGACAACCCTGAGCTTGCCTAATTTTAAGCCTATGACATGTTGGTGTGTATCACATCAAAGATCTGAATTTCGTTTTTCGAACGATATACAGAGCTGTTGAAAAATATGATTATAAAATATTAATTCTTCGCAGTTCGTTTGGGACTAAAAAGACAAACTGGAGCGATTCATAAACTTTGAGAGCTACAATAATTTTGAATACGTGGTTCGAAAGAATAAGAACTAGATTATAAAATATTGTCAACTTGTGGTATTTGGACAAATATTAACATTTACGAAAACTATATGAACAATGAGGTCATATTTTCTTGTATTGCGACGTTTCGCCACGTGCTACTCCCTAGCGGCAAAACACACCAACTTCATCGAATTATTATGTGTTTACGTTTCTTCATATGACATTTATTTAGGTTATATAACTATGAAAGGTTGAATCATGAGCTTAACAATGATACATAAATTAATCCGATACGATCTTTTTTACTGGGCTATAAACAATTTTATTTTTGGGGTAAAAAACTTGTTATGAATATTTATAGTTCCTAAACTATAACAGTTAGAACGACTTGGAAACCACAGATCGAAAGATGAAGAAATCTTCCATACAATACTTTTACTGTAGATTAGTTAAACAGAAATATGGACTTGAGTAAATTAGACAAAGAATGGCATAATTTTATGTTTTACTGATAGGAATGTTGCCGCGCTTGGAAATACACAAACTTTAACAATTAATTAAATATTATTAATATCGTTTTATGGACTTTTGGTTATATGAATATGAATTTTTAGACCATTACCTTTACAACGGTATATAAATTATAGTGGTAGGGTGATTTTCAGTTGGTGAAATGTTGAATTGAAAAAACAAGTGATTACCACTGCACGGGATGGAGTGTTAATTAAATTTACCGATTAAAAACTGAACAAAAGCGAACTTCTCAATATACAAATTAAATATCTTATAGCGTGTCGAACGGTTTCTTCGGCGTTAGTTCAAGGGAGGGGGTAGACATGGCGTCATAATAATAATAAATACAATTAGGGGGAACCTCTTCAAATTATACGCCAGAAGTGTCGTACAAAGTAAGTACGTATTATAGTATAGAGTGGCGTTTAAGGCCGCTTGAATTAAGTCGAACAACACCCTCATTGTTTACTGCATCATAGTCTTATAGGCTTTGACAATATATATATATATATATAAGCCTGTTGTTCTTTAAGTCCTCATTAATTAAGTCTTCTGATTTGTGAGCTTATACTAGAGGGATGCTTGGAGTCATATTAGGTTTGTGTTTTAAGAAACGTAACTATATGATGGAAGATTTAAAAAATAAAATGTCGAATGTATTAAGTCTAAATGATAATAACATTTTGAACGTCTTCTATCCAGTGATGTACAGGCTTTTTTGTAATCAAACATTGAAATCTCCTCTATTTAATAACTGTATATACTATATTTAAAAGTTTAATCGTGTAATAACCTATACAAAATTAACATTTATTACATTATAACATTTAAAATCTGTGTTACTATTCGGGCTTTTACGAAAACATTTATTTTAGTAGACATTATCGAGTTTATTTACTGTTTTTCTCGTTTTATTTTATTAGTCACCTCATATAAATTAAATTATTATTAGTGTTTAATTTGTATCGTATTTGGTATCTTTTTTCTCAATGTTGATCGTACAAATGAATAAAGATTTTTTTTTTGTAATTTCATTGCTTGTAAAAGAGGGTTTGAAATGTCAAGTGATCTACAATAAATGGGTTTACCACCACGGTTACTAGACTATAGCTTGAGTGCATGAATTCATGGTGGACCCATCATCTCCCCCTCACAGATTAGTCATATATATCGCGTTAATCTATTGTAATATTCTTGGATTAATAAACCAATAATTTGGAAATATAAATGAAATATGTTGATTAGTCCAAAATTAGAGTTGATATCTCAGCTTATTTAATATGTTTAACATATATTCATGTTGTTTAATGGGCGCTTCAAAAAGAAAAAAAGTTTAAATATACATATTATGGTACAACATATAATTTGGAAACATTTAACAGATATTAATGTTTTTTCTTAACAAGGGTTATATATTATATAATATTTTTTTTTAGTTTGAGTTTTTTATGCAAATTTAGAAGTTCACTTTTCAGGTCTCTTTCATAATCGGATTCTTCAAAATGAACAAAACACACGCAAGCTAGGTTAGCAGAAACAATATCGTCACGTTTACATCCGTTAATCCACATTGATTTGGCTTCGCTATTAGTAGGAAACATGAAAAGAAATATTCAACTTTTACTGTTTTGTGTCGAGAATGGTAGTACAACCGGCGATAGCACAACACACCATAGTATCATCTCAAAAAACACAATGAATGCTATTTATCAGTACAAGAACCACGTGTAAGATAAAGATCGCATCTACTGTGCAGTATTATTAAAGGACCTTGTGGCACGGCAGGACCATCTATGTCTATGCTGACGTCATGACTGTATTCAGCTTGTTACTGCGCACAGCGCTGGTGACACCTACAGTATAATAGTCTAGTAACCATAGTTTACCCCTATTGGAATTTGGTCCCTGCTCTTGTATGAGTTAAACGTACTTTCCCGTAACCGTCATCAACAAGTGGAAAAACTATAATTAGCAACATTAATTAAAATAATAAACTACATAGATATCTCAAATTAAATAAACAGTCAAAAACATTGCAACATTGCACTAAATTTCTTACACAACCATCATAATTTTTATTATTATTATTTATTTTTTTATGGGAGATAAATAGTTGGTATAGAAGAGTCCTATAGCGAAATGTATTTTATGTAAATTTATATATATATATATATATATATATATATATATATATCCGTAAAAATTTTATGTAAATATATATTTATATTATATTAAATGTGAGTACTCACGTCTGTTGATCCTTTTTGTTTTCTCTCAATAAAACAATTGCAATTTCGGGCATGAAGTACCCATCATCAGGTTTTTATAATCATATCACATACACAAGAACGCAAAAACACATATATATTTCACTCCGTGTGGAGATCGTTAGAGTCAAAACACGCACTTTTTTATACGAACATTGGTGTGCACACCGCATCAGTTGTTTAAGATGGTACTGACTGAAGTTAGGTTAAGCAACGATTATTGGACCGTGTCCCCCTCCCTTGTCTTGTGATTAGCGTATCATACAATAGGTTTGACTTAAATGACAGCTGATCATTCAATATGTTATTAGGTTCAGCTTTTAAACCTTTGTAGATTTCGAATTCCTCTAACGCGTTTAGAGTATTTCCTTTCTTGCATTTATGTAATATACTCATATTAGTAGTAATATCAGTATATGAATGGAGGTTATTGATAAGATGTTCGGCATAAGTAGATTTGATAACTCTAAGGTTGCTATGTGGCAAATGTTCTTTGTATCTGATGTTAAAGGGACGTCCAGTTTGTCCTATGTAGAAACTAGGACAATCATTGCATAATAACTTGTAGACACCGGTTGTTTTATATTCATCGAATTTTTCTCTAGTTTTTGGTTTAAGCAGAAATTCCAACTTATTAGTGGTACGGAACGTGAGAATGATGTTATTATTGGCCATTATATTTCTTAAAATGTTGTTGAACATGTTACCATAAACACATGAGGCATATTTTTTCTTTTCGCTATTATTACACTTAGTTGTTATTTTTTGTGTCATTTTCTTTTTCTTATGCTTACTTATTAATTGGTCTACGATAGTTGTCCTGTAGCCATTAGCTTGTGCGATGTGTTTAATAACATTCCTTTCTCTCTCATAATTTGTAGCGGACATGGGTACGGATAAAAGTCTATATACAAGGCTGTTATAAGCGGCTAGTTTTTGCTCTATTGGGTGATGAGAAGATTTGTGTATAGTTTTATCTGTAGTTGTAGGTTTTCTGTATATGTTGAATGCGATTCTTGTATTGTTCCGAGTTAAGTTGAGGTCTAAGTAATTCAGGCCATTATTATTTTCGATTTCTGCGGTAAAGGTGAGGTTGGGATGTATATTATTTATAAAATTGGTTAAAAGGCATAATTGTCTGTCACTGCCATTAAATACAATAATGGTATCATCGACATATCTGTTATAGAATATAATTTTATTTCTAAATGGGTTAGAATCAGCAAACAAGTAATTGTTTTCTATGTAGTTCAAATATATTTCAGACAATATACCAGATAGGGGTGAGCCCATGGCTAGGCCGTCGTTCTGTAAAAAATATTCATTGTTAAAAGTGAAGTAATTCTGCTTTAGGGTTGTTTTTAGGAGGTTAATAAATTCGTCTATTGCAGGCTTCTGTAATGTGGAATTCTTTTTTAGGTTATTATGTATGATCTCTATTGTTTGTTGAACCGGGATGTTTGTGTACAAATTTACTATGTCGAAGGAAGCAAGTTTGTATGTGCTTTCTATTTTAACATCATTTAACTTATTAATGAGGTCCGTACTATTTTTAAGGCTATAGTCCTCTTCGAATAAGTAATGTTTTCGCAATAATTTATCTAGTTCTTTAGATAAATGCAAGTCAAGCAAAATCAGCCTATCAATATAAAAATATCAAACTAAGAATGATAAAGACAGCACATAATATTAAGTTCAATAAAGCATGCTTACACAACAACGTCATTCCCAATTACATTTCTATAAACATAAGGAATAATTCAAGAGCTGCATGTACCGCTAAAAAAGCCGCCACATTAACCTGGTTAAAAAGCGAAATTAAACACCTCTACGGTAAAAAAGACAGATTGAACACATTACTCTACAAAAAACACATCGAAATGTGCAATTATTTGCACCCTGCTCAGATTGAATCTGTTTTTCTCAATATTAACAAACAGATTAACTTAATTATTAACCGCAAAAAGTCTATTCAAAAGAAAAAATTCAATCTCTTAATGGACAAACAACACGGACATAAAATAGTCACATGTGAACATAATTTCTTTCCACGTGTCATAAACAATACAGACATTGAATTTACTGAAATTGAATTATCTCTATTGCATAAGGGCCTAAATCACAATCTTGTTAGAACTAATAATGCTCGCGGCATCCAAAGTGAAATAATTAATGCAGAAACCGTCATAAAAATGTTACCAACGATGGAATCTCAAATAACCGCAAGGGCAGCGATAAATAATAAATTAAAGCTACGTTCAACCAAACAGCACAATGTTATCTCAGATAGACAAACCAATATCATTAGGCAGGCCTCAGCCGGCATTAAAGATAAACTAATAAAACATAATGCCCTCATAACCAAAGCTGATAAAGGGAATTCAATAGTCATTATTGATAAGACTATTTACAATGGCAAGGTCAATGATTTCTTCCAGGCCAACAATATAAACAAAATGACTAAAGATCCCACTGTCACTTATAACAAATTAATAAACAAATCTTTGAATACAAGTAAAACCTTATTGTCCGATACTAAAATACGTCGTTTAAAAAATATTAATCCACACGCCCCCATTCTGAGAGGTCTACCTAAAATTCACAAACCCAATTCCCCTATCAGACCGTTAGTGAACTTTACACCTGCTCCAGGATATAATTTATCTAAAGAACTAGATAAATTATTGCGAAAACATTACTTATTCGAAGAGGACTATAGCCTTAAAAATAGTACGGACCTCATTAATAAGTTAAATGATGTTAAAATAGAAAGCACATACAAACTTGCTTCCTTCGACATAGTAAATTTGTACACAAACATCCCGGTTCAACAAACAATAGAGATCATACATAATAACCTAAAAAAGAATTCCACATTACAGAAGCCTGCAATAGACGAATTTATTAACCTCCTAAAAACAACCCTAAAGCAGAATTACTTCACTTTTAACAATGAATATTTTTTACAGAACGACGGCCTAGCCATGGGCTCACCCCTATCTGGTATATTGTCTGAAATATATTTGAACTACATAGAAAACAATTACTTGTTTGCTGATTCTAACCCATTTAGAAATAAAATTATATTCTATAACAGATATGTCGATGATACCATTATTGTATTTAATGGCAGTGACAGACAATTATGCCTTTTAACCAATTTTATAAATAATATACATCCCAACCTCACCTTTACCGCAGAAATCGAAAATAATAATGGCCTGAATTACTTAGACCTCAACTTAACTCGGAACAATACAAGAATCGCATTCAACATATACAGAAAACCTACAACTACAGATAAAACTATACACAAATCTTCTCATCACCCAATAGAGCAAAAACTAGCCGCTTATAACAGCCTTGTATATAGACTTTTATCCGTACCCATGTCCGCTACAAATTATGAGAGAGAAAGGAATGTTATTAAACACATCGCACAAGCTAATGGCTACAGGACAACTATCGTAGACCAATTAATAAGTAAGCATAAGAAAAAGAAAATGACACAAAAAATAACAACTAAGTGTAATAATAGCGAAAAGAAAAAATATGCCTCATGTGTTTATGGTAACATGTTCAACAACATTTTAAGAAATATAATGGCCAATAATAACATCATTCTCACGTTCCGTACCACTAATAAGTTGGAATTTCTGCTTAAACCAAAAACTAGAGAAAAATTCGATGAATATAAAACAACCGGTGTCTACAAGTTATTATGCAATGATTGTCCTAGTTTCTACATAGGACAAACTGGACGTCCCTTTAACATCAGATACAAAGAACATTTGCCACATAGCAACCTTAGAGTTATCAAATCTACTTATGCCGAACATCTTATCAATAACCTCCATTCATATACTGATATTACTACTAATATGAGTATATTACATAAATGCAAGAAAGGAAATACTCTAAACGCGTTAGAGGAATTCGAAATCTACAAAGGTTTAAAAGCTGAACCTAATAACATATTGAATGATCAGCTGTCATTTAAGTCAAACCTATTGTATGATACGCTAATCACAAGACAAGGGAGGGGGACACGGTCCAATAATCGTTGCTTAACCTAACTTCAGTCAGTACCATCTTAAACAACTGATGCGGTGTGCACACCAATGTTCGTATAAAAAAGTGCGTGTTTTGACTCTAACGATCTCCACACGGAGTGAAATATATATGTGTTTTTGCGTTCTTGTGTATGTGATATGATTATAAAAACCTGATGATGGGTACTTCATGCCCGAAATTGCAATTGTTTTATTGAGAGAAAACAAAAAGGATCAACAGACGTGAGTACTCACATTTAATATAATATAATTATATAATTGATCCGTGGCTAATATGATTGATTCTAAATATATATATATATATATTTAAATATAGCCTAAAGTTAATACGCTTACACCATAAAATTATCCTAAACATATTTTAACTCGGTTGAAATTTATAACGACGGTCAACGTACATTTTTGTTATTTATCCATTATTCTTGAACCTTAATTATGGCCTACGCATTCCATTATTATTATTTTTTATTTCAAAATTTGGGCCATACGGTTTTGACTCGGAAACTGTTTCAAATCCTTTGCAGTCACCGTCTCCTAAATAATGCTCAAACCGGATACCGTAATTCAATTCTGACCTACGAAAAATTGCACTTACCCCTTGAACTTCCATGCCGCCGCTAGTACCGGAGTAGTTTGCAATGCATTTTTGTTCAGGGATTTGTTCAAGTCTTTCCTTGCATTGACAAAATTTTGACATGACATCCACATCAACTACCTGATCTGACGTTATGCTTGTGGCTGTTATTATGCCATTCAATGAAGAAAATCCCCTTCGCTGCCAGGTGCCATCGAACGCATAAGCAATGTCACGGTTTCCCTCATCTTGCTCAACAGCATTTTCTGCAGCTTCTTTCAAGCTCTCTACACAAACCATTTGAACAGCAGAAGGTAACATTTTGTTGTATTTACAAAATTCAGATGGTTTATGTAAATTCACCACACCGGCAAAAACTTCGGCCGTCTCTTCGCCTACACCAATCGAACGCATTGCATAAACAAACCGTGCATTGATATCATATGGCCTATAGACTTTACTTTCTACTGATATGTCTCCAATTTTACTCTTATGTTTCACTGATTTATTTTCACATGTTACACACTGCAAGTTCAAGGAAAAAGCTAGGCCTACTCTGTTAGTAGCATACAGTGTTAGTTCACCACTGCAATGTTTGCATACTGCGCTTTGCGAAATAATTTCCTGTACTGTTTCTAAATTTATAATGTCATATGTAAATGAGTCAGATTCAAATTGCTTATATTCAAATTGGTGGCTAACTTTTACCTTAGAAACACTCGATTGTGGAGGTTTTCTAGTAGAGTTGCTGGTGGAAGGCCTAGGCTCAGAATTTTCAATAAGGTTAGGTTCGTGTTGTTTTTCCTTCTGCCACCCAAACACTTTTCGTTTTTTGAACACCTTCCCAACTCTAATCATTTTTCACATTGTATAATTCACTATAACAACTATAAGCTACAAAATATAACTAAGATATTACATTACTTTCATAACCAACAACTTACAGCAAAAAAACCACAACAAGCAACACTGTATTTTGCAGTAAGGTAAACGGTAAACCAACAACAAATCCATTGACAGCTGATTTCAGCAGAAAACAATTCCACTAAACAGCAACAGCAGAGTTCACTGCCTTCTAGATATCTTTATTGATATTCGAAGTTGGTACTAAACAAAATGAATATATATCGAGACAAACGAAATGTTTATTGACAGAATGCAGCAGTAGCTTCACTCTAGTCGAGCGAAGCGTTCGTGCATGCCCGGATATCTTATTTTATTACTTAATGAAGGAATACTCCTTATTTTTAGTGTTATATATCATTTAAAAGCTGAAAATCCAAACTATTTAGAAATGCAAGAAACAAAAATTCGAAAAAAAATCACGTTACTCCCCTTATAGAGCCTAACCTAGCTTTGCGTGAGCTATAAATGTGTCCTCAGCGAAAATCGAATATATTTAAAATGAATTATTTAAAATATAGGCCGTCAAGGTTAAATTTTTGCTGATTATTCCCGAACCATACATTTTTTTTTCTTGAGATTTTGCATACAGGTTTAGGTCACACTGCACTAAAAGTTCAACGAAATTGGTATATCCAGGGATATTGAAAAAAAAAAAAAAAAACACTCATTTTGACTCAGAGGGCTTTAAAACGGATATATTCACAAAAACTCTACATTGATATTTCTACCCATCAGATAAATTATCTTTATACTATGAAAGTAGAATGGTGAGGTATCTACTATACAGTTATGTAAGAACGTATAAGAAGTTGTTTTGAAGATATTAAACTGTAAGTAATTTATAATTTGAAATAGATTAGAAGTCAACCGTAGCAGTGTTAGTTGGAGATTGTAATTTCAGATTACAAATAAATTCTGCGCCACCGTTACTACAGACACAGTGTAACGATGTTGTACCGGAGAGGACATTATACACGATTTATTATTAACGTACATTTGTGTTTAAATAAGAAATATGCGTAACATTTAGGGCCTGGGTAGATGAACTATTCATAGATTTTAAATATTGACATGGGATGTATAAAAATTATTTAAAATATTATTTTTTTATGACTTCTACATTTATAAAATCGTAACGTAGGTTATCTGATCTATTTTTGATTAAAATTGGATTCTTATTTTTCAAGCTTTAACAATATTTGCTAGCAAGAATAATACGAAAATCAGAATTTCAATATATTTTCTTAAACATTTGTGACAAATTGGTAGATGATTCGGAACTTTAAGCGTATTGTTAAATCGGTGCGTAGTTCTTACACGATCCTACCTAAAAGTTCTAAATGTTACCGAAAAATAGGAAATCTACATTTTTCGACATATTTTACGAAATTTTCATAACTTTTCAGCCACACACATATTTTGAGAGTAATGAAATAGGTATTTGAATTAAATGATAATTGCATTTGAAAACATGTTTGAAATTCATGTAGAATTTGCCATTTTTTAACATCAATTTGCAATTTATAATAAAATCGATTTCTTCAGTATATTTTTTACATTTCAGCGATAACATACATTTGATCAATAACAAAGTTCGTATATATTAAAAAAGTTATTTACGATTAAGAGAATGATCAAAATTACCGGGGATGTGACGCGACACGATTCGGTTGATTGGATACGTGTATAGCTGTGTTTTATAAGGAAACTCTTGGCAGACGACCTCGGTTATTTTGCCATTTTGTATGCATTGTATGTTATTGTACACAATAACCTGATTCATTTAAATTTAAACAAGTTTTATTGTTCTTGTCAGTGTGTAAGGTAATTTTCTATTATTTATTTATTCAGTTTAGTAAATATATTTTATTATTATTATTGGGAAGAAAGCCAGAATCCATGCGGGTAGTAGTTATGCATAGTTATTGTGACAATTCACAATATACCTAACTTACTAATGACATGTAGTAAAGTGTTATAGTCAAAGGTGTTGATAGCAGTCTTGAAATAGACTGAACTGTTTTAGAGCAAGTTTGGTTAACAGGGAAGGTGAACACCGCAAACCAATAGGTCATATCACAAGCAAACAAAATATCCAAAAGCGGATGGGTACACGTCTTCGAGCATATAAATTGAGAAATTCAAAAAAGTATTATCAGATGGCAAAACAATTGGTGGCGGAGGAAGACTTACAGATGCAGCTATAAACACCATACAGCTTTACTATGGCCTAGCTATAAGGAGAAATTGTTCGTTAGGAGTACAAGTAATGAGGAAAGTCATGTGGGCGGAATACTTTCATTTAGGCTCAAATGATTCAGAACCGCAACATAACTTATTCCCAAAAGATGAGAATTCCTGGTGTAAGTACCAAAAATCAGTTCGAGAAGGTGTGCCATATAAACTTGCAGAACAAACTTTCTTACCACCTGCTGTTTTGCTCGAAATAAAACAAATATTCAGAGACTTATCGAACCCCACGCTGTTGAGTAAGTGTGATCATGGTGGAACTCAGAACATTAGTGAATCCCTGAATAATGTTATTTGGAGCAGGATCCCAAAAAGAGTATTTATTTGTGAGAATAAACACCCTAAAAGTGGGTATATTTAATGCCATATCATACTACAATAATGGGAACATAGCAAAGTGTTATGTGTTTAAAGTTATTGGTTTACAAGCTGGAGCAAACTGTGTAAAGGCGATGAAGGAGCTCGACATTCGGCGTATAAAAAACCGGATAAAGCCATCGATGAGTTGTAAAAGAAGTGCAGACAGGAAGTAATTTTAAAAAGAAGACATTTAGAGGATGAATTTGAAGAGGAGGAAGGAGTAGACAACCCATCATATTCAGCAGGGCGTTACTAAGAGTAAGTAGCTTACATTTTACGCTACAGCGTCTTTGTTTAGTGATTCCCGAAAATGCTTTTTTTATATGTTTAGGTACATTTTTCTCAGGAACCATTCAAGCTACAATAATAAAATTTGGCACACATATTTGAATGCATACTTTATACAAACACACCAGGGATTTTTTTTTAAGAACCTAATATATTTTTATTTATAAAAATTTTTAATATAAAAAAATTAATTCTTTGTAAGGGTTTAAAAAAATAATCATATCTATTGTATTTTTTTTTTATCCCTCGGGCTTGAATATTTGAAAAGGTCCATACAACAAGTGTACAAAATTTCATAGCTGTATCTCTAATGGCCCATGCGAAAAATGTACCTACGTTAACATGGCCGATCATAGGGAACGTTGCTCCCATTATTTATAAAGACAGCGTACATGGTCCACTATCATGGTTATCTTTGACTGACAACTGCTAAATATTTTAATGGCGAACAGTTTTGGATAGGTTTTGTTTTGGAGACGGGTGTATGAAAAATTTGGTGCAAATTTTTTTCACTGTTTAGTATATATATACTCGTAAAGTATAAATCACAAGTACTTTTTTAAAAACAAATTGGTACTTCAAGATAGAATTACGATACGTGACACAAAATGTGACATACGAATTGGATCAGGCTTCTCCGAAACATTCAACACAACTGGTGAAGTAATACTCTAGAATGTCTCTTCTTCAATACTCCTGTGGAGAAGAATCTGGCGTATATAAAACCGGAATAATATTTAACAAGCTTGTCCAATTGTTTGTTTGCCGATGATCTTCACATAGATCTGAAAGGGCTTTGAGGAAATCATTAGAGGGAAGAAAGACTGAAACTTGGCCTAAAAATTATCGAAAAGTAACCCAACTTCTTGGGAGTTGGGGGAGAAGGAAGGGCATCTGGAAGTTGAGACATAGAAATTCAAACGAGTGGATCAATCACTTTATATGTCTGGGATCTTAAGTCAACTCTCAAAACAATGTATTTCGGGAAGTAGATAAAATAATCAAGACCGCTAACCGATGTTATTTTGGAATATCATCTCTAAAATAAAAGACCAAAACACTTATATCCATACAAAAGTATGAAGCTGAGATGTGGGACGTTAGCAAAGCTGTTGAAACTAACCTCGTGATATTTTATTAACTCTTTTAAGAAGAATGTACGTGTTAATGAATTTGTATATATACTTTTTTACCAAATTTTTGGAGCTGTGTTATAAAACACGATATGTCAGCATCTCCAATCTGAAATCGTATATTTTGAAATACTCAAAAGTACGATTTCTTGACGATGGTTCCAGCGACTAAATAGTGTTTTGAGTCTTACCTTGATGATATTTCTTTATGAGCCTGTATTTGCTAGGTCCTTAAAAATAAATTGATATTATGAATAATATTTTTCCAATGTCTTAATATTATATTCAACAAAAATAATATATATTTTATTGTAATATCTTTAATTCATTTGGTGAAGGATTCTTGTAATGCATTGGAACATAAATATGTATTATTCATGAAAATTTACCAGTTATAATGTCAACTACTTTTGTACTGCGAGTTTAGGCCATACTGCGGTGTTTTATCATGTGAGAGCTTATTATTGTTAAAAAAACATAAAACCTCTCGATCATAATCGCCTTATAAAAAAAAAGAAAAAGAAGACAAGAGCATAAAATAAAGACCCCGCTGTCCTCGAATACTTTAATAGCGTCGGGATCGGAAAAAGAAGAGATGGTCAAAAGAGACCAGATAGGAAAGGTGGAAGATAGGGATCAAACCCAAGTGTAGACTGTCAAGCACATACTCAATGAAGTAAGCCCCTGAGAGAGTAAGAGGTTATTGAACTATACAAACCAAATAGCTTACAAATTGTTTAGATTTTGTCCCAATACAAATTGTAATTGTTTTGAATACTGCCAATAGTAACATCTGTCAACCTATCCTTGTCTATAATAGCTTTATCATCCTACTGCTTCATGCCTTTCAAGATCTTACACAAACGCTTCAAATGTGATATACTCATTAAAGCATTTCAATAGTACAGCACTGTAGTACAACCCTAGTAGTAAGGGTTGTCTTCAACTACATTTGTGAGTCTCTATCACTTAATTAGCTGGTGCGCAACATACTTCTGGCTTCTATTTACCTTTAAAAATCTAACTACGTCTATTGGAGCACAAATAATCATGGAATTGTTCTTTAAAGGCGCTTACATTAACCTGGTGTTACTATTTGGAGTGGTATCTCATGTGATTGTGTGCTGAGACAATGATTTTTATGGTACAGTCACGGCTACTTAGAACTTTTTACTACCTATGTCATTCCAGGTTTAGAAACAAACTACAATAATTTGATCTTACTTTACTTCAACATGTTGGTGTTTTACGACATTATGCGACAATTGTGCGAGAATAGATTGATGAGGCGTTTAATTAAAAATTATTGGAAGACGAGGGACACCAAACATAGACCATTCAGACGTCACATGAATAGAGTTTTTATTTTGAATATTAGTTAAAGATAAAGTCTTCGCTACAAAAACCAAAAATTTAAATTTTGAGAACAGCTGTTGAAAAATATTCAAATCTAAACCTGTACAAAAAAGTATGCTCAAGTACCCTAATTGTCTTTGCCAATGTATCATATGAACGTAGAAGGAAATCAATTTTATAAATAATCACCCACCTTCAGTAACGCATTAGTACATCGATCAATTTCTACTTTTTTTCAATAATCTTTCCAATTGCTGACTTTTGGCCTATCCTGTATTAAGTCTCCAGTATATTTATGCTCTGCTTATTTCCATAAATTGTAAATGATAACCAAATAAGAATATTAATTTTACACGACTCGTTGCATTCCTAATAATTAACGCCGATGTATAATCAAAAATATAAACGCTCCCCTCATAAAAACAGTTATTGCTGCAGAAATTGTTCTCGCAACGTTTGCAAAATTAATAAATACAACGGCAATGAAATCCCTGATGCGTTTCAGTAATCCCGCCGCAAGACTTCCTCTTTTCATGACAAGGTGATTGTGCTTCGGAAGCTTTAATTTTGTACTTTTATTAATTCAAAAAGTATTATAACAGTATCTTTATTTAGCCTTTTATACATGATTAAATTTTGTAATCCGTATTAAGAAAGAAATACTTTTTTAGATTTTATTTTTTCACAGGCACGTAGTATGGAGAAAGTTATGTAATGAGTGTGATTTTTAGCTGAAATTTTAATTTTGAGGCACCTTTAGTTCAAAATAAAGTTTTGAAATTATGTCTTCCTGTCTGTGCAGTGTTCCAATGCTGGATCGAATGGATAGCTTTTTATCAAATTTCTTATTTAGCCTATCTTATTTTTGATCTATCTCGAGAAAAAATTTGGAAGTAGAAAAAATATATATTTCGATTTTTCAAAATTGGGTCTACCAAATTTGATTATTTTTGTTACCATCATAATATAACGACCCAAAAATTCTCGTTCGAAAATATCCGTACAAAAACCATCACATTGTCTATGCAGCTGTTTAAAAAATCAATTTTATAATACTGTATCGGTTATACTGGTTTTGTTAAATTGTTTAATAAATGATAAGATTAAGCATTTAAATCTCTCTGCCAAATAGTAACTAAAATAAAATTACAGTAGAAGAATAATTGGCACAAAACGCAAATAAAACAATCTTTTAAAAAATGTAATTCAATACTATTACAACTTTACCTCTTTTTTTATCTTTTGGAAATTTCACAAATAGTGATAAAGAATATTTTCCCCAAAAAATTGACAAAAAAATTGCCCACCTTATCTCCCACAAAAAATATGAGCAGAAACTCAGCAATAAAAAACAAACTTTTTTTCTTCATTCCCACATAAGTGGAGATGGTGACGATTATTATTTTTAGTTAGAGGTTACTGTCGTGGTGTCCTCTGACCTCTATCGACTGTTGCGATTTGAAAAACATAACAATGACAGGTATACTCCATACTGACATTTTGATTTAATTTTTTTTTAACTCTTTTTATTTGTTATTATAAAAAAGCGGTAAAATGTCTGCAACTTTAACTCCAACAAACATTTGGCTCCAATATCTCCACAAATTGCGAGAAATATGGGAATTGGTGGTATTGAAAACCATTTATAAGAGTAAAACATTGAACATTATTATTATTTTTAATTGTTTTTTCGTAATTTAGGAAATATACTGTAAATAAATTATCAAAAAAGTACTTATTTTTATCCTGAAATATAACTATTGCTAAAGAAAATTAAATCATCTGTTCATAAGTCCCGCCTCAGCAATATAATTATTAGAAATCCAAATATATTTACAAAACAAATAAAAAAATTTAATTTGGAATTTAAAAAATTACTAAATTTGCTTAAATATAAGGATCTTTTTATTTTTAATGAGCTCTTTCTTTCAAGTTTTTCGTCATTAATTACGGTCCCTCCTCGGTAATATAATAATATTTTCAATATGGAATGTGCGCATTGTTGATCACTGTAGGAGCTCTCTGCTGTTCCAATCATTTTTGTATTCATTGTATCTGTATTTTAACCATTTAAAAACTTAAGTAGGTTGAGAATTGTATTATAGATATTATAGGTTTTTATTATAGATATTTATGTAGAGACTGTAGAATAAAGATTCAATGAATTGTT
This sequence comes from Aphrophora alni, assembly GCA_963513935.1. Lineage (NCBI taxonomy): Eukaryota > Metazoa > Arthropoda > Insecta > Hemiptera > Aphrophoridae > Aphrophora > Aphrophora alni. The sequence continues at coordinate 87,697,394 of OY740768.1, forward strand.
TAATAATACCGTTTCATGATACGGCGGGATTTGATAAGCAAATTTCGGAAACACTAACTCTCTAGTACATACGGTAATAAGTGGTATACCTAATGTTCTATCATAAGAAAAACGACACAATATCTTGATACGCTAGTCAAAGTAGTTACGAAAATTAATAAATTAATTAAAAATCACCCTAGAAAGTGCTCCCATCGTAGTACCAAAATACAGGTTGTCTACGAATTTAAACCCACCGATCACGCTAAAATGGTTTAATATAGTTGATGGTTACAAAACTTTAAACCAAAAAATAAGATAGATGTGCTGGATGAATAATTTTATACTGGATCTTTAATACCAGTTTTTAATGGTGGGGTGGTTTTTTTAAAATTTATGTAAATGAATTTTTACATCTGTCAATTATTTAATAAATGGACGTAGTTTAAATTGTCTTTTAATAGGTTGAAGATGTTTACAAATGATTTATACATATGGTATTCCTCTAATAACACAAAATGACTCTCTGTGCTAGGGGAAATAATCTAGTAGGATCGAAACCCCGGTTGTCTAAAAACCAACCACAATGGCAGTATGAACCTGTGAAGTGGGCGATAACACTATATTACGTTAACTCCACAGGAGATATATCTTCCATCATAACACAAAGGATGGATGTTTGCTTGTGACACCTTATAAGTGATAGCTGTTCTACTCTGCTGTAGTTATTTTCAAGTGTGCTAATAATACCAGAATGAAATGTTTCCTAATAGTAATGGAAAATATGGTGGTGAAATACACTTACTGTATAAAAGAGTCAAACAGGTGGACATACATCTCTCTGTAAGTTAAGCGAGTAAATATTTCAATTTATGTGAATATTCTTTCAAACCATTAATAATTACAGAAAATTGGTTTTCTAAAAATAGTATAAAATTAATACTATTAAAAACGTATTCCACCTGATTTTTTCAGGAAAACAAATAAATTATGATTTCTGTTGATAAGAAGAAGGGTACTTTCAAGCACTTGCGTTAATTTTTCGCCGCATAGAGTGTCAGTAGCTGAAAGTCAGATTAAAGTGCTTGAAGTGTAACCAGCGCCCGTCAGATTTTCATCGACGGTATCCCCAATGGTTCTGCATACCAAATTCCAAACTGTGTCCTCGTCAATTAATAATGTTGAAACCCTACTGGAATGTGCGTCGCTCACCACCGGTCATATATAAAACGGTTCACACAATCCCTTAATTTGAACATCGTCAAGGAAACCCTATTGAATCTTCCAAATGGTTGCCACTTGTATATTGTAAAATTTAATGCAAAATTTGATACAATACCACTTATATAATACAAGTGTTCTGTCTTTTCCCGTAAAATGAAAATCAAACAGACACTTCGTAAACTTCGTCACTCACAGTCTGACTGTCAGTTAATGACAATATATGAGCGTCCAAAATGGTTCCATTTATGTCCATAATAGCACCATCCACCTCCCAACCGGAGGTCATTTCCAGTGCTCCCTTGTTTCAGGGCAAAAAAATTAAAGTCCGATTCTTTGGGCTCATAGACAAGAGCCACCGAGGAAGACAATCGATTGAGACTGTTCTGACTGTATCCAATCAAGTGATCAATATTTCAAATAGAGATAGAATATATATATTTATATATATATACCAAATTAATTAATGAACCTACATTGATTATGGTCTACGTAACGAAACCCAAAGTATAGCGTATCCGAAGACATTCTCACTTTGACTTACAAAACCTAGCCATGGTGAATAGCAGCAAGGCTAGAAGTATTCCCCACATGAACTACCTACATAAGATCCAGTATACACCCCTTCGTGTTGTCACAGGTATTGGGAAATAAACCCTTATCTAGAAATTAAATTCATGGAACTATAGATAAATACTAAACTACACCTAATTCGGAGGGCAAAACCCCTCTTGAACTTGTGGTAACAAAACCACAGAATATATGAAAACTACAAGTCAACTAGTGTAAAGTGATACTACGAAGACCAGCAGCATTTATCAACTTTAGTACCATGTAGAAGAACCGCACTGTAAGAACCCCACTCTCCTTAACTGCTTGTCAAAAAGGGCGAAAGTTAGCACTACGACTATCTTTATACCATTTAAACGTTACATCCTGAAGTTAACTGGATTTCCATATATAAGTATGGATTATAGGGGGCTATAATCGTGGAAACCATAGAAGCTATTTGAATGGAGACGTGGAAGCGGGTCTGTAGGTAGCTAAAAAAATCCCATGTACCCAAGAGTAGGTTGTTTTCCTTGTCGACTATAAGTCTACCATCTGTGATAATGCACCAAAATGCAAGACGGCTGCACCGTCGTAGAACAATAGATCTCTAACCGTGTCGACATAGCGGGTAACGAACGCGCTGACGCCCTACCAATAGAAAGTTCTCTCTCCAAACCTCTAGTTAAAGTCTCTCTAACATCTCCTAGGCGAGACTAGTAACTGTACAAAATATCTAAAGTAAGACTACCATCGGGAGTCATGAAGGAACTATATAAAAGGCTAATACTCAAAGATAACTTGCAAAGATCAGGAGACGTAGCTGAATTCACACTTCTGAGCCACGATTACATAAAACTGTGATAGAGATTTAGCAGCAAGTCTGCTACCAGACCAGTCTACTCTGGCTTGCACCATTATCACCTGCTTAGACAACTAATCTCAAAACCCTCTTGTCAACGCTTACTAGAAAGCACAGTGTAGGATGCCAAGGATCGCCATTGGCTGAAGTAAAGTAAAGTAAAACTGTCTTTGGATTGGATTATATGATAGGGCATATATGAGTAGGTACATATTAAATAAGAGTAGGGGTAATAGCGGACATATTTGAACAAGGAAACAAAATAATTAATGATATATACTTACAAATAAATACAAAATTATTGCCTAATCGCTTTCCAACACATAAAAAACTCTATTGCAAGAATCTCATAACTAAAAACCTAAAGATATTAATCTCCAGATCATTTCAACTTTCCGTCACGTTTATCCTATACATAAAGCAAAGGTGTAAAAATAACTCGTGTAAAGGTTCAACACGCAAATAACAAATATATCACACATTTTACTAGAGATTTATTCCCTTGGGCAAAATAAATTTATGATAAAGGCAAGATGTCGCAATTTTGGTTTCAACGACCACAATCCCTTATCGTCGGTCTATAGAGTTTATTACCTTACTGTTTGACCTAGAAAATTGAAATTTAACATTCAGTTTCAGTTAGAGAACATTTCCATAAGAAAGAGAATACAGAAAAACCAAGTTCATACTTATACCTCCTATCTGGATTTCATTGGGTCTATAAAATTTTTATTTATAATTTTTATCAACCTCTAGAATAAAGCAAGTAATTTGTAATTTTATTCTTAGAAACTACTGAACCAATTTTAACAAAACCTTAACAGAATCTAGAAGCTCATACTTGTTTAATTCAACCACAAAATTCCAAAATATAATTCGAAATAACTTATTTGACCTGTCCAATGTATCATCTTCTGGAGCATAGAGACTCAACAAACACATTCCATCGGATTCTATTTCCTAAAAGCTCTTCAGTTACCGTCAACTCTAATGATCTACTTTCATAAACACGGTGCTTAAAAATTTTTCCTTAAACATTAGCCTCACGCAACCTTCTTTGACAAACCCCTCCATCTTTGAGCTTCCTCATATTCTTTTATCTCTCCCTCCTTTTGTCCATCCCTTTTCTTCTTTAACTTCCCCCTACATATTAAGAATTTAACCTCCTTCATAAGTTTCCCCCCGTTCATTTGCTTAAGACACCATCTTAAGGTTTTCTCTTTTCTTAGCACTCCCTCTTTGTTGTTCTTCTGCCCTCTCCATCTTTCGTCTTCTCCCTACTTTTCTAGCCTACTTTCCTTGTTTCTCAATCACCTTTTTTTTGTCTATCCTCCTCCTTCCTTCTTTGGCCTTCCTTCTTTGGCCTTCCTTTTTTTTAAATGTATCCACCCCCCTTCTTTATCTCTCCGCCTACTTCTTTCATTTTCAGATTCTTTTCTTGACCGTTCTGCCTTCTTTTTCAACTTTCCTCCTTTTTCTTTAGTCGTCACCCACAATCTTTAGCCCTCTTCATTCTCTCAACTATATCTTCTTCTTAGTGTTTTTGCTCTTACTATAGCTTTACGTCTCATTTTTCGCCGTCCTTCTCTTTTGTATTTTCCCTCTCTCTTTGATCATCCCCTGTCTTCTTTAGACTTCTCGCCCCTCCTTTGCCCTTCTCCTTTCTTCTTTAGCCTTTCCCCTAATTCAATATCCTTCACACTCCTTTTTTGGCTTTTGCTCTCCCAACTATAACTTCTTCCTTTTCCTCTTTCTCCTTGTTTCTTCTTGTTTTTCGGTCTTCTCCTTTCTTCTTTAGATTTGCCTTATAATTTTTTGGCATTCCCGCTATTTTTTCTACTTCCTCCTTTTGTCTTTCCCCTTGTAATTTTCGCCTTTCTACATTCTTTGGCTTTTTGGGTTCCATGCCACGAGCTTATACTTTGTGAGAATCTCTACGACCAGTCATAGGTTTGGCCAGCCCAATTTTTCCTTTTCAACAAACTGGTATTTGGTTTTTTTTCTGTTTTCAAACATCTTTGTATCTAATCCTATCAAGACTTCACTTTGTTTTCTTTCTCTCTTTCTTTGGTCTTCCCGCCCTTCTTAAAGCCTTCCTCCTTGTTTTGTGATTTACCCTTCCCTTTTTATTCTTTCCTCTCCTTATTTAGCGTCCCACCTTCTTCTTTGGCTCCAACCTTTATCTTCCCTTTATAGTCATCATTATTTACACTTCCTCCTCCTTCTTCAGTCTTCCTCTTTCTTTTTTGGCCTTCCTTCCCGCCCTTTGGCCTTTAGTAAATCTAAGGCAATTGTCTTTTCTTTCCCCTTCAATTAGACTTCATGTGTACAATTTTGTACTTTGCCCACTCTTTTTTATTCTCCTCTTTCCTTCTTTGTCCTTCTGCTTCCTCCTCGTACTTTCCCGTTCCTTTTTTAAACTTCCTCTATTTCTTTTGTATTTACCTTCATTCCTTTTCAACATTCGCATTCATTCTTTTTCTTTTCTCACCTTCTTTAATCTGCCCCTCCTTTTATACCCTTCCACTTCCTTCTTTGATCCTCCCTCCTTTTTATCAGATTTCGTTTTCTTCTTCAGCCTTCGTCATTTTTCTTTAGACTTCCTCCTCCTTGTTAATCTTCTTTTTTTCTTAAGTCTTCCACTTTCTTCTTGAACCTTCCTTTTCCCTCTTTGGTCTTCAGGTTCCCATATCAGTCCTTTTTCTAGTTTTCTGAGGCTGTAGTAAAACATAGCCAATCTATAGCTATTTCCTTTTTTATTTCCTCTTCAAAGATCTTTGTTTTACCTCTTTCCAAAGATGAATGTTACTATATTCCAAACAAGTCTACATATTTTTCTTTCTTTTTCAAGTATAAATAGAATATAGATAGTTTGAGTAGATGTCGACGAACATAGTTTGTTTTTGTAAATGAATGTGTGAAAAAGTTAGTGTATTGTTTTTCTTTCGCATACCCTTTCCTCCTTCGTCAGCCTTCTCCTTTAATAACTGGCCTATCCTCTACTTTTTTAACCTCCCCCCCCTCATTCTTTTGCTATCTCCTTTCTTACTAGATCTTCCCCTCCTTCTTTGGCTTTCTCTTTCCTTCTTTGGTCTTCTCCTTTCTTATTTGTCCTTCTCCTTCTTTTGACTTTTGACTTCTTATTTACCTCCCCCCCTCATCATTCCCTCCCTCCTTAATCGTTAACTCCTTTTTAGCCTTCCGCCTTCTATTAGGTCTTCTACCTTTTTTTAGCTTAGGGCATTCCAATTCACAACATTTTTGTGAGATTGTCTTTGGGCTATAGTAGATTTTCTTTGGCCAATGGATTGTATTATCTGTTTATCTGGTTTCAACCATTTATAAACATCTTTCTTCCAAACCTATTAGATCGCCACATTCTTCCAGCTTTTTTAAGTCGGGCTCTATCTTTGGCCTTCCCCTCCATCTTTAGATTTTCCCTTTCCTTTTTTAGCCATTCCTTCTTCACGTTCTAGCCTTACCTCTCCTTATTGATCCTACCGCTTTCTTCCATGTACTGTACTTCCTAAGCCCTCTTTGGCGTTGAGGGTTCCATTTCACTGGTTTTTGTGAGAATGTTTTCGCCATTTTCTTTTCTTTTTTTCCTCTTCAACTGGTCTTTCTTTTATATAATTAAAAAAATATTTATTTTTAATATCTGTGTGACAAAGTTTGTGTATACATTTTTTTTTTTTTTTTTTTTTTTTTTTTTTTACAATTTATTGACTGTATTTTTATAATAAATTAGTTATTAAATTTTTCACTCTATTCAACTCTTTTTCAAAATTACATATTCCACTACTTAATTACTTAATATTATACCACACACTGAGTTAAAATTATAACCATGAACTGCTCTTGCAGCAAATGTACAAATGTAAAATACATTCATTAAAAAAACACCTCCAAAAATTAGAACAGTTTTAAAAAGTAACTTTGAATTACGCAGATTGTAAGGCGAGATAGTGGAATAAATTATTACCGTGCAAGTATTTGGCAGAGATTGTAATTTTAGATTAACTCTCAAAGCTGCGGGTCCTATGTTAACTATATACACAGACTAGAGGTGAGTATACACGTTTATAACATACCATACAGTTCACATCTGAATATAAGTTATACATTATTATCATCCTACAAAGCATTAGGCTATTACTTGAGTTTTATGTAGGTTATTTCAAAATTGTATTTATTGTGTAAAATGTTAAAAATTGGCTTAAAACAAGTTAATAGAGCGAAGCGAGATCCTGTTTTACCCAAACATAAAGTATTTTGTCTGTATATTTATTGCATGTTACTTACTCAGTTATGGCGAAATTCGTATACCAATCGTTATTATGTATTTAGGAATAGCTTTGCAACTTGGCTTAACGATGTATGTATGGTTTAAAATAGATATATTTTCTTACTTAAAATGCAGGTCACTCGAAATAGTTACTACAATGTTTCATAAAGCAATATTACTTGGGTTTTGTGGAGGATTTATTGAAAATTGCGTTTATCGTGTAAATATTTTAATTTTATCTTCAATATAGTAGACCGAGCGATGTAACATTGTACTTAATAATGTAAAACTTTTAGTCTGGATAGTTGTGTGTTTGTAGTCCAATTAGAGGAAACGCGTTGAAATCACGAAATTTAGAAATAAAGTGTTTTCTAACAAGGCTGAAAAATCAACATACAATGTTTTTCATTCAAATGGCGGCTATTCAAATTAGTTTTTGCACAATTTCAAAGCATTGGCTATATTCTGAAAAAGAATAAAGCTCGTGATCCGAAATATAATTTAATATAATGGTGCGAACGTCGTATAACGAGCAGTCGTTAATAAAAACCTGAAATGAAAAATTAAATGTAAACTGTTTTCTAAAGCTTCTCTAGTGAAGTTTTATCTGACCGAAAAAATTAAAACTTCTTTGCTTACTACTTTTAAATTTTTATTTAAACGAATTACAATCTTTTCAAGGTTTATTGGGTTACAAAAATAACAAATATATAATTATTTACAGAACATTTGCACTGTTTTGTTCCCTGAGATTTCCTTTAAGCTTGAAATAATTTGCATCCATCTTGTATGTATATACACACACATCAATGTGTTATATATGTATAGACCATTAAATATAAATAGTTTTCGTGCAGAAGATCGTTTATATTGGTAGCCCAGCTGAGTGTATAGCGTTGAATAGATTAACAGTGTTTGTTTACAGGTAATGTGATGTGAATCTACTAATAACTATTATATAACTAAGAAATAATCATTAATATTTAGATGTGCTATGGTAATATTAGTAAGGAATTTGAGTTGCTTTACAGTCAACTAATGTGTGGTGAGCACATCAAATTCCTGACATCACTGTTCTAGCATTCTCAACGAGAGTTCGCTACATATTACAGCTGTCCCATTCCCACTGTGCTGGATCAACCCGCGGAGGTTGAACCGGGAACCTCTAACTTTTGAAGCAAGAGCGCTGACCACTAGACCAGCCAATGACTCATGTTATAATTTCTATTAATTATTAATTAATGTATTTTATTAGTAGGGCCCGTAAGTTTCTTTTAAGAGTTTCTTTAAACATCCTACGCGTTTTAAATTCCACGCGTAGTTGACAAACAATGAATAGCTGACAGTCAGCTGACACTTAGCTCAAGTGAATTGCTCGAATGAGTTCGTTAACAGTAAATATCTCCTTAGCTGTTACAAAATAGTACCCACTTAATTATTTATTTATTTTTTCTATTGAAAAATGTACATTTTTACAGCGTACATAAATATACACTAATTCAACAACAATATGCATATTAAAACAAATTATATTTAAATAAACAATGTATTTATGTAATTGAATTTATGAAACTATAGATTTTTCATTATTTTATTTCAACTGTGTATTTAATAAATCTCTTATCGTACATAGTATTGAACGTGGTTATTGCAGTCGCGGGCTGTAATTACAATACAAGGGTTGTTCTAATCCTACCCCTATAGCGAGTTCCATTGTAGTTTGGAGTATAATTAACCCAAATTACCTGTGATTCCCTCCAGGGTTTATAAAGAGCACACAACGAAGATTAGACAATAGTTGGTTTTGTTTATGGGAGTTTATTGTTTTGGATTGTTGTTAGATTATTATAATGTAAACTCAAAAATACTAATATATTATCAAGAAGGCGATAGGATACAATATATAAATATATATATATATATATATATATATATATATATATATATATATGATTCGGTTTAAGAGGAACATACACAAATTTAATATAAAAAAAAAATTATCTTGGATTTGTATAGGATCGAAATAATTTTTAGAGTTTGTAAAATTCCAATTCAAATTATTTACTTTCATTTAAAAATGTAAAAATAACTGAAAGGTTAATTTAAACAATTTAAAATAAAATCAGGAAAAATTACTGTTGATAATACAATCATACATTTTAAAAAAAAAATGTAATTAATTATATATTTTTTGGTTAAAATTCCCATCTCGCTTAGGTCACAGGTATATTTGCAAATTTCGTTCGTACGATTGAAAATGACGACCATTTAAGCAGTGAAAAACTAATAGCCTTTCTCTATTCGGACATATATGTATCTTTTGGAAAGAGGGGGGGTCGTATAGTACAACAACAAATAAATATATCACGTAACATATAAATGTAAACCAACTATATTCATTTCCTCTGCTGGATATAAACCCGGCACCTACAGCTTGCGAATAAAAGCGAGCCTACTACATTGAAAACTGAAGGCTAAAAAAAATGTATTGTAAAATTTATATAAATTTATATATTTAAATTCTAACCGTGTTTTACATATATATATATATATATATATATATATATATATATATATATATATATATATATATATATATATATATATGTAAAACACAGTTAGCATTCCTCCTAAATCCACCTTACGATCTTTCCAAAACCCATAAAGGTGAGATATCAGCACCCAAAAGAATCCTACAAAGGCTCTTCCAAGTGCAAATCTCTGCCATCTGTCAACTCGTTTTGTGTAAACAGAATCGATCTTGTTCTTCCAGCTCCATTTTTTTAAACTAAGCATCTAATGTTCTTCTGAAAATTTTGATCCTAAAAGCCAGATGTAAAGGATTTTTGACTTTGATTTTCAAATATTAATCTATACATTTCAATTTCATATTACTCATGCCCTTAAGCGTTTAGTGAATGAACTATAACTTAAATTAATTTAAACTTAATTGTTGGGACTTCACTCGTCTATATATCACACGTGGTACCTACTAGACCGTGTTCAGTTATTAAACCTACTGTTCAGTGGTAAGTCCTCTCTGATGAGTGAGAGATACTTTATGCTTAAACTTCAATATTTCCTCACTTAAAGTTGACGCAGAAACCCATATATATCTACTGACGCAAAGTTAACAAATCAGATCATTTCAACAATTGCTCCTTGTTATTCTCTTCTGTAATCTTCCAAGTATTCACATTAAGTTGCTCATTTTGAACCATGAAGAATCTAAGAAGCCTTTCATCTCCCTCGCAGTTAGGAAATAGACAACTGTGCTAAAGGGATTATTTCTTCTCAATACACAAGATGGCTCCCTCCCGAAAATCATCTACAGCAGAAACCCTGAAGAGAGCGTTTATCGTCGCAGGGACAAACATATAAAGTGTATAAATTTCATATCGGTTTATACCTGATTCTCAAAATACCAACAATTAACCCAATATTTGTTATTATTTTTTACAAACCAGTTTACATCAAACTCATATTTATCCTTATAAGACAGTAAAATACATATAAAGTTTATAAATTATGCAGTAGCTTCGTCAAATACACTACTTCAAAATCGAATTGCTAACCAAGCCAAGATTCAAAATTCCACAAGCTGACGTAACACCACGATGTGAGGAGTGAAGTGACAAAAAGGTTTCATACCCGTATGACACTTATCAGTCAATCTAATTCAGTTTCTAAAGTTTCTAACATTCCTTATTGTAATTGAAGAAATAACAGTTGTAATCATTTGCTTTGGGTTAATACAGAAATAGAAAAACAAATAAATAAATAATTCACTTCATCAAATTTAACTTTCGTTATATGATCATTATTAGACAATCATAATTTTCATTTACTTGCAATTTGGTGCACTGATTTGAATAACTTATTGTCATATTCGCAAAATATTAATAGCCTTATTTTCAGAAATTAACATTTTCATAACTGATCAATAGATTTTTTTTTTTAACGATAACTCCCGAACATGTATTTTTTGGAAAGATAACGATCAATAAATTGTGTTCAAGTCCTTATGGGCTATATTTTATTACAATTCGGTAAAAATCATTCCTTATATCTGTTTCAGAGAATAGAAATTTTGAGTTTGTCTTAATAACACCTACCTCTCATTCTGAATTATCAAGAAAATAAAATAAAACTATTGGGGGGAAACATCAAGATTCGCTTAAAATATACCAAATTATATAAAATACGATCCAATCGTTTGGGCTGTAGAGCAAAAGCACAGACACACATTATTTAAAAAGAGTTTCTTGGCCTCAAAAAATCTTTAAACACCGATTTCATTTTACAATTAAAGGCAATATTTTTAAGAAAACCATTTAGACAACTCTATTCGCTTGGATAACAAACTTTCTTTAGCAATGAACTCAAAATACTGAAAATGATTTTCTACACAAAACCCATAAAAATATCTTTCCCATCAATAATATTTTAGAGAATAAATTAACATAGTAATATTTTGATTTTTTGTTTTAGAAAACTCCCTTTCTGTGATAAATTCTATCACGGATATTAAAGTTTATAACATCTTGAACCATTGAGCGAACAGTGTTTCCACCCCTACCTCTAGACATAATAAATTACCTTATTGACAAGGGTGGGTTTTTGTAGGGTTAAAGTGAAGATAGGATAACGTATCAGAAATCATTAGGCTTAGATCCATCATTCCTTTCACAGAGTCTTGGCAAACTTTAGAGTTATATCTGATACTAAAGGGACGGAAATAATATATAAAAAGAGTTTTATTATTATGTTAAGGATCAGGTAAATATTATAAAGTTATGAACCTAATAAATATGTTCCAGAAATCCATGAATATGGAAAATAAAAAGGAGTTGCAAACTTTTATATTAAACCTTGAACTGTGCCAAAACACTTCGGTGACCATGTAATAACTAAGCAAACATTAGCTTCATAATTGAACTTGACATAATGGTTCTCCGCTGATATTACTGTGCTGAGGGTGCCGGAGCATGGAGTAATATCGAGAAACGACTAGCAAATCCCCACGCAATCAAACCATTCTTTGGAGTACCCAGTAACTATTTCCTAAATTATAAAAGCCTAGAAACATGTCCAAAAATCCAATTATTGGAAACAATATTCATTTTTTAGCTATAATATTAAAGAGTAGTCAAAAAGATCCAATTTGGTCTCGTTGGCAGGAAATGCCTCATATCCCAGTATAACATAGCATCAAACTTACTTATTCTTCTTCTGCATCCTCTAGTAACCTCCGTTGCTAAAGCTCCTAAGCAAAAAAATAATAGTTGTTAATAAAATTTCTTCCATGCTAAAATACAGAACAAATTATAGAAATCTATTTATAAACCAATTTGTTTACTGTCAAATTGTAACAATAAAAATAATGAGATCTGTTCGAAGTTGATTGGTCTCTTCAGTGATTTGTTACATAACATCAAAGCTTGCACATACATATTTTAAATAATTAGATATATAATTAAGTAATGAGCTTGACTTTTGAGATAGCATACTCAATAGAATAAAACTTGAACACAAATTCTCATAAATAGTACTTTTATTTATTCAAACTCTTTTCAACTACAAAGTCGCCATCTTCAGTTAGTCACGAACTACATTGAGTTTAGTTTATAACTAAGTTATAGTTTAGTTGTTATTGTAGCTCATGCATCACTGAAGATGGCAACTTTGTCGTTGAAACGCGTTATAATAAATAAACGTAATTTTTTGTGAGAATTTGTGTTCAAATTTATTCTAATGAAATTTTCTATATGTATTGAAATAATTTTACCGAAGTTTTAAAAAAAGATACCTCTTGTAAAAATTAACAACCTTGCCACATTTCGAACCAATTTATTTAAAACTTAACCATAAAATAGTGTTTGGAGCTTGAGCAACATTCCCTCCATTTCATTTTTTAACAGCTCTGCGATTTCTTGTCCATTGATTTTTGTACCATCCTTTACAACAACTACTTCGGTACTTATTCTATCTTTTTTCAGTACCAGGCACTCTTGGTGATGTTCTTTCCAGTGCTGTTCCTTTCTTGAATGGGTTTTGAATTAACGATAGTTGGTCCTCCCCAGAATCCATAGGACCGACCTCCTTGTTGGAGGGTGGATTTTCCAGAGTATCTGGTCTGCCACCAGGGGTAATACTTCCGTGTGTTTTATCCATCGCATAGTCAAATTGATGAGAAGGCGGAATAGAGCTCTGAAAGAAGAAAAAAGAGTAGGTTAGAGACCCCTAGCCATCGGAAACCTAACAGCGTCGGGGTCGGAAAAAAGGCCTAGTACCCAATACGAAAGAAGAAAGAGAAGTTCATTCAAGACAAGTTGGAGTGAGATGAGATCCAGCTCGGGAACCCCGGGTTCGCCAAACCCGAACTCACAAGGAGTGAGCCCCTGAGGGTTGATAGAAATGTGGTATAGTTTTTAATCTTATGAAAAGAGATCTTTTATTTAAAATTCATCAATAAGCTCTGCACTTGTGGCTAATTATTTAAAATACACATGTGTAAAGGTTATCTAACAAATCACAGAATAGACCAATCATTTCGAACTAATCTAATTTTCATTGTAATTTAACAATTAGTAGAAAGTTTTATTTCACTCTAATATTAGTCACCTAAAAGCTAAAAGCTAGTGTTCTAACTAACAAAAGTTAAACGTGTTTTTTTAAACGCATTTTAAGAAAATAAAAGTTCATTTTACAGACTCTTAAACTAATTTAGGATTAATAGGTTTGCAAATGTTCATCAACTGATAGGACATTTGACAAAATTTTAAAGAAACCTGTTACACTGTTGTTACATATCTGTTAGAAAACTCTCATAACAAAAATAGCGGTGAGTAGCGCTCTTGGCACCAGACCTGTCTACTTATTTCTCTGGGACTATTTAAAGGGGTTAGAAGTAAACATAATGCAGGTAATACCAGGAATATAAAGACGCATACTATATAGAGTTTTTGGTTTAAAACCATTTTATTAAAATTTATAACACGGAGATTTTTGAGAACCATTTAGAAAAATTGTATTTTTCATTTTATTTTAAAGTTATTGTATGATAGATTTTTAATATTATTGATACAGTATAATCGGACATTTGCCATTATTTGTGTTTATAAAACTGAATAATGTTTCGAGAACATGAATCAACTCCCTTTATCACTTGATGAACCTATAACATGAGAAATGTGAAAAGTACCAACGTAGCCATGGATATTAAAACTAAAGCTGGTAATCTAATAAACAAACCCAGTGCTAAAGCTAACTATGAGTATATATAAACGGAAGGAAAACCACAATTCACCGAACTACACAACAAAGAATTGCAAATAACCATCTTGAAATGAGAACCTATACTGCTCCACTAATTAAATAGACTGCAACCCAACGGCATCATATTGTGTAGCTTGCTGTGTAGTTGTCGTGTGTAGTTGTGCTTGCGGTGTTTGGCTGCTGTTTCATGTTTTTTTGGAGTCGGCACGTAGTCCATTTTAATGCTACTGTTCCTTGTTGAAACGTATGGAGGCAATGAAATTCGAAGAGTTCAAATAGCTGTCTTGGTGATGTCTTCGGATGCTACTGATATGTGATGGAAAGCTTGATCAATGTCTAGGACGGAATAGATCTTGGTGGTATAGTTGATTACGGAGTCATCATTTCATCATTTCTCTCTCAGTATGATGATTGGCGATACTTGAAGCAGTAGCACTAGCTATATACTAAGAGAATCTTTTAAACTTTATAAAAAAGACGAGTCTATTGTGAATTGCCGTCCTGTTCATGGCATAGAAGACCTCATGGTTTAGGTACAGTACTTCCAGTAGCAGGTACCCGAAACAAAATAATAAAGTAATTTAATATTTCCATATACAATAAATTACACTACGTGGCTCTGCTAATATTTTAAGTGCACTGGTTGACAAAATCGTTTAAATTCAAAACCATAAATTTTGTGTGACATAATACAGAGGAAAGTTTTAAAAATTCAGCGTTATGTAGAAGGGAGATGATTTGCTCTGAAAAATACTGTAGTATTGATTGCTATCAGATATTTTATTCTTTGCACGTCCAGACTCGACAATATTGTCTTTGCTACCCCCTTCCTCCCACTCCCTCCACTCTCGTTGTTATTCTAAGCACTACAACTCTTATAATTGGTTATCAATTCCACCAATCCTCATACTTCTTGCAATTTGTGGAGATACCAAACTCAAACTTTTATTGGAGTTGAAGTAACAGACACTTTAATACATTTATATATAAGTGTTAGAATATTTGGATTAACTCAATAAGCTCGACCAATCTCCCTGTTTAATGTTGCCTTCTTACTTTCTCAATTATATTGGGTCAAAGTTAATCGATGTCGAGCTTTTTTGAGCCTATACCCGTTGAGAGGTCCTTTGAACTCAAAAGAGGTATTGTGGGAATGATGGCTTTCTGTTTCTTTGCCCGTTTAGTGTCTGTCGTCTGGGTAGTGCTTTCCTGCTTTCCATCACATATATGGACCGATTTTTAAAAAATTTAGTATGTTGGGATATCTCGGGAAATTTTATCCATGCCATAAAACATATAATTACGATTTTCTCAAAATCCATTAAATGATTTAGATCAAATATTTCTTAAGTGTACCCTCGAAGTACCCAAACAAAACGTGTTGGTTTCCATCCCTCAAAAAATATCAAACCAACGTTAATCTTTGCCGTTTTTATTAAAAGATCGATTTTAATCAGATAATATTTTCCGCCGACAATGCGTTTATGCCACAAGGAAGCAAGTTTAGACTTTTATATATATATATATATATATATATATATATATATATATATATATATACATACATACTTTTTTTCATAGACGTATCCATGGTTCATTTTCACTTTTAGACTGAATACTACCGAACTGACGATTTGTGGTTGGTTTTTATTTGGTGTTGTTGACTGTTGTGTAATGTGTTTCCACGGTTTTTTTATTTTTATAACAAGATTGTTGAAACGGAGGAGGGGGACTTAATAGGCTACCTCGAATATGGTGAATAATATGCAGAAATATAACACACAAAATACAAGATGGAAATTGTTGGGTCATGAATTTCATGGCTTAATTAATTATTTAAAATAAACGAAATTTATTCATTTTCAATTATCTAGCTAAAGCTTTTGACTTGTTCAATGTGAAAATATTACTTTTTAAAAAAGGAATTAATCGAGTTTTGTGTGTGTGTGTGTGTGTGTGTGTGTGTGTGTGTGGGTGTGTGTGCGCGCGCGCTCAAAACTAGCCTTTTGGTGTCAACAAATTTAAGTGAAAATTTTAACCAACTTTCTCTCTCAAACGATTTACACTTCAGAACGGGTGGTTTGAAACAGAGTGAATGTCGAGAGATATTGAAAAGATTTTTTTCAACGTGTTTGGTTTCGCAAGTAATTAATTAAGGCATTACTTGATCAATGTGTACTTTGAAAATGACGATAAAAAAAACCAGTGACATCTGATTTTGGAACATCATGAATTAAGCTGAATAAAAAACTAAAAGAGGCTATTTACCGTTAACCCATAAATAATATTTAGGCAATAAATTAAACAATCTAATATTTTGTTTTTGCTCTTGTACAAAATTCCCATTCTATGGTGAATTTGCTAAAGCATATTAAAGTTTATAACATCTTGATCTATTGAGGGAACAGTTTTTTCCACCCCTACCTCGAGACATAATAAATTACCTTATTGACAAGGGTGGGTTTTTATAGGGTTAAAGTGAAGATGGGGTAATGTATCAGAAATCATTAGGCTTAGATCCATCATTCCTTTCACAGAGTTTTGGAAAACATTAGGTTAGCGCAGAGTTTTGTCTGATGTACGTTCAATATTGTGAAGGAACTGGAATATTATATAAAGAGTCTTGTGTTAAGGGTCGCTACAAATATTATAATTCGCCATGCAGCGTCAGGTTTTCCAAAATGTTCAATCGGTTCTTTGTAATAGACCTCGCACCTTGGATACATTCAATAAATCGTTCTTGTACACTCAGTGTGGTACTGACTAACACGCGATTTGACGCGAAAATAATCATTGGCCGAAAAGTTACAGTAAATAATACCAACGCTACCAACACTGTAACAAAACAACAGTCACACGAAAGAATTAAAAAACTGAAATGATGCATGGGTGGCTTGTTCAATATTGTGACTTTGATTTACATTCAATGGGATCACATGATAATAAATATTATGATGTACCCATCGATGTATGTACTGTATACACTACAATACTAACTGCCTTTATCCTAACCACTGGTGGGCCTATATGGCTGTGGTCAAATTTGTTGAAATAGTAAACGTTTAACATTTATATGTATATATAGTAACGAAAGAGTGCTGGCTAGGGTCAGTGAATGGCAAGTCATCAATTTAACAAGAAATAAAAGAGTTGACAAGCACAAACTTCAAAAAAAACTGAAGGGTTTTTAAAAGCAAGAAACTCATTTGGAGATACGTTAGAGTAAGGATAGGCCAACGGACCAAGTTTAAATTAACCAATAGGGAAGGAAGCGTTACTTTCTAAATTCCAGTAAACTTTGAATTCCACCAATGAAAAATAAAGCCGTGGTGTGACTGTTGAAAACGAGGAAATTATAAATATAGGTCCGAGAGAAAGAAACGAGGTTGTTCTGCGAAGTTTTTGGTACAGGGTTATTCTACTAGATAATTGTTCTTCATAAAGTTTTGTTAAAACATTTTATAATAAATTGTAAAATCTTCTGGGAAATTGGTAAACATTTGAAAGTAATCGCCAAGAATATTAAATTAAGGAAATACGTCGGAAATGAAGTTTTGAATTAAAACAAATTACATCGAGAAGTGAGTTAATAAAAAATTTAAAGAAATACGTCGAACAATTTTATAAAGTAAAAGAAATAAGTCGAACAGTGAATTAGTTAAAGTTAAAGAATACGTCGTAATGTGAATACAGTCAGCGAAAAGTTAAGATGAAATATCAGCGTCGAGGATAAGAAGAGCGATTCTGCGAGAAATCAACCAGACCAGATTACAGCTTTGTGAGGACAAAGGAGATTATTGGACGCCAAATCAACATCGAGCGTATCCGCTGGAACAACCACCAAACAACCACGCATCGGATTGTGAAAGGACTTTAAATTCTATAATTAGACTGCGAAAATTTGTATAAATAATTAACCACCAACAACATTTTGATTCAGTAACTAAAGTTTAAATTATAGTCACCAAAGAACCACACGAACGAGAGAGAGAGATTTTATTTTATTTTTAATCAATTTTTAACTAAAACAAGCTAGCCAGGGAAGTAAATTAATTAACTTGGGCTCATGATTACTAAAATAAATTAAATTAAAACCAATAAATTACAGTAAAAATAAATTCATTATAAATAATTCAGACTAATAACCATTTTGATGCACACTTTGTTTCCTTTTCTTTATTGTTAAGGAAGCATTGTATAATCTTATTAGATTGTGTTTAATTGTCATTGTGATTTATTTCAGGTATTTTCATTTGTTTAGGTTAAGAAATATTGCAGTTACAGTATTTCATTTGTTAAATTTAGGAATTAGACTATTGCTGTATTTAGATAAGTGCATCCTTAACAAATCAAAATTAAATTAAAATGAATTATTGTAAAAAATTATTATAGTAATAGAAGAGAAAGAGATTGTAACAATAAAGTTCATTTGCATTAAAATCCAGTGTGTCTTTATTTTATATATATATATATATATATATATATATATATATATATATATATGTATATATTGTAACATGTATATATATATATATATATATAGATATATATATATATATATTCTAACGAAATAGAGGGCTCCCAAAAGGTCAGTGCGCGGCAGGCCATAAATTGTGAAGAGTTGAAAGGGTTGACAGCTAGAAAAAATGATTCTACACTCAGTCAGTTCAGTGACCCCAAGGAGTCAAAGAAAGCATTCAAAAGTTCAATGCCTTCAACCGAAATTATTTGAAAAGAACCAAAGAAAGGAATTGCATCATTTCTGAGGTAACGTAAAAGATTTAAAATAAGCCAATGAAGGCAGAGGATCGGAATAAAGCAGTTTGAAAATAAAAATTTTATAAATAAGGGTAGAAGAGAAGCGCAAGGAGTCTTTTTGGTGCCGAACTTATTGATGAAGGTTGTTCCGGAGAAAGTGTTTCTCTTAGTAGCCAAAAGAAAAAAATGTTATGAAAGATTTAGCCGAAATCAACCGTCGAAATTAAATAATAACTGCGTCGTTTTGTACAAGTGTTTAATAATAATCTTCGAAGTATAATTAAAAGATAATCGTCGTGTATAAGTTAAAAAGAGTCGTCGTCATAAAAGTGTGTGAGTAATAGCGTCGTTCTACAAGTGCTTGAACAGAAATACTCATCGAATAAATTAAAACGTCATCGTCGTCACAAAAGTGTGTGAAAATAAAAGTGTATGAAGAAAAGAAGATTCGTCGAAAAGATTAAGACAAATCAATCCATCTACTGGCAGTCTACGCGGGAACCACGTTCAAGGAACCGGGATCATTGGAACTGTAATAGAACTTCAGAGTCGTAAGTACAAATTAATGGACAATTTCAATTGCACTCTTATTTCTTTTTTTTAGATTAAGACATTGTAGAATAAGTAACTTGTATTTATCTATGTATTTAGAATAAGTAGTAGATTAAGATGTTAATTGTATAATATTATTAAGTGCATCAAGTTTGAAAGATAATTGTTTTTATTGTAAATGATTTTTAAATTTAAATTTGAAATTAAAGAAAGATTTAAAATCTACATGTTTCAAAGTTATTTATTTTGTTAAAATTGGCATGAATAAAAGATTTGTTATAATATATATATATATATATATATATATATATATATATATGTAAAAGTTAATTGAAAATTATATCAAATTTTGTAGAAAACCACATAGATAAATTAAAACATTAAAAATTAGTAACAGATGATTTTCTTTAATGTTATTATTAGTTTATACCGCAAACTCCCAGAACAATGTAAACAATTTATAATAAAACATTTTCTTTCAACATAACATAAAATAATATTTCAGTTTTACATAAAACTCAGATCATAATAGTCTAAAACTGTAATAAAAGGAAACATTGTAAGTTACAAAGTTATTGTGTTACTAAACGAGAACAGGAAAATTCAAAAACAACAACAGCAAAGTCAAACTTTTATATTCAGACTCAGAATAAACTAAAACAAGAATAAACAAGGAAGTCTTGTCCTTTCAGAAAACAAATAGAATGTTTTACAAAGTTACGAAACGGGAGTTGTTGACACTTTGTGAAATGTACAACCAAAGTCAGTTTGCCCTGAAGGCACTTAATGTTTTAAATTACGATTTTAAGTTCAAAGCGAGACAAATATGGCGCAAACATATAATAACTTGAAAACATAAGTTTTGTTCAATCTATTTATTAAAAAAGTTTGTTCAAGTCTTTTATATTAATAACAGTTTTTAAAATATTTGTACAGCCAAGTTATAGAGTTCCATTGAGCCGATTTAATTATTTATGTTATAGAATGTATGTTATAGTTTCTTCATAAATTAAATAATTAAAAATTTTACCGAACGAAGCCATTGTAAGTCTTCCATGTAGCATTTAATCTGTAAATTGTTTTCTTTGCGTATTGCTACTCAGTCTTGTTTGTTAAACCGGGTTATATTTTTTTCCGTTTTAAATGACTACAACTCAAAACAGGTACTGCACAGTGCCAAGTCATGACTCCAATCATACATCGGAATCAAGCATTTAATCTGTAAATTGTTTTCTTTGCGTATTGCTACACAGTCTTGTTTGTTAAACCGGGTTATATTTTCTGTTTTATGACTACAACTCAAAACAGGTACTGCACTGTGCCAAGTCATGACTCCAATAATACATCGAAATCCAGCATTTAATCTGTAAATTGTTTTCTTTGCGTATTGCTACACAGTCTTGTATGTTAAACTGGGTTATATTTTCTGTTTATATGACTACAACTCAAACAGGAACTGCATGGTGCTAAGTCATGACTCCAATAATACATCGGAATCCAGCATTTAATCGGAAGTATTAAATAAAATGGTGTAAACAAGGCATACCGAGCAAAAAGGCTTCAAATAAAAAAATTGAAACTGTAAGTTCACGCGTCCAAAATCTGAACCAAAAAAAAATTGTTTTCACCCGCCAGGTTGCATGCACGTTGTGTATATCTTGAAGATGGATGAAATTTCAATACCACTTTCAAACTAAGTTCATCATTTTTGCAATAATAACTTACATATATATATATATATATATATATATATATATATATATACTGTATGTATGTATGTATGGAGGAGGATGTGGGGGAAAAGGATGGTAGTTGAAGTGAAGAGTAGTGTAAAGGAACTGCAAGTCATTCTTACATTAAGATAACCAATAGTTTCTCCTCTAGAGTGATAAAAGTCCTGAAGTTGGATTCTTTCGCTATAAGAAACGCAATTTCCCCCAAAATATAAAAAAACGTTTCAGGCATCATCCTAAAATAATCAAAAAAACTTTCGGGCTGTCTGAGGAGGTCATTAAAGATCGTGTGGTATTCGCTGTCTTCTTCCCTATCTGCGAAATACTCATTAAAACCCATTCATCCCTAAAATGCTCTGAGTCAATAAGCATAATCTTAAAAATACAATTTTCCACCACAAATTGTTCATCAGATGATGACTCCTTTTTGACTGGTCTGTCTAGGTGTGTCTCCTTCTGGCCTATTTGCGCCAAAACGACCATGGACGCGTGCAGGCAGTGTAATTGTAATTACACTAACTCGCGCGAGAAGGATGCGCACAGGTGCGACCAAACGGTTACGCACACTTGCGTCAAAAGTATCTGCAGCCACTAAGATCCCCTTCCATATAGCCCTCAGAATATACTATTCCCCTTTGGCTGGAGATAAATAGTGCCTCGATAAAAAACGTTATGTCCTATGTTAAGAAAATCATAAGTTAGTGTTTTTGTCTTCTGGCAGTATCAGTCAAAACAATTCCCATGTCCCCGCATTCTGGCTACCTGGCTGCTACTATCTGGCCGAGCGGTTGTGCCAATCGTGCCTTTCCGAACCTTACAGGTTGACCCTTCTTAATCCCCTCTAATGATTGTGCCAGTCGTGCTATTCCAAATCGGCTAAAAATGTGTGCCAATCGTTCTACGACCCTCTATTCAGGGAGTTGCAGTGACGCGCGCCCTTTGGTTAGGGTCGGGCCGATTCACATGCAGCAGCCGCGCCGGCTGTCTTCACTGCACATTTTTTAAACGGTATCAAATTGTATGATCTTCTAACGTTTATCCTTTCCTATTACTTTCTGTTGATGCGTTTACTTTACTGGCAATCATATTTTCTTCAGTATGAAGATTCACAATTTAAAACCAAAATAATTATTATTCCTTCTAAACATTTTTTCATATAAAATTTTTAACTAAACATTTGTAATCGTATATTTTTATTTATAGTTTGTTATAGTACATTTAAGTACTTCTTTTTCTCTGGCTTATTTTCATTATGACCGGTGGAATGTTGGTGAAAAGCCCACAAAGATACGTCAACCTCTTCCACTATATTGGGGGTCACCTGTGGTACGGAGAAACCCATTTATTTAAGTAGTAGTCGCTCAGAGGGAGTTCCTCAGCTATTATTGATGCTTCACTGTTGCTGCTGTCATTTTTCCCTATATTTATAACAAATTTATCGATTTGTTCTTCCATGGATTCAATGATGTTATCCAACTCCCCCAATTTTTCTTCTTCGCTCTTAACATGTTTTACGCATTTGTTCTAATTCTCTTTAGTGACTTTGTTTATACCTTCTTCCAAGAGACGTTTTACTTCAGGAAGTTTAAACGTTTTATTGTTTGCTGCAACGTAGCCCATTGTTTATCTGTGCCCATATTAACTCGATCGGATTTAGTTGACAATGATAGGGGGGGGGGGGGAGTTTTGTTTTGGAGATTGGGTTCTTCATCAATGATAAATTTGTCATATTTTGGTTTTTCTTTATATGCAAGTTGCAGTAGTTCTTTTTTTAAAAAGGACATGTCCATATTAATACCTTTTTTTCTGTTAGCCACTCTACAAGTTGATTTTTATTCCAAGACGTTGTTGGAAGCTTTTCAGCCTTAACTGAATGATATGATGCATTTTCAGGTACAATTACAGTTTTCTTTAAGTTTTGGTAAAACGTTTTTAAAATTATCTAGAAAGTCGGGTTCCATCCATTTCGTTATGATAATCGTCATTTGATTTTGACTGAAAAATAAGTGATGCTTCATATCAACAAACCCATCTTCGTTTCCAAAATGAGATACTATCAGACGCTTTCCTTTGCCTGTCGGATGTTTTAATCCTGTTGATAAGCCATTTGAAAAGGCATCTTTTCGACTTTTTACCTGACTGTCGAACCAAACTTTACCTTTTGTGTGCCCTTCGTTAACTCAAGTTTCATCTTGATAATAAATTGGTCGACCCTCTTCTCTATACTTTTTTAAGGTTCTAAGATAATTTCGCCTCCAAATAATATCATCTCTGTCGCCAAGAAACATATTTGTCCCCCTTTTACCGAACTTAAAACCCAACTTTTTCCGTGCATAATAAAATGATGTTCATTTGAAATTTGGCAAATCGCTATCGTCATTCACTGCACACAATACTTTTTCAACTGTGGGTTGTTCATTTCTAAAAAAAGAAAATTCGTGAACCTTACGCCTTATAGCGCATTGTGAAAAGTCATCAATTTTCTGAAATAAGCTG
This sequence comes from Aphrophora alni, assembly GCA_963513935.1. Lineage (NCBI taxonomy): Eukaryota > Metazoa > Arthropoda > Insecta > Hemiptera > Aphrophoridae > Aphrophora > Aphrophora alni. Next base: position 87,721,107 of record OY740768.1, read on the forward strand.
GCCTCTTCTTTGTATTAACTGGAAATTTTAGATCTGCAACGCGATCTTTTTTGTAGGTAGATAAATTCTATATACACTCCTTGTTTCTACTCCTACCGAATTCGCAACCTTTGTGACTGCACAATCTATTAAATTGCCGGGGTTTTCAGTAAAAACACTTTTGTACACATTAATTATGCACTGTTTTTGTCACTGCCAATAACTTGACCATGTTTATTTTTGCTCACTGGTGACAGATTCTCCATATTTTCTGTCATTTATATTACAGTATACGAACTATAACTAATAAAATAACTCTGATACATTACACTTATACTACTGAACAACACTAGAAACTAACTCTATACACACTCGTGCTCAAAACTCATGAATGTTACCAACTCGTTGCAGTAAGACTGGCTGGCAACTGAGGACGCCGTTGTAAATTCCGGGTGGCTACCTTGAACGTTATTGACTGCAACCCCCATTACCGTTATGGCGCTCCCTGAATAGAGAATAGCAACTTCTTTTTTTCTGTCATAAATTAAATAAAATCCTCATGTAACAGTACCATATCAAAAACTATCAGTTAACTGACTCAATAACAAAAAAAATAATAATAAAACATTTAGGTCAGAATAACATTTATTTAACTGAAGTGATGATTTTTGTGTTTGCGTAAGCTAAGCAAGCAATTTCGACTGTAAATACAACATTGCACAAATATCATACAAATTTCTACTACTTGCTGTAACTTTTATCAAATGAAATGCGTCTGTCATGAACAAACATTCTGTTCTGCATTGATCTGGCACCTTGAGGTAAAAGAGAACTATGTACAATCAAAAGATGAATTTATAGTACCGGGTACTACGAGTATAATAAATTTTTTTTTAAATTTTGATTTAAAAAAATGTATTTCTGATAGAAGTAATTTTATTTAATTACACTCCCTATAGGCCCTACTACTGCAATCTGGGTGCTTCTTCTAATTTGATTCTTATTAATAGAGTAAAGTAAAAGTCCCTTATATTATTGATTATTTGTAACCTAACCACCTAAGGACAAGTTATAGCACAAATAAATACCATAGCTTTTTTATAAATAAGAAAAACCATTGTTGTCATCATCACTTAAATAAAAACAGAGCAAAAATGTTCCTTAAGACAAAACAAACAATATAGTCAAAACAATTAAAATAATCAAACAAATCCAAACTTAAAATTCAACTTCGACGGGTTGGCCTACTGTCCGACCTCCTGCACAGTACCCAATTTAACATTTTTTTTTTCACTATTATACATTTCCTTATACATTTGCAAATTAAGAAGAAAAGAAAAGAGACCCTTAACACTTGAATATTCTAATAGCGTTAGGGTCGGTGAGAACAAACGTTGGTCAAAAGAGACCCGAGAGAAAAGAAAAAGATTTAAACCCGTTTTAGATCAAAAAAGGTTTATCCAGATAGTAACTAGAAACCTAAACACCCGTACTCATTATAACTTTGGCTACCTACACCTCGATCAATGAAACGTTCTTGTAAAGTAAATTGACTACTGCCTAGTTACGTGATGCGACACACAACATATGTTACACCACAACTACTGTACACTTCAAAGGAAGAAATAATACAGACATTAAATAACTGTGATTTATCCATTCAATAGCATCACAGTGGTATTAAATATTATGCTGTACTCATAGTGTACTGGTAGTAAACACATCACCTAGACTTCCACTGTAATTGATACATTTCCTTTGTTGTTTTAACGTCTCGATCATAACATAAAATAAAAACGGTAGCCGTTGAATACTTTAATAGCGTCCGTTTCGGAAAATAACAAGAATTAGTCAATAGAGGCCTAATAAGTAAAATTTAATCAAAGAAAGGGATCTTATAAGAAAGAAAATTGTTGTTAGTTTTTTTTTTTTGAAACAAAAACATAATTTTATATAATACACACTCTGTAAAACATGAATAACTAAAAAAAAACTAATATACATTTCTCAAAGAAAAATGTGGGAAACCCTATAAGCACAACACATAGCAGATCAAGCTCCAAACTACGTGGAAAAAGTGTAAATCCAGCTAGGATTCGTTGGGATTACCAAGCCCGTATTCACTATAAGTGAACTGTGGATTGCAGAGATACAAGTTAAATAAAACTTATTTCAGGGTTTAGAGGAAATCACAAGTTGTGTATAATTATTTATTGAATTATTTCTATATTGCCTTTCGAACTACTAATTTAAATAGGTTCGCATACCTTTTTAAGGTGAAACAGCTGTATGAATGCTTAAGATATTGAACTGCTTTTGACAAAGTATGTAAACCAATTTATTAAATGTTTTTTGTAACCCTATGAATCTGGAATCGTTTTTGATTCCATCAAACAATCTATGAGGATTTTTTTAAGGATCAGGTAAAAACTTTTGAAAAAGTTTTAGAAACAGTTCAAATTCTTGGTTCATTTAAAGTTTGTTTTTGCTCTTGCTCGTTAATGTATTAAACTTTTTGAACAGCGATATAACTTTTCGAATGAACGCCAGTTTAAAACGGAAAAAAAAGGATTTTACAAACATCCTTCCGCTTTATTACAGAAAACCTGATTCCAAAATGTTATGACGAGTGGTGGACGCTTTATGTGTAACAAGTTTACAAACACGCACGATATGTAAAATAATATAAGTTAAAGCTGGACGTTCCATCTTTAGTTGTTGACGTGTAAATAACGTAAACTTTGTTAAATGCATATGTTATATTCATTTGGTGAATAACTGTTGATTGTATTTTATTTTTGTGGTTTCTATAGTTACATACATATACATTTTATTTATTTATTTAGAATTTTTGGAGCAAAATTTCCAGTTCCTGCCCAGAATCCAATTCCTCAAAATTCCAAAAGTAATATATAATCTACACTTTTGAAATGTTTTTAAGCAAATTAAACAGACCTGTGGCATTATTTGCAAAAAAATCTGCTCAATCGTCGAGATGCCTTCAAAACAAATTTCACCCTCTTTTGTTACAATGGTATCCAAATAACTACCGACAAACCGGTGTGCAAATACGTTTAGTACAAACATGTGCAAGACCAATTTGCCCTCCAAAACCATGCGACTGCAAGCAGAGTCCTCCTGAACTGCCAAGTGAAAAATTTTTTAAGATGTTGATGAACATTCTGAAATTCATTTTGTTCTTAGCCGCGGTCGAGGTTACATGGGAAATTGGACTTTGGTCTACCAGTGATGTCACACAAAAGTTGTTCTGTGATATGAAATATGAATTAAAAGATATTTTGAGTTTACCAAACGATGAAGCACATAAACAAGTAAGTATAAACAAGTGTATTAAGTTTATTAAGGTTGGACAGAAAAATCGAAAAGTAGCCTACCTGAAATAGCTCACACAAATTATTTACGAATATATAAAGTGGGTCATTTAAATACAGACTATATCTTTATTTAAGTGCTTTGGGCTTTGAACATATTTTGCAGTGAACCATAAAATCTCACAATTTGACACTGAACTGTTTTCAAAATAGAGTGAAATAATACATGAAAACCAATTGTTTGAAGTTTATCGGTTCTTACGAAATTTTTTAAACAACACAAGTATTTTCACTATTCGATGGTAGCATAATTTGGTATTTAATTTAAGCTGAAAAATGGTAGACCTACTCTTTTTTTGTTTTTTTTTAAATATCTCCGTTTCTATAGTACCCCCGAAAAAATTAGTTATGAACATATTTGTCCATTATTTTACATTATAGAGAAAATGTTCCAAAGGAGGTTCTATTCAGTGAGTTGTTACAAAACCTAAAATTTCACACATAGCCTATGTATATTTTAAGCAATTAGCTATAAATATAGAAATTATTGATACTTAAGAAAATAAGCTTCTTATGTATACAGTATTATTAATCATGATAATTTTCGAGTCAAAAATATTAAAACATCTAAAAATTGCTTTTTTTTTTAAAAAAAAAAAGTGGAGACCTTGAAGAAATATTCCTAAAAGTAAAATAGCCTTGAATATTCTTTTAATATTAATCTTTGTAAAAAAATTTTGAGATGCTAAAGAGAGCTAATTTTAAAAACTCCTAAGTTATATTATATAGACTTTTATTTTTATTTATTTATTTTTTTTTTACATTACAAATTACTTTTAAAAAGGTATAGTTTAAAATAAAATTGAAGTCTTCTTTCTACAGGTCTTCAAATATTTTTAGAATAAAATGCGGTTTTTGGTTATGATAGGAATATTTTAACTCGAAATTTACAATGATATTAATCCTCATCTTTCTATATAGTTTTGGTAAACTCGGTCAATAATTTCTATACTTATACATAATTATAATACACACGTTTTTAGTTTATGTAGGCCCTAACAACTAACTAAAAAGGTTAAACAAATTCGAACCCACCTCATTTTTTAATTTATATTCAATATTGAATAAATTTGTTTTCGACTACAACTAGTAAGTATTATATATTTGTTTAACAATAAATATTTATTAATTATAGAAAACAGAAGAGGCTGCAGATGATAAGGCAGGAAAAAAAATTAAGAAAGAACGCACACTGTACGGATTATGGAATCTAGGCATTATTAAATTATTCAGTCTACTAGGACTTCATAACCATGACCGTGTAAAGGAAGAAACCTCTGCAAAACAATAACAATTCTTTGAAGAATCAAAACTTGTCTGTTATAATTTAAAATTATGATAATTGGATAAAAGTGCATGAACAAAAGAGTTTTTTTTTTTTATTTTAAGTGTAGAAATTTCTGAGAAATAACTAAAACTTTTGAAAACCCAATTTTTTTAACCAAACATAATTGAGCGACATTTGTTTGTATGTTTTTTATACAGTTACAGCTATAAGTGTGTAATCAATCCTCTTCCATGAAGAAATATAGGAATAAGGTTCTTTGTAACCAAGTCCAACGATGTTTGATTTTCAGTTTTTAAAAAGCGTCCACTCAAAATAAGTTCTTCACGGTTAAAAGATATGAACATGAGTGCTCTGACTAGAAATACTACGCATACTCCAAAGTATAATACAAGGAGCGTTAAAATAATAATCAGAATTTATTAGCTAAACTTAATACTGCATAATAATATATTAAAATTCGATAAAATGTATTATTATTACAATTAAGTAATGACTTAACTACAATTTTCTACGTAATCCCTTGCCACTGTGATACACTTGTTCCTACGCTCAGTAAATTTCTTAATTCCAGAAGAGTAGTAACGTCTTCTACATGTTGACCCATCCTTACACAACCTCAATTACCTCCCTATTAGATTAAGTTATTTGACAGAATGTTGATCCATCCGTACACAACATCAATTACCTCCCTATTAGGTTAAAAGTCTTGTGACAGAATCCCATCCATACACAATGTCATTTACTTACCCATTAGAGTACCCATCGTGCATGTTTACTCAACCTTACACAATTACAATTACCTCCCCATTAGAATAGAAGTCTTGTGACAGAATGTTGACCCAACCCTACACAACGTCAATTACCTTCCATTAGAGTACAAGTCTTGTGTCTCCATATTCACCCATCCTTACAAAACCTCAATTACCTTCTTATTAGAGTAAAGTCTTGTGACAGAATGTTGACCCATCCTTACAAAACCTCAATTACCACCCCATTAGAGTAGAAGTCTTTTGACTGCTTGTTTATTCATACTTACACAACGTAAATTATCTCCCCATTATAGTAGAAGTCTTGTGACTGCATGTTTACTCATACTTACACAACATCAATCATCGCAACATTAGAGTAGTCTTGTGACTGTATCTTTACACATCCTTAAACCATGTCAATTACCTCCCCATTAGAGAAGAAGTCTTGTGACTGAATTTTGACCCATCTATATGCAACGTCAATTATTACCTTCCTATTAAAAGTAGACGTTGTGGTTGCATGTCTACACATCCTTACACAACATTAATTACCTCCCCATTAGAGTAGAAGTCTTGTGTCTACATATTTACCCATCTGTACACAAGATCAATTACGGTAAGATTATGCCAAAGGTTTTGTATCATTTAATATCAATGATAATGTTGCTATTCATGAAGTAGTATATTCGTTTGCAGCTGCACCTCTTACAGCAGCAGACACAAAACTTTCGACGTGTTCCAAAACTCTCGACGTGAACACGAGGTCCACCATGGAATGATCTAAAGCTCTAAGGAAGTTTAACCGAAGATCTACGTTTGAAAATCTTCAAATATATTAAGTTCTAGGAGCCAAAGTAGGTCAAGTGTTTATGCAAAGAAAAAAGTAATCTTGGGCCGAACAAAGGGATTTTTCCAAGGCCGATTTCAAAAAATAGATTTGAATTCCAAGAAAAGTGATGAGTCATAGGCTGTGAGTGGATTCCCAAAGATCTATTCTAAGAAATAGGCCTAAATTCTAGAAAGTAATGAATTTATAGGCAGCATTGTTCCATTGAAGAGTTGACAATGACCTTGAGGCATCATTTTGATGGGGATTTAGTGGAGGAAGTTATAAAACATACTACTGTTGTTGTGCTGTTCAGGTGTTTTGTACACTCTCTTTTTTAATTTCTGTTTTAACATTCTCATGAGAAATGACCTTATTCGCCACACCTTTCTCCAAGTATCTGTCTGAAGGTATTAGTTGTATATGTATGTTTTTAGTGTACATACTATAGTTAACATTCGTACTGTAAATACTTTCAGACAGAATGTAGAGAAGTAGAGGGGTACTTTTCATTCCCGAGCCACCCCAAAATTTTTGAAATTTTTATGAAATTTCATTTCAAACCCATTTTCAAGTAATATAAATTTTAAATTTTGGGCCCCCAAACTTTTTGAAATTCTATTTCAAACACATGTAACAATATCATAATCTCACCTAGATAAACAATCGAAATCATGACATCTAATAATAAAATAATTAAAATAACTTATAAAATAATAAATATGAAAAAATGGAACAATATTAAATAAATGAAGGGAGACGACAGCTGTCGCATGCAGTTAAAAAATGTACGTGTTAAATTACAATAGAACTAGGATTTCTACAACCTTGAATAAAACACATGGGCTACAGTAACGGAATCTTAGGGGAGGGCAGAGTTTTTTTTACAAAAAAAAAGAGAAATCGAAGGGAAAGCCAGCGTCCTAACGGTACACAAGTAGAAAGTCTAACGGTGCTTCAAGAAACACAAAAACGGAAAGGAGAAAGTAGGTCGACCAATCGAAGACGATCTCACGCTTAAAAAACAACGGAAATATTTAAAAACATCCACTAGGAAGCGAAAAAGGACACATGTTGAGAAAGTTAGGGAAAATCAACGAATCAACGAACAGGGCGCGAAACTCGTGTTCGAGAGAAGGAGTCTTAATAAAGTCTTAGAAAAGGAGTCTAACAAGGGAAGTCGAGACTGAAGGTTATGGACACAGATAGTCTGCTCTGTGTTCCATAAAGTTGTTCAACAGTAATGAAAGAGACAAGAAGTCTCTTTGTTAATTAAAAAGTTTAATAAGTTTAATTTAAAGTAGAGTAAAAAGACAGGAAGATTTAAGTAACAATAGGAATTGCAGATTAGGAGTCTTGTGGAATGTTCTTTAAAAAAAATCAGATCGAGAAAAAGAGTTCGATTAACCAGAGCCAAGGGATTACCGTCATCGCAAAGGAGCTGGAAATTGGAACAACCCAGAGAGTGAGAGAAAGCGTTATAATCAAGGAATAAAGTGTTTTGAGCAGTATGGTGTCTTTTAAAATAAAAGAGTCAATTAAAGTTTTATGTGTAGTGAAAAAGTGCAAATCGACCGATCAAAAGGACCAGCAATTGATAAGTACCAAAAATTTTGTTAATAATTAAATTCATCATAAATTTATTTCACTTTCATTTGAGCCATTAAAAGACCTATTCACCCGAGATAAGAGATTGTGTTCGTTAAATAAATTTAAAACTGAGCTAGCCTATATAAATAGATAATCATTTTAATGTAAAGTAAAAAAAAATAAATTTGTAAAGAAATATAATAAAATCCTAAAAGGGAACTAATAATTTGAATATTCAAGTAATAATTAATGTTAAAAATAAAGTAAATTTGTATTTTAATTGTCTGTTATAAATAAATTAAAATAAGGAATGAGTGAGGAATAAATGATTTAGTTAAGTAAGAATTGAATAATTTCATGTACATGTTTCATTGTTTTGTTGTTTTTTATTCATGCTAAATTAAACTAAAGATTTTATCCAGGTAAACGTTGTTGTTTAATGAGTATCAAACATATAATTGATATGTTAGCATAGATGTAAATGTTATATATTTGGTCGCACAACGTGTGGCTAATAAATAATTGAAAAGAAAGCATAATTTAAATATTAACAAATAATTTAAAAGATAAAGAGAACATCAGTGAATGTTATACACATTTCCTGATTTTTTTTTTATTTGCCCCCCCCCCCCCAATTTACCATTTCTTTCCAGACAGATAAGTCTACTTTAGTACAACTATGGGAAATTGTTATTCTCATAAATAGTACAAAAAATTAGAGTTTCGGCACAAAGACAACTTTTACACAGTCAAAACCATCATCTTTCTCTTTACAGAACATATTTAATTGATTTGAAATACAGTATATTTCAAGATAATAAGCTCTATTTAGGTAACTTATATTTTTACAGTCAAAACCTTTCATTGTATGGTTTACACAACATATTTCATCAATATGATATAATTACAGTTTGTATGCTCTATTTAGGCAGCTTGTATCTAAGATTACAGTCAACCGGAAATGTTTCATGAGACTTTGATACTATGAGAAAAGTTTATATTATACCTCCAATATAGTCTTCGAATGTCGCTAAGTCATTGACCCCTATGCACAATTTTAGACTGTAAGTAATTTGGAGTGTTTGTAGTTTGTACAACACTTGAGTCCAAACTTTTAAACTCGTTGGCGATCCGTTGTCTAGAGGATTCCCTGATCCATGATAATTAAATCCAGGAACAATAAATCCTAAACTGGTTCCTACTCCAGAATCTTGAGATGTATGATTATGTGGAGGTAGATATGGTTGATCGTCTAAAGAATCAGTATTTAAACGAGGACATTTCCTACATGATTCCTGTTCTTGTGCAAAACTGTGGTGAATGTTTTTTTGATCTACGTCCATGTTAAATTTCTGAGGTTCACTCCAAACTTTCGAAAGTCCTCCAAAAATATTACTTTCTTCACATCATCCCACCTATTGGCTAAAGCTGCTCACTCAACACACATAACATGGCTCAAAATGTCTTCTTTTTCACTCCTCTTAAATTTCCCTTAAAAAAATTACACATGTTCACCCATTAAAGTAAATTGTATTCTTAAGTCCCTTCAACTTGTTTCCAATTATTCCTGCATTTTCATAAAATTCAACCTTATTGTAATTTTTTTTCTACTGAAAAGTTACTTCCTTTCAACCTAATGCATTGTGACTGTTTCATCCAATTGCTATGTCATTGGGAAACACTATTATGGCTCATACCCAAGTCTATACTAAGTTTAATTAATCGTAAATCCAAACATAAATATTTCAAATAAAGTTGCTCCGGAATATTTAAAACTTAACTCCTGCCAAATTTTCGTCCTGTCTACTTAGTTTAAATTCTTTATTTCAGTTGATGTTAAATTCATCAAAACAATAGGTATTTAAAGGTCAAATGACTTAATCATGTGTTTGGATATAAACAATTATTCACAACTATAAATATTGTAGGAAATTCCACGAATCGGTGTTCGTTCGTAGTCAGCCTTTGCAAATAGTGAGATTAGCCAGTGTTCCTCCTACAATTTCGCTGTGTCGTGTAATGCAACAAAAACAAAACAAAGACTTAGGACTTCACGTGTTATAAAATGTTCTGGCTACTTATGTCTACCAAAATCATAAATGAACCTCCATCAAGCTCTTATAAGTCCAAACGCAGATGACCATTTGTCCAAGGAAACACAAGGAACAAAAAACCAACCTCTTTAATACCCATTCTTAATACCTATCCTTAAAACGCAATAGCCCAAAATCATCAACATCCATCACTAACAGAAATCTAACTTTTTTGTGTAACACAACAGGATTGTTCTCTAAAAATAATTGTTTTCGCAGAATTGAAAATAAATAAATATTAAGTCAAAAAGAAATCAATCAATATTGTTTCAAAACAAAACTTCAAATACCAATGTTTCCCTCTTCACCTCAGCACATATTATCATTCACAGATAATTAACAATGTTTAGTAAAAATAAAAGTTGCACACTTAAAAGTGTAAATAAATTGTAAAAACAGTCAAAAAGACACTGTTATCATAATTTATGTAAAGGTGTATTCAACTCACTAATGAACCACTATAAATTAATCAATAATTTTTAGTGTACAAAAATTAATTTCTTTCTATATGGCAATACTTTTAGTAAAACTAAAAACATTTGTTTGGAATAAAAATTAGTGTAGTTGGGTTCAAATAAAACGTGAATAAATGAGCTAAGCAAGCAATGGCTCCGTGTTAAAAAAATAATTGTATTAAAAATTCAAGATCGTAATGTATCAATATTACGATTTTAGCTTTTATTCTCTCTCTCACTCATAAGAAAATCATTGATTCTAATATAATATATTATTTATTACACTCAATATAGTGACATTCATAAACGTATAAATCTTAAGCTAATCTATCAATGAAATATTCTAAGCCTTCAATCCAGAGCCATCCCAATGATTAAGACAGATTATTGAATTAAAATTAATTCTAAAGATTTAATAAGTTTCTTTACACATGAGGCTTGCTCACCTTCTTAATTTCTTAATACTGAGCTATCGTGATCCTGTGCCGTGATCGTCCATAACAGGTCCTCTTCACAAATAGTTTGATTCACCACAGCACCCTGGCAACTCCCACCCCGCAGAGTCTCCACCTGCTTCAACCTCTCCATTGATCACTTGGCCACGCGACATTCCCATGCCAATTCCAACCGTCAACAACTCCCTCCTAAGTCTGACCTCAATTTCCTACCAACCTTGGCTTATTATACTCATTGGTCATTTATGACGCATTAGAAGGTTCCAAAACAGGCAACTTTTTGTACAATGTCATAATAATTGTTTATGCTCCAGTAGCCTATCTATTGCATGGACTTAGAATATTTGTCTCTTATTGCCTTATAGATGTTCAATGAGCACTGCGGTGAATGTGAACAATATAAAACACTGAAACCCCTACCAAAAGTTTGGTACAATAACACACAAACAAATAAAATATGGTGTGTTCATGAAAAGACATCCGTAAGTCTTTTTCTTGTTTATTCTATTTAAGATCAATTACAAAATCTACTGTACCCATTTCCATTACATTTTTCTTTAAGGTCTAGTAGTGAAATGTAGGCAAATTAAAATCTGAGAAATTATAAAACTGTAAAACTACCTTAAAAAGCTGTACAATATCTTGTAAGGTCTTTCTTTTATTCCAAAATATTAGTAGACATTTAATTTAATTTCTATAGAAGAGAAACAGAAAATTTAATCGCAATCACAATTTTGGAAAGATGGTTAAATTTTGTAACATGGTTGGTTAAACCAAAAATAACAAATATCATAGAATGGGGTTACTTTGTCCCTGCAGGGGTAACTTTGTGACAACTTGTTATTTTTTCCTTTTTTATGTCTGGTTCCAAAGCAAACTAAAATTGACATTGTCAAAAAACTGCCCAACATTCTATTCCACAGCGATTCCAGTACTTCTTATGATCAAAACAGGTATTTATTTATGAAAACACATTATCTAGCTAAAATATCATGCAATCAGACATTATTTTTTTATAATTATTGTGAAATCTATTCAGACAACCTAAAAATTGCTAATGAAGCTATCAATTATTGAAAGGAAAACAATTGTCTCTTATACAAGCATCAGAAAGGTAGGTACTAAACCAAATTTTTGGTGGTAGAAGTATACAAGCTACTCAATAACGACTTTTAGAGGGGAGGGGTGTTTTATTAGAGAGAAAACCAAAAACTATGTACCGGCATGCAGAAAATCTGCTTTCATGTAATTAAAAACTGCTTTTGTTATTCTAAAGTACCATATTCAATAAATAGACAATTATAATGGAGGGGCGTTAAAGTTATGTTTATTTAACCTAGGTAATGACACAAAACTTTATGTTTTCTCTCATTGGTTGTAACTTTGGTTTTTAGAGCTTTGTGCAACTTTTTGTTAAATGCCGGTCTTATTAAAGCTATTCCACTCCATCTTTTCAGGTTGCTGAATGAGGAAGCCTTACTTTCTTTTTTTTACAAATGTGTAAGACACAGGACCTTTAAAATACAATGACACTGCAATTTCCTTTTCTTTTGCTGAATATTTAATTTTGTTGCATTGTCCAATCATATTTTGACTTCACAAAATTGTGATTTAAATTTCACTTTCTGTTTCTTTTTCAATGCCTTTCCCTCATTTCGTTTTCGTAAAATGTTTTCTCTGTGCATTGACAATTTTTTGATCAGAGTAATAATTTTTGTTAGTTGTTTATGAACTATTGAAGGACTGATTTTTTTTTTTTTTTTTTTTTTGTTGGTAGTTGGTCCGACCATATCAGGTAATGAAATAATGCTTTGTATTGTCCACGGAGAACCTTGGACATAAATTTCGTCTCACTTCCTTGTGTTGATGTTTAAGAATTAGAAAGAAAATTAATATCTTGTCAACCTAAACAACAAGATCCTGATGTGATATCCACTGCAACATCAATACTGGGTACCACTTTTCAGAATTTCCTACATGGTGTTAGAACTTTAAGAATTTTAGAAGATTCATCACGTGAGATATAACATTGGGAATAGCAGTTAAAATTAGATAAGCAGGTAATTAAATAGTAATTAATTATTAACAATCCAGTTGGGCTATAAGCAAACGTAATGGAATAAAGATAGCCATGTTTCTTAATAAAATCTTAATTGTAGTTCCGTTAAGACTTAGCACGGAATTAATTAAAAAGGGTCTTCTAAGAACTCATATTGAGCCCGAATTTCTAAATGTCTAAACTTAAGTACAGTAAACAGAACTACCTCTAAAACCTAATTAGTTCAATTTGAAAAAAAAAATTTAAGCATTTTGCAAACGTAATGAATAATAATATTTTAACTTTATATTTGTAATCAGTGTCCCATCACCCACAAGAAGATAAATATACATTGTAGTTGTATTTTATTATTTTTAAATTTAGACCCCACTCATTTGTGCCCAGTTATGCTAACTTTCTAAATTGTTGAAAAACTTTCAATCAGAAGAAAAACCAACACAGAAGGGTACAAATCAGTGCAATAACACCAGAAAACCACATCAATAGTTGGTCGAGTGCTCAGTACTTATGCATATTAACAATGAGGTGATAAGAACATTAAAACTGAGACAGTTGATGGTAAGATTTATTTATTTATTTTATTTATTTTTTTTTTTCATAATATAAAATGGCAAAATTATCAGGATTGATTCCAAACTCTTGTTGTTTCAAATAATTTGACAAAACGAAAGAAAGAGTGGAATAAAATAAAAATTTCAAGGACAGTTAAAAATGTCCAAACATTTCCCAGTTTTTTATGTGCACAACAAATTCCTGCTTTTCCAGGAATTCCCGATCGCTGGACAGTTTGATATAGTGTAGGCGATTTTAATGAAAGTAGAACTGATGTTCATGGTAAATCATGATCCATACAACCAGCTGACATAACTGAGGACTTGACAAACAAACCGATAAGCATATTCATGAAAAAGGAACATCATTATTAATGAACTGTTTGTGGCTTTCCTTTAAGTTTCGCCCAAGAGAGTAACGTAGAGGCTGATATATTAAGAGGAGCAGGTGTGGAGAAATTATCAAGAATCAAAATGGTGAAAACATCCATATGATGACCCGCCAAGGTGAAAACATCAAAAGAAAAAGATCATAATATTTAGATGATTTAATAAGATGATGTTCAGTAGAGAATAAACTTCTATAGCAATTCCTAAAATTGAAAATTAGGTTATAGATTAAATAAAGCAACATTTTAAAAAATTTATAAAGAAACAAATATAATTTGCAAACCATTATAATTTAAATATGTAAGGCTATAGCAAACATGTATTATGTTAACTGGTATCATTAGCAATATGTACAAAACTGCAATAATCCAGTACCCATACAAAAATAATTTTACAATTTCATCATCAAGCCTTTAACAGTAAATCAATCTGTACTAGAGAAGATATTCCTACTTTAAATTTGAACATTAAAAAAATAGTGAAAACAACAATCATTATTTTCAGTCGACATATTTTTGATTGTTAAATATTGAAATAAATAATTAGAACATGTTAAATAGTAACCATTTGCAACTGTACAATATGCTAATATCAAGATATAAAAATAATTTTACAAAAATTACCTTTAAACTTTAACAATAGAAAAGTTCATTACTTTGTTGTTAAAGTTTTAACGAGAACAATGAAGAGACAGGCCACCACCTTTTTTATCTGTACAAACTTATGAAACATACATTTATACAAAATCTTACATCAGAGCGAGAGATTACAATATAAATAATTGCCACAAAACCTTTTAATATCACATTATGTTTTAACAAAATACTTGTTTTATTGACAATTAAATAATATTAGATCCAATTTAAAATTTTAAACAGTTAAAGTATAAAAAAGGACTTAAATAACATACACTTTTTTCAACAAGTTATACAATTAACTCTGATAGTTACAAATAAAATAAATTAGGTCACAATTTAATATAAAAAACTGAAAAAAAGACAACAATCTTTTGATTTAAATACATAAAGAAACCGTTTCTTTCAAATTTACAATGACAAAATTAGGAATAACACAGCTTCTTTATGTATTTAAATTACATTATTGCTGAAATGAACGTTTTGGAATGTACGTTATTGCAACAATCTCCTTGATATTGCCTCATTCAATTGACTTTGCTAATAAGTTCATCACAAATTGATGTCAACTCTTGATTTTCCTTAACCTTCTGTTCTAAAGATTCTTTTAATGAGTTGTTACTGATTTCAGCTTTCTTTAACATAGCTTTAAGTTTTGCTACTTCCGCTTGATGTCCTCGTCGCATTAGATCCAATTCTTGATTTGCTCTGAAAATAAAATTTTCAAACTTATAAGTTTTTATTAATTATTTATGTTAGTAAAATATATTGTTTGTGGTATTAAATGATCATCTATATTGTGGAATATTTCATTTCTCTTTCACTAAAATTGTAATGATAGGTTAACTTACTGATGATAGAGTTCTGTAAATATGCTTAAGAATATCCTATGAATCATGCACACTTGTAACACCACCAAACTTCAAAATCCCAACTAGCTCTTATAAAAATTAAATTAAGACTACCTTAAACCAAAATCACTCTTAAAACTAAATTTCAGACTAAGACAAAATACCATACCTGGCATTCTGAATAATCTGAAATCATGGTTAACAGTTGAATCGGTAAAGACAGTGAATCCCAACATGGAAACTAGCAACTCATGGTGAAGAAATGTAAATTAAAATGAACAAAACCCAGATTAACTGTATCACATACACATTTTCAATGAAGTATCCAGCCTTTTTGAATATCACAAGAACAGTTTACTCTGTTTTAAGGTAACTTTATAACCAATCAGAGGCGACTTTTCACACACATGTCTAAACATTTACTAACTCCTTTGTATATTAAATTGGCTCAGTAAGTATACAAAAATTGGCAAGAAACAATGGGAAAAAAATAGAAGATGATCTAGAGATTCCATAAATAGCAGTTTCAGAGCCATGACGACAGATGGCAACATGTAACGGCAAAATTCATTCCATGGTGCAATAAGTAATTCATGCTTCAGTTGTTGAGGACTTGTTTAAAACTCCATATCACATCATAATGAACCCACATATTGTAACATTCCACATTTTCTGAGTTGGTACCATGTAGGATTAATTACTTGATTATTACATGGTACATGGTAATAATTATTATAAGAGTTAAAATAAATATTACCTTAATATGCTTTTTATAATAAATATATAAAAAATTAAATTAATATAAACAATATCCTAAATGTGTTAAAAGTCAGTGCAGCGTTCAAGTTCGGTCATCAGTAGGAGAATTTATGTTTGACAAATTGTAATTGGCTGAACGAGTGACCAATAATAATGATGGCGACCTGGAAAGGATCAATAGAGGTTTCTGGAGACTTTACATGCTGTTCTAGTACCGGCGAGAGAAGGCACTTTTGACTCTCTCTCCGTCGACAGATTGAACTTTTCATTTACCTGATCGGCACATCACTTCATTTCGCATCAAGAGTGATGCCCTGAGAAATTAGCAGTATCAAAAAGGACAGGTTTTATTTGAATTTTAGTAAATTCAGTGCTTGGTATAGGACCTATACATTATATTTACCATTTATAATATATTCAGTTTGAAATATATTTAAAGAACTAATTGCATGAACCTTTAGTTTCAAATTAGTGGCATAAAAGTAACAAGTTTGAATATTGCTAAAGACATATTAATTGAGAAAATCGTATAAAATAAATTTTCCGATAAAAAAACTAAGAACTATTAGTCAACTATTGTGGAAGTAATAATTCCAAAGTAACTTTTGGGTGTAAAAAACAAACAAACAATTAATTGAACATATAAATAAGAATTTGAAGAAAGACAATAATTTACTTTATTTATCGCCATTACAGACAATAATTTATTTTATTTATCGCCATTATGACTATTGTTTACATTAGTATGATATTACAACTTACCGTCGTCAAGTCAGTTGTCGTATAGTTTAAAAAACTGTTTTGGCTTATCGGTCATTATCAATTTTATTATTGGAGACGTTTCTTCGTTGTCATGGAACACTCAATAAAACACTTTCACAAACATTTAAACAAAATTATTTTAAAAAACATACTTAATAAAAATCATCTCCTGTGGGCCCACTATCTCGCACTGTATTGCTTACAGATTAAGATGATAACAGGTTTGTCACCGGGATAGGTAGTGGAGTTAAGTCTATTATATTTCAGTTTGTATTATTATGGTATATATAATGTGTTTAATTCGAGTGACTTTAAAAGTAAGGACAGTTTGGAAATCACAGTACAATTCCCATAGATATCAAATTCCCGTACAATTCCTGCTTTTCTAGAAATTCCTGGTCGCTGGAGACTCTGAGTGCTCCTCCTAAAATAATTTACAATGAGTATTACATTGATATTCTTCGCCTGGTAATAAATACAAAGTAGTAAATGGGTGTGGAAATGAAGAACTGGCAGCTTCACAACAACAATGTGTTTGCACATTAGCAACGTATGATTTGTCAAAACATTGAATCACCCCTAGGTACCTTACCTATTGTCCAGATTTGGTTACTTGTAACGTTGGCTTTTGAAAGAGAAGAGATATTAGATCATCCATACTATGAAGGAGAACATGCCTAAAGGAAATTACAGAAGAGGACTTTTTAACTGTTTTAAACTGTTTTAAAAAGTGAAAGAGGCACTGGAATGATCTGTGAGGACTAAACAGAACTAGATTACAGAATTTCCAGGCAGAATATAAACAGTGAATATAAACATTTTTAGTCCAGTGGTAATGGTGAAACAGTAATTACAAAACTAAATTTGTTACACCTTTAATTAGTCCAAAACACATGTATCTTCAGAAGTTGTGGTAGCGTTAACACAATTCGTAAAATGGTATTAGATAATGCCATTATTCTGGATGTCACCTACATGATCATTGTGCAACATCATAAGTACGGATAATGTCTAGTGGTAGACTCCAAACTGTCTCTGCTCCACCTCCGCCATATTGGAGAATCTCATAAGAATAATGCTACACTAGAGAAGTTGTACTGATGTCAATTTTTATCTCAGAATTATCGTTAAAAGATCATTTTAAAGATCACGTGAATGTGGATATTTTCTTTTTTTTTTAAATTGGGATATAATCATTAGTGGTTGAACAAATGGAGTCGACATTTGTAAATTGATTTTCTATTTTGCTATTTTTTGTGAGTCAGTGAATGATATTTTCAAAATATTTAAAAAAGGAAAACACTCAGTGATTTATTATCTATTACAATAAATAATGCTGAAGTGTTTAACTTAAAAAGTAGGGCAGATACAAAAGATTAAATGAAAAAACCGTAACCATGCATACAAGGCTGCCCTCGCGTGGTTTGAAAGAGAACTACTCAGATGCGGAGGAATATAACTTTTAGCACTGAGTTTTTAATGTTTGTTAATATTACTAACACTAACAACACGTTAATTCTTAAAATATTTCGTAGTATTTTACATAATGCCAAATATAACCATTAATGTAAACTATTTTTGCTAAACATTTATAATTTATTTATTTCTTTACATTATTACCCACATTAATCAAAATTACTAGCCAATTCGACATTGCAATTATTAAATCATTTCATTGTGTGACGAATAATATTAATTACATATTCATTTGTTTAGCTACTGTGGTTTCCTTTACGGTAATGAATACAAAACAGACTCAAAATGGGGGAAAAAATCACGGATCTTCGAATCTTCAAGTGTGGAGGGTTTTAAAATCTTTTGTTTTGATGATCCGAAATATGGTAAAAAGGAAAAAAAATCAGTCAGCAGTTCCACTACTTCCGACATATGGTGTGTGTTGACCATGGTATGGAGAGTAATAATAAAACTAAAAGTAATTTTTCTATTGATAATGGTATGGCAGCAACTCCTGACGGCCTGATTGATGAAGTTGGAATAGTAGAAGATAAATGTTCCTTTCCGGCAGAGATTTTTCTCCAGAAGAAATAATAAGAAAGGAATTGTTAGTAGTTTGTGATAGCAAATGAATGACGCCTCTTTAATTATTTAAAGAAACATAACTACTACATTACTATCAAGTTCAAAGGCAACTCCAAATTGCACAGAGAAACAGTTTGTTATTGTGGACAAAGCACGGAATTAAGATAGAGAATTTTTTTAAATGACGACTATTGGAAAACAGAAATAGTCAAAAAGTTATCAAAATTCTACCACAATTTGTTTATTGCCTGAAATTATAGACCCCAGACGTAGGAGAAGCATGTCCATCAGACAACCACAATTATATTGTAGAAGAAAAGGAGAGAATTAAAAATAAGAGACAAATAAAATATTTTTTATATAATTTACGAAGCCCACTTGGGCATAGCACCAATGATTTAATTTGGTTTTTAACCCTCCAGCTGGCGCATGTTAATGTGTCTTAAAAATTCTTCGTTCGTTTAAAAATTAATAAAATATATTATTTGTATACAAAACCTAACTTATAAGATATCATTTTTCTCAGAAAGATGCATAGAATTTATCTATGTAATAAAAAAATAAATTTTTGACACGGTTTTGGAGTAAGTATGTTAGATGTCAAAAATGATATTAACTAATTTTCAAAAAAATCTGTATCACCCAAAATCAATAGCTTACTACCTATTTCTAAGATATACACAATTTTTGTGTATTATTTGTGAATATATTTAGGAAAAAAAATATATAAATTTGTTACATTTTAAAAATGTAAAAAAATATTTTAAGTAAAAACTGAATTTTCTCTTTATTTTTTTAAAAAAACATTAAAAATAGTAAAATATATTTTATACAGAACTTCTATATATCATTATGTCCAGAAAGGTGCATAGAATGTAGGTGTGTAGTGAAAAAAAAGTTAGATGTATCAAATTTGGAGTTTTTTGGTCAAATACCAAAAAATGTAAGAGTAACAGAGCAGAAATTTCATAGAAATGGTGATCAAAAACATACTAATACATTTTTTGCAATTTTTTCAACCATTTGTTGAGATTTCTAATATATTTGTGAATATATTTAGGGGAAAAAATAATAATATGTTACATTTCCTAAATAAAAATGACGATTTTTCAAAAATTTGTATTCTGACGCTTGAGGTTAGGTTTGAACTCTTGACATTTAGACGTAATTAGTAACTTCCTAAAGCTAGGCCTAATACAAAATCATTAGATTTTACTAAGACAATATACTTTACAAAGAATAACACACATATTCACTTGTATACTCATATAAAACACTAAATATAAGAAAATATGCATATAGCCTAAACTTACCATTTTTATTTATAGGTTATTCCATATACACACTCGAAATTCACTCAAAAACAAACTTTGGAAATAAAAACACATATATTGTAACTTGTATATACAATTTATATACAATTTGTATACACAAACCTTCAAAATAAAAGAAATAGTAAATATATTACACAAATGCCACGCCCTTTTGCGTCTAATTGCATCGTGAAAGATTGAACTGGAAATGGAGGAACTTTGGATCAAAATAGCTTCCCTAATTTTCAATGCACAAATATTTAACACACACTAAATTAAAGATGGAAATCTCATCTTTAGAATGATGTAAGACATGACGGTAAAATCTATGACGTCAATGTAGAAATATGGAATAGCGTCTAAATACTCCAAGTCACAAGAAGGATCAAAATATTCAGTAAGCCACTTCGAAGAATGTATATCACTCGTAAACTATATAACTTAGGATGATTTCGTCTTCATAGTTCGAAAGAGGAAGAAAAATACTATATAATATTGTCAACTTGTAACATTTGGACAAGTTTTACATTTCGAAAAAATATATGAACATATAGGTGATATTTTCTATATAAAACTCGCCGCGGCAAAATGTCGCAACCTGGCGTTATGTACGTCAACTTCAGTCAAGTCGTGTTATTATATTTTACGCAGCTTAATTTTTTCTAAACCTCGTTATGAAACATTGAAAGATTACCTTTTCAATGGTATAGAATACATTTCGATAATATAATATCTACTAGGATAAAAGTTGAATTGCAAAAAATGTAATTTTTAGCGTGTAAAATAGCGTTAAAATTCTTGATTTGGTTTAATTTTTATATAATAAAAACTATACTAGTTGGAAACATTTGAAAAACACGGTTTTGAAGAGAAAGACGCGATCTATCAAGCAGTATTATGTCCGATGTGACAGATTGAAATTTCGAAATAGGAATAATTGACAAACGAGACGAATGTTTTGTTTAAAACTTGTTAACGTAAAACTTGGACGTTTCGCATCAAAAATATGCGAACTTCGCCAATTTTTGGAATATTATTTATAACGTTTTGTGGTATTTTTTTTTTTTTTTTTTGCATGATATGCATCTACGGAACATTAGCTTTCCAACGGTATTTTATTTATTGCGATGGGACAATTTTAAGTGGGCGTAACGTTGAATGGCAAAATACGTGTTTTTTAGTTGGTGAATTGAGCCGTGACTAACGAAGCGACCACTTTTAAGGCAAAAAGTGGTCGATCACCAGTTGGAGGGTTAAGAAACTGGTATTATTCCAATTTCCAATATGTTAGTAAATTATTTCCAGTCATAAAATTATGTATTCAAAATCACTCGAAGAAAAAAAAAAAAAAAAAAAAAAAAAAAAAAAAAAAAAAAAAAAAAAAGGTTTAGACCCAAAACTATTGAAATTTTAGAAACTATTTTGGTTTTTGGGGTCAGGTAGTATTAGAGACAGATATTCATAGCATATGTTTATCAATTTAAGGCCAACATTGTAAAATTCATATTGCAAATCAGTTTTAACGAAATCAGTTGAAAAAACAAACAAAAATATTTGTTATCCCATTTTTTTTTATATGTTTAATATTCCAAGATTTTTATCACAGAAGTTAAACATTAAAATCAAATATTATTGGTAAATTTTAAATCAGCATACAAAAACATAGAAAAAAATATAATTAAAATGAGTTATAAAACAAAAATGTTGAAACTGTTGGCCGCTTTATGTTAAAGGGTCAGTATAAATCCTAAATAAAAGAGGTTAGTAAATTAGAAATTAGGATATTAGAAATAAGTTTGATTAAAAATCGGTTGAGTTAAAATATAGTAATGTTTCTCCGCTATCTTATTTATGGAGATCTGGTATACGTTACATCTAGAATCAGATACAAAATATACATGTTTTTGTTTTGCAAAATACATGTGAAAATTCTACTTAAAATTTGTGTAATTATGTGTTATTTGAGGACAAGTTTCCTACTTGCAACAGTCTCAATGTTATCAAATCAAGTGTAATGCAGTGAAATGAAATATATAAAAAATACGAGAACGGTCCCCCTCCCCACCAGTCGAAAATGTGAATCTCTATTCATCATTTTCCCCCATATATCATTCAGATTCTGCAGCCGAGATTGGAAACACATTTAAACAATGCGTATTTTACCAAATTCAACTTTCCCTGAACGATGGTTTTCCAAGATCAACTGTTCAAAAATATAAATCCAGCAGAATATTTTCCAGTTTTAATATGTTTTTAAACAAAGTGCCAAATAATGAAAACACTCACGAAGTTATAATTTTCAAGTAAACCAAAATTAGTTCAATTGTTTCCTATTGTAATTATTTACATTTACAAAATGCCTAGCTATTATTCAAACAAACGTTCACTGCCAATTTCAAGTTCACGAATACAAGAGAGACACTGTCCACTGTATCTTTTGTCTAGATAACTTGCTAGAGTTGTAAAATTCAACCTTGACACATTATTGATTCCCTGTAATCAGCGGTAAATAATTTTCCGTTTATAGTAATAATATAATATGTAAAATTTAAAGAATTAAATGATAAAATACACTACTGTACTGATTTTGAGTTCTCTTCTTCCAAAGGTCTGCATTGTTTGTTTAACTTGTAAAGACTACCCATTGTTTGTTTAACTAGCCTTTCTAAAAACATAAGACTACCCACAGTTACACCCTAAGCTATACAAACAGATTTTTATAAAGTATAAGACATTAGAGCAAAATATAGATAGACGTTTGGTTCCCAGTTTTGACAATCCTAGAACATTTTCAATTCCGAATAAAAAAAAATTACACCAAATCTGAAAAAAATAGTTTTCTCAGTTAATTTTTTTTAGAAATAATGATCAAACAATTATATCAGAATTATTTGTACTATTATTTTAAAGTTTTATACAAACTGTACTTTTTTCCTTCTACAGGAGATTGTAAAATGTCCGTAAATGGGATCTTTTGTCTGTTAAAACGGATAGATCTGAAAACGAATTAATACAAACACTCATTCAAGGTGAACTAGTTCTCCCACCTCATTTCTACTAGGCTTAACGCTAGTCATTGTATTAACATTTTGTTAATTATTTTATTAAGTATTTAAATTTTGTGTAAAATAGTTAACCGAAATTCACACTCGGTAAATATTTGTGAATTATATTACTCTTATTTATGAAACGAAGTTTTTTCTTTGGAAGATTTTTAATTTTTTTTTCTTCATCCGAACAATCTTTATCTACAAATACATAATTAATGTTCTGTAATAAAATATGTATTTGTTAGAAAGTGTGTGAATGAAATGGGTTTGTAATATAATTTCACACCAAAGGAAGTTTGTATCCTTTGGTTCGATCGAGAGTGTCATTTCCCGTCAATTACAGCTACCTCGCCTATCCCACTATACTGGTTTCTCCTTATTGCTCATTCCAAAACAAAAAATCGACATTATACTAATTATTATTTAATGTAAAATTTATCGGAAGCTTTAAAAAATGAGCTTGATAACAACTTGAGCTTATTAAAAGGCTTGATAAAAGTTCAAGTTTGTTAATTAAAAACTCAAGTTCGTTAAAAAGTTTAAGCTTTAAAAAACTCGAGTTCAGTAAAAGATCGAGCTCGTTAAAAAGCTCAAGCTTGTAAAATGCTTGTACACAATAAAAGCTCCTTGATTTAAAGCTCAAGCTTGGCTCGATTTACCGAGGCTCAGCTCGAATTAAAAAATCCGGCTACATAAGATCAACCATTAATTTACATCTAAGCGCCAACAATCAAAGTACTACTACCTAAAAAAAAAGTTCATCCATTGGTGTCCTAAAGTTCCATTTAGTTAACAGCAACAGTAACTAAAATCATAAGTTATTACTAAAAAGTTATCATAAAAGTTTAATATCTCAAAATTGTATCAAGTTATTTTGACAAAATATGACGGTTATTAAACAAAACTAAAATAGCACACCATATATAAACAAGCATTACATTTGGGGAAAATTTACCAAACAACTTAACCCTCCAACCGGCAATGTTAATTGTCTTAAAAATTCTTCGTTTGTTTAAAAATTAATAAAATATATTATTTGTATACAAAACCTAACTTATAAGACATCATTTTTCTCAGGAAGATGCATAGAATTCATCTATGTAATAAAAAAAAAAAAATTTCAAACGGTTTTGGAGTAAGTATGTTAGATGTCAAAAATGATATTAACTTTTTTTCAGAAAAATCTGTATCACCCTAAATCAATAGCTTTCTACCTTTTTCTAAGATATACAAAAGTTTTGTGTAATATTTTTGAATATATTTAGGGAAAAAAAAGGAAAAAAATGTTACATTTTAAAAA
Source organism: Aphrophora alni (assembly GCA_963513935.1). Taxonomy (NCBI): domain Eukaryota; kingdom Metazoa; phylum Arthropoda; class Insecta; order Hemiptera; family Aphrophoridae; genus Aphrophora; species Aphrophora alni. Next base: position 87,745,644 of record OY740768.1, read on the forward strand.
TTAAAAAAATTATATACGAAAAAACTGAATTTTCTCTTTATTTTTTCCAAAAAACATAAAAAATAGTAAAGTATATTTTATACAGAACTTCTATATATCATTATGTCCAGAAAGGTGCATAGAATTTAGTTGTGTAGTGCAAAAAAAGTTACATGTATTACATTTGGAGTTTTTTGGTCAAATACCAAAAAATCTAAGAGTAACGAAGCAGAAATTTCACAGAAATGGTGATCAAAAACATACTAATACATTTTTGCAATTTTTTTTAACCGTTACTTGAGATTTCTAATATATTTGTGAATATATTTAGGGGGAAAAAATAATAATATGTTACATATTCTAAATAAAAATGACGATTTTTCAAAAATTTGTATTCTGGCGTTTGAAGGTTAGGGTGACACGTCAAACTTTTAGGCATAATTAGTATTTTTCTAAAGCTAGGCCTAAAACAAAAGCGTTAGATTTTACTAATACAATATACTTTACAAAGAATAACACACATATTCACTTGTATACTCATATAAAACACTAAATATAAGAAAATATGCTTATAGCCTAAACTTACCATTGTTATTTATAGGTTATTCCATATACACACTCGAAATTCACTCAAAAACAAACTTTAGAAATAAAAACACATATATTGTAACTTGTATACACAATTTATATACAATTTGTATACACAAACCTTCAAAATAACAAAAATCTAATCCCAAAACCAATATTTGCCACGCCAAATATTATAGTGTTCACGTCAGACATTTACTACGTTTGGAATTGCTTACAAAAAATTATTAGTAAGCAATTCCTCAACTCAAGTGGTACCAACTTATAGAATGGAATTTCCCCTACAACATAGAGTAAAAAGACAAATAATTTTAAAAACAGAGAGATATCAACTTCGTCTTTTTGTAAAGCGCAACGAACGCTAAATGAATTTCTTGTCTACGGTTTGTTCTATGTTCAAGTACGAATATCTCTGGATCTGTTAGACGCAGAACAATTTGTAATCTACGGTTAGAAAGAGAAACATGTGATCTATATAACAGTGTTTTAGTTGACTTAAATGACAGAAAAATAGAGTTGTAATCATATCAGGAAAAATGGAGCCGCGCTATACGAAAAGGCGCAGAGTTGAAAATTACGATTTTACGCATCAAAAATACTTGAACTTCACCAATTTTTGGAATATTATTTATAACATTTTGTGGTAAATTTTTTGCATGATATGCATCTACGGAACATTAGCTTTCCAACGGTATTTTATTTATTGCGATGGGACAATTTTAAGTGGGCGTAACGTTGAATGGCAAAATACGTGATTAAGAGTTGGTGAAATCACTTGGGAGCACGTGGGCGACCTACTGTAGGTCGCCGTGCCGGTTGGAGGGTTAAATGAAGCTCGACAGCCATGATTAAAAGATTTTCTATTTTTTTGCAAAGAAAGATATTTGAGTAATCCTTTCCAATTTTGTTTAACTATAATTCACTATTTTTCACTTACTTATCCAATTGTTGAACAGCATGATTTTTCAATTTGCCATACTTTTCATTCATTTGTTTGATTGCATCCTCATATTCATTTAAACTCTTTTTTAACAAATCTTCATTGTTTTTCATTCCTTCAATGACAGTTTTGCTCCGTTCATATTTCCTAAGAACATACCACAGTTAGATATAGTATAAATGGTAATTTATTAGAACAAAATAACATTTAATATGATCGAAAACAAATTTTTATAACTTTTTATGGATCATTGACCATCTGAATCTAGGTATTAATATATAAAGAATATTAAACTGCACAGAACGAGTTATTATAGCTTAATCTAACAATTTACAAGAAAGAAATATCAAAACAGCCTTAATTTTGAAATTTGCTGAACTACAAATGAAAGGTTTGTTTAAAAATATATTTGACCAGATTTTACCTACAAAAAAATTAAGGATAGGAGATAACTTCTAGTGGAGAGTGACAACCTCTCATGACCTGTTAATGCATGTGTGATGGAACAGCCAAAAATCATAAAGAACTTGGTTGGAAGAGTAGAAAACTTAACATACCACAAAAGTGGTACAAGAAACTCTGAATCAGATGCAAATATTGAGATGGTGAGTATTCATGATGAAGTTGCCAAATTCCTGCTCTCATGGGTTCAGTCTGTTAAGATCACAAAGGCGATAGATAATCTCTAAGTTACTATGCTTTGTTAATATATTGTGATGCATACTCATGATGCACCTCTCCACTTCACACAAAGAAAACAGTTATATCACATTGTCAACGCTCCATACCTATGCTTTTATTTCTCTCAGTAAATGCATTCCACTATAACGACTGCCCTGGATTCTTGGTCGGGGAGCAACAGGAACATAGCTCAGTTGTCAGAGCATGTGCTTATCTCATCAGAGCTCAAACTAGTGAACTTTATTTACAGATTACACAGGTTCGATCTCAGTTGATGGAATGCGTTTTCCTCATGTGTTACCTAATCCCTCGATTTCAAATCTAATGGATACAAAGTAAAACCAGCAAACAAAAGTTTTCATAATGTACAGGAAACTGGAGTAACTATATACAGAGTTGGGTATGTCCTGTAAATTATAGAGTAAGCCAACAGAGACACAGTAAAGACTAAAGATAATTTTAATAATGACAAGTCGAGAGCACTAAATAACAATAATACATGTTAAAGTGTTATAACAAATTTAATGTTTTAGTATTTGTAATGTAGTTTAAATAATGTGATGCATGTTGGCTTGAAAATGCTAACAGTGAGTGGCAAAACAGCTGTCACCAATAAACAAGAAATAGTACTGGTACCAATATAATCTATGTTTATTAAAAGGAGACACATTAGGGATAATGACTACTACATTATTTGATTACTGTGTTTAAAATTTGAAGAGGAAAAACTAAAAAAATGAATTTAAAAAATTTACGATTTTTAGCAGATAAAAAATGTTTAAAACCTCCAAAAATCAAGATTTGGAAAAAGAATATTTCAACTTACACATGGACATCATTGAAAGCTATCTCACTGTTGTTAAGGTGCTGCATAACCAAATCCCTTTCACTTATAACTTTTTCTTTTTGAATTTCAAATTCTTTTTTCTCTTCCTCCTTTTGAGCAACAAGCTGTGAGATAGTTTTTTCATACTCTTCCATTATCAAACTATAACAAACAAAACATATTTTACAAAATTCAAAGATATTTTTTATAAAACTGATACATAGTTAATCTATTGAAAACAATATATGAAAATCTATCACAGCTGTTGGAACGGATGCTGTAAAATATGGACCAGTTTTTAACATTAGAAATAATAAATAAGTCATTCAACGCTTTATATACAGAATGTTAAAAAAAAAGTAGACATGTCCAAAGTAATCAAAATTCAAGGTGACTTTTATCGCTGGAAACAAATTAATCATACAAGGTAATTTTAACTGGGGAGTTGGAGAGTACCTTTGTGTATATGCTTGAATGCTTTTACCACCCTTAGCAGAGTGTCAATTGCTAACAATCAGTCTGTACTCAACCCCTATCACATTTGCATATTCTGTGAAATGATGGAATAACTTGAGTAGATATATAGCATCAAGTTTAGCAATACTCAAGTATTCAACAGGCTTCTGGTGACAAAGTAATGAATATCACACAAATTAAGAAGTAGTACAAATGTTTGAAGGAAGGTCACAATTCAGTTTATAGTGACTCATATACTGGTAAGACAAGCCAAAATGAAGCAGTCAGTGAGTGCAGAATATCCGCGTAATTTATATCAAACCAGCTAAGTGCTGAACTCCATCTAGAAGTCTTGTAGAACATGCTAAATTCCACAAACAACAACTACGACTTCCTAAACATTGTGATCACTAGTGATGAGTGAGTATAGAGATACAACTCAGAAACCATCGGTCTTGTGCTACCACATGGCATTAGGAAGGAGACATAAGACCTCAATCTAGTATACTTTGGTAATTTATTTGGTTTAACACTGCTCCACACCTGCCATGGCGAGTTTTTGATGTCTCCGGTCTTAACCCTCCAACTGGCAATGTTAATTGTCTTGAAAATTCTTCGTTTGTTAAAAAATTAATTAAATATATTATTTCTATACAAAACCTAACTTATAAGATATCATTTTTCTCAGAAAGATGCATAGAATCCATCTATGCAATAAAAAAAAAAAAATTTAAACGGTTTTGGAGTAAGTATGTTACATGTCAAAAACGAAGTTACCAATTTTCAGGAAAAACCTGTATATTCCAAATAGCTTACTACCTTTTTCTAAGATATACAAAAGTTTTGTGTAATATTTTTGAATATATTTAGGGGGAAAAAAATAAAATTTGTTATATTATCAAAAAAACAAAAAATAGTTTACGAAAAAATGTAAAATGATCATTTTCTTTTCAAAAAATCACTAAAAATAGTATTATTTATCTTATACAAAAGTTCTATATCTCATTATGTTCAGAAAGGTGCATAGAATGTAGGTGTGTAGTGCAAAAAAATGTTACATGTGTCACATTTGGAGTTTTTTAGTCAAATATCAAAAAATCGAAGAGTAACGAAGCAGAAATTTCACAAAAATGGTAATGAATAACATACTAATGGATTTTTAGGATTTTTTTCAACCATTTCTTGAGATTTGTCATATATTTAGGGGGAAAAAATAATAATATGTTACATTTTCTAAATAAAAATACCGATTTTCCCTAAAAAGGTAACTTTTACAAGTGAGGTTAGGTTTGTAACCTCCACAATTTAGACTCACTAATACCAATTTGAAGATAGATCAAAGACAAAACTTATAGATTTAACTAAGAAAATATATACTTTACAAAGAATAACACACATATTCACTTTTATAATCATATAAAACACTATATATAAGACAATTTGCATATAGCCTAAACTTACCTTTTTGGCCTAGGTTATCGCAAATAAGAACGTTCAAAAACTAAACTATCACACAAAAACATAAGCTGTAGATATAAAAACACATATATTGTAACTTTTATACACAATTTATATACAATTTGTATACACAAACCTTCAAAATAACAAATATCTAACCCCAAAACAATTTGCGCTACGTCATTTGTTACAGTTTTTACGTTGCACAATTGCCTATGTTCCGAGATCAAAACAAAGCCTTCTAAGAGTTCAAAGTAAATATCAAGTGGTACCAACTTATAGAATGGAATTTCCCCTACAACTTTACTTAGTGTAAAGAAATATAAGAAATATAATATTAGAAACCAAAGAGAAATGCAAACCTAATGCCAACCAAATTTCGTCTCGTCAAGTTTGTTTTACGTTCAAGTAGGAATATCTCTGGATCTATGACGCAGAAAAATTTGTAATCTATGGTTGGAAAGAGAAACATGTGATCTATAGAACAGTGTTTTAGATGACTTCAATGACAGATAAATAGAGTTGGAATTATATAGGGAAAAATGGCGTCGTGCTAACGAAAAGGCGCAGAGTTCAAATCTACGATTTTACGCATCAAAAATATGCGAACTTCACCAATTTTTGGAATATTATTTATAACGTTTTGTGGTATTTTTTTTTTTGCATGATTATGCATCTACGGAACATTAGCTTTCCAACAGTATTTTATTTATTGCGATCGGATAATTTTAAGTGGGCGTAACGTTGAATGGCAAAATATGTGATTAAAAGTTAGTGAAATCACTTCGGAGCACGTTGGCGACCTACTGTAGGTCGCCGTGCCACTTGGAGGGTTAACGACTGCAGTATGGTTTCTAGATTGTATCCATAAACCGACGACTCAACACCAGTGACCACTATGTTTAAGAAATTCAGTGTTAAGCACATCCTTGCATGACTTCCAAACAAATATGCTTCTGCTGCATTGTTATCAGCTTCAGTGTGAATTTTGCACAGACACTTTTTAACAAGGACAAATACTTAACTCTATAAGCGACTTGCGATTCATTTGAATTGATAAACTCCATGCTCTAGCAGTAAAGAACTCAAAGGTGACTTTTTTTTTCAATTCAATATTTCGCTAACTGAGAATCATCCTGGAATATTATTGTAAAACTAATGATCCATAGATGCATAATCATGCAATCAAAATACCATAAAACGTTATAAATAATATTTAATTAATTAGTAGTTTATATATTTCGCGACAAACAAATAACACAACTCCACAGTTATGAAACAAAAATTTACGTCCTTTTTTTGTCTAATTTTCACAAGTCTATATTCCTGTCTAACAAATCTACAGTAACACTGTTCTATACAATGATTCTTCATCTTTCAATCTGTTTTCCAAATCTTTCTTACTGTTATTTTTTAGTCTATAAAAATTAAACAAAATCAATAATTTTAACACAGTCTAAATATCACATTTTTTTCAATGCAACTTTGAGCCGAGTCAACATTATTGTATCGAAATGTGCAATATATCATTGTAAAGGTAATGTTTCAAACTTTCATAATCATGTAATCAAAATCCTATAAAGCAAAAAGTAAAAATTAGATAATTCGATTAAGTTGGAGTGTATATTGCATATAGAAAAATATGATCTCATTGAGCATATAGTTTTTGTAAATGATAATTCATGTTCAAATATCACAAGTTGACGATATATTGTAGTATTTTTCTTTCTCTTTCGAACTACATATTCCAAATTATCCTAGCTGTCATTGTTTTTGAGATATAATACATTCTACAAAGTAGTAACCAAACTGAACCAGGCTCATTTTCTTTTCGCTGTAGTTATGAAATGTGAAATATCGATTACTTACATTGATATTTTGTAACCGTTCGCACATTATTAGGAATATGAAATTTAGATTTTTCAGTTGGCCTAATATTACATAAGCATTCTAAACTTGAAATTTAATTGTCTGGCTTTGTTTTGTGTCCTAAATGTGTGCCTAGTCAATAGTCTTCCATGCGTGGCTCAATTTATTTCTGTTATTGTAAACTTATTTTGTTATGTGGAGTGATTTATTTATTATAATTTGTTTATACAAGTTATAATATGTGTGTTATTTTTCTAAAAAAACAAAGACCAGAGCACTGTGGTGACAATATATACAGATACACTTTCAAAAGTCCCTTACCACACTTGGGAATAAACAAAATAACAAAAAACAAAAATTTTTGTCAAAAGTAAAATGTTTATTCCTATTTCCCCATTCCAGGTAACAGTACAGGTGTTTGAACTGTCAACCCTATTGTTGATAGGTCAATGCACCAGAGGAGTGGGGTAGAGAAACTGGTCACTTTAGTTGTAAATAGTTTTAATTTAGTCTTTGTTAAGATTCCCTCTGAAGATGACAACTTTGATGTTGTAATAGCTATAAGGGTCTAATAGGAATAAACATTTTACTTTTGACAAAAATTTTTGTTTTTTGTTATTTTGTTTATTCCCAAGTGTGGTAAGGGACTTTTGAAAGTGTATCTGTATATTTTTCTAAAGTTTAATTTTTTGAGTGAATTTTATGTTTTTCAGTGATTTCGTTTCCGGTCTACCTAGTACAAAGGTAGCAAATGTGAGCACTAAAATGTCAACATCCATCACTGAAGACAGACGGAAACCAAAATGTTTTCCATTTTATAATAGATTTATAACAACAACCAAATAAGAAACTACGATTTCAAAATTATAACTTGTAGAAAAATTGAATTTATTTGCATAATGTTAAATTTCAAAAAAAACTGTATAATTTATAAATCACATAGTTTATCCAGTAGTACGTGTAATTATTTTATAATGTCAATTTGGTTACAGTGGAGCCTTTTATAAAACCTAAATAATAACAAAATACTCTGGGGTATTTAATAATACAACTTTACATAATTGTTAGAAGGGACGCAATATACAAGATAAAAGGTGTTATCATCCAGAAAGCAAAATAATCCAGATAAAGCAGCGATTACGGGGGAGAGGTGAGAATATATAACAATTATAGGCAGGAAATGAACATTGCTGATTCTACACAAGGAATACAAACACTAAGTAGAGCTTTACTTAAGAAAATAAGATCGGATTATGGAGTTATACTTGCAAGTGGTAGTATTTTTATATTTCATTACAAATAAATCATTCAGAGTCTGGGAATAGTGATTTATCTGTTTGGTAAAATAAAATAAAATCTGACTAGTAAAAAAAAAAAAAAAATTGTTAAACAAAACTATTGACAAAAAACCATAAATTTTTCGTGAAAATGTAAACTACCGAGTATGAATTGTGGTATATTATTTTACATGTAATATAAATACATAACAAATAATTCAAAAATGTTATATGTTGCGGTTTTGGAGTATGTCTGGAATAAAAAAAAAATGAAATGAAAATCCCGTGAGTAATTCCAAATATTTTAGATGTAAACATTTTGGAGTTATTATGTCAGGAATCAAAAAACCGTCCAATATCCGAAGCAAAAATTCCACAGAAAAATCATATATTTTACCCTTCAACAATTTTTAGAATTTTTTTTTCAGATTTACAAAATTTTTTAATATAGTTGGGATAAAATGTGGTAAAAAGTAAATCAATTTATCAGACAGAGTGGAATTTCCGAAGAACGTAAGGCCCAATTTTCATAGCCTAGAACTTTGTACTAGGTTATTCCTGAAACAAAATCACTAAAAAACTTAAAATTAACTCAAATAAATAAACTCTAGAAACAATCACCTACATATTACAACTTGTATGAAGAAATTATAATAAACAAATCACTCTGCATAACAAATTAGTTTACAAAAACCGAAATAAAACGAGCCATGCTTAAAACTGAATGCATGCAATTTGACACTTGAGACAAGATGCAAAACTTGTCAATGCAAGGAGATTCCCAGTTTGTCTATAAATACGCCTATAAGGTAGGATTATATAGAAATGACTGTTGTCTTTTCAATGGAATAAAACAGCAGATTAAAATATGAAAGTATGTCTACGTTTTTCACAATTTGTTAAAGACAGTACATTAAAAAATGCTCCTGTTAATTTTGGTCAGACTTCAAAGAATGTATATATCTCTTCACAGATATAAGAATTTCTAATAAGTAGTTCAAAAGAGGATGAAAAAATCTATGAAATGTAGTATTTGACTAAGTCAACTTGTAGTATTTGACTAAGTATTAACATTTAGGAAAAAAATAATGATATTTCCTCATATAATCTGTTGCTGCAAGTGGCTCTCTCTAACGTGTTTGGGCTCAATTTGTTGAATGAATATGAAAGCTAAAAAAATAACGATTTCAACAGTATATTGTTTATTACGATAGCATGTGTTATGCTGCGAGCAGCAAGGCGGGTTGCAGGGTTAAATCTAACTTTTTTTTTATTAGATAGGTAAATTCTACGGACCTTTCTCTAAAAAATTATAATTTACAAGTTGGGTTTAGCATTATAATACTATTTTTTGAGAATTTTTTAAAAAAGTTTGCAAAATACACCTAAAAGATTTGGCATTTAAGAATAAAATACAGGGCAGTTCCAGAGTTATCTTTGACAGAACAATAAAATTTGATCGAAATCGGTTGAGCTGATTTTGAGAAATTCATCTTTTATATTAATTTCATGGAAAATTGTTTTTTGTTTCTTACCAACTACTCAAGAACCAGCATTTTTAGAAATATGGTAACTAAAACTGTTTTGTTTCGATTCTGGGAGGCTACACTTGAGAAAAACTTTATCATTGTACGTGAAATGTAATTGAATTCTCTTTTCTTGTGGTAGCTATCAAATTTTGAGTTATAAAAAGTAGACTCTGAGTTATGGCCAAAATATCGGTCCTTGCATTTAAATGTACAAAGGACATCATTCCAAAAAAAAAACTTTTTTAGATGCAAGGGACCTCAACAAAATAGACATATACACAAAAACTCAACAACAATTTTTTGACCCATCACATAACTTTCTATATACTACGTATTAGTTAGAAATTAAAAAACAGACAGCACACTTTGCTGGGTGTACACCATTCCATCCCCAGTTAACTATTGGCTACTAATTTCTGTATAGTTATTCCACCCCTCTCCTCCTAATTATTACATTGTGTGCAAGATCAGAAACTGAAGTTTTGTACCATTCCCACACACACACACAATTGTTCCAACAAACCAAGGTCAATGCAAGACTGATTCACTCAAGTCACAAATACAAGTCACCTAAGTTACTATAGATATACCACTAACAATAACCTGTTCTAATTTTAGATCACGCAACTAATGGAAGTAGGACAAGCAGATTAATCCATCTGCCACTTCAGTCTCGTGCACACTACATACAGATGCTTTTTACGTAGGTTGTTTTGTTTATGATACCGTTATACTTTACTATTATTTTGTTTATAAATTAAATTTATATTTAAAAACAATTAGAGTTAAATTACATTGGAAACATAACTACATTATTGTTTGAAGTATGAAGCATAACTTATCTTTACATTCAATGTAAGTATACCGTATAGTAAAAGAGACTTTTAACACAAATTTTTAATAGATTTTCAGCTACAAAAATGTTTATAATTTTTTAAAAAATATATATACAAGGTAAATCCAAAAAGCAAATTCTGTTTCGTAATAAAATCAAAAATAGTACAGATATAGAAAAACTATTTATGATAAATAAATCTATAAACCTTAAACTATTTTTTTATATAGCTCCCACCATTTTGTAGGCACTAGTCATAGCGCAGCAAAAGTTTTTGTATGCCTTCTTCATAAAAGGCTGTCAACCATGTAGTAACATGTTCTTTGAACTCGTTATCGTAATTGAAGTTTTGACCACCAAGGACTGAGGTCAGGGCTGTACGGAGGGTGGTCAAACTTCTGAGCCAAAGTCCTGTAACAGTTGTCGTGTCACATTTGCTTACAGTAAACATTTCTTTGCATTGTTTCAAGGCACCAGTAGAATGCCATGTCTGTCCTAAAACACTGTGCACATGATTTTTCGAGTTGTCAAGATTTGTTTGGCTTTAGTCTTTGTTTGTGACAAAGTATGCCTTCATTCAATCAATTGTCATTTTGATTCAGGGGTTTCAGAAGTAACTCATCTCTGATCATTATTTGGCTCGCAGACATCACCGTCTTTGACGTAAAATATCAAAAAGTTAAGAGCACTGGGCTAATCATGGTTTTCTTGTTTTGTTTTTTGCTCTGAAAGAGTTATTGGCATTCAACGAGCACAAAGTTTTCAAAAAAGCAATTTTTCAGAAACAATTTCATAAAGAAGAAATTTGTGAACATTTTATAAAAAGAGCAGAAATTGAAAACTTAGTTTTCCTTAATCTTTTCTCATACTGCACGAACCAATTTATCACCAACCAAAGATGGACCCCACTTCGTTTGGCATTGTGCACTTGATCACATCCTTTATTGAACTGTTGAACCCATCCCCTTACCATTGAATCACTCATCGCATTTTCTTCATAAACCTGGGTCATCTGTCGATGAATGTCAACTGGTTTAGTGATCTTCATAGTCAGAAAACAAATTACAGATCTAATCTCACAAGCAGCAGGATTTTCAATACACTTCGCCATTCTAAACAACCATTACGAAGTGTAAACAACAAACAGCATTGTCAAAATGGCGTCATCCCCTTCTCCTTGGCTCTAGAGTAACTACTACGCATATGCCGAACTACGATTGCAGCCCTACTGAGGAAAGAAATATAAAACGAAACTTACTTTCTGGACATACCTCGTATATTTGGTTGATTTTCTATTAAATTCCAACAAACAAAATGTTCTTGACCAACAATTAAAATAAATCATCACTAGATGAAATTAATTTGTTCAAATATTCTGAGAATGAAATTAAATTCTGTCGCTTTTCTTTTAATATTGTCTATGTTTTATATTTGTGTTTGTGTTATGTTGACTGTATATTTATTTTGATGTATTAACTACCTCAATAGAGCAAGAATCTGATGATGGAAAAGATCTGAAATGTGTCATAAACAAGTAAGGAAATTACTAAAATTATAAAAGTCACACAGACTGACAAAATTAGTCTTTTTATCAGAAATCTTGACTCTTTATATACTATTACTGTAAATCATATGATTTACCAGTACACAGTTCTAGTAACCCATGACCCCAAGTATACGGACGAGTAGGTCCTATATGTCCTCAAACATACTGGCGCCCTTGGACATTTAAATATATCTGTACAATTGAGTAAAGTCTTTGGCCAAAAGTAAATTTAAAAGAATAACCTACACAAAGAAACTTTGAATTGTTACAAAGGCCACATATTACTCAACTTAATTATCGCCTCTGCCGAACCTCAAGCTATACTACATAAAGAGATAAATTAATTTTCATACTTCTTCACTTATTATAAAGTTATATACATTGTATGGCCTTTTCTCTATTTTTCATCAAATTAGTGCTTTTTAAAAGCTACGATATATAAGATAATCCATTTTAGTATGACTTTTTGTTTATTTTTACAAGGCCTAAAAGTGTTTTGTAAATTGTGAATGCCAAATTAACCTACAAATGAAGAAAGTTTATAACTAACTAAATGAAGAAAGTTTAGTTGTGTGTAACTAAACTATTTTTAAAAATATGATTTGAACAATAAAACTGCCCCCTCCCCAGACCAAAAGTGTTTTGTATCTTATTTTATTTGATTATATATTCAAACACTTCATTGCGCCCTAGTATATATACCAATGCCCACATGTAAGGATTTCGTCCCGACTCACCTTAATTGTTGCTTACTCTTCGTTTTGTCTTGAACTTCTTTTCTAAGTTTTGCTTCATTTCCAACCGCTTCTTCGAATTTTGTATGCCATTCTTTTATCGCTTCATCTCTTTTCAGAAGCTCTGTTTTGAAATCGGACTCCATTTTTGTCAGGGTTTCCTATAAAAATAACATTTTAATGGTTTTTGATTATCAAGTCTATCTAAAATAGTTTGTCCAACAGAGACATTCATTGTTTGAAGGTGTAGTTTTATGGCATTAGTAGTGAGAAATTATTTGTAAAAATATGAAATACAAAATTTTGAATATCGAATGAACTCTCTTAGTGTCCTGTTTAAAGATTATAATAACTCAATGGTTCTTTAACTGTAAGTTGTAAATATTTATAACTACTTTATGTAATAAAAATAAATTCAAAGAAAATTGCAAAATGTGTATTCGACAAATTAAGTACCTAAGTCGGGTTGATTTGCTAATTTGGTTTGATTTGGAAATGAACGTTGCAATGATTGAAGAGTTACAAATTTGAGCAAATTCCCTGGAAATGTTTCCAAGACAAAGGTTAAAATTCAGGACCCAACCAAAACTATCTGTCACCAAAAATGTCAGTTGTAGTTCATTAGTTGTCAGTCAAACAGTGAAAATGAACTATCAACACAATCTTTGCAAAAATATTGATATATGAAATACAGCCAAAACTTGCTTTGTTTGAGCCATGAACATACAAATCCTCAGTATAAATCGAATTTCATTAAAATATACCTTAAATCTAGCAGTAAAGGCTTGTTTTTGTTTTTGTCACCAAACCATACTTATTTACTTGAGATTTGCACACAGATTTGGTTGATTAATCTTTAAAACTCCACTCAAATTTGAACAAAATTGGTAGAGGCAATTTTGAAAAATTATATCTTTTATAACAGTCACGTGGATGTATTTTTACTGATCATTCAGGAACCAGCTGTTTTGGAAAGATGGTAAACAATACATTTTGTTTGGATACTTAGACACTACACTTACACAAAGTTTTATCAAAATTAGTAGATAATTTTTAGATACTTTTTTTTATATAATAATATATAAAGATAATATAAAATATATATAAGATATAATATAAAAAGATAATTTTTAGATAATTTAATAAAATCATAATTTAGTGTTTTTATGTCAGTAACTCCCAAATTTTGAGTTTTCGGGAAAATGATAACAATGTCTCAAGAAAAGACTAAAATATGCCCACTTATCATATTTGATTAAAATCAGTCCGAGGAGCAGTACAGTCTACATAGACTTCATTCCAAAAACCACTTTTTGGACACAGAGGATCTAAAAAATTTATATGTCCTCAATAAACTTGACATTGATTTATTGATACATCATATAACTTTCTCATAATTATTAGAAAACAAAAACAAGTTCAGTTTTTATTTTAAAAAACCAACATACCTGATTTCAATCAGCAGTCAACATAGTTAGATTACAACTAGTCAGATTAGATGTGATAGTCATGAACAAAATATATTTTATGACTCACATATTAATGAAGTAGCCATCTTACCTCATAGACAATTTCACGTTGCATCATTACATCTTGAAGTTTTTTAAGTTCTTTCTCAAGAACATCCTGTGGAATAAAACTTCTTGTTTTCTGAGGCTCTTTATCTTGTTGAGGTGTGCCTGATACTCGAGAGGAAGCTCCTGGTGATGCACCTGGTGTAGATGACTTCTCCTGCAATTATACATTACATAATATTTATAAAACTAATTTTAAATTAAAACCCTTATAGGTGTATTAAGAGCATAAGTCACTACAGTATTAACTCATTACTATAGTATTACAGTTTCATTACTTTCTGTTTTAAATCATTCAAAATTTATGTGTACTTTAACAAACAATTAAAAACAATAAATCTGCTGATTTGGAAGGCACAAATAACAGTTACTTAAAATGTAAGGGAGACTTTCACCCATTTTAATTAACCCTTCGTCAGTCGCAGTCAAATAATGGTGTGATTAGTCACATGTCAATGTGACACTCATCTGTTTACCGGCCTCTAATTAGTACTTGCTATTCACAAACTTTAGGTTTTTCATGAAGTATTTAAAAGTTAGTTTTTTAAAAGTATTTAATTATTTAAATAGAGTTTACAACTTTACAACTTACAACTTTTTTTTAAATATAATATGTAATGTAAAACAAACAATAATTGTCCTGTTCTCTTATTGATTTAATCCAAATCATGCATAGCTTGTCAGTCTTCCTAGATGCCTTTTGTCTAAGCTTGATCAAAACAAAGAGCTCTCAACAGAAATAAAAACCGCCTGTAGCTCATAACTACAGATGATAAGTCATTCAGTGATAAATCGGAGTTCAAAGGGATTGGAAGCGGGTTCGTAGTTGTGATAATGTTTGGGTTATGCCAGTTTAAAGTTTTATGTTCACTTAGTTCAGTGAAGACTCAATTAACAGTTTTGAAAAATATGTGATTTTTTAATTTCATTTATTTGTTTGTATAAATGCATATTTTTTCAGTTTAAAAATATTTTTTGTGTCTTCGGTTTTTTGTTTCATACTTTGTTACATCAAATTTCTCTTCTATGGTTCAAATAAATTCCACATGGCATCTAGTTGTAGTGTTTGCACTAAAGTTATTTCAAGCAAGCAGTAAAAATAACTTGCAAGGAGTGTGTCAAAGTGTTTCACCCAACCTGTCAAAATACAAGTAAGGCATACATAGATGCTATAACAGTAGAAAATATTACATAAAGGTGCAAGCTTTGTTCTGATATCAAATGTAAGAGTATAAAACTGGATTCATCGATAAAAGAAAAATGTACTTGCAAGACATAATGGAGGCCATTAAGAAGATCAACGAGGATCAAAAATACTTAAGGCTGATCTTAGCGAAGCTTCTGATCTCAAACATAACAAAATAGAAGACAATAAGAAAGCCATCAATGAACAAACAGCGAGGGTGGAAGAATAATTCAAAATAATAGAAGAGCTAACTTCAGAAAATCACAACTTAAAACTCAGATGGACCAGCAGTAAATGAGACTTGTTGATGTGGAGCAATATACCCTCATAAATTGCATTAAAAAAAAGATGTGCCGGAAAAAAGAGGAGTGATTATCGTACAATTAATCAAAAAAACAGAAAAGCAATGAAATCAACTCCTCAGTCACTGACGCTATGGTGGACAACTGCCATCTCTTGGGTAGACGCGAACGTGGTCTAGTGGACATTATCGTTAAATTCGTGAGACGACTTGACAATAATTCCTGGAAAAAAGCGAAGTAAGAAAGACCTTACCATGCAGCACATATGATTCCTAGAGAACATGACCACTTAAATCTATGAGTCGCTGTCACCGGTTAGAAGATGTCTTTACTTATGGTCCAAAAGGTGAGGAAGCTCAAGGACAAGACACGTTCCTGTGGATAAAAGGTGGCAGGATATTAATGCGAAAAAAATTAAAACAGTTCATTCATTTCATAGGTGTAATGACTAAGACTGACTTTAAACTAACATAAATGACTTCTAAACTCGATGGACAAATATTATACAGTGATATTTTTGTATTGTTTTTTCTTTAGCTATGTGGACATTATCATATTATTTTGGAGGTTTTGTATTTAATCTTAACTTACAGTAATTTGTCTTCTCTTTATTTGTTAAGTTGGAGCAATAATTTTTTTAGATTATGGTTGGGAATGAATGATATGTTAAGAAATACAGAAATACAATTTGCTGTAATAGGCCTATATATTTTGTCATGATACATCACAACATAAGAAACATAGTGAAATTTTGACGAATGTATCAGTTTTTGAGAGAATGCCAGACATATCATTCTACAGAAATATGGATAAAATAAAAGTGAAATAAATTTATTAGTAATTGTAGATTTTAATATATTCAAAATTGTAGCGAGGATTATAGAGCGGGTGGGGGTTTATTGTATATATCAAAGAAAAATTTAACCTTCAGAAAGTTTCGGTCATTTTATCTACATACTCTACTGCATGTACTAAAGTTAAATATATAAATTTTGAGTTTAGGTTAGAAATTAATAGGGCACATAGGTTATTAGTTTAGATTTTGTATGGATTCCATAGGCTAATCTTGGAAAGTGGTCCTTAGTATTACCTAATAGTACACAAGTAACACTCACACGCACATACACAAACAAACAAAAATTTTAATGTTCAGAACTCTTTTTTCTTTGCGTTTTTTTTACTCCTGTATTATTAGGTAATACCAAGGACCACAATATATATTAGAGGTTTTGTTTTGATTCTGTATAAAATAATATTATTTTTATTTATTAATAAATTTTTAAAATATGAATTTGGAAAAATGAGTTTTTTTATATAAGTTAACTAATACATTAAACTTTAAAATAAAAAGATTGAATAAAATTATATAGTACTTAAAGTACTTAAAAGTCTACTATATATCTGGTCGGTGTAAACTACTGGACACAGTTTTTTTTCTTATAATACCCTAATGAAATAAATTCCTTTACCAAAGAACTCATGTTTTCCAAACAGTACCTTTTTGTTGTCTACTGACTTTTTCACCTGAATCCTAACCCTCTAGTACCTTCATGCAAAAACAACATCTCATCCTTGAAAACAAATTTCTTTTAATAACTAAAATAGAAAGTGGACCTTGAGTATGATGAGAATCTGGAAGTGTTCATCATAAGTCTTGCAAAAATATGAAAAGAGAATTTCATAGTTCTTTCAAACACAGAAAACCTCTGATCTTGATATGAATTATTTTGTCAACTATAAAAATAGGCAATACCTCCGTTTGTCCTTTTATAGCCCTATCTATACCCATTTACCTTCAGATCAAGAGATGCAAGGGGTGATAAGTTTGAAAAAATGAGCAATTAGAATTATTCCAGGTTTTTAAAAAAACGAAATCCTGAAAGGAGGCATACATTAACATTCATTAATTTATATATTTATGAAACCATTTTACACTATTAAATGTATACACTACTCCAGAAAACACCAGTTGCATCTGCCACTTTTGCACTTTTTGTAACAAAATCGGAACTATTTTTGCTTCCTTTTTTCATAAATGTAAACAGGTTGCTAATATGTGATTTACAGTAAAATGTGTAAGTTCTTAGTCGATCTTAATTAGATTAGCCAGATTAAATAAACAAAACAAAGTTACTAGTCAATTTTCTTGTTTTAGCTATGTATTATCTTACACCAATTTTTTATTGATTAGCCTACTACATATTCACACTTATTGCTTTCCACGTACAACAAAACACAAACAAAATCCAGACGTTTATGTTCTAATTACAAAATTCACAAAGAGAATAACTATTGTTTATCTGGTTTGTACGCCGCTGATATTGACAGTGTCAAGCCATGAATGTGACTACTGTGTCTCAGTAGAGGGTCTTCCCCCCCCCCACTCTATACAGATTCCAACTGGCTTATACAACTAAGTCAAGCACCACCAGGTCCTTTCCACCAGGAAGTGGTAATTAATGGGATGAATCAAAATAGTTTATTTCGGTGATAAACACATTAAGCTATACTGTAAAATAATATTTTGTATTAGACAAAGTTTTTGTATGTGTAAAAGAAATGGAGACTTACGCTTTTAACTGCTGTAGTATTTGGAGGAGTTAATGAAATCAGTTTTTGCACAGGATCTACCGAAGTACTGCGTACTGGGGTCTTCTGTACTTCTGGTTTGCTACTACTTGGAGGTGTAGACAGTTGATCTCCACTGCAAAACACAACAACAAACCACTTATTAAGTGTAACTATGAATACATATTTGCAATTATTTTCTTTTAATTTACATACTGTAGAAGAAGTTTCCAAATTAAGCTGCATCAATACATCCACAGAAACAAACAACCAAAGTAAAACTTTTTTAACATAAATATTTAACACTAAAAATTTAGTACCTTTTAAAACTACAAACAAATTTCCTAGTTGTTGTCCTAACGATGATCTACTGTTAATATACTATTGCAATATTCGACAAAGAAATGGAACAAAACTGTTATTAATAACAATACAAATTAGAACTTGTAAAATAAAAAATAACAAAAATCACAATTATGCAGGCCAACTAATTAAGTAGATTTTGTATCAGAAAACATCCACACTGCTTGGCAATGCATTTGAAGCCACATCCATTGTGCATATTGAAAAACCACCATGAAATAATGCCCTTCAGAATTGTAAAAAACCATGGAATCTCTTAAAAAAGCTGGGTCATATAAAAGCACTTCCGACACAACGTAAGGGTCATTCACTTCACCACTACTACTTTGTATATAAGAGATGGTAAATAATACGTTATTTGTTAAGACTATCTATCTCAAACATAAGCAACAACTCAAAGTATGAAACTAGATAAAATAACAATACAACATTAAGTTAAAACCTATAAAATCTGTATTTATTTACATATTTAATAATATCATCCACTACCCATCCATAATTAACTTTACAAATTTAATTATACAAATAAGAAGGGAATAAGAGATTCTAAATAATTAATTAACAAAAATCCATGTAGATATCACCATTTCAAATAATTACTGGCCATGTAGTATGTCCATTTTATTCTCTCTTTCATCTTTTAACCTCTTGATGCCCACGCCCGTATATATGCGAGCAGACGACTGCCCTGCCATCAGCCCACGCCCGCATATATGCGAGTTGGCGTCAGCTGTTTTATATCTCATTTTTTTGCGTGTTAGCGGTTATACTGCTATGACGTATTTGGTATTGAACTGTTCAGCAGAATGCAGGGAAATGAGAGGTAATTTTTGTTTTAGTGCGTCTTAATCTGCATCACTGCAATATCCGGTTCACCTTCACTTTCGTTATTTCGCCAGCTGTCACTGTATAGCTGTGGTAGCTTCTTTTGTTAGTTGTTGTTGTGTCTTGATAAACAAACAAAATGTCTAATTTGCGTGACTGAAAATTATGGAGTATTTATCTCGTGATGATTTTAGTGATTTTTTAGACAGTGATAGTGATAATGACGAGATAATACGTAGTGTAGTGACGTGTTCAAATCGTGTAGTTGAAAATGTTCCTGGACCTTCAGGCGATGCACCGACGCATTCTAACCTATATGACAATCCAATTCCCGGCCCAAGTGTTGTAAATAGTGAAATATATAATTGTAATAAATATAAGAGTACTGAAAATCATGTACCAAAAACATATATAGCTTGTATATTTGTTCTTTTTTAATTTAATGTAAAAGCTACAATAAACAGTGTGAAAATCTGCATTTTTTACTTTTACGTTTGTTTACATTTTTGCATATAAGTTATAATATTTTTTATGATATATGTCTATATATATATATATATATATATATATATATATATACATTTTTGTGTAGGGAATTAAATTTCCTACAAAATGTATGTAACGATTTTACAATAAAAAAAAAAATTATAGTTTTACTATAACTTTACATTTGAAATTTCAATATAAAACTTAAAAAAATACAAATAAAGTAAAAAATAATAACAATTTGGCCTAGATAATGTAACTTTTTATACCATTTTCATATTCCCCTGTTCTTTCTGAACAAAAAAAATATTACATTGATAGGTTTGCTTCATATTTAGATTTTATATGAATTTTCATAATAATGTCTGCAAATTTGCGAAAAAATACCCGGGCTGGAGCTTGTATTATACTGATCATAAGTCGGGCATCAAAAGGTTAAGTACTTAGGAATTTCCAAAATGTAACAACTCATAAATAAGTAAATATCAAAATCATTTCCCAAGGTTGAAACATCTAAAGATGATGATGATCAAAATCAGATGAAGAGTTAGATCAAAACTAATACAACTCAAGTATCTCTAACGAGTACCTCAGTTATAAAAAGATCAAAATAAATACCCTGGAAGAAGAAGAAGAATGAAGATAGGGGTACCAGCTTTAGACACCAAGTGACTAATGAACAACAAATTATTGAAAAAGAAAGCAATCCAACAACAAAGTAAGATAGATAATGGTAGGATTTACGATATAGGTTTTATTAACTGGAGATGCGAATGTAAATACTCCAACTATTCCTTGCTCTGGGTTTCTAAACCTAACTCCTGCGGAACTTTCGTCATGTCTGCCTTGTTTGAATTTTTTATTTCTGTCAACATTAAATTCATCAAAGCAATATGTATTAAAAGTATTCAAGAGATGTAATCATAAATTGAGAAATATCTATTAAGTTACAACTGTTGAAATTCCATGTGTAGATTTATGCTATACACATTGCAGAAGTCTTTTGTCAGCATTCCTTGTATAACCTTGTTTTATTTGGTAATTTGTATCAACAATCAAAGAACGACTTATGACATAACGTTTGTTTACAATTGTCTTAGCTACTAAATTCACCAAAATCAAAAATAAGCCTTTATAAGCCTATTTCTGTAATAACTTTTCTTTTTTTTACGAGGAAATGCAAGAAGACCAAGAAAGACCAATTTCAAAATCTCCCCTATGTATGTTATAAATCACCCAAATATTAGGTAAGAGACAAATTAATTGTAATCGCAATTATTACGATAATCATTAATAGCAGATTCACACTTCACTTACCGGCTCAAGCTTAACAATTAGAGCTCACCTCTAATTAAGTATATTAAACGCTTTATTATTTTTTTTTTTTAATATTCTCAGAGTAATAGAGTTTAATGATAGTATTTTTTTTTTTTTTTTTTTTTTTTTTTTTTTTTTTTTTTTTTTTTTTTTTTTTTTTTTTTTTTTTTTTTTTTTTTTATGTGTGTATTACTTAACAAAATATACACTACATTTTTATCTCAAATCAATGTAACATAATGACTAACATTAAACTGTTAAGCCTAATAGAAGTGAGGTGGGAGAACTACTTGCCCTTCAACTGGTGTTTGTGTTATCATTTTCAGGTATGAGTTTCAGAACATTCCATTTACTCACATTTTCCAATCTACCTTAGGAAAACATAGGTACATTTTAAAAGCAACTTTCTGGTAGTCGTTTGATCATGATTTATAAAAACAACTACGTTAACTAAATAATTGGAGAAAACTTTTTTCTTTTTCAAAATTAGTGAATATTATTTATTTTATTTTGAAATCGAATAATTGAGGATTGTTCACAGGAAATTACGCTTAGCTTTAAAAGAAACTAGAACAAAATAATTGTCTAATAGAGGCAAAGAAACGATCCCAATACAAGGAGATGGGTAATATGAACAGACACCCGTTAATATGTTAAAGATGGTTAACATGTGTAGAGGGTGAAGAAAGGAGAAGAAGCTTTGAAAGACAGATGATAAAATTGTTCCTTTTAATTTATGTTGAACAAAGTGTCATGTATCTATGATGTGAATTTTTATCCACACTATATGAATATTGTATAAACGATGTTGATGTTGACTGAGAGTGTTTTCCCCTTCAAGTAAAAAGAAAAAAATATTGTAATATGTTATATTAGAAAAATTTTGGAAAATATAAATTTGCATATTGTTTAAACAACCTAAAATTAGAAACATTCACGTATGGGAGTTGCCTAGAATAAAAAAAAAAGTCATTACGGTTTTGCAAATAATAAATAATTCACATCTACATAATAAAAAAAGAAGTAGAACCTCGAAATAAGTACAAAAACTGGAACGAGAATGCTTGCGATCACTTGAACAATAACTGTAGACCTTTGTGTCAATCATTTAGTTATAAAACAAACAAATCAATCATTGTCATTTTTTATTGTGTTCCTGTACACACGATGTGTTTTGGTAATAAATAGACATATTACATTGAGTGTTTGTTATTAACTAAAACCTGTTAGTCGTTGATTAAGACTGTATTTTCAGCCATAACTACAATAACCACCTACCATAACTTTGTATTCAAACATTAAAAAAGTATGATTTTGTGATTTCACTATCTGATATAAAGCATTTATATGAGAAAGCCAAAATGGATTTTGTGCCGATAAGATAACAAAAATACAACACATTCAAAGTCAACTTGTTTCTTCTCACCTTATTAGGCTAGATGCATTGGACTATTGTCTTTCTATTATTAGTCTCCTTTGAGTTATAAGACAACTGTTGTTCGTTTGAAATATCTTTCTAATCACAAAATTATAAAATCAAAGCGATATTAAAATATAAGAATAACATTTTAATAAAGAGGAAAAAGCATACATTCACCTTTAAAATACAAAAATTATTTATTCATTAACTGATTTCAATTTGAAGTTGACATTTGATCACTGTATTGGCATCCCCCTTCCCCTCATGGTAGTCAATCATGAAACAATTTTATTCTTGTTTATGTAACAACAAGTCGTCGAGTCAGACGTTTATTCACAACAAACTATTTGATTCAATGTAGTGAGTCTTTAAAACACAAGCAGTAAATTCTGTGTTATTATTTTCATTATGTAGCCAAAATTATATACAAACTTAAAAAAGTAAATCATGTTCTTCTGTAATTCAAAATTTTCTTATTGAAGAAATATTAACCCTTTAAGGACCAGACTTATTTTTAGAAATTTTAGGAGCACTATGTTTTCCGCCATATTGGTTCTAAATTTTACTATGTAAAAAAGACGAGGCCTAAAATAGCGTTTTTGTAGACGTTTAGAAAAAAACTGTAGAACCATTAAAATAACAAGATATTAAAATAATTTTGGTGTCATTTTCTTAGTATTTAATTGCTCTATTTGACTAAGACACAAAATATTTATTTAAACACAAATGAAAAGATATTTTTTTAAATTTTATAATTTTTTTTAAATTTTAAATTTTATGTGTGACATAGAATATCTCAAAAACTGAAAATAATTTATATGTGGTAAACCTAATTTTTTATTTTTTTATTTATAATGAACTATTAAAATGCCAATTTTAAAACAATTATAATGAAAAACAATTATAATGCACATTTTCGAGCACTTATGTTTAGAAAAACACTGAGAGTGGCATCCTTCTTTGCATCTGGAACAAATTGTTCTTGATCTTCTTTTTTTCCTTTCTTTTTGTGAGTGTCCTCCTTTCTCTGAGCAAATCCAGCAAGTTTTTTTTCTTTTTTTTTTGCTAGTTTTTTCTAGTTTTCAAATATGATTACTTATGCATGTATTTCGTTGTTGTTCTGTTATCCAAGAATCTCCAACTGTTTGTACTATCGAGACCATAAATTGATATCTGTCTAAAGACTTGAAATTTTTTTGAATACACATAGATCGATACAAGAATGTAGGAATTCAGCAGCATCCTATAAAAAAGGTTGAAAGTAACTTTTTTCCAGTATTTTACTGTCCTTCGCTCATCAAGGTAAGCATAAAGCATCATATTGAATGCATCTACTCCACCCATGTAGTTGTTGTAATCAGATATTACAGATGGCTTTTCTTTACTTGTTATCATACCTTGTCTTTTTTTTATAACTTATACATTTTTAACTTTAGTTTTCGATGAAAGTAGCATAACAGGGTTTTTTCGAGTTTTTTATTTTCTCTCGGTGGGCCATAAGCACCAAGTTCCCTTTTTTATACATTTTTTCACCTTCATTTAACTTCTTTTTAATGTCATCTGGAAGTCCTTTCTTATTTCTTCGAATAGTTCCTGTTACAAATGTTTCTTGCGAGTAAAGCCATTCCGTTAAAGGAATGCTAGTGAAAAAGTTATCAATGAATACATGATACCTTTTTTTTTAAATAATTACAAGCCAATAGAAGTTTTTTAACAACAGTGTAGGCTAGACCAAATTGTTTTAAACTATCCCGGTCTTCTGTTGATTTAGCTCCCTCCTTTATAGCAAAATAGTTGCAAACAATATTTTGATACGGCATCACACAAAACCCAAAACTTAATTCCCCAACGATGATGGTGTTTATTAGGTAAATATTGCAATAGGCTTGTTTGACTCTTTGTCCTTACCAAGCTTTCATCGATGGATATTTGTTGGTTGGCTTTATAGTAATATTTAAATAATTGATTACAATGATTAACTAGAGGCTGGAATTTTTGACAAGGATCTTATCCAGGTTCATTACTATTAGGCAATTTGCTGTTGTCGACTATGTGAAAGAAGGAAAGAATATTTTCAAATCTTGTACGTGAAAACATTTTTCTAAACCATGGGACGGATTGAGAATCATTTACAGTCCAGTAAGATTTTATAGTAGGTTTATTGTTTAGTCCCATGTTAAAAATGACTATAATAAAAGCCATCATTTCAGAAGTTGTTACTGGTATCCATGATCGCAAGCGGCTATGGGGTGACATAGTAATTTTAGAAATAATTTCAGTTGCATATCTGTTAGTTTCTGTGACCAAAAGATTGATTAAAGCTTCTGTGAAAAATATTTTATTTAAATCCAATGGTGTTATGACTGAAGAAGGGATGTGTATCGGACCTGGTGTTTCATGGAAATCAAATTTAGCACAAAATTGGGTGGACATGCTTCTTTTACATTTTCCTAATCACTGTCATCTGCATCTTCATTATTACTATTTTCACTATCACTACGAACCTGCCTTCTAGCAATAGACCTAGTCATGGATTTTTTTTTTGTGTATTAGGCCTAACCTGAAAACTAACCTCACTTTCATCTGAACTGTCACTACTCACATTTTCTGGAAATAGTAATGCTGATGTTGATTGATCGTCAGGAAAGTATGTTTTGTCCAAGTCAGAATCGTCACTGTTGAAAAAATCCGGTAATTTATTTATATCATCGTCAGAGTCTGTCAATGCAAGTTCACGGTCTATTTCACTTGTCCTAGCCAATTCGTCACTCATTGTCACAATTGTCACTCATACATAATAAAAATAAAACTACACTGATTAACTAATTAACAGTTTAAATCGGATAAAATTAACTTAAAATAGTTCAACACAAAAATACAAGATGAATCACAACTTCAAAAGCTGACACGACTGTCTCAACTAAGAATGTAAACAAACAGCATATCCGTTTGACTACGTTACAATACAGGCTTGATTTCGGCATTTTATATAAAGTTATCTTGTAATAATATTAGAATAGACTAGCTGCTTTTGGGTGTTTATAAAAACATTATTTGAAATATCATATATTTATACCAATTAATTTCTTGATTATTATTTGTAAACACGTTAAAATAATTAAAACAAAGGCGCACGATAGATCGTTCGCTCGGTCTTTATCGCATATTTACGTGCGGTCGATGGATCGTTCGCTTGGTCTTTTTCGCATCGTATGTGAGGACGATCTATCGTTAAATCAATATGGTAGAGACGATACATTTCCTGTTTGACAACACTGAATTATTTCTGATTGTGAAAGCAATTCTTTTTTTTTTTCAGTCGTGAAGTATTAACAAAAGATATATAAATACGGTACTTTATAATAGGCGAGAAAGTAATGTGTTTAACCCATTAGCGGTTACCCAACCCGCTAGCGGGTCGATTTTTAATGCATGGTCTAGTCTAACGACCGAAAAACACATATTTTGCAATTCAACATTACGCCCACTTAGAATCGTCCTATCGCAATAAATAAAATACCGTTGGAAAGCTAATGTTCCGTAGATGCATAATCATGCAAAAAAAATACCACAAAACGTTATAAACAATATTCCAAAAATTGGTGAAGTTAGCATATTTTTGATGCGTAAAATCATAGATTTGAACTGTGCAGTTTTTAGTAAAAGCGACACCATTTTTTCTGAAAAATGTTAACTTTTTTTTTGACATCTAAAATACTTACTCCAAAACCTTTTCAAAAAACAAAATTTATTACACAGATAAATTCTACGCATCTTTCTGAGAAAAAATGATATATTATAAGTTAGGTTTTGTATTAAAAATAGTATTTTTTTATTAATTTTTTAAGAAAAAACCTTTCATGCGCCGGATACAGGGTTAATAGAAACAGCTAGTGTCATTATTACTAAAGTTTGCTGAATAGTATATTGTAGGCTAGTTGAATGTTGAAATTACAGTTAATTAACAATTTGTATAAATACAGTTTTCTCTAATATTCGTTAGTTTTTTGCGCACTTTTTGCTTTTCCCATGGTCAGTTTTATGAAACAGTTCAAGAGTCAGCGAAAAAAGATAATTTCTACATTTTAGCACCAGAAGGAAAAACTAGAAATGTTGAAATGAGGTTTAAAAATAAACCTTACTTTAAACACTTTCCACTCAACAATGTATAATACTTAGCCTACTATTGATGAAGATATTTTTCTGAATTCATATTCATTTATGTGTGCAGCGAAGCGCAAACATACCGTTAGTTATTTATATAAAAACAATAGAACCTTTTCCAAAGTATTACCTTTTGAAACATAAAAAGTACTTTCAACAGCACAATGAAATGAAGTATGGTAAAGACTTAAAAACCTTAAAATAAAGCTTGACTTTACAACAAAAATATAAATAACTTGGATTTAAATTTAAATATTAAGAAAATATTTGCTAAATGCAAATAGCAGTAAACTGCATTCCGTCTAATTTTAATTTAAACATGTCATACTTATTGATAAAACATGGCTACAATAGACCTACCCTGCCTGGGGTTGATGAGGCATGTTTTCCGTATTAGATATTATTTTTCCTACAATTGGGTCAAATTTAACGTAGAGTGATTGCCTAGTTAAAGCTTCTGATGTGTCAGTTGAATGGTTTCCAAGTGATGACAGATATTCAAAATCCAAATTAGAGGCGTCTTGGAATACTGAAACACACAAAAAAATCATAAGTAAACAAGAGTACAACTTTTGTAAACATTATAAAATTATAATCAAAATTTTATTAGAATTATATTTCAATGAAATTATCAGTATTTAAACAAATAAGTTTCAATAATAAACTACAAACGGGACCTCTAAGGGGCTCAATTATAATGTGTATGAATGTGGAAATCCCAAGGTACAAAGCACTTCCTTAATCAATTCTTGTTCTATTCCAACCCTGATGCTATCATGAGGAGTCGCTATTTTATGCTAGTTTTTAAGGTAATGATGACCATGATGTTTTTTGCTTTAATACCAAAAGGAAAATAAAAGTGAGAATACAAAGTTTGTTAAAAAAGTATCCAATGCAGATTTTTCTTGCCAAAAGAAATGAAGATGACATCGTGACCTCCGATGGGGGAGGAAGTGGAGTACCTTCAGACAAACAAGAGATTTTATTTCCTGTCTGAAAAGAGCATTAGTCACTGGCAGTAATCCTGTTGTGACTGTACTAAGTGCATGTCAGATTTTCATTGTCCACGAAATAATAAAACAATTTGAGCCAATATATTACATAAAACTTGGCAATAACAAATTTTATATAAATACTTTTTTCAAAAGAAAATTTATATTTATAAAAACCTTACTAAAAAAAACATCGGGTAATTATATAGCAGAGCTGCCTCACTTCAAAATCAATTTTTAAAGGTTTTATTCGTCAAATAAATGTTGGAAAAATATTTTACTATCGAAAAAAAGTGTCGGAAAGATGATTACATAACATAATTTCACAAGATTACACAAGAAAATCTTAATCAGAGTCAAATTCTGCTGCAAATTCAGTAGATGAGGAATTTATTGAATTTAAATGTATTTCACTCGTAATTCGCCATAAATGATGAAAACAAGTATTATACTCATTGTACTTTCTCTTAAACATAAATTCGGCTATATGGCCATGGAAATGTTGTTTTGAATTTCCATATCGCGGCACATTTCCTCGCACCTCCCTCCATTGACGTTCAATTGTCTGCGTATGTGCTTCAGTGTACGTATATGTAGGGCTGTATTATTATATGTCACGAAAGGTTTGGCCAGGTTGCTATATATATATATATATATATATATATATATATATATATATATATATATATAACCACCTGGCCAAACCTTCCGTACGTTTATTGAAGTGAATGTCATGAGTATGAAAGATAACACAGAGTTAATTTTTTCACGAAAAAACTACTTGTGTAATTGTATTATTGTATTATGTAATCATCTTTCCAACACTTTTTTTCGATAATAAAATATTTTTCCAACATTTATTTGACGAATAAAACCCATAAAAATTGATTTTGAAGTGAGGCAGCTCTGCTATGTAATTACCAAAACATCGAAAATTTATATATGTGGTTATAATTTTATTTTGAAGAAATGATATAAATAAAAAATGCAGTATGTACTACTTATGAAATTTTTTGTCTTTGAGAATGTTTAAAGGTAGTTCTGCAAAATTCCCAATTTAAAAGGATATTATAATGCAAATGAGCATTTAAATGATAAGGTTATGTAGCTTGTTTATTGAAAAATGATTTTAATCCACTAACTTCATACTTTTTTTTAATTCATAAAAAAATAGCAATATTATGCAAAACACAACTTGTTATATAATAGAGCCTAACTTTTTTTTCAGAAAGGTGCATAGAATTGATCTATGTATTGAAAAAAAATTAGATATGAAGATTTTGGATAAGTATGTTATGAATCAAAAAATATATGAAAAAGATGAAATATGCATGAAAATACCGCAGAAAAACCTACATTTACCATAAAACAAAATGTTTTAATTTTTTCAAGATAAACAAAAGTTTTGTAATATAGGCTAGTTGTGACTAAATGTTGGTAAAGACAAGAATCAATTTATAAAATTATCATTTTTTTAAATAAATTTTTACGTAAAAAGTGAGAAAATAGAATAAGCCTATTTTGAAAAATTCACCAAAAATAGTAATATTATGGAAAACAACTTGTACATCTTTTTTCTCAGAAAGGTGCATAAAATTTATATATGTAATGACAAAAATTTTAGATGTAAAAATTTTTGATGTAAAAGTCGTGCAATAACCAAAGCAAAAATGCTACAAAAATCGTATAGGCCACATACAATTCAACAATTTTTTTTAAGATATAGAAAAGTTATGTAATGTACTGTAGTTGTGAATAAATATTGATAAAAAATAAATAATATATAAAACTGTCATTAGAAAATATTTATTTTACATAAAAAGTGGAAATTGGCTAAAATGTTAGGCACATTTTGAAAAAATCAACAAAAATAGCAATAAAGCACAAAACACAACTTGTAATATACCATTATGTAAATAAATGTGCAAAAAATTGAACTGATATTTTAGAGGTTTTTGAAACTCATATATTTCAGTGAGGTAGCAGAGAAGGTGAAAAATTATTTTTACATCGACAAAATTTCAAGAAAATATTCACATTCAAACTTGAATAAAATAGCTGAAAAACTTATTTTAGACTATTGAAATATATACAGAAGTAGTAAACTATAGTTGTGAAAAGATATCTGTAAAAATATTTATAAAAAAATTTCCAATATGTTAGCGGAAAACGTTGACATAGTCATGTAAGTGGAAATTTGATAATTAGTTGCAAAATGCAAAATACAATTACATACTTGTAACATGTATAAATGATAATATAAAACTAAATATAAGCTAAAATAAAATAAATTTTGTGTACTGTTTTGTAAGACATTCAGTTAGTGTGGAAGGTGACGCGGCTATGTAGCAGGGAGGGCGATGAGGCTTCATTGTTGATCTGGAAACCTCAGCTTCCTCTTTCCTCTTCCAGACCACCTGAACACCGGTAATGAGCTTTAGACTTGATACATTTATCCTCTATACAGACAACACTTTTGTGTTGTTTGCGACAGAAAAGCTTGTGACCCTGTAAGAGGTTAAAGGTGTTGAGCTAGACGCCGTTGAGGATGGAGAAGGTGTAGATAATTGTACATCCGATAGGCCAGCCAGGAACATGAGCATCAAAATCAGCTTCGAAACATAGTTGATTTATCAACTAAACCGACAATGAAGTCATGGCGTCTTCTATACTGTGGATTTTTGTGCCTTGAACAGAATCCAAATATTGAAGATAGCCATGTCGATAAAGTTATAAACTATTTTCCGCCATTATTTGTTGCATGGTCGAGATCAAGTTACATGAACCTTGTTATCGACCCCATCCATAAAGCTGTTGTAAAGATGAATCACTAATGGATTGATTTTAGAGCCAGCTCACTTATTCGTTACACCGATGTCTTGTGAGTGGCAAGCTGTAGTTACTAGGTGCACAGACTTCCTAGTAGGCTTCTCCTTGTATTTTACGAAAAGTATTTCACCTCTCCTGTAATACAAGGATTCGTTCACAGCTTGTTTGGCTTGAACAACGATTTAGGTAACTATTTGCTTGTTTTGTTTATCATTCCTGACAATTAGGTGATGTTCGATAACAAAAAGAGGCATAGAGATATCTTTGTATAGTAGTTATCAGTAAACAAGTAGTAAACTCCCAAACAGTCTCTTTTTGTCATCAGTTCCTTCACTACTTTTTGGGTGAAGGGGTCGGTATCATTGGCCAAGAAGTCTCAACCACTGTACAAAGAAACATGCAGAACATAAGAAGTCACGAATCTCAAACTTCTTTATCATGAAACAAGCATGTCTCTTATTTAGCATGAATTAGATAAAAGAACAATGATTTTTCATGCCGATCATACTTTCATCAATACTTCTTGCCCTGGAACAAAATACTTCTTATGAATCATTCATCATGTCAACAAAGTCTCCGATATTCAACCAAGGATCATTTCATTGGATGATAAATAAAACATCTCCATAATCAGTTCAAAGGGTTTGATGATCATCATCATAGGATAAAAAGAGATACTTGTGTATGGCCATTTGCCCAAAAATCTATAAGATTCTTCATATTTATACGCCCCATATTTATCAACACTCCCCAGAATTTCTTCATCTCTTATACAGTTACTTCAACCCACTTTAAAAGTCTGGAATGTCCGCTCATAGTTCCAGCTTCTCGCCTTTGACATTGTGTATTCTTAATGGTCTCACTGACCATAAGAGCTCAGATTGCATTAGTAATAAAAAGATATAGAAATGTTAGCAGATTTGAACTAACGGGAGTATTTCTAGATCCTACATCAACTACTATAATTTTAGACGATGCTATATTTTGCTCTTGTTCTGGAAGATATACCCTTACACATGGAGGCACCAGTGTTTGTGTTTGTGTTTGTCCATCTTAGTCAAGGTCTTCATGTTGACAGTCAAGGTCTTCATCCTATCTAACAATTAAAAGGGTCAAATAGGATTTACCTAACATTGTAAGACCCATCCTTCACATTTTTTCCCTGAATGCCATAATAATAACGTTTATAAAAATAACAATTTTATATATACATATATATTATTTTTTATTTAGGTCACTTACGATAGGCCTATAACAAATACACTGAAAATTCACTAAAAAAAAAAATCTCTAGAAACACTAACACACATAATATAACTTGTATAAACAAATTATAATAAAAAAATCACTCTACGTAACAAAATAAGTTCACAATAATGAAAACAAATAATCCACGCACGCACGTAAGACTTACAGATTTATGGACAACGAGACACAAAACGGTGACCCGGAAACAGAATTTTAACTTCACAATATTTATCTATTATTACACTTAAATTTCTTGTTTCCAATGGTATGCACAACGGTAACAAAATATCAATATAAGTAATTGATATTTCACATTTCATAACCACACCGAAAAGAAAATGAGATATCTCAAAAACTATGATAAGAACAATAATTTGGAATACATAGTTCAAAAGAGGAAGAAAAATAGAAAAAAATATTGTCAACTTGTGGTATTTGGACCAGTATTACCATTTACAAAAATTATAAGATCAATGAGTTCATATTTTGTTATATTGCGACGAACTGTGTAGTAATCCTACTAACTACATCGAATTCTTTAATTTTTACCTTTCGCTATATAGAATTTCGGTTATATGATTTTGGAAGACTAAAACAACAGCTTTACAATGATATATAAATTATTTTGAAACTATTAAATTTGTACTCTTAAAAGTTGAATTGGAAAAAAAAAATTGTTATTTTTAGGTTGTAAAATGTTAAAATTTATGATTTTGTTAAATTTTTATAGATTCAAAACTATAACAGTTAGAAAAATTTGGAAAGCAGAGATCAAAAGCTAAAATAATGTACCTTACAACAGTATCGCTGTAGATTTGTTAGACAGAAATATGGACTTGTGAAAATTAAATGAATGGCGTAAATTAATGTTTCACTAATACAAAGTTGTTGCATTACTTGTTAGCAGCAAAATATACAAAACTCTACTAATTATTTAATATTAATTATAACGTTTTATGGACTTTTGGTTATATGAATATGAATGTTTGGAACATTAGTTTTACAAGAGTATATAAATTATTGAGGTACAATGATTTTTACTGGACGAAATGTTGAATTAAAAAAAAAAATGTTTTAAATTAAATTATTAATCAAAAATTAAAAAGAAGATTTTGTGTTGTTTAACGCTACAGGATTGGCGATTTTCTACACATTTAGTGTTGAATGGCATTTTGAGGGTTTAGTGGAATTAAAAATGTATTAGTGTTTTGATTTTCTGTCTCCAGATTTTATAATTCATCTAAAATTTGTTTCTGACAATGACATCGTTATTTATCATTTGCTATATTGAAATAAAATGTTATATGACAATAAAAAATAAATAACAAAAAACTTTTATATATGATTATTTTTAATTCAGCAGAAACCTATGTAAACTACCTATGTATCGGATTACTCACATGACTACCTAATGGTTAGGCTATTCAATGGTATAAGAATTTCCCAAATTGGCTCAATAGTTTCTGAAATTATCCCTTCCAAACAAACTCTTTTCTCTTGGAATAATATCAAAGAAAAATCATAATAATTGTCCAGATATGATTCAAAGTTTCAATTTTTTAAATAAATTCAAATTATTCAACACCTTACAGTCACTATTCGATTAGAAATACAGTATATGTATGCACAAGGCTTTAAATACAATCTGCTTATATAACTCAAAAGGTTTTAATATTTAAATTTAAAAGAAATGCATGTTATCTTGTCAAATTAAACCTAATACAATGCTAATTTTCAACAATGTGATCCTATATGTCTAGGTTTTTTTTAAAGAAACAAATACACAAATTCTGTCACTCTTCTGTATACACAGTATAATCGAAACGACCCTGACCCCTTTCCCCTCTTTTTTTTTAATCAAAAATTAACATTTTGGGTTCTTAGTTTGAGTGTAGCTTATTTGTTAAGTGTTAACGCTTGGTCTTGATCGAAGAAATAAGTTGACAGTCATTTATCAGTAGTGAGGGATGCGAGATTCTCAGTGCTTTGCAGTCAGTCCACAAACTAACTCGTGAACTATAATGAAAATGAAACTACAGCAGTAGAATTACAAAAATTAAAATATCTTGCTACAAAATATAGATACAGATCTAAAATTTCTAAATTTCATTAAAAATAACTTAGTCAAAGTCATTAAATCAATGAAAAGGAGACAATTTCAACATTAATACTTTTTTCCCCAAGAAAATAATGAAGGTGAAAATTTCGCAAAGGCCGTTTTCCATGTCCCCAATTACAAGCACTACTACCAAAAGCCATGTCTCTAGGAATTAAAGCAGCGCATAACAAGAGCTATAGAGAGTGTTGACGTCAAAACCCTTAACAAAGTCTGGTCAGAACATGACTATCAAATTGATGTCTGCCGTATAATCCGTGAGGCTCATATTTAACATCTACAACACTGTACATACAAAAAACTTTGAAATGTCCTATGAAATGCCTAAGAAATAAAACTTTGAAATGCTACTATTTTTTTCTGTAGATTAAAACCATTTTACTATGTTAATTAAAAAGTGTCTATTTCTTATTGAAGAAACCTGTATAGTAAAGACAAAGAACGAATCAAATATTACTCAATCATTTCATATTTTCATAAGATAATCACTAATATAGGTAGTAATCTAATAACTATTTAATTTTTAATTATTTTTTAATTGTATTTAGCAAAAGTAAAAGTACATAGCATGTTTAGTGACTTAGTATTTGTTTTTGTAGTTTTTTATAGTATAGTGTTTGTTTTATTCAATATGAGTAAAAAACGGTGTTATTTTTCAAGAGTTAGTGTAGATAAATTGATTAGACAAGGTGGAAATTTTACTGATGAAGTGAATGAGCTAGGCCTATTTGCTAATGAAATCAAATCTAGTTCTGAAAAATCTAGTTAACAAAATATTGTATTAAGATATTGTCTTGAAATTTCCAGTATTTGTACAGAATACACAAATATATTAGAAAACAACTATTTAAACTCTATAATATTATTTTTAGTTATATCTATTTGACTCCAAAATAAAAATAAATAAATAAAATTACAAATAATAAAATTTATTAATCCCCAAAAAATTTGTATATATTTTTTAAAAATTTTTATTTTTAATTTAGATCTATAGTACATAATCTTAGAAGTAAAATACAGTTCCAAGTACAACTCTACTAGTATTTTAGATTAGTTACACTAATTTTTTTAACATCTTGACAAAACTCCCATTTTCATCCTGGCCTTTTTGGCTTACAAGTGCTGTTTAATCACTGGCTCTTTTAGGATCGAATGTTATTTTTTTGCAGGCCTTAAAAGGGTTAAACAAAACCGGTGGAAAAACAAAAGTTAAAAATTTGTGAATCCTTGTTGAAACTATTTTCATTTGAAATTTACAGAATAGTGATAATATGAACATTACTCACTGCAAACTATTCTGAAGCAGAAAACAAACTTTCAGCCCTTGAACAAATATTTTATTTT
The DNA here is from genome assembly GCA_963513935.1 of Aphrophora alni. Classification (NCBI taxonomy): domain Eukaryota; kingdom Metazoa; phylum Arthropoda; class Insecta; order Hemiptera; family Aphrophoridae; genus Aphrophora; species Aphrophora alni. The sequence continues at coordinate 87,781,096 of OY740768.1, forward strand.
CCCAAATATTTCTTATGGGACTTTTAACGATATATTATAACCCTATTTAAATATATTTAAATAGAACTTATGTTTACTTCACTTCTAACATAAACTCACTCTAAGCTTAAATATCATTTGATTGAAATCAAGTTGTGATTAAGATTCATTTGGTTTTTTGCCATTTATTTCTTAAAGATAATTTTAATTTACTTGAGATTTTGCACCTGGTTTGGATTATTAATCTTCATATTTCACCAAATTGTAATGAAATCAGTAGAGCCAAATTTGAGAAATTACATCTTTTATAATAGTCCCATGTTCTATTTTATATTTTTTATCGATTACTAACGAACTAAGATTTTTGGAGATATTGTGACCAATATGTTTTATTTAGTTACTTAGTGATTTTTTTTTTTTTTTTTTTTTTTTTTTTTTTTTTTTGAATGTTCAAATCAATTTTAAAAAATAATAATAATTACATGTTTTAGTCCTAAAGAAACATATCTCCATATCTCCAAATGAAAAAATGAAAAGAAAAAAAAGTCCCAAGATATGGCTAGAATATGCCCACATACCAAATTTGACTAAAATTGGTCTACTCGTGTATGCTGTAGAGCACTGCACAGACATCATTTCCAAAACTACTTTTTTTTGGACTTAGAGGACCTCAAAACAAATATTAATATAAAAACCTCAAACTAGTTTTTTGACACATCACATAACTTTCTCTAAACTATGTATATGTGAGCAAATAAAAACCAAAAATTAAATTGTTCGCTATCATTACTTTCTTTATGATTAGTTTCACTTTTGAAACAATCCAAATGTATATTTTAGTATTCTAAATACTAGTATCATTAAAAAAAAATAATTTGTTCTAAATAAGAAATATCACAAACATGTTGATGAAGTTAATTAAGAGTGTTTTGTTTCAAAACACTTACGAGGTCTTTTCGGAAAGTATCAAGCCATTTACCACAACATACTTTACCTAGGACAATCTCCTCGTAATCCCCTTTGGACCACACAAACTTAATCCAGCATCTCTTTTAATAATCAAAACCACGTACAAAGTCTCATTTAAAATCGCCATCAGCTACATTATAAAAATCTTCTTAATTCCGTTGATGGTCTAAAAAGTATTATTTTTCATAAGAGATTTTAGCTTTAGGAAAAACCGAAAGTCCTTCACCCAAATTAGGGATGTAAGGAGCCTGCAGCACCAGAGTGATCACATGTTCTACTATGAAGCTTATTGTTTTGCTCAATGAATTTACTCATGATGGACAATACCTTCACAATCAACATGTCCTTGACATTGTTTACGGCTTGAAACATCTTATTCGGTCATCAAGAAACAGGTAACATTCATTGGAAAGACTGGGCTTTGTTTCAGGATCAGTGAAACAAATGCAAGATTCATCTCTGATTACAATTAATTTGAATAAATCTGGGTCAATGTTAGCGATTGAAAGCAAGTTCTAAGTAACTATAGTTCGAATTTTTTTCTACTCTTGTCACAGAAACCACAGTATCAATTTTGCTGTCATATTTCATGCAACGACCATATCAAAATCTCAAAAGGGTTTTTTTAATACCCAAATCATCTTCTAATTCTCACGCCCACAGCTGTCAAGTATCATAGATTGTACTCTGACTCGTTTACAAACACTTGAATCGTTCGCTTCTTTGAAAGCCTTCCAGTACATGGATAACTTTTTACAGATTCCCAGTACCTTTGATGTACTGTACCACAATTTTATCTGGGCTTCAGTCATTCAATCGCACAAAAAGCCTTTATAATCAGAATATTTTCTTTGAACAAAATTAAATAAACCTAATTCTGCATCAGGATAGTACACATGCTCACTCAATGGAGTCTAGCATCCAAATGATTAATAAAATAGATTAGAAACTGTTCACAAAAGAGCGTTAAGTTTGCCAAGTACTATTGATGATATGCAAACCATTCTTGTAATATTCAAAATGGCTAGATATTTTCAGGACAGACCTCGTATTCTTGTTTAATATTTATATAACAGCTCTTATTTTAAATCATACAAAAATATTTAAGTTGGTGAAAAATGTATAAAGGATTGTTACATGACATAGGATTTTGCTTGATCAAGGCAGAAGTAATAGGTAAGGAACGAGAAGACTCCAGCAAATGTTTCAACAAAGAAGTCCGCAAACGTGTGTATGCTCGTCTCTCCACCACTGAACCTATCCACACAATTTTATAATTTATTTTTAATTTAAGTTTTAGATATAATGAAATTCTATATACAGTACTTCTTACAAATTCTTGACAAATTGCAAAGAATATTTATATACAGGTAATGTAAAAAGTAAATGATGTAACAGTTAAAATCAGGAAAGAATTCACAAGAATTGAAGATTTGCAATGTATTTAAAAAAACTGTGTTTTATAAAACTAAATTTTCCAAATATGAAGCCTGTCCGGAAAGTATCAGTCATTTTGAATATCAAGAGAACAATTTGTACATCCTTGACATAACTTGGCAACCAATCAGAGAGGACCTTTCTACGCATGCAATCACTATCACATTGAACTTTTAGATTACTGCTAGATGCAGTTGAGTGAGCATGTATGTATACTGTAAGATCATCGCATTCACAAAGACCAAAAGAATAAATCAGGGAATCCAAGTCAAATTTTACTTAGAACATTTGTTAATAGAAACTATTCAGAAGATAAAGAAGGCATTTAAAGGATGATTAAATAAATAAAATCCCGAAAAACATTGTATTACAAATGTTTCAGACTGCTGGATATCTGTTTAAAACAATTCACATTTTGGAGGACTTCCACCAAACAAAGCAACTGAGAATGTTAAAAAAGGGCAGACTGTGAATCTATGAATATAAGCGACTGACAGTAGGAAAATAATACATGATACATGATTTAAAAAAAAACTATTTCAGGTTTTAAAAAAGGATCTTGGTATGAAACATGTGACTGCGAAATTCATTCCTCAGCTTCTGTCATGAGAGCAGAAGGAATTATATGTGTTGCAATTAACAATGATCTCTTCAAACAGGTTATAACTAGAGATCAATTACTATAACCCTGAAACAAAATCCCAGTCTTCCCAATAGCAGATATTTGGTTCTCTACATCTGAAGAAAGCAACAAAGTCGGAACAACTATCAAGGCCATGTTGATGGTGTTTTTTTTTATGAAGGTTATAGTACATATATTAAATCATTTGGTGCTTCAGTCCCCTATGACTCACTAAAACTTCCAGCTTTTCCCAAGGTTAAAAATATTATCTTTGAAAAGGAAGAAATTTTATACCATCGACACACACAATTAAGAAGAACTCAACAAAGCAATTCCAAAAGAGGACTTTGCAGACTGTTTTGAAGTGAAAGAGATGATTGGTAAGTGTGTGAGGTCCAAAGGAGTCTATTATCAAAGGGACTAAGGCACCATCGTCTTATGCACAATACAAACTGGTCAATATTAAATGGCTGGATAATTTCTGGACAGACCTTGTACATGGCTAGAAATCATCTATTATGATCTGCTACACAACTATACATTCCTGGTAAATCATACAAGTCAAGCATATTTTGAATACATCTTTTTAACAGATGATTCAGACCCCTGACTAATAAACATAACAATACAGATTAAAGATTGCATAATAATTACAATTTAGATTATCAAAATCGTAACTATTTAAAATGTATGCTCTTCAAACATAAAGTAAATTATCAAACTTTTTGTGATGTTTTTGAAATGTAAATGAATGGTTTTATATAGGCCTAGGCCAAGTGGATTACATAATCTGTACAAAATATCTTGGCTTTTATAATGATTGCTTCTTTGTACAAATTGAATTTAAAGTGAAATTTCCTCCACATACAAATGAAGCATTGGAGGTGAAGTTCAAAAAAATTAGCAAATATTATTACTTGGATTTCCTCTGTCCCTTTCTTGATACCACCCAATGCAAGAGACCAGGCCTCTTTGCAAAAGGAGCTATGTACCTGCATCATAAAAATATTCCATTTGATTCCTAGTACCTGATTCAGAGTTTCTTCATTACACACTGCACATCTATGATATGTCAGGGCCCCTAATCAACCAACATGATTCCATGAGAATTGTGGCTCTTCCAAAAACTGAAATTCTGCTCAGATTTCATGAAAAATAAAAATCTAACGACCACTCACTGAGTATGCCTCTTCATTCATAGGGTAACTGCCAGTGACTGACCCTTTTAGTCACCTCCAGTGCTCATTTATTTCTGCAGGATAATTTTTGAACAAACCCTTATTTGGAACATAAAAAGGTGATTTATCTTTTAAGAAATATATGTTTAATTAGTTTTATTTTGTTTCTTTAAATTTATTCCTTGGCACCACCTCAGGCAAAAAACTGACATTATCTCTCTATATGACTCCCCACTTTGCTGTCACCAGGCATTTTACATGGTTAAAATGTACCTTCAATTGTAAATAGTTTATATGGTCTTTGTACGTTTATTTGTATTGTGTTATATGTTCTTTTTATTTGCACTAAGTATACCAAATTTTTTTTAAAAACCACCTCTTGAACAAACATGAGGTTCTCAAAACTACTGTATATCTATAAATTAATCACTAAAACAAGTTCTCTTGCATTAAAAACAATTACCACTAAGACTTAATTGTGTCATTTATCAAACAACGCATACTAAAGTTAGCTTAAATCTTTATAAGATGACCTATGCACACCCTATACTATATCAAACTGATATATCATAATCATTAGGTAGATATTACACAACACTTGACAAACACTAATCAACCATGACCTCCTATTTGAATCTATAACAATATGTACAAATATTATATAATTTACTCCTAATCAATTATTCATATCAGCTGTTTCAGATGTGGTAGCACAACCTTCTACAAGTTTTTTCAGGATATCCTTGTTGGCAGCAGATGCAGCATATCACTTTTACATATTTATTTCAGTTTCATCTAGACAGCAGAATATTTTACATGTAATGAGTGGACCCTTACAAAATTAACAAGGTTTTCCTAAGTAACTCCCTCCTTCTTCCACATGACATTTCAGACAATGATAATCAGCTAACTTGACACACAATCCAGATCCCTGTTTTATGTGCAATCAGGTTTTCTTGAATCACTAATACGACCAAAGTGATCAAGTAAACAATTATTTACTAATCTAGATATAAAATTAGATTTGTTTTAAAAGTAACACAACTAAACTTTTTGATTAAGAAGTGACAGCATTTTGAAACCAAAAGACTAAATGCTGAATTATCAATTTTTGAGCATGATCCAGAAACAAAATTTCAAAATGAGAGATACTCAAAAAGTCTGCCACATTCAAAAGAAGATATTCAAATCAAACTCATTTAAACTGTTTGTATATTTAAGATATTGTGGTCAAGGTATTTGTGATTCAAGAACAGAAAGTCTACCAAATTTACTACCCGAAAGTTCTTAAGATTTAGAAAGAGTCATTCATTTCAACCAAAGATTGTTGACTTTAGGATGTTTCACGCTACAACGTTTCCAGTCACTTTTTGGACTTTTTGGAACAAGTCTTTGGTTAAAAAGAACACTTCAATTGTATTGCAGACCCCGTACACCTTTTAGTCCATATGATTTCTTTGTGTTTCCAAAAATCAAAAACCATCTTCAGTCTCACCATTTCAAAAGTATGGACATCCAAAGACAACGATGGAAAAATCAATAGGAATGAAATGTCTGTAAGGATGTGGAATTCCAAAAAAAAAAACTATTTTAAAGGAGGCAAAATTCTGTTTTTCTTATTTGCATTGGGTTCAAAAAGTTAAGATTTATATGCCAAATTATACCAATAAAGATATAAAATGATTTTATAGTTAAGTACACAATAAATAGTTTTATAAAATTAGTCTTGTTACTTTTTAGACAAATCTCGTACACATAGCTAGACTAGATTACTTACATTCGCTCCTGGATAATTCTTCGTCAGCAGTGATTGGACCAGCCTCACTCTTATTCAGTTCTGCAGTTAACACTGAGTGCATACTCTAGAAACAAAAAACATGTACATTATAATCTTATTAGATTATCATACTTTTTTTGAGGAACATTAAAGATAATCCAAGATGAAGAGTTTATGACAATGTAACATACATTTATTTGACAAGAGTTTTACATATACTAGTGTTTGTACGACCATGCAAATTATTTAAACTAAGGATTTCAAAACTCCTAGTTTATGTGTATAGCGAAATAAATGTTATTATTTCTCATTAAATCCCTATAAAAAAAGATTCACTTAAATATCTCTACAAATAAAATACAGAATGTAGTAAAATACCTCTGCTGTGAATGTGTGCTGAAGTAATATGACAACATATTTGTTTTTAAAGATTTTATTTAATCATTAATTTGTTAATACTTTACAACAAATCAAAAGAGTAAAATAAAGCTAATAAAATTTATTTTAAAACCACAATTTTCTTTTATCTGCAGCTTTGCACACTGGTTCAGTACAAACATTCAAAATTCACCAAAATTGTATAAAACTTGCTGTAGCAAATTTTAAGATGTACAACCTTCTAAGGTATCCCGCGATTCTACTTAATTCGATTCATAAATCTCAAACAAACATTATCATTGAAATGGTGAACAATACATTTTTTTTCGCTCATAAGTATTATATTTCAACAAAATTTGATAAACAACTTTGTGTTATTTAAAAATGAAAATCTCACCTTAATATATGACTAAAATAAGCTGATATACCAATTTGAATCAGTATCAGGTTGACCAATTTACAACAGAAAACCTCAATCTGAACAATGCTCTAGAAGAAATGTTCATTAATAAAGTAATAAAATACTTTAACATTTAATGTAAATAAGTACTTGATGAATTCTCTTTCATTTCATAAAAATAAATAGTTAAAAAACAAATAATATTTCTTATTTGTAAGGCCACATTCACTGTAGAAAACACGATAAAGACTCATAGTTCTATATTATTTCTTATTTAAAATCCGAAACATTTCCAAGGGCTCACTAGTACAGGTTTTGGCAATCTCGAGGGATCTACACCTTTTTGGGTTAGATCGTCTCCTTTATCTTTCCTATCAGATCTCTCTTGACCAACTTTGTTCTTTTCCGACCCTGACGCTATTACAATATTTGAGGACTAAAAGTCTTTATTTTACATTCTGTTCTTTCTTATTTTTTATAAGGGGGATGATGACTGAAAGATTTTTTAGCCTTTAAACTTTAGCAATTTTTTTTAAATTAGATCTAACATTGTACCTTACCTCATTTCATTAAAAAAATTTTTTTGGATATTTAACATATTAATTACTTTTTTAAACAACAATTATTAATGTTAACTTCATTTTTTGATTCCTAACATACTTACGCCAAAACCGTTTCATATAAAAAAAATGTTCTACATTGATAAATTCCTAGGCATTTTTCTGAGGAAAATGATGTCTTACAAATTAGGTTTTGCATAAAATTAATATTTTTCATGAATTTTTAAATAAAACAAGCACTTTTAACATGAACCAGGCCGAGGGTTAAACCATTGGAAAAATCAATATTTTATACAAAATTTGGTAAAATCAGACAAAATTTGTGACCATTAGACGATTATAAAATATATATGATTAGTGATCATTTTATATCTGAGAATAATTTCACATCATGAAATGTTTGTAAATCCTTTGGCGTTACGAAACATGATATCTTGGCATCACAAGTTAATCCACACCTAAAAATAATTGGCACTAAAAACTGTAATGGAGCACTATAAAAAGGGTAATTCGATAATTTATTTGCCTTTTTACAAATTGTATAAATTATAATTACTTAATTCTTACTTGTAGTTCTTACAATTCCAATTATCTCTGGAACACTACATTGTTCCTCTGCTGGCATCTTTGTAAATGGAATGTTCATTGTTTGTTTAAATGTATTACTTAAGTGAGTCGATGTTTGAGGTTTAAACGTACCAAACCTGAAGAAGCTGACAGTAAACAACATAATAGTGCTGTACTTCAAAGAAGAATAAGGTGTTGTATCAACAATTGGTAGGGATGGTGTGACCAGTATAACTTTATTAAATAAGCTCCAAGTGTACTATAATAATGTTCTGGTTTAATACATCTCTAGTACCCATCATAGTGTATGGTACTGTTGTGTGGTGGCTAAAAACAGGAGTTCAGGGATCAGCCGTAACACTGATAGGAATTTAATGACCACCATATCTTGCAGTTACAGGAGCGATTAGTAGGGTTCTTTATAGGTGTAACCTTTCTTAATATCCTTCCACTGGATCTGTTCATAGCGGGTATACTGTCCACAATGTGACAGGATTGTCCAGTACACTACATAATCATATCTATGTCAACTGCAAAAAATAACTGGAGGAACTAGAGCATTTTATCTAAAAGGTGGTTCTAAAACATAGGGTGTAACAAGACCTTGAATTCAAGGAGGCAGATCCTGTCAGAATATATTTTGGTAATGGAAATGTACCCAACATTGTTTCAATGAAAACTTATGACCTTTATAGAAAAATTGAGATTTGGATATAATGATAAGGACATCTATACATATAGTCAGTCCTGTATCTAACAAATCAAAGTCAAAGATATTCTGATATTGTTTCAGAATCATACCATAGCTACACACTTCAAAAATGCTATACTTAGCTGGGTTAGTGTGAATACATGTGCAAATGTTCTGGCTAGCAAAGTGCAAGTCATTAATAGTAGGGCTCAGAAAGAGCATGCCAGGAGGTGGAATAGTATCTCTGGATTAGGATGACCCACTTCCTGCTCCCTCTAAACAAAGTGTGACATTCTAGAGTTAGACAGAAGAAATATAAAGTAATAAGGTTCATTATAGAGCTACTGCCACTTGAGAAAACACATGCATAGAATGACCATATTCACTTAGGAGCCTGTTTAGAAAATTTGGCCTACAGAGTAAATTGCAGAGCACATAATATTCAAATGCGAATACCTCGATCGGGAAGACTGACAATCCTTCAAAACAATCTCGTCAGGAAGATTCTGAAGTTTATGAAGCTTATGGGTCTTGCTAGTCAAGTCTAAGAATATCAAACCATATATTAACCTACTTTGGAGTGCAAAAACAGGACCTGTCCAACTAAAAAAGAGGAACTGGAGTTCAATCTTAAATTTAAGCAACATCCTTGGCAATAGGTTTATGGATCAAACGAATTGTAACACCATCGTATATCTGAAAATCCCAGAGCCCTCATATGAGAATTAACCTTGATTACTTAAAAAACAAAAATATTCTTAAAACTACATTTCTCACTACGATAAAATATCAAATCACACTTTTTCAATGATAAGAAAGTATAATCACCATTTATTCAATTTTTCACAATTAAATTAATGTATCACAGGCCGAAGTGTTACTTAAGTAATGCAGTCATAAGCCGATAAAATATTACAAATGGGTCATAAAACAAAGTAATACACACTAAGATTAACTGTCATATATACTTTCAGCTGTCAATATGATTGTGGTGCATTTATACCAAAGATTCTACAGAACATAAGACAATATATTTTATTATAATGTAGTAGAGACTACTACATGCTTTACATGCTAACCCCCATTTTTTCCAGGTTTCATAATACTGGTCACAAATTCAGATTTACTGCAGATAAAAACTTCATAATTACATCACTTGATAAAAACTAAGGCTATAGTTGTCAAATCCAAAAGTTTTACAAATATTTGTTTAATGTTAATCTTAGTTACTAAATTGGGGGTGCAATAGGAAGTGATGCGCAATATATAGCCTCTCCTATCCAAGTGTCAACCTCACCTTCTCGCTGGTGAACCCTGTTTTAACTGAAGAGGCTCTGACGACCGAATATGGCGGTATAACCATAACCCAATCCAAGGTGGAACAGCATATGCCGATGGATGGATGGCTGATGGGTAATCAGTCGCTAATATGCGAACTCTGGATACCAGGTGACCTCCAGTAGTACATAACCTTATCCAGTAAGAGGCTCTGCTGGATGGACTGTTTAACTCTTCTTTTACTCGTGGGAACAAAATGGACCCAAATAATAAAACAAAAATGGAAAATATGGAGGTGAACAAGCCCTCAAACCAAACACCCAAACCTGTGGCAGTGGAGGCGGACGAAAGCAGCGCCTCAAAGCCAGAAGGTGGGGTTGAGAAATTGGTATGGAGTGCGTGCAGGTGAACCTCCACCATGCGAAGGCTGCTTCTGCCACCTTATGCAAAAGGTTTGCCCAAGGCACAAAAGTGGTGGGACTAGTTCAGGAGCCCTGGATCAACGGGGGACGAATTTGTGGACTAAACACAAAAAACTGTAAGTTGATTTATGATAGATCTACCCTGGTACCGAGGGCGGCGATTCTGATCAACAAAACCATCAATGTAATGATTCTCTCAGAATTTACAGATGCTGATACAGTCACTGTAATGGCAGAGCAGGGTCCCTGGAGGTAAGAAGGAGGTAGTTTTGACCTCGGCATACTTTCCTGGAGAGGAGAAGGAGGCGCCACCAGAAACGGTGAAACGACTCGTCAGCTACTGCGAAGTCAACAGGAAACACCTAATCCTGGGTGTCGATGCCAATGCCCACAATACCATCTGGGGGAGCACCGATACCAATGATCGAGGTGAGTCATTTTATGAATACTTACTTACTACATGGTTAGTACATGGTGGTTGCTAATAAGGGTAATCGCCCAACATTTATAAACTCTATTAGGCAGGAGGTACTCGACTTAACCTTAGTGTCTAGAGGGGTTTCAAAATTAATATGTGATTGGGAAGTGTCTGGGGAGACTTCTTTCTCTGATCACTTCATGATCATGTTCAAAGTGGGGGCTTGTAGCGTGATTAACCAAACATATAGGGTTCCTAGTAAGACCGATTGGGTGGGATACAAAAGTTCCCTACAAAATGGTGTGAAGGATATACAACAAAAAATAAGATCCATAAACGACCTGGAGAGTACAGCTAAACTCACAACGGAGGCAATAATGAGGGCCTTTGAGGATAGCTGTCCTCTCAAAACCAAAAAAACTAACAGTAAAGTACCCTGGTGGAACAATGAGTGTAGTAAACTACGAAGCAAGGCCAGAAGAGAATTTAATAAAGCGAAGAAAACAAATAACTGGGGAGAGTACCGTAAGGCTCTTACTGAGTTTAATGTAACACTTCGTAAATCGAAGCGTAGCTCATGGAGGACCTTCTGTGAGAATCTTAATGAAGCACCTGAAATTAGCAGGGTGCAGAAGGCTCTTTCAAAGGGTACTCAAGTAAACATTGGTGCACTTAAACGTGAAGATGGCACCATAACATCAACCTTCCAAGAAACTGTGGAAGCTTTATTAACAAAACATTTTCCAGGTTGTATAGCACCTGGAGAAACAAGAGTGTACAATGGTTCCATAAGGAGTAGAGCAGAACTCAAGATGGACTGTCCCCTTGTCAACAAGATTGTATCACCTGAAAGGATTAGGTGGGCCATAGGGTCCTTTAAGCCTTTTAAGGCTCCAGGCCCTGATGGAGTGTTCCCGGCACTCATTCAGAGAGGACAGGACATCTTAATCTCAATACTGATCAAAATGTTTAGATCCAATTTGTTATATGGCCACGTTCCTCAAGTATGGAGGAAAGTAAAGGTCATATTTCTATACAAGGGGGGTGCAAAACCCCTAGACGACCCAAAGTCTTACCGTCCAATTAGTCTCTCGTCGTTTATGCTTAAAACAATGGAGAAACTAGTGGACCAACACATTAGAATGGAGGTTATAACAATTGCACCTCTTCATAAATACCAATTTGCCTACCAAAAAGGCAAATCAACAATATCGGCATTGCATCAACTTGTCAAGGCCATAGAGGAAGCACATGAGTCAAAGGGGATAGCCCTATCAGTCTTTATGGACATAGAGAGCGCCTTTGACAATGCTTCCTATGACTCAATGACACAGTCTCTCAGTAAAAGAGGGATTCACAACTTTATCATTCAATGGATAAATAACATGCTGATGGGTAGACATGTATCCACCAGCGTTGGTAGCGCTACACATGAGGTAGGTACCACAAGAGGCTGCCCACAAGGGGAAGTTATCTCCCCACTGCTGTGGTCGCTGGTAGTGGATGAACTACTAAACGACCTGAGCAGGGCTGGGTTTGACGTTCTTGGTTATGCTGATGACATAACTATAACTGTGAGGGGCCAGCATGACTCCGTTATAGGGGAGAGAATGCAGAAAGCCATTAACATGACAAAAAACTGGTGTCTCAAAGAGGGCATGAATATAAACCCATTAAAGACCACTATTGTTCCATTTACTAAAAAAAGGAAACTATATTTAACTAGCTTTCGCCTAAGTGGAACCACCATTCCCCTCTCTAAGGAGGTAAAATACCTTGGGGTGACACTGGACCAAACGTTAACGTGGGAGAGTCACCTATCTAAGACGACCAACAAGGCCATTAAAACACTATGGTCGTGCCGCCAAATGGCAAAACGTGGGGTCTGAATCCCAGAGCTAATAACTGGATCTACAAGCAGGTCGTTAGACCCGCTATCCTCTATGCGTCAGCAGTTTGGTGGAGGAAGGTAGACCAAAGTACCGCGCAAGCAAAATTGGCTAAAGTGCAAAGACTAGCATGTCTAAGCATCATAGGTGCCATGAAAACAACACCCACTGCCGCGATGGAGATCCTTCTAGACTTGGATCCCCTACCGGTTGCAATTAAGGAGGAAGCTATGAAGCAGGTCCTCAAACTACATGAGGAATACCATTTCAAAGTAGGAAACCTCAAAGGACATCTGGAAATTCTCAGAGCCACTCCTTTATTGGATATGGCTGCTGCAAGTGACCAGATGAAAGTAAAAATGATCTTTGATCACAAATACAAAGTTCGCTTCCCCATTAGGGAAGACTGGACGGGAGGCCATGTGCCAGGAATGGAATGGAATGGACAGGAATGTGTGCCAGCGGACTCCCAAAAATGGTTCACAGACGGATCCAAAATGGAAGGTGGTGTGGGGGCAGGAGTGGTGGGACCAAGGTTCAAAAGACATGTGTCCCTCAGTGCTGACGCCACCATCTTTCAAGCAGAGGTACATGCCATCCATTTGGTGGCAAATCATCTGATCAATAAAAACCAATGCAAACAAAAAATTATCATTATGTCGGATAGTCAAGCGGCATAAAAGCACTTCAAAGTAACAACTTGAGATCAAAGATGTTTCACGAGTGCCATGAGGACCTAAACCAGCTGGCGGACAAGAATAAAGTTGAACTTGTCTGGGTGCCAGGGCATGAGAGAATAGCAGGCAACGAGGAAGCAGATCAGCAAGCTAAACTTGGTGCATCTAAACCCTTTACAGGGCCATTTCCTATGTATGGATTTGGCCCTAGGGATTGCCAGGAGGTTAATACCAACTGGGCCAACAAAGTAATCAACAGAACCTGGAATACATTGCCGGGTCTATTCCAAGAAGTTCCTTAGCCCTAATAAAAAGAGAGGGAAGGAAGTGCTAAACCTAAGCAGAAGAGAGCTAAAACTCCTCTGTGGTATACTAACAGGAGATATCCATTGCAGGTACCACTTAAATAAGATGGGCCTGGTGGACGATGATACTTGCAGGTACTGTGGTGAAGAGGTGGAACGCATGGCACACATCATCATGGAGTGCCCGGCTTTATGCCAAAAAAAATATAAATTTCTAGAAGAAATTTCGGAAGAAGAATTACTAAACCTCCCGACCAGGGGTTTGATCAATTTTGTCAAAGACATAGATCTCTCCTGAGTCCAACAAGAGGGGGGCACAAAAGATCTAATTTGGTTGCAGTGCAGGAGGCGCTTTTAAAACACTCTCCCCAGTCTTAATAATAATAATAGTTACTAAATTTATAGCACCTGAAATACCGAACATAGTTGGATATTTTTTTACAGATTGCCGTCATTTTCAAAAATTGTATTACCGTACTAAGTCATAATCACCGATATTATTAATGTTAAGACGAATCAGAAATATGTTAATTAAGCAGCAAAACAAAGATAAATTATCTCCCATTTTAAAGTAAGAAATTTTGAAATAAAATTATATTCTTTTCACAACATAAAGCTATAAAACATTGATAAAGTATAAATGCAATAATGCTATAATATATCACAAATATGGTGAGAAGGATTATAAAAAAAAGAGAGAAAGAAAAGGAGAATTATATGTAAAAATGGAGATAATAGGAATTAAGAATAAAAATGTTTTGATTGATACGATATCATATGGAAGTCAGAAAACCATAGCATGCTATGCCAACTATTGTGTATTAGTAATAAAATCATTTATTTCAACCTTTACATTCTGTTTGGGAGTACGTAGGTACAAACTTTTCTTATATTTGCACGGTGAATGGCCGAGGCTACAATTCACAGCATACAGATGGAGTTAAACATAGATTAATTCTTGTACTATTTCATAAATCACTTTTGTTCCAATTGTAAATGTGTTTTTACATTTATTTTATTATTAGCAGATTATTAGTTCATAAAAATAAATCTATTTTATTTAACCTCTTAAATGAGTTTTCCCAAAGTCGAAACCTAGATAAACCATTTAAACCAATAAAAAATTGTATATTCAACCCAGTTTTCAACATCTTTTGAGACTTTTCAATATTAGGTTTACAATATACAAGAATTGCTCATTTTATTTAAACAGAAGGTACATATATTTAAGAGAACAGAGTGACCATAACTTGGCTTGGTACACTTACAATTATGTAAATAAAACAGCAGAATTCCCATGAACGTATTATATATTTTGTTGGCCTACTTACATAACATGAAACATTTAAATCCTTTTACAAATATGGATTATATCAAAGGACTACACCACTGGAAAAGTCGACCGGCTAAAAGTCCAAAAATACACAAGGAAAAATGCAAATCCTTCAACCGAGCTCAAAACTTGCAAACCCTATTATGACAGTTCATGAGCAGCATCAAAATATGTTCAAGCTCTACCAGCTGAGTGATACAAAGTTCAATACATTCATTTGCTAAAAAATTTTAAAATCTCCTTGAATAAAAACTGTTTCTGGCAAAAATTTCTTATTTTTGTATGTACATTCAGATTCTCCCAACAAAAATACAAGTTCTGATTTTTAAAACTAAACTTACCAATAACAAACTATAAAAAACTAACTGCAATTAAAAATTTCACGATATTATCTCAAGAAACCAAGTAACTTTTATTTGAAAAGTGTTTCTATAACATTAATATAAGTTAACTTTTAACAATAACCATTTTTAACATTTTATTTTGAACACCTACTGTATATAGAATAAATTTAATATTCTAAAATAAAAATTGACCTTAAAAGTAACAAATGTTTATTTATGAAATTATACATTCTTATAGTTTGTAGTTCAATTTCTATCATTCAACTTCATTCACTAAAATTTTACAAAATACCTCCAATTTTGTCCAATTTTGTGATTTACGAAGATCAATGTCTATCTCCTTGGTTCATTTTCATTCAACTGATAACATCCCTTTCAGAATATAGAAATATAGTAATCTATAATTTAAAATTTAAAACCTATAAAATAAATGTGTTATACTGTTAAAATTAGTAATCCAAGTTAAGCAGAGAAAACACTCCCAAGAGATAAAAACTGTTTGTAAATATATGATATACTTCCCATCTTACAAATGAAAAATTATAGGATATAAAGAAATTGTGAGACCTGATGAATGATTGACAGAAGGCAGAAAGGCGTAGGCTTCATCGCTTTTCTCGTGGAAATAATAGGATGTACAGTAATGGACAGTACATTTAGAACTGGTCAGTTGACCACATATTCTCATAAAGTACTAGTACATTTTAAATCGGTTTTATCCCAATTTTTCCTATAACATTTATTACTGTGCCAGTTTTACAACAGTTTAATTTTTATTTATATACTTGATTTAAACACTATTGAGTGGAAATTAAATGACTATGAAGAAAATGTAGTATGGAGATAAGAAGGACTAGGGTTGGGATTCGGAGAAAAAAGAACTGAGACCCTTGGATCTTTGACAAAAAGACAGATAATCCCTCAACACAATCTAGTCGGGAAGATTTTGAAGTTCATGAAGCTTACACATATTCCTGGTGATGTTTAGGGACATTAAATCATCTATTTTCTATTTGTAAATGTAATAAGCTCATTGTGGCTGATGTACGAAAGAGATAATTTTAGAAAAAGAGAACAATCACAATAAGCTACAAAATGGACATAACCAAACGTTTTGAAAAAAGAAGAAAAGATAGCTCAGGAATATAAAATTAACCACTCTACAAAAACAAAATTTTAAAAATATTAAGTTCACATCTTGAATTATAATAAATTAATGGTAAAATTTACAAAATTTTATTTTAATAAATTAATTATTAGATATATTAAAGGTTTTGAGTCTCATCATTTTCTTTTTACATTTTTAAACCTAAATAATTTATTTAATTCTCTGTAAAATAGATACATTTGTTTATAGTAATGACAAATAGATCATGGCTATAGTAGCAAGGCCTACGATAGGATGGATACTAGAGAACAAATGCAGTGTTTTGGAAGCAAGATGATGGATTAGGAACATTACCGTACAGGAAAGACCTTATTAAAAAAAAAAAAAGAAGAAGCCTGTACATAAACATCAGAATACTCAGGCATTTTTTCTTACTTACAAACACAGTAAGTTGATTAGTTGAGGACTTTACTGCACACACCAAATATTACAAAACAAAACAAAAACCCGTCATAGAAATAAATATTTAAGTCAATCCATGCTTATTATATAATTACATCTTAGAAAGTCATTCAACTTAATACTGTTATTTTCACTCTATTTTTAACCCACAATACTTATAGAAATCGGCCTTACTCTCTCCCTTTCTCTCACTCTACAGTACTCATATTAGAGTATCCTTTTTGTCAACTTACTTCCCTCTATAAAAAAAAATTTCAAACACTACATCACTTGGCAAATTTCTGTATATGATTGCATGAGAGATTAACTAAGGTATTATTTCCACAATACTGGCTCATCTCCAAATTTCTGAAGCTTTTATTTTTATTTCATTTATAATTATTATAGATCATATCTACATAAATTATTATTTTTCTTCCATTTTTTTACAATATTTTTGTACATATAAAAACACTAATAAAGCCCACAATATAATTTAAATTGTATTCGTATTATGGATGAGTAAAGTTTAATACACTCATGAAACCCTCAGATGCTCAGAGTGCAGTTGTGGCAGACTCTAGGACCCTAACTGTATCTACACCTTCATATAGTCTTAGGTTAAATCCCTCTCTTTCGTCTTTCTTATAAGGTCTCTCTTGGCCAATTCTTTTTCTCTTCCAACTCTGACACTATTAGAATAAAGGGCTAAGGGTCTTTATTTTATGCCCTTTTCTTCTTTTTTTTATAAGGTGATGATAAGAGAAAGGTTTTTCACCTTTAAACAAGGAAAAATATACTCATAAATCCTTAGGACACAGCCATTGTTCATTAAAGAAAAAGTCCAGAAAACACATACTACTTTTAAAAAGGAAAAACTTCAAACCTCACCTTAAAAAGGAAAAATATATTTGTTTTAACCGCGATTCACTTTTTCACCATAAAAATTTAATATAATAAGTACAAAATATACATACAAATAGGTTTATGTAAAAAACAGTTAATGTCTAGGCCGTTTGTTTCACTGAATTAATTACAGGTTACAAGCTTCTAGCTATTACAGAATGAAGTCAATATCAACTAATATCAATTACCAATCAGACTAATTGTACATGGTAAAATAATTTTTTTGAAAAATTTGACTTTTCTGTGAAATAAGAAATTTCATATCTATTTAATATAATAAAAATAAAAAATGTTCACAACATATATTTTGTCAATGACAGAGTTGAAACAACACTTTTAAACTAAACTTTTTATGAAATCGGCACAGTAGTTCTGATTTTTTCGGCACAAGTAGTTTATAACCATTTTTTTATGGTGAAAATAGAAAACCATAATTGTATGACTGGAATTTTGCATTTTTAAAAACATTTATTTAGTCACTAAGTGACCGAGTGGTATATTATTTAAACAGTAATCGGAATTTATTTACACACCAGTCGTAATTTCTTTCAATTATGGCTTGAAACATTAGTTTTTTATAATTTATCCATATTTTAGTAAACAAATATTGATATACTTCATGGAAAGAGTAGCATTTGCAGTTAACTTTACATTTTGACCAATAACTCTCCAACAACCACAATCATCCAAAGTGAATTAATAATGAGAGATTAATTAAGGAATTAAAGAATTAAGGAATTAATTAAGGATTAATTAAGGCTATAGAGATGGTAAGTGTGAAGAGTACACATGTAAAGGAAATGATGAGGTGAAGGACAATAAAGAAACAGAAGAGCAGAGAGCTAATGTCATAAAATAAACATATATGTAGTCACTAATTTGATATAATTTATAAAAATTCATCAAAAATATAAATATTATCCAAAACCCAACTTGTATAGTACCATTCTTTTCAGAATGGTGCATAAAATATGTGTATGTAATAAAAAAATTAATATAGTTTTAAATGTTTTAGGGTTATTATGTCAGGAATCAAAAAAGTCCAGGTAACGGAAATAAAATCTCTACTTAAAAGCCTATATATATATATATATATATATATATATATATATATATATATATATATCACATACAATCAAAGTTTTGAAATTTTTTCCCAAGATATACAAAACTTTTTGAATTTAGTGGATTATGTAAAAAAAATTATCAATTTATAAAATTGCTAATAGAAAAAACCAGTTTGTATGAAAGAACTACAAAATAGCTAAAACGTAGGCCTATATATGTAAAGATCTCCCATACAATACATTTTTTGTAATTTTTCCCAAGGTCAACAGTTTTAGATTTAGTTGTCAATAAGATTCTGTAAAAAAAAAATTAACAATTTATCAAATTGCTATTTAGACAAAATCAAGTTTTTATCTGAAAAGTACAAAACAGATAATCGGTTAGGTTAGGTATTTGTGATAAATTGAAGGACTAGGCCTAAAACAAAAATACAAAATAATCGCTTCACTGAAATAAAATTCACTTGAAACAATATAATTCCATATTATAAATTGAATTTACTATATTTATTTTCACTAAAAATAAATGTATTGGACTAATATACTCACGAAAATACACTTACAAAACACAATTGACAATACCACCATAACCGCAAATTGCAAATTAAGCATGTGGAATAACAGGGGGAACTCGATATTTAGGAAGAAATCTATCATAGAAGTAACCGGAAAACGAAGATAAATCTTATACCATTGAAAAGTATAGAATCTCCACTTTAGTTCTTTCATAGATAAATGCCTATATCTCCCTAAGCATGAATGCAACAAGGTTTTCAAAAATACAGATAGAAAGAGGAAGAATTGTTCTGTAAGATAGTGTCCTGTACATCTATTACAGCCTTAAAATTAATACTAATTATAATTGCTTTTAAACACTTTTTATACAACATACATATAAAATCACATAGCTAACACAATTATACATAAACAAAAAACCATCACCATAAAGCAAATAAAGGCTTAGACACAAACACAGTTAAAGCTTTGTTAGTAAACAGCCTCAAAAACCCAAAGCACCAAATGTTTAGATCTACTTAAAATTATTCTGAACTACATTATGTGGAAGTACAGAGCAGAAGATCAGTAACATATTGATAAATTTAGAATAATTTTCTTCACCACCACACAAACCCAGACAACAAATAAAACTTAATAATCACTTCACTTCAAAAATAAAAGACTTCACAATTAAATAGACCATGAAATTTCATATTTATCAAAAATAGACGAAATTCATCAATCACATTTTAGTCACAAACTAAATTTTATTCAAAAAAATTACATTTTATAAATAACTTTTAAAATGCAAACAACTGTCAACATTGGTTATATGACAGAGTCATTCATGCGTACTTGTCTCTATAAACGGGTTGCATTATATCATAAGTATTCGGCCACACTTACTGCACTAAGACTTAGAAAGTTTTCTAAGAGAAATTGGAAACGTTTTAACAACTTTAAAATACACATGGAGAGTAACCACGTAATACAAGTAAAAATTTATTAGTCTAATCAATTACAATCCGTTAAGGTTGGCCTAATATATTGTCAGAATACACTCTTTTACTGGATTAATACTGAAGACAGAGAAAAAGTTCAAATTATTACAATAGTAATAATATAATCAATAGTCATAATAGATATTCTCACGGGGAAAACTCCAATAATAATTATTAAGCGATATGTAAATGATTTTGTTTTTAATTATAGCTCTCTTATTTTTTATAATAAAACACGTTTTAGCATCATAAGATGAAATTAGAAATTGCACAAACCTACAGATAAAATTTAATTGAAAAACAATTTTTTTTTTTTAACTTGAAAATAAACTGCCATTTAAAAATATTCAGACTAACTTTTCTGGTTAACAAAATAGTCCAACGATTTGTAAATTAGAGTGTACCAATTAGAGCAAAATGATATCAAAATAGTCATCTCTATAGAGTATACTATATTATATAAATATAGCCCTACAGTGAATAATAAAAAACAGATCAAAATAGTCATCTCTATAGAGTATATTATAAAATTATATAAATATAGCCCTGGAGTGAATAATAAAAAACAGATCAAAATAGTCATCTCTATAAAGTATACTATATTATATAAATATAGCCCTGCAGTGAATAATAAAAAACAGATCAAAATAGTCATCTCTATAGAGTATATTATAAAATTATATAAATATAGCCCTGGAGTGAATAATAAAAAACAGATCAAAATAGTCATCTCTATAAAGTATACTATATTATATAAATATAGCCCTGCAGTGAATAATAAAAAACAGATCAAAATTGTCATCTCTATACACTATATTATATAAATATAGCCCTACAGTGAATTATAAAAAAAAGATCAAAATAGTCATCTCTATAGAGTATACTATATTATATAAATATAGCCCTGCAGTGAATAATAAAAAACAGATCAAAATAGTCATACCTATATACTATATTATATAAATACAGTATAGCCCTGCAGTGAATAATAAAAATCAGATCAAAATTGTGATCTGTATAGAGTATAGTATATTATATAAATATAGGCCTATAGTGAATAATAAAAAATATTTATAACACATCATCTTCAATCGCACCCCTTCCACAACTTAATTAACAAACTCTTCTATCTGATATAAATATACCCTTATCGCATTTGGGACTCGATCACAGGAACAAAAAAAGTCTTGGTCTTAATCAACTTTCATATTTCAAAAAAATCTACTTGAAGATATCTCAACTTTTTTCACGCCAAATCTCCACTTCTTTCTACTTTTCAATTGATTTTTTCAGACTCTGAAATTTTGGGGTGTAGATTAAAGAAAATGTCCCAGATAACACTAAAAACTAGGTGGTGTTTACCAAATTTGTACAAAATATGACCTGTAGAGTATTTATTGCATGAGGTGACATTTATAAAAATCTTTATTTTAATATTTATTTGTTGTAATTATTTCTGTTCTTTCCCGCCCTATTTCCCCCAATGAATTGAGTTTTCAAATTACGATATTCTTCAGAACAAACCAATAATTAAAAATAACGCAACTAACTTTTTTTTTACAGAATAGAAATAGCATTTTGATCTAGCACAATAAGAATAATTTGGATTGCTGGATTTTTAAGAAGATGGATACACAAATGTCCTTGTGCTGTACTTAGAAACCATACAAAGTATCAAAAGAATCCCACCTGAATTTTTCCGGTGGAAACGAATGAATAATGGGAGGCGTCACCTTCGGTGGAGAGGTAAGGGGGAGTAACTTCTTGTGTATGGGTGAAGTTTTTCCCACGTGTAAAAAGCATCAGTTCGTAGCGGTCAGCCTGTAAGTGAGAAGGATTATTGCACATCTTGTCAGATTTCCATTTTTCATGAAATCAGGTCACTTTCAGCTAAAAGAGTAGTCAAAAATCTCGAGGGACCCCACAGAAGAGAAGAAAGCCTGACATCAGAAACTCTGGATCAGATGGAAGAAAGGAAACGTGTATTTGTCAAGTTCCTGCTTCTTATGCGTTGCACGGAATCATGAAAGAGGGTGAATATCTAAGACAGTAAGTACTATTTGGCAATCAATTGGGCTTGTAGTGAAACACCAACGAAAATTAAATAAAACTATCAACACCACTTTTAATGTTACTGAATACCTGTCATATTTTTTTGGCTTGAGAGATGTGTATGTCTCTGCTATGATGACTACGTCTTGGTTTCTGGGTCATATCCAGAAGCCCATGACAGATCACCAGATATCAGTGTATTTAAATTGCCTTTTGTGAAGTTCAGCATGTCTTTCAAGATTTTCAGATGGAATTGTTTCGGCTTCATTCTTACCAGCTTCAGCAAGAATTTGCTGACAATCATTCCAAGATCAAAACACTGCTAAAATTAACACAAAATCTACTAAACTAGTGCTTATCAGCAACACATCCTCTTTAAGTTTTCGGATTGTAAAACTTAGTTCCTGGATGACCAAAGTAGACACTTAGTTAAAGATTCGATAATTTCAGCTTATTTAATGATGCTGTATAGTGCAGCAGGAGCTTCGCAACAACATTAATAACTCACCAACTCATTCTTCACATCTGATTCAGAATTTCTGTGGTACATGAGGGTCCTTACTCTCCTGATATAGCTCCTTGTAATGTTTTTCTGTTCTTTAAACTGAATAAAACACTGAAATTAACCCGATGTCATGGAAAAGAGAAATTCTAAGAGCATTAAGTACACTCCATCACTCAGAGATTGACTCCCAGTGAATGACTGTCTTAGCTGATGATAAAAAATCACTCGTAAGCACAAAAGTCCTCAAACTTACCACCGGAAGTCATATTCCACGATTGACTTGATTCCATGTTTAAATTTCGGTTCGCATGTGTTTTTAACAAGTATCATAAATTTGTCATTTTAATAGTTACATTTCAGTTTATGTACTTGTGAAAAAGATTGTAATTAATAGTGTATTTCTAGTTTGGGTTTTTGTAACCTATGAATTCTGTGTTCATTTTCTAATCCTAGGTTCTATTTATTGTAGTTTAAACAGTCAGACTTGCTATTAATGATTTAGATACTAAGCACTATTAACAGCATACGTTAGTTACTTCCTTTTAATTTGGAGTTACATTTTCAATCATTTCTTTGTAATTCCAGATTATTAAAGCAAATTTATCTACACTATTTAAAGACTTAAAGTAAAATCAAGAACAATACAATAAATGATATTGGAAAACCAATCCAGCTAAAACTTTTGTAATGCAACACAAATTTACATGCCCCAATTACAAACGAATACCTTTTTCCAGGACAGAACAAGAAGTAGCCTAGATATTTTTTAATAAAATACCTGCATGAACATTTCAAACGCAGAAGAATCTCCTGCAGCTTTCAATGTGGTATCAACATTTCCAATTGTAGTTAAGTTCTTTCCAGAATTTGAATTTAGGTTTTCATTGGATTCCGATTGGATTTCCGAACTAATTACAGTTTGATTATTGCTACCAACTTCGTCAAAATCTTCGTTATCAGAATCTCTAATTTCTTGTGAAATCATAGAAATGTGATCTGATACTTTGGATGCTTCTAAAGCAAATTCTTCATCAAAATCTAAACTATCATAATTAGATTCACTTTCTACACTGTTGCTTTTATTTTCTGTTTGTTCTTGAGAGGGATTTACCACAGTCGATGAGTTTGCTTCAATAATAGATTTATTTTGTAAAACACTAGTGGGTTGTTCTTTGGGTTGTGAAATATAAAAAAAATTCTCTTTAATTTTGTCTTCAAAATTTATAACCTTATGTTCATCTATGGGCAGTGTGATTTTATATGCACTTTCATCGATCTTATCTTTAAAATGAGTGGCTACAGGATTTCCCATAGGTTGTGGAGGACAAGTAAGAATCTCTTCAAAATTGTTTTTAGATTCAATGACTTCAGGCTCTTCAATGTGTGGTGCGAGTTGAGAGGAAATCTCTTCAGATTTTACTTCAAAATTAATTTCAGGTTCGTTAAGAGCATGTATAATATCAGAAGAAATCTCTTCAGGTTTTTTCTCAAAATTGGTGACTTCAAGTTTGAGAAAACACTGTGTGTGTTGAGAGGAAATTTCTTCAGGTTTAGTTTCAAAATGAATGATGTCAGGTTTATTCAGAGACTGTATAAATTCAGAAGGAATTTCTTCAGGTTTTTTCTCAAAATTTGTGATTTCGGGTATTTCTACAGACTGTGTAATTTCAGAAAGAACCTCTTCAGTGTTTTTCTCAAAATTTTTGACTTCAAATTTATCAAGAGACAGTGTAATTTGAGATGATATCTCTTCAAGTTTTCCTTCACAATTTGTGATTTCAATTTTATCAAAGAACGATGTAAGTTGAGATATCCCTTCAGCTTTTTCTTCACAATTTGTGACTTCAGGTTTATCAAGAGAATGTGTAATTTGAAATGATATCTCTTCAGACTTTTCTTTAAAATTTATGGCTGAAGGTTTGCCAAGAGACTGAGAAATTTGAGAAGAAAGTGTTTCAAGTTTTTGCTCAAAATTTATGAAATCAGGCTTGTCTTGGGGCTGTGTAATTTGATTTAGTATCTCTTTAGTTGGCTCCTCAAAATTTGTTACGACAGGTTTGTCAAGGGACTGTGTAATATGTATTTCTTCGGGTTTTTCCTCACAATTTGTGACTTCGCTCTTGTCAAAAGAGTGCGTAATTTGAAAAGGAAATTCTTCAAGTTTGTCTAGAGATTGTGCAATTTGAGAAGAAATCACTTCTGGTTTATGTTCAAAATTTATGATTTTATGTATTTCTGAAGACTGTGTAATTTGATTTAGTATCTCTTTAGGGTGCTCCTCAAAATTTGTTACGACAGGTTTGTCAAGGGACTGTGTAATATGTATTTCTTCGGGTTTTTCCTCACAATTTGTGACTTCGCTCTTGTCAAAAGAGTGCGTAATTTGAAAAGGAAGTTCTTCAAGTTTGTCTAGAGATTGTGCAATTTGAGAAGAAATCACTTCTGGTTTATGTTCAAAATTTATGATTTTATGTATTTCTGAAGACTGTGTAATTTGATTTAGTATCTCTTTAGGGTGCTCCTCAAAATTTGTTACGACAGGTTTGTCAAGGGACTGTGTAATATGTATTTCTTCGGGTTTTTCCTCACAATTTGTGACTTCGCTCTTGTCAAAAGAGTGCGTAATTTGAAAAGGAAATTCTTCAAGTTTGTCTAGAGATTGTGCAATTTGAGAAGAAATCACTTCTGGTTTATGTTCAAAATTTATGATTTTATGTATTTCTGAAGACTGTGTAATTTGATTTAGTATCTCTTTAGGGTGCTCCTCAAAATTTGTTACGACAGGTTTGTCAAGGGACTGTGTAATATGTATTTCTTCGGGTTTTTCCTCACAATTTGTGACTTCGCTCTTGTCAAAAGAGTGCGTAATTTGAAAAGGAAATTCTTCAAGTTTGTCTAGAGATTGTGCAATTTGAGAAGAAATCACTTCTGGTTTATGTTCAAAATTTATGATTTTATGTATTTCTGAAGACTGTGTAATTTGATTTAGTATCTCTTTAGGGTGCTCCTCAAAATTTGTTACGACAGGTTTGTCAAGGGACTGTGTAATATGTATTTCTTCGGGTTTTTCCTCACAATTTGTGACTTCGCTCTTGTCAAAAGAGTGCGTAATTTGAAAAGGAAATTCTTCAAGTTTGTCTAGAGACTGTGCAATTTGAGAAGAAATCACTTCTGGTTTATGTTCAAAATTTATGATTTTATGTATTTCTGAAGACTGTGTAATTTGATTTAGTATCTCTTTAGGGTGCTCCTCAAAATTTGTTACGACAGGTTTGTCAAGGGACTGTGTAATATGTATTTCTTCGGGTTTTTCCTCACAATTTGTGACTTCGCTCTTGTCAAAAGAGTGCGTAATTTGAAAAGGAAGTTCTTCAAGTTTGTCTAGAGATTGTGCAATTTGAGAAGAAATCACTTCTGGTTTATGTTCAAAATTTATGATTTTATGTATTTCTAAAGACTGTGTAATTTGATTTAGTATCTCTTTAGGGTGCTCCTCAAAATTTGTTACGACAGGTTTGTCAAGGGACTGTGTAATATGTATTTCTTCGGGTTTTTCCTCACAATTTGTGACTTCGTTCTTGTCAAAAGAGTGCGTAATTTGAAAAGGAAGTTCTTCAAGTTTGTCTAGAGATTGTGCAATTTGAGAAGAAATCACTTCTGGTTTATGTTCAAAATTTATGATTTTATGTATTTCTAAAGACTGTGTAATTTGATTTAGTATCTCTTTAGGGTGCTCCTCAAAATTTGTTACGACAGGTTTGTCAAGGGACTGTGTAATATGTATTTCTTCGGGTTTTTCCTCACAATTTGTGACTTCGTTCTTGTCAAAAGAGTGCGTAATTTGAAAAGGAAGTTCTTCAAGTTTGTCTAGAGATTGTGCAATTTGAGAAGAAATCACTTCTGGTTTATGTTCAAAATTTATGATTTTATGTATTTCTAAAGACTGTGTAATTTGATTTAGTATCTCTTTAGGGTGCTCCTCAAAATTTGTTACGACAGGTTTGTCAAGGGACTGTGTAATATGTATTTCTTCGGGTTTTTCCTCACAATTTGTGACTTCGTTCTTGTCAAAAGAGTGCGTAATTTGAAAAGGAAGTTCTTCAAGTTTGTCTAGAGATTGTGTAATTTGAGAAGAAATCACTTCAGATTTTTCTTCAAAATTTGTGATTTCAGGCTTATCTGGAGATTGTGTAATTAGAGAATGTATCTCTTTAGGTTTATCCTCAAAATTTGTGACTTCAGTCTTGTCAAGTGACGGTGTAATTTGAGAAGGAAGCTCTTCAGATTTTTCTTCAAAATTTGTGATTTCAGGCTTATGTAGAGATTGTGTAATTAAAGAAGGTATCTCTAAAGGTTTTTCCTCATAATTTGTGACTTCAATCTTGTCAAGTGACTGTGTAATTTGAGAAGGAATGTCTTCCAGATTTCCTTTAAAATTTGTGACTTTAGGTATGTCTAGAGATTGTTTAATTTGAGATGAAATATCTTCAAGTCTGTTTATGGGTTGTGTAGTTACAGAAGTTTCTTCAGGTTTTTCTATTGGCCGAGAGGCTACGGAAGAAATCTCTTCATGTTTTTCTAAGAATTGTACACAAAAAATATCTTCAGATTTTTCTACAAATTGTGTGGTTCCACAAAAAATTTGTTCTGGTTTTTCTATGGTCTGAGTAGTTAAAGAAGAAATTACTTCAGTTTTGTCTAAGCTCTGTATATTTTCAGAAGAAATCTCTTCAGATTTTTGTCTTAGTTGTGAAGTTACAGATATAATCTCTTGAGGTTTTTCTATTGGATGTGAAGACACAGAAGAAATCTCTTTACATTTTTCTATTGATTTTGATGTTACAGAAAATATGTCAACAGGTTTTTCTTCTAAATTTGTAATTTCTAGAGACTGTATAATTTGAGAGGATATCTTGGGTTGTTCATGTTCTTTAATAATTTCAGAATCATTATCTGTTTTTAAAGCATCTTCAATATAACCTTTTAATCCTTCTTCGACAGTGGATACACCAGCTTTTTCACAATTGACATCTATTCCAAATATATCATCATCACTAATACTAACAGATGCATTAAAACTATCATCTAAATTCTTAAAGTCTTCTTTTAAATTTATTGAAAATACATTGAGATTATTTTTATTCCCTACTTTAGGAGTTGCTACATGTAAATTACAGAGTTCTTCAGTTAAGATACTTACATCAACATCATTGGAGGAAGTGATTGTGTTTTCTGTATTATAGGATTTATCAATTACAGACTGAGCGCATTCAGTTTCATCAAGTGGCTGTGTAGTTTGAAAAGATATTTCTTCAAATTTGTATATAGGTTGAGTGGTTCGAGAAGAAATCTCTTCAAAATTTTCTATGTGCCGAGTGGTTTGAGAAAATGTCTCTTCAGGATTTGTTTGTGTGGTTACAGAAGAAATTAATTCAGAATTTTCTTCTAAATGGGTGATATCAGATTTTTCTACAGAAGGTAAAATTAGAGTAGAAATGTCTTTAAGTTCATCATTTTCCTGATTTTTTTCTGATGAACTATCTTTTTTCAAAGAATTTTCAAAATATTCTTTTAAATCTTCTTCAACTACGAATCCACCAGAGTTTACACAACTGACATCAATTCTAAAAGAGTCATTACTAGTATCAAAGCTGTCGTCTAAATTCTTGAATTCTTCGTTTAAATTTGTTGAAAATGCATTGAAATTATTTTTATTCTCTACTTTAGGAGTTGCTAAATGTAAATTACAGAGTTCATCTGCTAAGATGCTTAAATCTGAATTTCCCGGTAAAAAGTTATTTATGTTTTCCGTGCTACAGAATTCATCATCTGATGTGGAATTTTCTTGTGGTACAAGAACAGAACTTTTAGCTGGAGTTTTCTCAGACAACTGACTACTATCTTCGGTTATATGAGTTAAAATAACTGGAATAACCTGGTGATTTACAGAAGACTTGGTCAAGAACTGATCATCTTTCTCACTGATACTCTCAAACTCAGCTGTATCGGTATCTGTGGTAAAAGTTCAGAAAAATATTATTAATTAAAATATTAAATAATTTTAATTCAGATATTTTTAATTATGTTAATTAATACTACAATATAAATAAATCGCTGAATGGACTAAAGAACATTCCAATAAGTGAATATCAACAATGTTTTTGAAACAATTAGAAGTGCATTGCAGTCAATGGTAATTACTTTGAAGGTAACCAAAATTTGGTGTAAAAATATTGAAAAATAAAGGAGTTATGACCAAATTCCCTTTTTTATGGGTCCCCCATCGTATACTGTAAGAATAATACAATATGATTTGACCTATATATGAGCACATTATAAAACAAAATATGGGTACCCCTGATAGACATATATTTCACTGACTTTTCAAGGTTTTCCTAAACATTATAAAATTTCTTGACCTTTATTGCATATAAAAAGGACATGAATCATGTCAATTTATATTATTTATTTAAATGTATTATTAATGGTAACATGTGCAAGCCTACTTATTTTTTGTAGGACAGCCCTAGAGAGGCATAAAACACAAAATGAAATGTCTATTGAAATCTACAGAAACAGTTGTTACTTATTTATAACAATTAAATTGATATACTTAGCAAAGTATAATTAAACTTAAAAAATCAACCTTAATAATAGAAAGTTTTAGACATCAACATATTATTAGAATAACCCCTAAATGTATTTCATTTTTTTACATAATTTTGTGACTTTTCCCTCATTTTACAGACTAAAGAAATTCTATAACTTATCCTAATTTCCCAGTCTGTGGCCATCATTATTTTTACTCTGTTTATCAGAAACAATCCTCGTTTATGGTAAATCTCCCTTAAATGCTCACCTGAGTCAACAGACCGGGCCTGTCCGTTACTTGAAGTATAACTGCAGTCAGAAAAAGAATGTCTACCAGTATTATCAGGTACACTTTTAGCACTGTAAAAATAACAAATAATAACAAAAGAATTTAGATTTAAATGGAAAACGATATAAAATAACGAACTAAATATAAATTTAAAGAAATAAATAAAACTAGCTAAAAATAAATATATTTTTCAAAATCCCAGTTTATCAAGAATTTGATGTTTCAACTGTTATATCATTTTTGGTATTCAAATAAAAGTTTTGTTCAAAATATATCCACATAAATTTAGCCTGAGGAAACAAATGACGTAACAGAGGTGACCTCTGGTAAAAAATCAGTCGCTAGCAATCGACAATTGTGAGAAAGTGCAGCATCCAGTAACATTTTTATTTTCCACAAAATCATATCAATGGCATTTTTAACATGGAAAACAACCAGAACTCGAAGAAATCATCTCGAGAAAGTAAAGAGCCTAATGTAATACAGAAGTGCAATGTATGATGGAAAAAAAACTTAATAAGATGCGAGGAATGAGATTGTGTGTTGTAATGATGTAACTGATGGGTCTTATATATTACAGTATTAAAAAAAAAAGTGGTTAAGGACCACCAGATAGTACTCTTTATAAATTTTCTGCCCTAGTAATATTATACTGGTGATGCAAGACTCCATGAGAAAGAAAACAATCAACACCACTTTGACATTAATACTCACCTGCCATGTTCCTTGTCTCAGAGATGTTGAATGTATTTGTACTGTGACACTGTGACAACTGCAACGGTTTGTGGGTCATACCCGTAAACTCACCACTCATAAACAATTATCACAGCTTACAGAAAATCTAGGTCACTTTTGCAAAATTGAAATTGTCCTTAACATCTTAAAGAACTTCCAGATGGAGTTACTTCTACACTATCATAGAGATTCATTTTCTGCTAATACCCTCCACAAGGACAAATGCTTGCTTAACTGGACCATACCTAACCATTGCTTATCCCCACCTCATCCACAAGTACATGGACAGTGACACAACAATCCAGAATAAGTTACAGAGTAGCCTTCTTATATTTTGACTTGTCGAGATCCTACCGGCATGATAATTACTCTCTAACAAAGTATGGCTATCTTTGAAATGGTTTCCTTAAATTATATAATATCTATATGTCATAAACACCAAAAACCTGCTGAATCTTCCGATAGGTTTCCATTTGATGTACACTGATTTAGTATCACATTAAGGCGGTAAACCTTCTCACTAAGCACAACTTATTCAAAAAATGTTCATTGTTATTCGTTCTGTCCTGTCAATCATTTCAATACAAAATTTAAGTCATCTTTCCTTATTCCTATCAAATATGGCCCATAATCAGTATTTGTTATACTTGTAAACAAAACTGGAAGTTTTATTGAATTTTTGCTGAAATATTCAATTCATTACAGTTTATAAAAAAAATTAACTAATTTGTGAATGCCCTGTAGAGTAGAATGGGGCAAATTACACGGCTGGTAAAAGTATGCAATGAGGATGTTACACGTTTAGCAGTTGAAAATATTAAATGTTGGTTGCAAGAAGTGTCAAGGAAGTTTCATGGTTTTACTACATTCCATGCTTTTAATAATGAGGTAAACATTGAATTTACGTATTTTTATATAATATTTTGCTATTTATAAATTAATATTATGGCCATATATACATTTGAATAAAATTTTTAAGTTATATATTAGTTTCAAGCATATACATTGCTATTTATAAAAACCCCATTAGTTTTTAATTCACACTAACATATAGCAGCACTGATCAAACAATTAAAAATTTTGTGCTGGTGCAAAAATATGCACACTACATAAAGGCTTATGGTTCAGTCTTTGACGACTAAAAGCAATACAGTTTTAGAAGCAGAGAACTTGAATCCTGTCAATCTTGCAGTGAATTTATTAAAAGTTGAAGGGCTCTTTTGGCGGTTACCATACCTCAAGTAGCCACATATATAGCAGCCACAGCAAACAGGGTCATGCTTAGCACACCACCCTGAGGGACACCATTCTCTAAGTGATAACGATCAGACAACATAGTTCCAATATACACCCTGAAATATCTGTTGCTAAGGAAGTTCTTTATAAATGGTAATCCATTTATACCCCATGATTTAAAAGTATTCAGAATACCTCTTTGCCATATCATAGGCTTTTTCCAGATCAAAAAACAGACTGCAATCAATGTCTGATGCAATAAAAAGGTATTTTGTATGCAGACTGTAAAGAAACAAGCTGATGAGTAGATGAACGACCCCGGTAAAGGCACATTGTTCATTACAAAGCTGCCGATTAATCTCAAGGTACCAAATGATGTGCCGAACTACCATTCTCTCTACTAGCTTGCAGAGCACACTAGTAAGAGAAATGGGACGGTAACTTCCTGGCTCATTTTTTTTTTTTACCTGGTTTTAGAAGAGGTATTACTGTAGCCTCCATTCAAAGCATCGGGAAAACTTTGCTCTTTGAATATACGATTGCTCCAGCCACCCCAAAGATGAAAGGTGTTTTATTATAGAATAAACGATGCTGTCAGGGGCTGGAGCGGAATCACGCCCTGACAACATAGCAGACTCTAATTCCTGCAAGTAAAATGGGGTATTAAATGGTGATTCATTCGACAGACCTACTTAAAAGTTATTGCATCTTGAGAAATTTTATAGAAACGAAACGCATCTCTGTAAATAGTAGTTGAAGAAAAGTTAACGAATGATGAGCCCAAAACATTAGTTATCAGTAGTCAAAGCTCCATCCCCCTGCTTAAGTCCCAATAAGGGTGCAGAGGGAGGAGGACCACAAACAGAATGCAATTTCTTCTACACCGTTGACAGCTTTAGCTCGTAAAATTTTATACCTTTTGACGTTTTCACAAATAGGTCTGCGATTAAACTTCCTTAGCACCTTGGGTACGATGTAAACGGAAAGTGTCACTACATTCGTCGTTCCACTACGGAACTGGTGGACGTAATGGTCTTGTTGACATTTTTGGTATGTTGTTGTCCGCTGCTGTAAAAGTGCTCCCGTAAAAGACTGTACTACATCATTCATAGGAAAGTTATTATTATAAATAAGTGATACAAATTCATTAAGTGAAACTTTCCCATTTTGCTTTGCGAAAAGTCCATCTGTGAAGACAATCATTACAGTGCGAGAAGTCACAAAATGTAAACTTCACAGGAGCGTGATCATTACTGTATGTGTCAGTTAGAATGGACCACTCAAATTTAGTGGCAAGACTAGGGCTATAAAATGAAAAGTCGACAGCTGTCCAACCATTTGTAGAAGCCGCTAGATGAGTTGGTGACCCATCATGAGCAGAATCAAAACCAAATTGGATTGAATCCTGTCAATGTGGGTGGTTCCCTCTAGGACTGCAGGTGTTTGATTCCCAAGTATAGTGTTTGAGCACAAACTTAATATTAGGTGGCAAGTACAAACAACAAATTGTTATTTTATATAGTGTAGTGATCGTTATTGCTACTGCTTGCAATGAAGTCCTAAGGTTCACAGATGTACCACAGATGGAGTTGTGGGCGAGTATTGCAACTCCTCCTATAGCTCTATCTTGTAATATACAGATTTTTAATTTTTGAATATGAGATGGAAAGTCGCGGTAAAATAGATAAATGCTGTCAATGGTTAAAATGAAAACAGAAGTTGGTAACTGTTTTTAGAATGATGAAGTAAATCAAAACAAATTTCCAAAAGATGTATTATATGTATAGAAATGTCTATTTTTAAGATGAACTTAATATTTGTGTGAAATTGTGTTTATATGAGGTGAAAAGACTTGTTACTTAGTGGTTCTGGGTTTGAGCCTATAATCACATGATTATGATGGATATCTGGAACTGCAAGCGTGCGTGGAGTCAGTTGGAAGGCAGCGTTTGAAATAATCACATGTATTTTAGATTAGTGAACAAAATAATTTGAGGACAATGGAATTTGTACTGAAGTGATTTTTCTAGAATAAACAATGTAAAATACTATTAATTTAAAGTCATTAATATTAGAGTCAGTTACAGGGTAGCGTTCAAGATGGACAGACGTATTTTAGGTTAGAGAAAGAATTAGTCCGAGGACAATGTGCTTAGTAATAGAAACGCTTTCAAAAGTGAAAAATGAGAAGTATCAAATAAATTATAACATTGTATGTTATTTTGAGAGTCATTTCCAAATCCCAGAACTCTGAGGCCCAGAGTATCATCTTTAACCAGACTGGATAGGCCCACAACTGGAAAGGGAGGATCCAACACTTCCTGACCAAGGATCGAAGTGGCTGGCTACTGAACAGAAACTATGCATACATTATCAGCAGAGCAAGCTCACGTCAGCTTACCAGATTCAAAAGTTCTCACGCTTTGGTTACTTAAACACTCCCAGACGCGCTACGGATCTCCACGGTCAAAAAACTAATCCCTATATATATAAATGTAGATTGTTTACGTATCCCCTGCAACACACTCAACTTACCTAACTAAGCTTTGTCGTGTTGGCAGAAAAGAGACACTTTTTCAAAAATTCACAAAATTGAAAAAGATTCTTCCAGACCACTGGAAGTATGGGCAATTATCGACAAGTCGATCCTCTCTGGCCTGGTCTGGACGTCTCTCTTCATTAAACCCAGCAGCCCAGGTTTAATGGAAATTCCCCCCCCCATTAAATTAGTTATTTTTTTTAATCTCTTCCAGCTATTGTATTTATTTTATTTCGTTTTGCTCCGGCCTAGCTCCACATTTACTTATCCCTTATCTTAACAATTCAAAATCTCTGGAGCGTAGGTTTTTTGTCTCCGGATCTGTAAAAATTGTATACTGGAATTTGGACACATTTTATCACTAATAAAATATAGTACCATGGAATTATTGCCTCTGAAAAAGAACACCTCAATTTAGAATGATTTCCCACTGTTTTTCTATAAAGGATGACAATTAATAAAATATATGTTGTGAACAAAATTAAAATTTTATTTCCTGCAATTTCTTATGTTTCCAACAAACTTTACAATTTCAATAAAATGTTTCTGACTGTTACACTTGTAACGATTGTTCCCTTACAATATAAACAAAACTCCAAACACTTTAATATTAAACAAAATTCATTTTTAAAATTTACTCAAAACTAAAATTAACTCTTAACCTATAGCAGAGCAAGAGGCATTAAATCTAAGCAAAATTTAACAAAATTATTATGTGCTCAACTCAGAAATTCTCAGATAATTTTTAAAACTCGCGTGGGGTGTTATTTTAAACAAACAAGTTGTAGACTCCAAACCTTTGTTAAGCGATGCCCTAGAATTCCTCGCCGTCCGCTGAAGAAACTTCGTTTTCCGGGAGACTTTGCCGTCGCCTGGAATCCGCCGATTCTGCTTGCTAACCTTGGATATGATGTGGAATGATGCTGCTCACTTCACTTTAAAAATATATTTTCCTTCCAGGAAACTTCTTTCCAGTCACTTTAAATTCGTTTTATTTTTAATTTATTTATTTTTTAAATTTTATTAATATTTTTTTTTGAAAAATTTGATACACTGGATATGATTATCGCAATTATATTGATTACAATAAATTTCCGGTTCCCGACACTCACTTGTCGAACCGATTTTAATATAAAGTTTTCAACTGGTATTAATTCAAAGATTTTCCCGCGAAGACACTGTCTTGGTTTAACGATGGGTTTTACAAATAATTAATGCCAAAATCAAATTTCCTGGCAGAGTTTCACCTTACACTTCAAATCTTCATTTTAATTGAGAGCCCTGGATAACGTTGCTACCCAGTTTTATAAAAAAAAATTCCCTTTCGTACCATCCCTTTGGTACCAATTTCTTACTCTTTCTTCATAACGGTCAGTTGTACGATCCTCCTGGATTTTCCTCGCTTCGGCTTCATCCTAGGGGTATGTACGGAAACATATATTTATTTAAGTTTTTTATAATTGTTTTTTCGTCATTTTCTTAGTTAACCCTTTGAAGAGTACAGGGAAATACCGATTAACGAGTACGGCCGTTCTTGAACGTTCTCTGTGCTGTTTGCGTAAATGAGTATAGACGTTCCGGAACATTTTAGGTTACGTCTGAGCAATAAAAGTATTTATCATAAAACAAATTAGTCATGGCTTATTGTGTTGTCACAATTCAACAAGAAATAGTACTAAGAACACATGAAATCGGGTTTTTCACAATTGTAAGGCAGGACAACTCCAGGGGGCGTGGTTTCAGGAGAATTCACCATGCGTATTGATTGACGCGTAAATGTAGGCGATGGCATCGTCTTCTCCGCGGTTGTTTCCCCCCTACACACACCTGTGCCTATGTTCCTTGTCTAGTATAAGTGATTTGTATCATTATATTATGTTACGTATATTATACATCAAACATGAAAAATTAAACACTACAAAGCTTTTTTACAGATTCCCCTCTGTCTAGTCTTTTGACACATTTAGCCGAGTCTCAAACGAAACCAACACACGCTTCCAAGAAAATTGAAAAGAAATGTTATATTTTCCATAATGTAGGCTATACTAAATTGATTCGTGGAAAAAAAGCGGCCCATCAAACGTTTTTGTCTGTGTATGTCTGCTATACCGACGGGTGACAATGCCACGGTGTTTTTATGCCGCCGACAATGGGATACCGCTATCAGCAAACGAAACCAACACACGCTTCCAAGAAAACTGAAACGAAATGTTATATTTTCCATTATGTAGGCTATACTAAATTGATTCGTAGAAAAAAAGCGGCCCAGCAAACGTTTTTGTCTGTGTATGTCTGCTATACCGACGGGTGACAATGATTTTTCAGTGCAAATTTTTTTTAAAGTACATTTATCAGTGTAAATTTTTATTCTTACAAGTTTTTAACACAATATTATTATATTATTATACATTTGTAACCAATAAAACAACTATTTAAAATTTTTTTTTTCTTACTCCTTGACAACAATTTTCTTTGTAAATACTTACTAACCAGCTGTTGGCTATTTGGGACGTTCAGGAACGGCCGCACTCGTCAAAGGGTTAATATTTATTAATTTTGATATAATTAATTCTTGCAACTTTCCTAGATCATTTTATTTTAGTTGGCAGCAGTCCATCTTTCCCCCGTCTCGGCCTGCGTATCGGCGATGCGCAACGCGTAGAAGTTTCCAGAACATCAGGTCAATTCTCCATTGTTTACAGACTTTTCCCCATAACTTTTTTCCTATGGGAAAACTTCAATTCTTGACGCCATATTTGGATTCTTCTCGCTCTTTCTCGTCGATCAACCTTTGTCCCAAAATCGTAGGCCTTTTATTTCTCGTACTATTCGTCACCTTACGATATCGTAAATTTTCAGAATTTTCTTTCCACACCTCTTTCTTGAGTTTTTATTCTCCCAATCTAGTCTTTTATTCACAAAAAGTTCCTAGCCGCAACCTCGGAGAAGCAGATTATAGTAATGTGAATTCGGATTACGAAACAGCAAGTTCATTTCCAAAGAAATTGTATCTGAAAAAAAGCTATTTGCCAGAACAAATTTTCAATGCAGATGAAACAGGGTTGGTTTGGAAGAGGATGCCTTCTTGGACATTCCTAGCGAAAGAACAAAGTCGGTTCCAGGTTTCAAAACAGTAAAGGATCGATTAACTATCATATTTTGTTGCAATGCTAGTGGATACATGCTAAAACCAATGATTGTTTATAAATCATTAAATCCAAGAGCATTTAAAGTGAAAGATAAAAACCACCTACCAGTTTTATGGAAAGCAAATAAAAAAGTGTGGGTAACAGCAGCTCTTCATTGAGTGGTTTTTTTTTTTTTTTATAAAAGAAGTCAAACTTTATTTGAAAACAAACTCCTTACTCATTAGCCTAGCCTTTTTCGGAAACTTTGCTTGACCCTAATCTTGCAATTAAAATGGCTGATTTTGTACATTATTAGAAAAATATAAATAACTTTTGATTCGTACCGGTAATTGTGATTTTAGTTCTGTTTTCACCATTTTATTCTAAATTAAATTCTCTCTATAACAAATATAAGTTACGTACAATAACGATTTTCTATTTTTTTATTTACGAACCACAGCACAACGTAAGTATTCACTAAAACAGTAAACAAAACAAATGTTTATAACCTAAGCAGAACACAGAAGTCATCTGTTTATTTGATACGTTGCTTACAAGTGTTGCCAACATCAAGTAATCTAAATATTCTAAAAGTATAATAACGATATCGTATTATAAACTAAATCTAGCTTATACCACACGCGTCGTAAGGTTTCACTGGGACTGTGCGTGAACACTGCTCATAAAAAGTGCAATTTAATTACATTTTAATCGTAATTTTCACAATAAAATGCAAAGAAACCATTCTCAGTGGACGCTGCTGTCATCTAACACATTTATTCGAAACTATGTCAAACCAGTCAAACCTACGCTTAATAAAGAATGTTGTTTTCTGGGACACGGAGAAGTTCCGTATGTGTATTAGTGGGCCGCTCGGGGACTATACGGAACAGTTCCGTATGTCTAGGCCAATGGGTTAAAGCTCTATTTGTTATAGTCAATGCACCTGAACAACCACAGGAAATACAATCTTCGCATCCTAATCTAGATGTGTTATTTCTGCCACCAAACACGGCCGCTTTGCTTTAGCCAGTGGATCTAGATATTATCGCATCATTCAAGCATTATTATCTGCGAAGAACTTTAAGTGGATTATTAGAAAAAATGGAGAATGATAAATCGTTAACAATAAGTCAATGCTGGAAAAATTATAACATTTTCATATGCATTGCTAACATTAAAGAATCTGTGGATGAAATTAAACATTCGACGATCAATTCTTGCTGGCAGAAACTATGGCAAGATGCTGTATTGAAAGACATCGCTCCGGCTACTGATGAAATTGTAATTGATATTGTTTCAATGGCACATGAAATTGAAGGCGAAGGGATTACCGAAATTGAAACGTCAGACATTTAACAGCTACTGCAATGTGAAAATGAAGAACTTGCAGAAAAGATCTAGAAGAGCTGATAACGGAGCCTTTATCCAATTATCAGGAAGAGGATTTAAAAAATGAAAAAGAAAAGTTACATCTGATTTAAATTTAAAATCCGTGAATGAAATTTTCGTTTTAGCAAAGCAGCTAGCTACAAAAGTTTCAGATATAGATCTTTCTGTAAAACGGTCAACTATTTATAGACGAGAGCTTCAAATTGCATTAGCAACGTACATTGAAGTGCATAAAGAACTTGAAAAAAATAAAAAACACACTAAAATAACAAGTTTTCTTAAAAAATAAGAAAACTTCTTTTACAAAATATTTCTTTTTAAAGTTATGTAAAAATTTGTTTAACAAAATGTTTTTAAGGTCTTGGATTTAGTTGATTTTACAAAAACAACGATTATACAGGTATACGTTGTAAGTAAGAGATGTTAAATTATTTTCATCCTTCCTCACTTAGCAATATTCATACCCCATTTTTCCTATAAATGTTTGATAACGCTATTCGAAATTTTGTTTTCACAGCAAGGTCACAGAACATAACCCTTATTTAGCTTACTTGCGACTCATATTAGATAATAAAAACGAAGCCTGTGAAAATATCAGTGTTTTCCAGATATCTTTTAAACTATTGGCTCTACAACAAAATAGAAACACTAAAGATTAAAAGCTTTTATACATTTTCTTCCTAAAATCAATCGTATTTATCTAACAATGCCGAGTGTATGTAGCAACAGGTATATTAATGTAACTTGTCCGCACTACTATTGAGTTTTACTTCTAGGCACGCTTTGATTATGCATTTTAATCAAGCTGTCTTTTTTGCCTCTTAAGTTTGTCATTTTTACTTCACTTCACATAAAACCTAGACAGAATTAATATTACACATAGGTTCAATTTTTCCATCATTCCTCTCGATACATGCCATATCCCGAGTAAATGATCAATTATTCATTTAAATAAGTAGCTAACAATAAACATAAATCTCCTGTACCGATTGGGTATTATTTGAAGCTGTTTTTAAACAGATGAATTCTTTCAGGTAGACCAACAATGTTTACAAAAGAGCAGAAAGGAAATGCTTCAACTTATCTCTGATGTACCTACTTACCACCCAGTCATAAAATCTTATAAACAATAACTCTTTTTATTTAATCAATTCTAATGTTTTATAAAGGATATAATTTATCATAAAAATTCTGTTCAAAACATTTTCTATGTTTGAACTTATAGTTTAAGCACAGATTTCAGTTGCATTTTTCTAATTATGCATGAAACCAATTATGCATGAAATTTAAATCTTACAAAACATTTAAAGGAAGGTATTAAGGAAAAGAGAACACTAATATACCTATCTGTTGTTATCCAAAGCCATCTTTATTAGATGGTTATAAATGGTGTTAGGAATTTTTTTTTTTTTACCTCAAACAATCTTAAGATAATATACTGCAAAAAATGGATATAGATTTTTTACATTATATTTTGAATGACAGAATAAGGATACATTAAATGCTTATTAATAGCTCATAATAATTCATTAAGCTTATTATACGCCTTTCATTTCACCATTATTTATTAGTAATTGTTCTCTCTTTCACTTTTCATTTAGACAGTTTATTATGATATAATATACTAACTTAAATGAACCCGATGACTATACAAGTTTGGGGGAGGAAGAGTAATTTATCAAATATAAAATTAAACCAGAGCGCAAAATCTTAGTTATGCAATCTTAGAATGTCAGCTCGTATAAACTATTGTCCTTCGTAAAAACTCCATGACATGAAAGAAATGGTGTAAAACACAACAACAAAGCAACAAACAGCTACATTCACTCATGTGCGCCCAGTTCAATTAAGTGAAAACATTTCCACAATGCTGCCAATTTCTTAATTTCCATATTTAAATTAAAATATTATTTTTCTTCTTAGAGCAAAAAACCAGCAAAAGTGCAACGAGCAAAAATTGCTCATAAACGAAATACTATGGCTAAATATAAACAAATATTAAGTCAAAAATCTTGACTTGTGAGATGTTTTAAAATTAAACATTCAGTTTCATTATTGTAGGTCATACTTCACTGAAGGTGGTGAAATTGTTGTTGAAACTCATTTGAGTTAATAAACACATTATTTGTAAGAAATTGTGTTCGTTTTATTTTAATTTTACAAACTAAATAAGACTGCAAGATATGAATAAATTGTGTGCAACCCTTAACCCAAGTGCTAAACCCTTGTCCCCTATTATAGATGTATATAACTAACCTAGAAGGTGATTCCTTGTTGGTATTCTCCTTAGAGCTGTTTTCAGAAGAAGTTAGGGCTGTTGTGCCCCCACCACCTCCACTCTGAAACACAAAGAAAAATCAAATTTGTTAATTTATTGAGTGCTCTCATAAATATTAGAAAATCGTTTAATTATGTAAACCATATTGTAAAGATTATGATCTGCCGGTATAAGGAGTTAAATACATAACTGCTTTGTAAGCTACCACAGTAATAAAATTCAAAGGACTATTCTATGTAATCCAGTAGATGGTACATTAGGAAGTACCAGGGTTGAAACATGTTGTACTCCAAGGGTCACTAAATGGTGCTATCCTATTTATTGAATATTATCAATATTATGTTTGAGACTATGAGACTATTAAACCGGTTGTGAATATTAAAAAACATCTCATAAGAGTAATATCCTTAAAAATAAAATGGACCCATCACTAAAATACTCTCTCTGACATCTGAAATACTCCCTCTTGAATATTTGTAAATGTACATACAGATTTCTACAGAACAAGAGAAGCACTAAATAATTATTATAGATCTCAAAAATAACAATACAAAAATCGTTAATATGTTTCCCAAAATAAAATTAACAGCTTTCAAAATTTAAATCTTTTCACAAGGGCTACTAAATTGTTCAAAGGAAATTCAGCTAGTTTATTTCTCAAGAAAATTTTTAAATGGTTATTTTAGATAAATGATATTGAATATTTTCGTTAATAATATAATAGAATTTTATTTTATAATTAAAATTATGTGAGTAAAGAAACACTTTCCTGTTGACTTGAAACATAGACTGTTTTTATTGGTTTGGATTAATCTTTCATTTATAAATTGTCTATGTTATAATGTGTATGGTTAATTGTACTGTATATGTAATTAATATATAAAAGAAGAGAATATCTAATCAGTATGGTCAATGTAATTCTTATCTATACATATCTTATCTTATATATTGTTTGTATATATATTATGTTACAAGAAAAAAAATTTAAGTTTTCTTTCGGTTGTTGAATGTCATGTCAAATGGTTTTTCTTCTTTTTTAAATCAATGAGGCAGTGAAAATAAAAGATGGTAAATACTAATTAGAATTTTTATTGTAGGTTACAATAATTTCCACAATTACAATTAAATGTCATTGTAAATAATTAGAATAAATTAACATATGTACTGATAATACAAGATTTACAAAACCGACTACTGAAAAAGCCCAGCTCCAGCAGACCCTTGTGCCACAAGTACATTACTTTTATAAATGAGATAAAAACATTATCCCAACAACCAATACTTAAATTTATTCTCTAAGTTTACACATTTATTTTTACAAAAATATTTGAAGTGAGTGCCCTATGCAACAATGTATTTTTGTGCACAAGTAATCATATTGAGGAACACCAAACACAAAACAGTACAGTTCATAAATTTAATAATAACACTATGATTACTCCCTCTTAGTTCATCCAAAGTAAGGGAATTTGTTTTATAACCTATATTCTTCAAGAAGTTCTACAGTTGTGCACAAGTAATCATGTTGAGGAACACCAAACACAAAACAGTACAGTTCATAAATTTAATAATAACACTATGAATACTCCCTCTTAGTTCATCCAAAGTAAGGGAATTTGTTTTATAACCTATATTCTTCAAGAAGTTCCACAGTTAAAAATCACATATAATCAAATTTGGGGAATATGTTAGCCACAGATCTGTACTGACTATTCAGTCTTCTGTAAAACTCTTGTACGTGTGAAATGAAAATATATGATATGTCACTCCATTTTAGGCACTCATTTAACATACTCGCACTCACCATCAATCCCTTGAATTCTTTGAAAACTGTAAAGCATTCTTCTGTAAGTAGCGTCAAAAATACTGGCCTCATGATATGATTA
Organism: Aphrophora alni; assembly: GCA_963513935.1. NCBI lineage: Eukaryota > Metazoa > Arthropoda > Insecta > Hemiptera > Aphrophoridae > Aphrophora > Aphrophora alni. The sequence continues at coordinate 87,823,972 of OY740768.1, forward strand.
TTAGAAATAACACCATACACAGATTAAAATGCCACCACATTTGATGGGTATGGAAATAGAACCATGCTTTCATCAGTTTTAAAATACAGTATTGGGTATTTTATGACTATCACAGATTTTATTGAGAAGTCAGTTACAGTAATTAATACATTTTTAATTTGTTAACTTCCTTCAGTTGTTACAGAAATTTTACATGTCTTTCATAAAATTTTCCAAAACATTTCATCATATCTCAAATTTAAATAATAATTTTCAGCATCATGTGTACCTACTTTACACAACTTTTTCAGAGTTGTGGAAATATTGTTTTGAATATTGATTGGTTACAGCCTTGTGAGTCCTTACAGAAGGTGGATTATTCCATTTTGTGTTTTGTCATAGATGCTGTAGTATACTATTTTTTAACCATATCTTGAATGCTACTTTTTGCTGGAATCCTTGCATTAGAAAACTTTTCAGCAAATATTTCCCTAGTTTTCTATAAGTATCCTGGATGAACGTATTCTTGTAATCTTTACTTGTTCTTGTAATAAGGCATTTTGGGATAAGACAACAATAACACACTGTAGACTAATGGACCATTATCAACTTCAACAGACAAAAATAGAAAGAAATAGTAACAGGAAAAAAACTAATAGTAGCACTATAGTCTAGGAAGATTACACAACCAAGAATGTGGCTGAATCTGTAGCAAATTATAAGATCCTCACCATGCATAAACATTTCAATAATTATAAATACATCAACTGTATATATTGGATTGTGAATATACTATAACAAATTACACTTTGCCACCTTTAGGATTTTAACTTTTTCTTTAATTGTAAATTAAGTTTAAAATCATTTAAAATAAAAACCAATTATTGTCCAAATCTGATGCACTTAATACTTATACAATTAACGTCTAAACCTACTACTTATTCTAAGTACATCGTTAAATATAAATTTACTAATTTTACAATGTCTTAACCTAAAATAAAGAAATAAGAGTGCATCAGAATTATTACTTTTAAATTTTTTACTTTTAATTATTTTTATAAAATGCTCCGGCTAACTGAAATGTATCATTTTATTTATTTTCTCTTTACGGATTCGTTAGGTTCTTTCGTGACTATAATTTACATATAAAATAGAATTTGGTGGTAGTTTATTTAATTGAGATTGTCCATTAATTTGTACTTATCGGCTTGGAAGTTTTATCACAGCTCCAATGTTCCTGGTTCCTTGCCCGTGGTTCCCGTGTAGACTGCCAGTAGATGGATCGATTTGCCTTAATCTTTTCGACGAATCTTCTTTTCTTCTTACACTTGTATTCTCACACACTTTTGTGACGACGATTACTTTTAATTTATTGTATGAATATTCCTGTTCAAACAATTTTATAACAACGCTAATTTCTCACACACTTTTATGATGACGACTCTTTTAAACTTATAAACGACGATTATCTTTTAACTATTCTTCGGAGATTATTATTAAATACTTATACAAAAAAACGACGCAGTTACTATTTAATTTTGACGGTTGATTTCGACTAAATCTTTCACAACGATCTTCTTTTCTACTAAGGAAACACTTGCTCCGGAACTCCCTCCTTCAATCAGTTAACAACCAAAAAGAACCTCGTGGCTTCTCTTCCACCCCTATTTATAATGTCTATTTTCAAAAGCTTTCTTCCGATCCTCTTCCTTCATTGGCTTATTTTAAATCTTTTATGTTATTTCAGGACTGATGCAATTCCTTTCATTGGTCCTTTTCAAACATTTTTGGTTGAAGGCATTGACTTCTGGAATGGTTTATTTGACTCCTTGAGATCCATGACTGATGTTAGAATAGTTTTTCTAGCTGTCAACCCTTTCAACTCTACAATTTATGGCCTGCCGAGCACTGACCTTTTGGGAGCCCTCTATTTCGTTACAATACATATGTTTCTTTCTATATTTATTTTACAGGATTTTATTTTATATTTCAATTATCAATTTGATTTTTTATTTATTGTTTCTATTTACTAATATTGTTTTGTTTATTTCTTTATCTTTTTGTTTTTTGTTCCTTTTTACGATTTTAATATGAACACGTATGTTGTGTATATTTGTGTGTGTTATTTTTTGTAATGTTACTTTTAGTAGATTTATTTACTTAAATTTTTTTTATTTTTTAGTTTATTTTGTCTGTTATTTTAATCTGGTTTTAAATGTTTTTATTTATTTTACTTCCTTAAATGTTTTGAGTGTGTGTGATTTTTATATTTTTCTTGTCTATAGTATTTATTCATGTTTTTATTTATTATTTTCCACCTTTTTTTTTTTTCTTCTTGTTTTGTTGTTATTTCTCAGGATTTATTATTGTTGTTATTGTTTATGTTATTGTTTTTATTATTTTTATTAATTTGCATGACGTTTCCTTTTTTAAATTTAATATACGTGTATTTTTTGTAGGTATATTTCTTTCTATGTTAGTTTTAGATTAGGCCTACATAATATTATGAGTTTGTGGTATTTTTTTTGAGGGGGAGGGGGTATTACCAGATCTGTTTTTGTTTTAGTTTTTGATTGTGTATTATTTATTTATTTAATTCTGATTATTGGTTGCATATGTTACATTATATTAATCTTTTGGCATTGTACCATAGAATATATTGTAATGGCATTAGACTTGGGGGTGTGATCAAGTTGCTTGGTTTTGTTATGAGAGTGAGGCTTTGGCAGTCCACTGTCAGTAGAGTTTGTGTGCATGTACCAGTTGAGGATGATGACTTTAGTCTTTGAACCATCATCTTGTATTTGTGTTGCACAAATAAAGTGATTTTTGTGCAAATTTGTGTTTTCATTCATTCATTTATAAAATTGAAATTTCACACACAGTCAAAGGTCATAATAATTTTTTTCAACAAACAATTCTTTTCAAATAAATTATTAATATTTTAGATTAAAGTCACTAATTTAGATATCCATCATAACTTCAGAACTTATTTAATACATTATTGCTTCCTTCGGAACAAATTATGTACCAAATTGTTGATTCTTGATTGATATTATGAGAAAATTACAGTTTTGTATTTTTCCAAGTATATACAAAAATAAACAATGCAAAAACATTGCACAAACTTCTTCGTTCACTTATACTTAAAACCAAATAAAAACTAAAATTATCCGTTTGGTATTGTTCAATCAAAAAGTGAAAATAAACCATGGACAGTCTTTGAAATATATTTATATATTTAAATAAGGTTCTGAACTTGTTTCACTAGTGTCTTCAGTGAATATCATATTTAATTAAAATTGAGGTATTGATGACATTTTAACAAAATCGGAAGAGCCAATTTCCATAAATTACATATTTTATTGTTTTTAACCAATAACTAACAAACCGGCGATATTGAAGAGATGGTGACCATTTTGAAGCTACACTTGAGCAAAATTTAATCAAAATCGACAGTGTTTTACAAGAATTACAATTTTTTGTAACTTTGTATTTTTTCTTATGGCAGTTATTCCCAAATTTTGAGTTATCAAACAAATTTTAAAAAACGTCCCGAGATTCAGTCAAAATATGCCCACAGACGTTTGGACTGTAGAGTACTGTACATAGGACAACATTCTAAAACCATACAAACGGACAAATCCGCAAAATATTCTACTACAAGTTTTGATCGATCACATAACTTTTTCTGTATTATGTATATGTAAGAAATAATAGCATTAAAATTTATAAAATAGTTAATTCTGTTAGATTGGATTAATGGTTTGGATTTTGTATTACATTATGCAATTAAAAAACATTTAATACATTGCTGTGAAGAAGCTAATAAACCATTACTTTGCAGAATTAATGGCGCTACATAAACACATTGTTGAGACTATATATATATATATATATATATATATATATATATATATATATTAATTTTCATCCTTTTCTAAGAATTTAAAAACACCATACGTATGTAAATATTTTTTTAAATATTATATACAATTAAAAGTACAAACCATACAAAAGCAACTAAATTATTCCCATATGAAGAAACAAACCCATTGCATATGTATCAAAACTAAAACTAACTCTTTTTTAAAATAATTACCTACAATGAATGCAACTAGATTAGATAAAATTCTGTTTGCTGATACAAAAAAGGTGAAATAAATATAAACTTCTTTTTTTTCTTATTTTGTATTGTTTAAGGCTTTTTTGTTACGGAGAATTTGTTTGAGAATATTAAAATAATACTTGACATTTAATCCTTATTTTTATTACAGTTATTGTCAAATCTGTTAGATTTATTAACAAAGTATTAAGTAATTATGCTACAATATTTACTAAAAAGGTTTGTTTAATTTTGTTCATTTTTATCTCTATAGCCTACATACCTGTGTCTACTATAATATGTATTAAAGTTTAATTTTGTTAAGTGCAGCTGCTATAAACACTCTTTTTTTGACTGTTTTATTCAATTTTCTTTTCGATGATGTCCTACAACACGATTTTTTTGGGGGGAATCCGATTTTATTTTATTTCCTTAATTATAAGATTTTTTTTAATTTAACATTATTGTATCATATTTCATTACTGTTTTGTATCATGTAAAATAGTGAAATGAAATCAAATCAAATAATTACATTAATTTTATATATACTTATTTGTACAATAAAAATAACTTGATTGTATCAAAACAGGCTGAGGTGTGTAACTAATCCAATGAATTGATTGTACAATGAATTGCCTTGCTATGGAATACAATAAGACAGACATACTAAAAACATAAACACAGCCTTGAGTAACAATGCCAGACAAGTAATTAATTTGGAATTTTACAACAAATTGTAGCAGTTCTTTGGATGTGAGTAATTGTGAGGGGGAAGAAGGGGAGAAGAGTGTTGCATGGCTTTAGTGTTCCGGTCAAAAGTTGGCAGCTAAACTGCGTCCTTGCGATTTCAAAATAGCTCAAATGTCACACACTCAGTTGATTATAAATATAGGCCATCTTGACTCTATATACACAAGCTCGTCTCAAAATAAAATGAGAAGCCTAAATTTAATAATTATAAGTCCATAAGTCTCTGCAAAAGTGAACAGACATTTCATTATTCTAGCATAAGCTCTCTCAGATAATACAAGTTTACTCATGCAAACTCTGCGTAAACAAACTTCCACTAAAAAAAAATATTTTGCACATACCTAAACTTGTTGGAAATAATACAATTTTAAATATAATTAAATTCAAACTATGCTAATCTTTTTATACATTTAACAAACAAACAAAATGCAAAATTTCTAAATTTTTAATTAAAATTATTGTCACAATAAACAAAAATGTTTAAAAAAATTGTTAAATGGCCACATTGGTTAATTAAAATGACATTTTGCACATAATTTTCGGTTCATTACAATTTGAGTAATCTGTTCACGCATTTAACATTGTTCTTTTCAACATTAAATCCAATATGGCAGCTAGGTATGTAAAGCGTAAAGCCATAAATATTTGTGTTCTAACACAAAGTTCAGTTCAGAAAACAATAACATGATTTTTTTATATTTCATAATATTAATTTTTCGTGCACAAGATTTGTTCGTGTTAAACCATACTAGTGATCTTAATAAATGGTTATTTGGCATCATTTGTGTGTATAAAAACTAGTACTCAATGTTTTAACTATAAAACATGTATACTATTAAACAAAACAAAAATGGATGGCTGGGTTATCAAAATAACAAATAATATTGATTATCAGAACGCTTGCCACACTGTACCATATACTAGGAATTATGTCAAAGGCAGAAAACTACATCCTCAATAGTATTAGTCACTCTATAATCAATCATTGTTCACAAACTAATCAAGTCCTAGCTATTCAATGAAGATCCCTTTTAATGTCCTTGTCAAAAACACAAAGTGTTCTTACTATCACAATAGCAATAAACATAAATTGCTTGTCATTTAATGTTTATACAAATTTATATTATTTCCTTCATAAAAATAATGAATTCTTCTTAAGTGTATGATGATCCTCACCAAGAAGGTTTATATATATACAGTATATGTAACAGCTGAAGATTAAGACTTAGTAATATTTTCTCTTGATGATATAGTTTGTTAAAAAAATAAAATAAAATAAATAAATAAATAAAAAATAAATTAAATAAATAAAAAAATAATTAATAAATTTAAAATGTTTTCTTTCATCTCATAACTCATTGATGGACCACTTTCTCCAACAACTGATTTAGGTGCTTTAATAACTGTCACAGTGTTACTATTTTAGGTTGGATGTATTGTAGCTTTTATTTTTAGTATTACTAAATTGTAAAAAGTCATAACATAGCAAAAGGATCTGGATGTTAAGTGTTTCACTCTAGATAAAAATAAAAATTGCCATACAATAATTTACACACCACCTAAAACTCTTTTGTTCAATAAACTAGGCTATTCTTGACAATTATTATAACCCAATTTTTAACAAAACCTTAATAGTCAATAATAACACTATATAATACTTGGCAATAATATTGCTATACTTTTTCCACTAGAGAATGTAATTTTATTATTTTACTATAAATTTTTAACAGCAAATCAAAACCGCTTCACGATTTATTATGTGTTTAATGGACACTGGAAAACCAATGCAATTACTGTTTAAAATTGTCGTGCTCGGTCTCTAGTAAATCATTACTGTAAAGTCATCATTATTTCAATCACTAATAATTGGTATATTTTAATCAGATTAACAAAACAAAATAATTATAATTATAATCTTTTCTCTTCTACTAATAATAATTTAACAACTGCCCTATCAACCTATAAACATCTATAAAAACTTAAACACAATTGTGCAATCATTTAAACATTTCCCAACACTTAAACATATTTTAAAACCAACAAAATGTGTAAACTATTATTGAAATAATAAATTATTAAAGTATGAAAATTAAGTTAGATTGCAGTTTAGGCCTACCTTGATTTTTTTGGCATCGGATAAATGTAAAATCCTGTTGAAAAACTCCATGTCCCGGACCTGACTAACTAAATCTAAACTGAGAAGAGGGTGCGCGCGTGTGTGTGTGTGGGCATTCGCAACACTTTGTAAACAGGCACTTGGCACTTCACTACATAAGAATGTAAATGATGACGGTCTGATTAGTATTTAGTTCCTAGGAACAGGGTGGGGGGGATTAAGCTATCATTTTAAACAATATTTATTTACTTTTAAACAGAACTTTTTTTTCCGTTTTATTAAACTAAATAAATTGTGCAGCTTCTCCTCAAGAATGGTTCTGTACTACTTATACGTTAGAAAGAAAAAATGTTATTATTACAGGATCTCCCAATGTATTTCTTTTGGGAAAGTTGGTATAGATTATTAACTTTATCAACTGTAAGTAAAATTTGTTTTAAAACTATTAGTCTATAGAGCTTGCATCACTTGTGCCGTAAACTCGACCTAAGTTTAAATCGAATTGAGTCGAATTCTTAATAACATCGGTTAAAGCTTGTTTACGTTTTTGTTTGCATAAATCTACGCCATTTTTCATGTAGTTGGGTTAGATCCCTCTCTTTAATCTATCCTATCAGGTTCCTCTTGACTAATTCTTCTTTTCCGACCCTATTAGAGTATTCGACTGCTAAGGGTTTTTATGTTATGCTCGGTTTTTACAGGGCGACGACGACAGAGATTTTTTACGTTTAAACAACAAGAAAGAAAAAATTACTTATCAGATAATTTAGCAAGTATATTTTGATATAGTACTAGACTCTACTGCCACAGATCAGAAGTATAATAGGTAATTACTGCGTACATAGCTAACTAACGTTGTCTATTTGTAGTTGCAAATAACCGGGTTCGAGTTAGTTTTGTACTATACTTGATTAAAACAAACCTTTAGTCAAAATAAATGGGTCAATAACATTGTACAAACTGTCTCACTAATTGGACAAGACCCAATAAAAACAAACCAAAACAAATAGTCACCAAAAGTGTAACGAAAACAGAAAATCAATAATGGATGTAGTCTAGGGAAAAAATATTTATATTGTGTGCCACAGACACCTACTCAGTGTAAATCTAGCTTTTAATGACGGCGTTCAAGATTCGTTTTTGTTTTTTGTCAATTATTCCTGAGAAATCATATTTATATTTTTTTTTTTTACTTTTCACATTTCACTACAATTTAAACGAAATGGGTAAAGTCGACTTTGAGAGAAATAAAGTATTTTCATTTTATAACAGCCAAATAAACTTCTTTTTTTTTTTTCTTTTTAACGATGACTGGCGAACTGGCATTTTTGGAGAAATGGCAACCAATTCGTTTTGATTGCTACAAAATAACAAAATTTGTTCAAAATCATTAGAGCAAAACGTAATTTTGTTGTTTTCTTCTTATGGCTGTATAACCTCCTCTTATGGCAGTATAAACCTCCTCTTATAGCAGTATATCCTCCTCTTATGGCAGTATAAACCTCCCTCCCAATTTTGAATTATTAAATTTTTCTATTTTAAGTTCCAAGATATGGACAAAATATGCTCACAAACCAATGTGGACTGACATTTGGACTGTGAGCATTTCACATTCAAAAACAGACCCCATTCCAAAACCAGTATTTGACTCTATACTAAGTATATGTAAGAAAGTAAATAGATGAGATTGTCTTTTTCGTTAAAATAGCAAACTATCTCGTATTTATAAATTTGTTAAGTTAACCGTTTCAAACGTTCAAAGGGTCAAATATTTTCAATAGACCCAATTTTTTAAATGGTTTCCAACAAAATTATAATGTTTACTAGACACATAAAAACATTTATCGAATGTTTATCATGTCTATAAAATTACGACTAGAAATTAAATTCCTTCGTTAGATTTAGGTCTTTATATAAAACGCGGGAAAAGGACGTCTGCCCGCCATACGAAACATTTTCAGGGATATTTATATTTAGACAACCTAAATTGATCTGTTATCATCCAATATATACTGTAGATTACCACTTAAACCATATGGCGATCCGTCATTTTGAAATAAAAAGGAACGATTTCTATAAATATTTTACAAAAAACTAAAGCATGTTTCCCACTTAAACAAAGTATTTTGTGTCTTTAACGGTTGCAGATAAGAATTGCAGCCCAACTTTTTAAAAAATCATCCCAGATAATAAACAATGATTATACAAATACTCCTTAACAGAGTTATACTGAAATGTGTTACACATTGTGAAATCTACGTTACAGTCAGAGGCTAGAGAAAAAGGTGGTTTCCTTTTATACAAACAGATCAACCGATGACGATCGATAAAATGGGCAGACTGAACTCAACCAATTGTTGGTTAACGAAAACTTTAAATTGCTGATGAAGTTTATTGGACAAACAGTCAAATATTAAATAACTATATACCGTAAGTTCCAATATATAAAGGAACTTTGATAATGCATCATTAAGAAATTTTTAACATTAAATACATAAAAAACATTTTGTGTCTGTCTTGGGGGGGGGGGAATAATATTGCAACTGCTTAAATCAGTACCAAAGAACAGTTCTAATTTACACCAAAAAAATATATCCCTATTAGCGGTGAAGTAATTTGGTATTAACAATTTTAATCACAAAATGGTAACTTTTTTAAAAACACCTCCGTTTCTACAGCTTCTTCGTAAAAATTTAATGAGATGGTTTTGAAGTGAATTGGTGAGTTACAACATAACCCCAAACCTCAAAGTTTACACATGCTAATGGATTTTAATGAAACTAAATGGAAAAGATGCTAAATTTTAAGTAAAAATATTCAAAACAACCTACAAAATTACTTTTTCCTAAAAACGTTTGTGCCATTGAAGAAATAAGTAAAAAAGTCGTACTGGTTTTAATTTTCTTTTAAATTGTATTTTTTTAAGTACTTCGGAAGGCTTTATAGAGAGCCTTATTATATACTTTTTTTATCTATAATAAAAAACTGATTTTGTATCTTAAAAGCACCCTAAATAAAACGTTCAGTTATCTCAATTTAGAAGCTGAAACAAGATATCTTATATTATCCGATGTATACATTTATTCGGAAGCTAATCTATAAATTAGACTAAAATTTATTCTGTTTACACTTTTGCATATTAAATTATTGTATTTTTCATTATTTAGCGAAGGGAAAAAAGGAAAGGGAAAAAAATCCCTACGATTTCCTTGAAATAATCGAAGTGTATACTCTGCCTACAAGACTGTTTCGACATGGCTAACCTCTTCACTCCAGCCACCGGGCCTCGAACGATTCTCATACTTTTTTACTTACTTATTATTATAAAATCACTTACACTGTATAGAATTTTTACTTTTTTGCAAAGTACTTTTAAAAAGTTACAATTCAGAAGAAAATTCAAGTCTCTACGACCACAAACATTTTTTGAAAAATGTGTTTTTTAGGTTTTCAGATATGTTGACTCGAAATTTCACATGGTTGAACAAAAAATATTTTAGTCATCATCGCCCTCAAATACTTGAATAGCGTCAGGATCGAAAGAGAGCAAGAGTTGGTAACAAAAACATGACAGGAAAGATGAAGTGAGATCGCTACACTCGTACTCAGTGTAAATGATGCTCTGAGGGTAACATCTCATCGCCCTCAAATACTTGAATAGCGTCAGGATCGAAAGAGAGCAAGAGTTGGTAACAAAAACATGACAGGAAAGATGAAGTGAGATCGTTACACTCGTACTCAGTGTAAATGATGCCCTGAGGGTAACATCTCATCGACTTCAAATACTTGAATAGCGTCAGGATCGAAAGAGAGCAAGAGTTGGTAACAAAGACATGACAGGAAAGATGAAGTGAGATCGCTACACTCGTACTCAGTGTAAATGATGCCCTGAGGGTAACATCTCATCGACTTCAAATACTTGAATAGCGTCAGGATCGAAAGAGAGCAAGAGTTGGTAACAAAGACATGACAGGAAAGATGAAGTGAGATCGCTACACTCGTACTCAGTGTAAATGATGCCCTGAGGGTAACATCTCATCGACTTCAAATACTTGAATAGCGTCAGGATCGAAAGAGAGCAAGAGTTGGTAACAAAGACATGACAGGAAAGATGAAGTGAGATCGCTACACTCGTACTCAGTGTAAATGATGCCCTGAGGGTAACATCTCATCGACTTCAAATACTTGAATAGCGTCAGGATCGAAAGAGAGCAAGAGTTGGTAACAAAGACATGACAGGAAAGATGAAGTGAGATCGCTACACTCGTACTCAGTGTAAATGATGCCCTGAGGGTAACATCTCATCGACTTCAAATACTTGAATAGCGTCAGGATCGAAAGAGAGCAAGAGTTGGTAACAAAGACATGACAGGAAAGATGAAGTGAGATCGTTACACTCGTACTCAGTGTAAATGATGCCCTGAGGGTAACATCTCATCGACTTCAAATACTTGAATAGCGTCAGGATCGAAAGAGAGCAAGAGTTGGTAACAAAGACATGACAGGAAAGATGAAGTGAGATCGCTACACTCGTACTCAGTGTAAATGATGCCCTGAGGGTAACATCTCATCGACTTCAAATACTTGAATAGCGTCAGGATCGAAAGAGAGCAAGAGTTGGTAACAAAAACATGACAGGAAAGATGAAGTGAGATCGTTACACTCGTACTCAGTGTAAATGATGCCCTGAGGGTAACATCTCATCGACTTCAAATACTTGAATAGCGTCAGGATCGAAAGAGAGCAAGAGTTGGTAACAAAGACATGACAGGAAAGATGAAGTGAGATCGTTACACTCGTACTCAGTGTAAATGATGCCCTGAGGGTAACATCTCATCGACTTCAAATACTTGAATAGCGTCAGGATCGAAAGAGAGCAAGAGTTGGTAACAAAGACATGACAGGAAAGATGAAGTGAGATCGCTACACTCGTACTCAGTGTAAATGATGCCCTGAGGGTAACATCTCATCGACTTCAAATACTTGAATAGCGTCAGGATCGAAAGAGAGCAAGAGTTGGTAACAAAGACATGACAGGAAAGATGAAGTGAGATCGCTACACTCGTACTCAGTGTAAATGATGCTCTGAGGGTAACATCTCATCGCCCTCAAATACTTGAATAGCGTCAGGATCGAAAGAGAGCAAGAGTTGGTAACAAAAACATGACAGGAAAGATGAAGTGAGATCGTTACACTCGTACTCAGTGTAAATGATGCCCTGAGGGTAACATCTCATCGACTTCAAATACTTGAATAGCGTCAGGATCGAAAGAGAGCAAGAGTTGGTAACAAAGACATGACAGGAAAGATGAAGTGAGATCGCTACACTCGTACTCAGTGTAAATGATGCTCTGAGGGTAACATCTCATCGCCCTCAAATACTTTAATAGCGTCAGGATCGAAAGAGAGCAAGAGTTGGTAACAAAGACATGACAGGAAAGATGAAGTGAGATCGCTACACTCGTACTCAGTGTAAATGATGCTCTGAGGGTAACATCTCATCGCCCTCAAATACTTGAATAGCGTCAGGATCGAAAGAGAGCAAGAGTTGGTAACAAAGACATGACAGGAAAGATGAAGTGAGATCGCTACACTCGTACTCAGTGTAAATGATGCTCTGAGGGTAACATCTCATCGCCCTCAAATACTTGAATAGCGTCGGGATCGAAAGAGAGCAAGAGTTGGTAACAAAAACATGACAGGAAAGATGAAGTGAGATCGCTACACTCGTACTCAGTGTAAATGATGCTCTGAGGGTAACATCTCATCGCCCTCAAATACTTGAATAGCGTCAGGATCGAAAGAGAGCAAGAGTTGGTAACAAAGACATGACAGGAAAGATGAAGTGAGATCGCTACACTCGTACTCAGTGTAAATGATGCTCTGAGGGTAACATCTCATCGCCCTCAAATACTTTAATAGCGTCAGGATCGAAAGAGAGCAAGAGTTGGTAACAAAAACATGACAGGAAAGATTAAGTGAGATCGCTACACTCGTACTCAGTGTAAATGATGCTCTGAGGGTAACATCTCATCGCCCTCAAATACTTGAATAGCGTCAGGATCGAAAGAGAGCAAGAGTTGTAACAAAGACATGACAGGAAAGATGAAGTGAGATCGCTACACTCGTACTCAGTGTAAATGATGCTCTGAGGGTAACATCTCATCGCCCTCAAATACTTGAATAGCGTCAGGATCGAAAGAGAGCAAGAGTTGGTAACAAAAACATGACAGGAAAGATGAAGTGAGATCGCTACACTCGTACTCAGTGTAAATGATGCTCTGAGGGTAACATCTCATCGCCCTCAAATACTTTAATAGCGTCAGGATCGAAAGAGAGCAAGAGTTGTAACAAAGACATGACAGGAAAGATGAAGTGAGATCGCTACACTCGTACTCAGTGTAAATGATGCTCTGAGGGTAACATCTCATCGCCCTCAAATACTTGAATAGCGTCAGGATCGAAAGAGAGCAAGAGTTGGTAACAAAGACATGACAGGAAAGATGAAGTGAGATCGCTACACTCGTACTCAGTGTAAATGATGCTCTGAGGGTAACATCTCATCGCCCTCAAATACTTTAATAGCGTCAGGATCGAAAGAGAGCAAGAGTTGGTAACAAAGACATGACAGGAAAGATTAAGTGAGATCGCTACACTCGTACTCAGTGTAAATGATGCTCTGAGGGTAACATCTCATCGCCCTCAAATACTTGAATAGCGTCAGGATCGAAAGAGAGCAAGAGTTGGTAACAAAGACATGACAGGAAAGATTAAGTGAGATCGCTACACTCGTACTCAGTGTAAATGATGCTCTGAGGGTAACATCTCATCGACTTCAAATACTTGAATAGCGTCAGGATCGAAAGAGAGCAAGAGTTGGTAACAAAGACATGACAGGAAAGATGAAGTGAGATCGCTACACTCGTACTCAGTGTAAATGATGCTCTGAGGGTAACATCTCATCGCCCTCAAATACTTTAATAGCGTTAGGATCGAAAGAGAGCAAGAGTTGGTAACAAAGACATGACAGGAAAGATGAAGTGAGATCGCTACACTCGTACTCAGTGTAAATGATGCTCTGAGGGTAACATCTCATCGCCCTCAAATACTTGAATAGCGTCAGGATCGAAAGAGAGCAAGAGTTGGTAACAAAGACATGACAGGAAAGATGAAGTGAGATCGCTACACTCGTACTCAGTGTAAATGATGCTCTGAGGGTAACTTCTCATCGCCCTCAAATACTTTAATAGCGTCAGGATCGAAAGAGAGCAAGAGTTGGTAACAAAGACATGACAGGAAAGATGAAGTGAGATCGCTACACTCGTACTCAGTGTAAATGATGCTCTGAGGGTAACATCTCATCGCCCTCAAATACTTTAATAGCGTCAGGATCGAAAGAGAGCAAGAGTTGGTAACAAAGACATGACAGGAAAGATGAAGTGAGATCGCTACACTCGTACTCAGTGTAAATGATGCTCTGAGGGTAACATCTCATCGCCCTCAAATACTTTAATAGCGTCAGGATCGAAAGAGAGCAAGAGTTGGTAACAAAGACATGACAGGAAAGATGAAGTGAGATCGCTACACTCGTACTCAGTGTAAATGATGCTCTGAGGGTAACATCTCATCGCCCTCAAATACTTGAATAGCGTCAGGATCGAAAGAGAGCAAGAGTTGGTAACAAAGACATGACAGGAAAGATGAAGTGAGATCGCTACACTCGTACTCAGTGTAAATGATGCTCTGAGGGTAACATCTCATCGCCCTCAAATACTTTAATAGCGTCAGGATCGAAAGAGAGCAAGAGTTGGTAACAAAGACATGACAGGAAAGATGAAGTGAGATCGCTACACTCGTACTCAGTGTAAATGATGCCCTGAGGGTAACATCTCATCGCCCTCAAATACTTGAATAGCGTCAGGATCGAAAGAGAGCAAGAGTTGGTAACAAAGACATGACAGGAAAGATGAAGTGAGATCGCTACACTCGTACTCAGTGTAAATGATGCTCTGAGGGTAACATCTCATCGCCCTCAAATACTTTAATAGCGTCAGGATCGAAAGAGAGCAAGAGTTGGTAACAAAGACATGACAGGAAAGATGAAGTGAGATCGCTACACTCGTACTCAGTGTAAATGATGCTCTGAGGGTAACATCTCATCGCCCTCAAATACTTGAATAGCGTCAGGATCGAAAGAGAGCAAGAGTTGGTAACAAAGACATGACAGGAAAGATGAAGTGAGATCGCTACACTCGTACTCAGTATAAATGATGCTCTGAGGGTAACATCTCATCGCCCTCAAATACTTGAATAGCGTCAGGATCGAAAGAGAGCAAGAGTTGGTAACAAAGACATGACAGGAAAGATGAAGTGAGATCGCTACACTCGTACTCAGTGTAAATGATGCTCTGAGGGTAACATCTCATCGCCCTCAAATGCTTTAATAGCGTCAGGATCGAAAGAGAGCAAGAGTTGGTAACAAAGACATGACAGGAAAGATGAAGTGAGATCGCTACACTAGTACTCAGTGTAAATGATGCTCTGAGGGTAACATCTCATCGCCCTCAAATACTTGAATAGCGTCAGGATCGAAAGAGAGCAAGAGTTGGTAACAAAGACATGACAGGAAAGATGAAGTGAGATCGCTACACTCGTACTCAGTGTAAATGATGCTCTGAGGGTAACATCTCATCGCCCTCAAATACTTGAATAGCGTCAGGATCGAAAGAGAGCAAGAGTTGGTAACAAAGACATGACAGGAAAGATGAAGTGAGATCGCTACACTCGTACTCAGTGTAAATGATGCTCTGAGGGTAACATCTCATCGCCCTCAAATACTTGAATAGCGTCAGGATCGAAAGAGAGCAAGAGTTGGTAACAAAGACATGACAGGAAAGATGAAGTGAGATCGCTACACTCGTACTCAGTGTAAATGATGCTCTGAGGGTAACATCTCATCGCCCTCAAATACTTTAATAGCGTCAGGATCGAAAGAGAGCAAGAGTTGGTAACAAAGACATGACAGGAAAGATGAAGTGAGATCGCTACACTCGTACTCAGTGTAAATGATGCTCTGAGGGTAACATCTCATCGCCCTCAAATACTTGAATAGCGTCAGGATCGAAAGAGAGCAAGAGTTGGCAACAAAGACATGACAGGAAAGATGAAGTGAGATCGCTACACTTGTACTCAGTGTAAATGATGCTCTGAGGGTAACATCTCATCGCCCTCAAATACTTTAATAGCGTCAGGATCGAAAGAGAGCAAGAGTTGGTAACAAAGACATGACAGGAAAGATGAAGTGAGATCGCTACACTCGTACTCAGTGTAAATGATGCTCTGAGGGTAACATCTCATCGCCCTCAAATACTTTAATAGCGTCAGGATCGAAAGAGAGCAAAAGTTGTAACAAAGACATGACAGGAAAGATGTAGTGAGATCGCTACACTCGTACTCAGTGTAAATGATGCTCTGAGGGTAACATCTCATCGCCCTCAAATACTTGAATAGCGTCAGGATCGAAAGAGAGCAAGAGTTGGTAACAAAGACATGACAGGAAAGATGAAGTGAGATCGCTACACTCGTACTCAGTGTAAATGATGCTCTGAGGGTAACATCTCATCGCCCTCAAATACTTTAATAGCGTCAGGATCGAAAGAGAGCAAGAGTTGGTAACAAAGACATGACAGGAAAGATTAAGTGAGATCGCTACACTCGTACTCAGTGTAAATGATGCTCTGAGGGTAACATCTCATCGCCCTCAAATACTTGAATAGCGTCAGGATCGAAAGAGAGCAAGAGTTGGTAACAAAAACATGACAGGAAAGATGAAGTGAGATCGCTACACTCGTACTCAGTGTAAATGATGCCCTGAGGGTAACATCTCATCGCCCTCAAATACTTGAATAGCGTCAGGATCGAAAGAGAGCAAGAGTTGGTAACAAAGACATGACAGGAAAGATGAAGTGAGATCGCTACACTCGTACTCAGTGTAAATGATGCTCTGAGGGTAACATCTCATCGCCCTCAAATACTTTAATAGCGTCAGGATCGAAAGAGAGCAAGAGTTGGTAACAAAGACATGACAGGAAAGATGAAGTGAGATCGCTACACTCGTACTCAGTGTAAATGATGCTCTGAGGGTAACATCTCATCGCCCTCAAATACTTTAATAGCGTCAGGATCGAAAGAGAGCAAGAGTTGGTAACAAAGACATGACAGGAAAGATTAAGTGAGATCGCTACACTCGTACTCAGTGTAAATGATGCTCTGAGGGTAACATCTCATCGCCCTCAAATACTTTAATAGCGTCAGGATCGAAAGAGAGCAAGAGTTGGTAACAAAAACATGACAGGAAAGATGAAGTGAGATCGCTACACTCGTACTCAGTGTAAATGATGCTCTGAGGGTAACATCTCATCGCCCTCAAATACTTTAATAGCGTCAGGATCGAAAGAGAGCAAGAGTTGGTAACAAAGACATGACAGGAAAGATTAAGTGAGATCGCTACACTCGTACTCAGTGTAAATGATGCTCTGAGGGTAACATCTCATCGCCCTCAAATACTTTAATAGCGTCAGGATCGAAAGAGAGCAAGAGTTGGTAACAAAGACATGACAGGAAAGATGAAGTGAGATCGCTACACTCGTACTCAGTGTAAATGATGCTCTGAGGGTAACATCTCATCGCCCTCAAATACTTTAATAGCGTCAGGATCGAAAGAGAGCAAGAGTTGGTAACAAAGACATGACAGGAAAGATTAAGTGAGATCGCTACACTCGTACTCAGTGTAAATGATGCTCTGAGGGTAACATCTCATCGCCCTCAAATACTTTAATAGCGTCAGGATCGAAAGAGAGCAAGAGTTGTAACAAAGACATGACAGGAAAGATTAAGTGAGATCGCTACACTCGTACTCAGTGTAAATGATGCTCTGAGGGTAACATCTCATCGCCCTCAAATACTTTAATAGCGTCAGGATCGAAAGAGAGCAAGAGTTGGTAACAAAGACATGACAGGAAAGATGAAGTGAGATCGCTACACTCGTACTCAGTGTAAATGATGCTCTGAGGGTAACATCTCATCGCCCTCAAATACTTGAATAGCGTCAGGATCGAAAGAGAGCAAGAGTTGGTAACAAAAACATGACAGGAAAGATGAAGTGAGATCGCTACACTCGTACTCAGTGTAAATGATGCCCTGAGGGTAACATCTCATCGCCCTCAAATACTTGAATAGCGTCGGGATCGAAAGAGAGCAAGAGTTGGTAACAAAGACATGACAGGAAAGATGAAGTGAGATCGCTACACTCGTACTCAGTGTAAATGATGCTCTGAGGGTAACATCTCATCGCCCTCAAATACTTTAATAGCGTCAGGATCGAAAGAGAGCAAGAGTTGGTAACAAAGACATGACAGGAAAGATGAAGTGAGATCGCTACACTCGTACTCAGTGTAAATGATGCTCTGAGGGTAACATCTCATCGCCCTCAAATACTTTAATAGCGTCAGGATCGAAAGAGAGCAAGAGTTGGTAACAAAGACATGACAGGAAAGATTAAGTGAGATCGCTACACTCGTACTCAGTGTAAATGATGCTCTGAGGGTAACATCTCATCGCCCTCAAATACTTTAATAGCGTCAGGATCGAAAGAGAGCAAGAGTTGGTAACAAAGACATGACAGGAAAGATGAAGTGAGATCGCTACACTCGTACTCAGTGTAAATGATGCTCTGAGGGTAACATCTCATCGCCCTCAAATACTTTAATAGCGTCAGGATCGAAAGAGAGCAAGAGTTGGTAACAAAGACATGACAGGAAAGATTAAGTGAGATCGCTACACTCGTACTCAGTGTAAATGATGCTCTGAGGGTAACATCTCATCGCCCTCAAATACTTTAATAGCGTCAGGATCGAAAGAGAGCAAGAGTTGGTAACAAAGACATGACAGGAAAGATGAAGTGAGATCGCTACACTCGTACTCAGTGTAAATGATGCTCTGAGGGTAACATCTCATCGCCCTCAAATACTTTAATAGCGTCAGGATCGAAAGAGAGCAAGAGTTGGTAACAAAGACATGACAGGAAAGATTAAGTGAGATCGCTACACTCGTACTCAGTGTAAATGATGCTCTGAGGGTAACATCTCATCGCCCTCAAATACTTTAATAGCGTCAGGATCGAAAGAGAGCAAGAGTTGTAACAAAGACATGACAGGAAAGATTAAGTGAGATCGCTACACTCGTACTCAGTGTAAATGATGCTCTGAGGGTAACATCTCATCGCCCTCAAATACTTTAATAGCGTCAGGATCGAAAGAGAGCAAGAGTTGGTAACAAAGACATGACAGGAAAGATGAAGTGAGATCGCTACACTCGTACTCAGTGTAAATGATGCTCTGAGGGTAACATCTCATCGCCCTCAAATACTTTAATAGCGTCAGGATCGAAAGAGAGCAAGAGTTGGTAACAAAGACATGACAGGAAAGATTAAGTGAGATCGCTACACTCGTACTCAGTGTAAATGATGCTCTGAGGGTAACATCTCATCGCCCTCAAATACTTTAATAGCGTCAGGATCGAAAGAGAGCAAGAGTTGGTAACAAAGACATGACAGGAAAGATTAAGTGAGATCGCTACACTCGTACTCAGTGTAAATGATGCTCTGAGGGTAACATCTCATCGCCCTCAAATACTTTAATAGCGTCAGGATCGAAAGAGAGCAAGAGTTGTAACAAAGACATGACAGGAAAGATTAAGTGAGATCGCTACACTCGTACTCAGTGTAAATGATGCTCTGAGGGTAACATCTCATCGCCCTCAAATACTTTAATAGCGTCAGGATCGAAAGAGAGCAAGAGTTGGTAACAAAGACATGACAGGAAAGATGAAGTGAGATCGCTACACTCGTACTCAGTGTAAATGATGCCCTGAGGGTAACATCTCATCGCCCTGAAATACTTTAATAGCGTCAGGATCGAAAGAGAGCAAGAGTTGGTAACAAAGACATGACAGGAAAGATGAAGTGAGATCGCTACACTCGTACTCAGTGTAAATGATGCCCTGAGGGTAACATCTCATCGCCCTCAAATACTTTAATAGCGTCAGGATCGAAAGAGAGCAAGAGTTGGTAACAAAGACATGACAGGAAAGATGAAGTGAGATCGCTACACTCGTACTCAGTGTAAATGATGCCCTGAGGGTAACATCTCATCGACTTCAAATTCATTTTATTTCTAAATTAATAATCAACAAACTTCTTATTCGCCGATTTTTTCGTAAGAACTATAGAAACGTATTTATTTTAATAACACTAAAAACTAAACTCTGTATTATGCAACTTAAGTTGTTAACACTGTACAAATAATTACGCGCGCCACCAAATAGCGACCCATCAAATTTTTAGAGAAATAGAATTCATTGTCCGTTCCATTGTAACTATTCCGTGAATGGCCTAGGTCATTCAAGTTGTAGAGTGAGTGTGTTCTATTTCTGTTTCTCACTCAATGAAAGTTCCTCTTGGCTTTTTTCAGAACCCCTCCCCCCTTTAATAGGTTTTAATATAGAAATTCTACCAAATACAATCGCCCTCAAATCAATTAATCCCAGAATTCTCGAATAGTTTAATAGTGTTTGTTTACAAGTAATGGGATTTACTATATATGATTAAAATAGAAATACCTTTCGATCATAATAGCATTGTATAAAAGAAAAGAACAAAAAATAAAAACCCCTAGCCCTAGAATACTGTAATAGCTTCAGGTTCGGAGGAGAACAAGTTTTGGTCAAGAGAGACTTGATAGGATAGAATCAGATACTGAAATACGGATGGTGGGAAAGTAAAATATAAATACCGTTGATAATTATCGTACAACTATTAAGTAATCACCAATATTTAGATCTATTATTATATACTTTTATTATTTATGGATTTTAGTCGTGCTTATATATATTTTGTTTATAACAATACCCTAGATCATACTACAGTATAGAAAAGAAATCCTACTCAAATTTAAAGTGATGATGACCGAAGGTTATTTCGCTTTATAACAACAAGAAAATTAGAAAAGAAATCCTACCCAAATTTAAAATGATGATGACGGAAGGGTTTTTTCGCTTTATAACAACAAGAAAATTAGAAAAGAAATCCTACCCAAATTTAAAATGATGATGACGGAAGGTTTTTTTTCGCTTTATAACAACAAGAAAATTAGAAAAGAAATCCTACCCAAATTTAAAATGATGATGACGGAAGGGTTTTTCGCTTTATAACAACAAGAAAATTAGAAAAGAAATCCTACCCAAATTTAAAATGATGATGACGGAAGGGTTTTTTGACTTTATAACAACAAGAAAATTAGAAAAGAAATCCTACCCAAATTTAAAATGATGATGACGGAAGGTTTTTTTTCGCTTTATAACAACAAGAAAATTAGAAAAGAAATCCTACCCAAATTTAAAATGATGATGACGGAAGGGTTTTTTGACTTTATAACAACAAGAAAATTAGAAAAGAAATCCTACCCAAATTTAAAATGATGATGACGGAAGGGTTTTTTGACTTTATAACAACAAGAAAATTAGAAAAGAAATCCTACCCAAATTTAAAATGATGATGACGGAAGGGTTTTTTCGCTTTATAACAACAAGAAAATTAGAAAAGAAATCCTACCCAAATTTAAAATGATGATGACGGAAGGGTTTTTTCGCTTTATAACAACAAGAAAATTAGAAAAGAAATCCTACCCAAATTTAAAATGATGATGACGGAAGGTTTTTTTTCGCTTTATAACAACAAGAAAATTAGAAAAGAAATCCTATCCAAATTTAAAATGATGATGACGGAAGGGTTTTTTCGCTTTATAACAACAAGAAAATTAGAAAAGAAATCCTACCCAAATTTAAAATGATGATGACGGAAGGGTTTTTTCGCTTTATAACAACAAGAAAATTAGAAAAGAAATCCTACCCAAATTTAAAATGATGATGACGGAAGGGTTTTTTCGCTTTATAACAACAAGAAAATTAGAAAAGAAATCCTACCCAAATTTAAAATGATGATGACGGAAGGGTTTTTTCGCTTTATAACAACAAGAAAATTAGAAAAGAAATCCTACCCAAATTTAAAGTGAAGATGAAGGAAGGGTTTTTTCGCTTTATAACAACAAGAAAATTAGAAAAGAAATCCTACCCAAATTGAAAGTGATAATGACCGAAGGGTTTTTTCGCTTTAAAACAATAAAAAAAATAAAAAGTATTAATATGATTATTTAAAAGATAAATCAAAATCTTATCCTTTTAAAATTCACTTACTATCCTACCCAAAAATTTTAAAATGTAGTGATTAATGTCGTGGAATAGTTTATTCCGATATTATCTATCATTTACGTAAATAAAAATTAATCCAAGGCGTTTTGAAAGAATGTAGCAACTCACGTTATCAAGTGATAAATATAGAACTGAAAAACGTCAACATGTCCACTTTCTTGTTTGAGAGCACGGAAAGGCTATGGACACAGTGATAATTAAGCGGAGTTTCCGTCCTACTACCCGTCAAGAAAACATCCGCTGAAACAAAGTTTAAATTTCATGATGACTCTTTTACCTACCTAAACTAATTACAGTTCAATTAATAGGAAGCCTACATTTTTTACTTCAAATGGCGTTTCCGTACAACTAACCACCAAGAAAGCGTCGCCTATAACGGGACAATCAGTTCTTTCCTAAATATTGTATTATGCTTAGCCACATGACTAACTTGAACAAACTCATAACGTCATAACTTTTCACTATTTCGTCTTAAATGTCAAGCCGAATAGTGGTGTTTCACTTTTTGCAACTTCTTCCAACTTCAGACTGTCTCCTGGGGAATTCTAAATTTTTTACCATTAGACATTTCTTAATGTTTCTTGTGTTTGTGTTCGGAACCTTTTCTATATTCTTGAGTATGATAATATTATCTATTATTATGGCGCTCCTAGAATCGATATGACAGCTCTGTAAACCATTTTACAAATCTGGTAGGTTCCATTTATTTCTTCGTGGTAGTTGGCAGCTCCTTCTTATCCCTTAACCAGAAACACCGTGTTTGTACTTTCATCGAAAACCTCCTTCAACTCCAGCAGAATGAGGGTCGCTTTTAATCGGCTCTTTAAACTCAGTAGTAAACCCTGCAAAGAAAGGGGTTTGGCGTATTTATATTTTATATTGCCAAACTTTTTTCTAACCAATATTCACCCAAGTATCGTCCAGAAATACCAGCTGCCTATATTCCCTATCTCTAATATTTCATAGATAAGTCGCTCCATAGATTTAGATAAGTTTCTCCATAGAATTATGTTGCTTCTTTCAATTTAGTAAAGCTTACATGTTTTGTTTTTTTTTTTTTTTTTTTTTTTTTTTTTTTTTTTTTAATCTGAGTTTTTCAATAATTTCCATAAAGGTGTTCTTTTAAACCTGGGGAGATAAGGCAGGAGCTTCGTTGACTTTGGCTTAAACCGCTGCCAGTGTTGACTGGATGTGTACTCAGTTTTCCTGGGAGTCACCACATTTCCTTTATTCTGTTTACTTAAAAATATATATACTGAACTTTAATGGTCGCCAAAGCCTCACTGCTCTCTTTAACTCAAAAACTCACACTTTCATTTGGATATCACTTTTTAATATATTCAAATTACAACTATATTGGCACTCAGATCGACTATAAAACTAAAGAAAATATTACAACGGATAGCATTAAAGATCCAACTAACGTTGCAACAGAATGAAATGACAAATGGAGTATTCCGAAAACTGAACTTCTAATTTTTAAACAATCACATAACTTTAACCTTCCTACGTTTGGGGGGATTTTTTCTAAATGAAAATCGTTATTAATTTATAATCAAATTTCCACAAATAATTTGTCATTTTTTTCTTTTAACTATAAGACTTATATTATTACTGTAATAATAAATAATATTCACTTCAAATGCCTAAATTCGTACATGTATGAAAACACCGAAAACAGGCATTTTCTTCGTTTGTTTTCTTTATTTGATAATTTAAAATAACAATTGTGTCTATTATATTAAAATTATATAAAATATCTGCCAATACAAACTACAAAATAACAACTACATAAAATTTCCTTAATATATATAAAAGAGATATAAATCAAGATTAATTAAAGTTACTAGCAAATAAATTAATAGCAGAATTTGATCCATGACAAAGTAAAATGTGTAATTAAATTTCTTTTAACATATTTACTAAAGAAGCCGAAACCCCCTCTGCCTCCTCAACCTCTATACACACACACACACACACACACACACACACACACACACACACACACACATATATATATATATATATATATATATATATATATATATATATAACAAACTGTAGGCCTAACTAAAATGTAAATCATAACCTTAAAATCAAGGCCTATGTGACTACACAATTAAAACTTAAAACATTGACTTTATAAGAATCAATGAGTCAACAAAATGAATATAATAAAATAGAATAGATAATATAGAGACTAAACCAGACATTACCTTTCTACTATTCGACATAAATGCACAATACGGTTCTATAAAACGGCCAGATTGCCAAATGTAGATCACTGTAGCTTTAGATCGCCTACATGAGGCTTCAAGGCGCATTGTGGGAAGCTATAACTGGTTTACTGTTTTAGTCGCACAGAATCTAAAGCATTTCATACTGTACTGATAAGAGAGATTGAAAACAAGAGATAACCACAAAGCTAACCTAGCATAGATGATGACTCATTGTTGTGTTTAAATACCGCTTTGTCCTACATTATATCTACAGTATTATCTATGTTTAATGAGTCAAATTTGTAATGCTCAAACTTATTTAAACCAGGTTTGCTAAAATGTATGAAACAATGTTCCTAGAGTGGGAGCATTGTGAGACCAACAAAGCAACAAATGATAGTTTATAATCTTTACTGGTATTCACATAAATGTTAACTTCTTAACTTTAACGGATATAACTGTTATACAGAGAGTGTGTATATAGTGAGCAAACTAATCAGTTTAGACACTTTGATCCAACTGAAACAACACCACTATTTTGGAACTGACCAAGTGTCCCACAAGGCATACTAAACGATGTTATTCTCAAACACCTATATTTTACTAAACTTTGTTAATAAGGATACCCTTTCAAAAAATATACAAATTTGGCACTTTTCCACGAGTTTTCCAAAATTTAAAACACTTTAAATCTCAGATAATTGAAAAAGCCCGTTTTGTATTTAAATGTTGGTAATATCTCGAAGCATTTTAAAATGCCAGCCAAAAACTTAATTTTACATGTTTTTTGTTAATAAATGGAAAGCGTAAGTAAAAAATAGAAAAATTTACATTAGTTATTCTCGAAAAATTATAATTGGTAATAAATATGGCGGAAAAAACTGAATTGTGTAAAAAAAACAATAAATATGGAAAACAAATAAATTTACATTAGTCATTATTATTCTTGAAAAATAAAAAACTTACAATCATTAAATAATCACTGTTGTATCCCCAATAACAAAGGGATACAACTGGATAACCTGAGGATTTAAAACAAGATTTTGACTTGGAAATATAAAACCTTAACAAGAATAAACAGACATGAATGCGACTACTGTACCTAACCAGTTTGTACTGATCAAAATCTCTTTCTTCCTAGAGTATGAAATATTTTCATGTTATTTTATGCCTCATTTTTTCGAAGGACATTTAAACCCATATATTTACAAAACCTTTTTATTAAATATCTTATCAAATTTGTTACCAGAGATTCCAATAGAAATGAGACAATTAATGTGAGTTCTACAAGACGGATCCTCGCTCACTACATCCTTAACGTTCGTCCTAGAAATTGTGTTGGAAGAATTGGATGTGCAACGCGGTAGGGTACCGGGATTAGGCTAACCTAAAACATAGGTTTAATTAAAGGAAACGTGGTTACCTGTACTCAATGAGGTCTTAATTCCCTTTTCACTATCAGACCAAACACTACTCTAGGAACCAATAAAAGAGTTAAATAAGAGAACAAGAGATGATTAGAGAGACCTGATAGGAAAGATGAAAGTGAGAGATCTAATCCCAGACGAGGAAAAATTAAAAATAGGTGTAAATCCAACTAAGCCACTCGTGATTTCCACGCTCTGTGAGCCTCTGTGTATACAATTCTTTACGTGTTATTGTTAGATGAACAAACAAGTGAGAGATTTACACAACTCAAACAGTAAGAATAAAATTTCAATCACCAAACTAACTGTCATGATATGTACAAAACTGCTCAAAAATTGTTCCAGAGAACATCAGGAACAGAAGAGCAATCGAAAAGATGCGTTTCAACTTTCATGGACAACTGAAAATTATCCAAATTTTACATAAAATGTCAAAACGGGTAAATTCAATCGTGGATTTGAGTAGGATCCAGAAGCAAAACTTCAAAATGAAAAATGGCACTCATAAAATCGCACGTCAAAAAAAGTGCGGATAATATCCAAAATATTGTGACCTAGTAGTTGAAGGAGATAATAATTGATGACGAATAGCACTGTTTCAGTCTCTTTAAGGGATATATTTTGAAGGGAATACAATTGTTTGGTTCCAAAGTGGTAGGAAGGCATATACTAGCCATATTCTACCACTTTAATAAAAAAATCCCGAGACCCTTTTTTTCATTTTTTTCGATAACTCTAAATTTGTATACGCAAGACAAAAACATCAAAATTCCGATTTTATAATAATCAGATATGATTTTTCTCAAATATATAAAGGACCCAAAATGAGTTGTAGATTTTTAAAAACAAATCGTGGATAGTGTTGTTACAAAACACGTAATTTCTCAAAACTGACTATCGATTTCGTTCAATTTTTTGTGAAACATGAAGATTTATTTGTTGTTGTTTCCCCTTGTTAAAGACAAAAACCTGTCTTCATCCCTTATAAAAAAGGGAAGAAAAGAATATAAAATTTAAAAAAACCCCAACCCTCGAATACTCCTAATAGCGTCATGGTCGGAAGAGAACAAAATTGGTAAAGAGAAATTTGATGAGAACAATAAAAAAAGAGGGATTTAACCCAAGATTACAAGATCACGTGTATATTCAGCAAGGTCCTTGGGAATTGTCAGTAAAGTGAGCCCCTGATTGTGTGAAAATTAATGACCGAACCCCGCATTAAAATATCTTTCAATGTTTTTTTTATTTATTTATTTTCCTACGTATAAGAAATGTAACATATACTTATTATTGCCAACATCACAAATATTATTTTTAATTAGTTTTTGGTTTTTAAACAAATCTGGATGAGAGAGTTAGTTAAATGTTGATCGGTTTACTAGACAAACCTTGTATTTTGTAACCTCTCTGTTGACCATCGATTTTGTTAGATTTTCACCAAATTTATCACAACAAACGTTTGATTACGAAACATTTTCGTTGGACAATGGAAAACAGAAATTAGTTTATTAAACAAATACTATTAATCTAAATAACTATTTTATTAGAAGTCAAACTTTTCAACTTTTCGCCAAATTTGATGTAAATATTTTTTACTTTATCAAACATATTATGCGTAGTATAGAAAGGAAATTTAATTACGTGATGAATCTAGAAATTGATATAGAATTTTTCGTAGAAATATCTGTTTTTGAGGTCCCCTGAATAAAATTAAAAAATAATAATGTCCGTATGTCGACTGGAGTTTTCTCTACAGCACAAACTAGACTACAAACAGTAGTAGGTGTTTTCAGATAAAAGTTTCAGTCAAAACTTTCTATGATAAACTATTTGGAATATCACGGTTGGATTAGGTTAATAAATTCATTCAGTAGCATTGAGTTTTCCCATTCAAAGAAAAATAAATCTGTCCCTCTCGCCCAGTATTAAGTCTTCTTTTCCATACAAAATCATTGGTATATATTGCAATAAGTCAAACATCTATGTTTACTCAGATTTTATATTGGCAGTGTTATTAGCAAGGCTGTGTTAATATCGCTGAATATTAGGATTTAAAACGAAAGCTTTACTTTACTTTTTGACACGCAAAAAATTACACAACTAATAACAAAAAAATATATATATTATATTATATATAAATATATTATATTATAAATATTATAATATATATTATAAATATTTATATTATAATAAATATATTATATATATTGGAGAGATTGGAGTCGCAATCTCTCCAAAAACGTCAATACTACTTGTACGTAAAGAGAAAACGTAATTTATTTTCCTAATGAATTTTTACCGGTTCGAAGAAATTTCGTCTTTGATAATGATGGCAGATTTTTGTTACCGGTAACACATGAACCAGAATTTTTAGAAAGATGTCAAATACGTTTTGTTTACGTAATTAGGGCAGGAGTAAAATACTTTAGCAAAATATGATCAGAATCGCTACATTTTAAGAAAATCAGAATTTTATGTTTTTGTCTTACGACCATCTATCCCAAATTTTCGGTTATCGAAAAACAATAAAATGCTCATACACTAAATTATATTAAAATCTGTCCACTCATATGAGCTGAGAGAACTTGCTCAGCAGGGAACCCTTCTCTCTACATCCATTACATAACTTTCTATATACTATGAACATGTGAGAAAGTAAGAAGAGCACAAACTTCTGCTTCCCTTTACAGTATGAATAAAATAAAGCAAATGTTCCAAATTTGGAGCGTATACATTTAAAAGAAGGTCTAGTCACTGAAGATGGTCAATAATACATTATAATGTGTAGTGTTCCGGTAATGAAAGGTTACAACTCTATCCAGTTTCTTAACAAAATTATTCTGGATACGATAGTGCTTGTTAAATAATATAAGTGAAAAGAGGAGAGGAGAAGGAAAGGAGAGGTGACGCCCTAAGCTCATAACCTTCGTCTTTTATCATAACTGAACTAGATTGTCATCAAATTTTCCTAAAAAGTGATGTTATAAAAATTTACTTTTCAAAATTGCCTTCACATTTTGGTGAAATTCAATTATTAACTATCCAAATCAGTACATATGCCAAATAGCAAATTAAAATAGGTTTCAAGAATAATTAGAGGACAAAAAGAAAATAAACTGGAGCGACAACAGCACTTAAAGGGCGATTTCAATCAAATATTATTCACGATTAAGATTTATGGGACAAGAGAAGCAAGCTTAGGTCCTTATTTAAATATATAAAATATTTAATTTTGTATGAATCCAAGAAGATCTGCATGTTTACAGTTCGCTTTTTGGTAGTCGTTTGTCCTTAACGTCCTTATTTTATGACTAATGAAAGCGAGAGTAGATAAGACAGAAAAACGCTAAACCATCAACTGGGCTCGAACCTGCGTAACCTTTGACGGTTCAATAAGCACGCTCTGCGTAATGAATTGTGCCCCTCCCCCTCCCCATCCACATCATCAAGTTAATATTAAATTGCTGAATACTTTCCGAATAGAGCGCGAATTTTTATAAGGTCATTGTCAATCATGATTACGAAACATTAAAAAAAAAAACTTTCAACACGTTGTTGTTTTCAAAAATTAACAATAAATATTATTCAACAACCAATGAAAACATTTGTTACCTACTACGAAAATAAATATCAGAGTTGTAGCTGAGAAATATAATTTAACCAAATAACCTACAAATTAGACGAAAATAATTAAACATTCCAGTAGTCATAATTATTATAATCCGATTTCATTCCATTTGGAAAAGTAAGCCTTGTAACATGGTTATGCTCATGTCCATTACATTGAACCACGTACAATTTAAAATCTGTATTATGTTGACCCGATTTAGTTGGTGATCAAAACGATATTTTAAAATACTCTGTTGGACTTTTTATGAATTAAATAATTTTATTTATTTTCACACTCTTTGCTTTATATATTATTTGCTCCAATCATATTTCCTTTAATTTATATACGCCCCCCCCCCCCATTTATTATTTTGCCGTTTCGCAATTTAACATATAATTTTCAGAACAAACATGTTCCTCTATTTTTTATTTATCAACTAGGCCCGATTGTGTTTTCTTTGTCTTTTTTAGCACATCTTATTTTTAGAAGTATTTTGTCTCGCCAATTTACTGCCCATAACATTCACGTTTAATACTGCACGTTTTATCCACCATATTTTGATCAATAAACCAACGCAAATAAGTCACCATTACACCAAAATTGTCGGTTCGGGAGTTATTAAATTGAAAGAGGGAAATGAACAACGAGTTTCGTCATAAAAAGATCAATATCTCACAATCGGCGAAAGCTATTTCGATGAAATTTTGGTGAGGCGTGGAGATATAACATAAATCCAAGTGTCAAACAACAAATAAAAAAAATCTACAATTCGTGAGTAATTTACAAAATATCAATATGAACCCTGACCGCCGTCGGATTAGTTTTTGTTTTTAACGTCGAAATGTTGTGTGTTCTACTTCTTAGAAAAAAAGTAACCGAAAAGCTGGTTACTTGTTTCCCGAGCTATAAAAACTTGCAATTTCAGCTCTATTTAGAATGCAAGTCAGCTGTGCGGAGAGTGCGATGATGTCATGGCGTGAGTTGCAAGGATATTTAGTGGTCTTTTCAAATGACCTAGATTACTCCAGGAATTGGCGCCGGTTAGTTTAAACTGAACGTAGTGATTTAGATGATTGAGAACGAAGGTCACGAAATACTATCACCAGATGGGGGGGATTTACCCAACGCATACCCATAAATCTATGACGGAAAATTTTAATTATCATCACATTGTCATTTTTATTGCTTTATTTCTTAGTATGTAATTCCACGTTTTTTAATTATCCGTAATACGTAATTAGTCAAATTATTTAAAACAGTTACAACAGATTTAAAGAAAATTGTTCTTGTAACATTAACTCCTAAATTTTCATTTACCAAAGAATGAATGAGGTACGGTTAGGGGAGGACTTCAAAACGGATATTTCCGCATCATTACATAACTTTCTCTATACGTTGTGCAAAATAAAACTATATGCTCAATGTGTACAATACTTGGCAATGTTTTTAGGCATGAATAGTACATAAAGCGCAGGCAGAAACAACGTGCTCCGTCAGTTACACATCGCCTACCTTACGTACTTCCGCTGTGGACACATTCTAAGAACTTTCGCATTATTTATGTACTGTATGTCGTATGCGCTACTGCAAATGAAGAAGTTCACTGGACATTGGGTCATTGTAGTTCAAAGATTCTTTCGACCGAGTAATGTGTATTGACAGAGCGAAGCGACGTTTTGAAAACACAACCATTTGCTATTTCGTATGTATGTTTCTTACGCAGTTACACGTAAAAGCATTTTAAAATATCATTCTTTGCAACTAGGCCAAACGATGTATGGACAAGATTTCTTCACGGTTTATAGACATAGACCCGCGGATGCTTCAACTAGGAATAGATTAAATATAACTGTGTCAAAGAAGAATAACAAACAGTCGCACCAAAATAATAACAAACGTTACATTTCAACTGCTTTCACGCAATAAAATTTCATCTGACCAAAATATTTATATTTATATGAATTAGGTTAGGGTTCTATAGGGTTACAAAAGTGGCAAATAATTTATTTTATTACTCATATAAATAATTACTGTGTTATTATCTGTGATTTCCGCTAAAGTTACATACATAATGTATCATCCGCTTCCAACGAATAACCAAATCTACTGTTCACAGAATCATTTTTTGCTTCAGGAGCTCCAATACTTTTTTGCTTTAGGTCTTAATTTGGTTACATTTCTAACAAAATTCTATCACAATCGTTAGAGTTTTGCCTATACAACCAAAATGTGTCAACCCTAGATGTACCAAGCTATTTTTGATAACACCAAGGGATGGTCAAAAATGTCCACTCTTAAAAAATAATATTTTGCAAAGTTCTATTTACTAAAATTATAAAATTAATACAAAATATTTTGGAAAGAACACTGCCTAGTGAAATACTTCCATAAAATACGTCTATAATTATAATTATAAACTGTACAGAAAAATTATAATACTGTACCAAAAAGTTCATTCATTACAAATTTATTTTTTTAAACAGAAACTAATCTGATAGTTAAACAGTCGTAGCATATAACGTGTTTTTGACACACATACTTTTCATATGAACAACACACAATAGTGGTTGTACACAGTTTGTTTATCATTTCCTTCTTAGGCGAGACAGCAGCGCAGCACATGTGACTCGACCTTTCCCTGTAGTAATACTCGGTTGCTTGGCTTAGCTGAGTAATCTTGTACTCAATATATCCTTAGCAAGTTATTTAACATTAGATGTAATAAGTTGCAGTCCCAAGTCTTGTAAGTAGATCCTTCCATTGAAACGTTGTCATCATTATGTTGGGTGGATAGAAAAGTAAGGGTTTGCTTTGATTTTTCTCTTGATACATACGATGTAATCTTACGGGAGGGATATAAAAGCTCGGATCGGAGTAGACTGGTCGCTCGTAAATTTGCTTCAGTTCCTTTGGAATAAACCTACGAATAGACTGCATTGTTCCGACCGAGGTTAGTCCATGATTTTGGTAAAGTTCTTCAACTAGTGGAACAGAAGTATAAAATCTGTCTGTAGCTTTATTTCGTCCTGATTTTGAAATAATAGAAATCAAACGTTTTACAAGTTGTACTGTTCCAGCCAGAGTCTTTTGACAGAATAAACGTATATATTCAAAACATGCCATTTGTCACAATCAGCCAACAATCTAATAAGAATCCCATATTTTCCAGACTTCTCCTTCATGAAAACTCTGAATGGACATCTTCCTCTAAATAAAGAGAGCAATTCATCGACAAGTGTTTACTGAATGACTAACAACACTTTTTCCTTCTCGAGCCATTGTCATCGTTGACAATGTCTTCACAATCAGTACATACCACATCACCAAATAATCAGTCTATTTCACTTTGTGATAAATAATCACTCGTTATAATGTACACGAATAAATTGTTTAGTCCTAACGTCAAACACGAGAAAGCAAAATATCAACTGTTGCTAAGTCAAAGATTGCAGGCCTACCAACTGTAAAAGTGGGATAAAAATAATGTTACAGATTGCACATTTTGTATTACGTCTATGATATGTTTATGGTGTTTTATTTATTTGATGAATTTATTTAACAAGAGAATTTAGATTTTGTTATGGAAAAGGATTTTTGAATATCATTTTTGTTAATCATTAGATTGCACTTTGATCAAGGAAAGGGTCAAAATAGTCCATTTGTTACTGTTCGCTATAAACAAATGAAAAATAAATATTAATTTGTTTTAATGGACTTTATATATTTACATTGTGTAAAAAAGATATATAATGACAAAAAAGGTTTTTCATAAATTTTAACAATATGATTAAAACGGAAAGTTTGTCAAAAGTGTGGACATTTTTTTTACCCTCCTTTGGTACATTTAGGGTTAACATACCAAATTTGATTAAAATCTGTCCACAAGTTTGGACTTTAGACCATTGTACAGACGACCATTTTTTTGGGACCTCAAAACGGATAAAACTCCACTTATATTTTTCGATCCATTACATAACTAACTTTCTTTGTACTACATTATTTGTGAGAATGTAAAAACTGGAGTAATTTATGTTTTATATTACCAATGGTTCGTGGATAGTTTAAAACCTTCAGTATACTCTTCATACAGCCTAAATATCTTAAAGGAGTGGCGCGCTCCAGTTATCTTAATTGCTTGTAAGAACGCACGAAGTATGCACTTTAAAACTATTTATTGTTTCTAATCTCTATTGTTTTTTACAAACATAGGCCGTCATTCTCAGCGAGATAAAATTGCTACATCATGACAATTTGAACTACGAAGTTTGGCCATGATTGCGTATCTGTCGCTAGGTCACGTCGTAAATGCAAACACATAATAATGGGTGTGGCCACACTGTACGCTGGATTTTATACTTATAATTTGATTTAAACTGAAAGTCGGGAGAGCTTTGAAAACATTCCTTCAATCAACAATGGACGTGGTTACAGCGTTGACATGCCAACTGGGTTTTCTTAGAAGGCAAAGGTCGGTCGGGTTTAGTAATTTTCCAATTTTATACTTTTATTGTTGTAATTTGTTACTGGATTTCAGTTGTTAAATTTAAACAATATTTGTTTAAAACTATTTACTGAAAGTACTATATTTAAATTTAACTGTGTTCATTTTGACGGGCTAGTTATGTCTGATGCCAACCAATCGCAAAAAAAAGATGTGATCGTCCTCGTATACATCATGCCCAAAGGATATCTTCGCCCTATTGAAAGTTAGCCATGATGTTCCTATCTAGAGTCAAATTCGTCAACTTGTTTGTGCGGTGGAGAAATATTTCACGAGAAAACAATGGATCACTCAACGTCGACGAAAGTGTTTGATGCATCTGCAGTATTAAAAATGTTCAATAAAACAGTACAAAAAGTCCTGAGGAAAAATGTTTAAAATTACAAAACCTAAAACAAAAAATAGAATGTATTTGATGCATTTCAGACCGATACAGTTTGTCGACAAACGCTTATTTTCATGCGAAAGAACTCCTAAAACAAAGACAAATTCTGGGAAATATGCTAATTGATGACATTTTAGTATGTCATTACTTCTGATAGTTTCAAAATGCATTCGTTCAGCATTTCAGCATTTCTAGTCTTGCGAGGCGACCCTTTCTAATCCTCTTTAATGAGCGGGGCAGTTTCATCGTTTGAAAAGTACCCAAAATGCTGGGGCAGTTTCATAGTCCCGTCTATTTGACGCGCAGTCAAGTGCTTTAGACGAGACAATACACAATCTGCATACACCGTTCCACAATCCAGACTGTACACCAATCCCTTTCCAATTTAAAATTAACTATAGTGCAAGAATTACATGGGTTGGTTAACATTTTCGAAATTCGAGCTATTATGATCTCCTTTGTGAAAACGCCGACAACTAAGAAAATTTATTGTTCACAGATCCTACACACTGGAATACTTTGCCACCTTTTATCTTGCTAAGAAGGTAAATGGCATCCAATTTTCAAAAAAAAAAAAAATAGTTTTTCGTAATTTTTTTTTACTTTCTAGTTTAGTTCATGAAAACTAATTTTGTGTCAAACGTTAACTACAGTAAAAAGAAGAGAATTAGAATTAAAAACCAAAATCGTTAAAAATATTAAACGCAATTTGAGGAGAAAACCGTTTGAAGTATGGTTTGATGGAGTAGATGTTTTTAAATTGTCACCGGGCCTATAATTGTATCTAATTGCATAAGAAAACCTATCGCAATAGATAAAGAAAAATGAAACCCGTTAATGTGACAAAAACGCAAACACAACACTGACCTTTGAAATAAAGTTTTAAAACGCTAGTGTACATTAGGAATGATTAGATTTCGGTGAAAAGACGCCACAATTTATGAAAATTTGTATCAATCATTTGATGTTGATGATACTCGCTATATTTTTAAATTTTTGCAATATTAAGTTCAATTTGAAATCTTTTTTTTTCTACTTTAAAAGCGAGAACAACCTTTCATCATCATAATATAAAATTGGAATAAAAGAACGTAAAATAAAAACCCTCTAACCCTCGAAT
This sequence comes from Aphrophora alni, assembly GCA_963513935.1. Lineage (NCBI taxonomy): Eukaryota > Metazoa > Arthropoda > Insecta > Hemiptera > Aphrophoridae > Aphrophora > Aphrophora alni. The sequence continues at coordinate 87,859,508 of OY740768.1, forward strand.
ATAATCCTCAATATATCGTCAGAAAAGAACAAGAGTTAGTCAAGAAACACCTGATATAAAAATATTAAAGAGAGAGATCTAACTCAAAACTACATGTAAAAATGCATAGATCCAACTAGGGTCACGGGATTGCCAAACCAGTACTCACTATAAGAGCCCCTGAGGGTATCATACATGGTTTTAATTTTATAATTCTTGTTTTATGGATCTGTAAATTGTAGTTTTATAGTTTAAAATAAAGTTGTTTTAAGTCGCCTAGATCGAATTTGAGACAATGTTTTTTTTAATTATGTGCATAAAAAGTAATTTGGTCGGTACATCAATTATTTCCTTCGTAGTGTAGTCAGTCACTTCCATTCGATACAGAATGAAGAAACAGCAATAACGACACGGAGTTTGCATGCATATTTTACCCACAGGGATATTTTAATGACGAAGGTTTAAATGTTGGGAAGAGCTTGAAAGTGACGAAGCTAAAACATTTGTTATTAGTAAAGTAACTATGTCCAGTCAGTGTAGGATAAAAAGTTAAAAATTAAGTAGCAGCTCGTCAAAGTAAAGATGAAAGATTTGTGCAATTTAAAGGCAGATGGTTTGTGGCGTTTAATCCATACAAAAAATAGAGTAATACAAATTTCGCCATAGAATAAAAATATCACATTTGCGTAAAAATAAAACTTATATAAATATTGCTAGAAGAGAAAAAAATTAAAAATGGTTTAAAAGCAATTTAATTCATGTTTTTGTTCGATTTCTTTTTTCTGTTAGTTTTAAACAAAAAGATGTTTTTTGTAAACGTTGTACGAGCGAAAATATTGAAGAGGAAAAAGGCGTAGAGAAGAAACATTTTTAATTGTTGATGTGTTAGTAAGTTTTGTTTTAACAATAATTTAATTCTAAAAATGTTTAATGTAGATAAGTTACAAAGTTTAAATAACTTTACTAAAAAAGAATTAATTTAGTATCGAAAAGGGAAAAATTATTATTAATTCTTTGATTTAATTTTTTTTTTTTTTTAATTAAAATTTTTTGTAAAATCTTGTTCTAGGATAAAATTGAGAAAATTTATCAGAAACATTTTATAATTGACCCTAATTGTCAAAATATATAACACAATATTTGGAAATCTCCTGAGCTTCATGAGTATAAGTTTTAGTGCAATATTACGAGACCAAAATGGTTAATTTGACATCGTAAAACTCAAAGAATTGTGGTATCGATTATTTTGTTGGTGTAAAATATGAATTATGAAAGTAAAATAATGTCAGCTCTTTCATGTACAAATAAATCACTTTTGTCTCTTTGTTCTAAAAATGTTATTCAAGAAACATATTCTTGAAAGTAAACCTCAAATATTTTGTTAAATATCTTGAAAAATTACGGTCGGATTAAAAATATTTTACATAAAACGTTTCTCTTTTTTCAGTAGAATGTACAAAAAAGGTTCTATTAAAATGAATCGAGCTGACCTTCAGAAAATAGTAAAATATCTGAAAAACAACTCTACAAAAGCTAATTAACATGAAATTTGAGATTGTTTCGAACGAAATAGTTCGAACATATAAGTATAGATATGGACTTTATTTAAAGTCCTTAACAGATTAAAACGTTCAAAAAAATTCTTTTTCGTTCAAAAAAATCGTTCTTTTTACGGCGAAAATTGACTATCATTTGAATTTTCTTTTTTCGCACCTCATTCGCATTTTCTAAAATTTTAGAAAAAAGTTTTAAAACAAAAACGAAAAAATAACCTCTTTTTGGCTAGGTTTTAGCTTCTACAAATTTTATCTCGGCTTGGGCGTGCCGAGACTCTCAACGCAGTCTCTGGAAGAACGAGTAACTTTCCATTGGGGTACTAGTGCATAAAGGAATTGAAGGAAACGAGTACCTGCATCAAAGTTTGTAGGACCGGAGTCGGCAGTAGGGAAAACTGTGTGTCTGGCCATGATGGCCATAAATAAATGGGTTTAGAGAAAACACCAGCAAATGTGGGATAGTCTGGGGGCGTTCCAAGAACTTTAAGTAGACCAAACTCAGGCAAAGCACGGGACATTGTGGTCTGAGGATGCACTTGTACAAAACAGGAGCATACCACGATGAAACTGTGTAGGCTGTGCGAGGTGGGTGAGGAGACCGTAGGCCACACGATTGTGAGGCTCTTGCCAATAAAAGTTATAGTTTTGGATTCCAAATGCCTGGTAAACTCTAATGGACAAGCTAGTAAGTGGACTACTAAAACTGGTAAAGCAGACTAATCTACTGGGCTAGAATGAAAAGGCTTAGTTGCACAATAGAACAGTGGTCGCGATACCCGTGGGGGGGGGGGAGGTTAAACCCTTTAACCACTTAGCTTAATCTATCTAAAAACAAATCAGTTGGAGAGAAGCCAACCTTGAACAATATATCACAATTTTTCTGATGGTTTATATCTCCCAAAAATGTCTATTTCTTAGTTGTACCTAAAGGGGGAAAAAAATTATATTTCTTGTAAAAACTTGACAAAGAAATAAATGTATATTTCTGTATTACTGTTTCCTCCGTGAATTTTCCTAAGGATATATATTGATATTCTTGACAAAACAAAGTATAAGCTTGCTTCCATTGAGAGATAAACTAGCCCTGAGCAACGATAACCTAGAAATTATTTGCTTTTAAATAACAAGAATTTTATTAGCATCGTCTTTTCAGTAATGATAATCAAGGTTCATTTTGATTTTTGCCAATTATTCCTGAACAATAACCGCATTTTACAAAGACTTGACACCGATTTCGCAAATTAGTCTTCACATTTCCTTAAAAATTAATTTAGAACATCTATTATAAATTCTCAAAAAACAACATAAAACTTATTTAAACTGTTTAATTTTTCGAGATGTAAGCAATAACAAACACAACGTGAATCCGTACAAATAAACAACCATTGCATAACTTAACATAAAAGTAATTTAAAACAGTTTTTTATAAATTCTCAAACAAAACAACAAAATCAAAAGTATTTGAAAAACGGCTGTTTATTTTTTTGTTTAACAATTTATTTACCCGTATCAGGCATGTTATTTAAATGACAAATTTAAGTTAACCTACAAATAATTTAAATCATCTGCTGTAAATTCTTAAACTAAAAATGTTTTAAACACCTTCTTAAAATAAAGTAAAAAATATTAACTAAGAAGTAAAAAATTATTTGAAAATAGAATAAATAATTTGGTAATATGATAATAATGTACTACAAGTTTTCTTTCACTTATGAAAAATAAATATAAGATTATTTACTTTTCAATACTACAATTTTTAATAAAACTCCAAGCATGCCTAAAAAATCATGGGACGAACTCTTACAAATACTGCCCTCCCATGTATTCATTCGGGTAACAATGTTTAATTTGACACCTCAATCATTAAAATCGGCCCAATAGTAAAGAAACCCACGATTAGCACAGATATTCCTTACCGTATTAAATAAGACTCTGTAAACTGTAACAATTTCAATTAAAGTAATTAACATATTAACAATTTTGCTACATTGCTTGTTTAAAACTTAAAAATAACATATAAAAGTTATAATTTCGTTTACACGTTCATTGGGTAAACAGTTGTATGAAGTAACCACCAGACAAAGCCAAGCAAAACCCCAATATGTCATAAAACTACTTAAATTATATCACATTTCCAACGTAATCATACAAGACGTTTCCAAAATTTTATCCCCGAGTTCCTCTACATTGCCCGGTTTTTCAAAAAATACCTGTAGAAATAGTACAAGGTATTAAAGTCAAGATCTGACTGGTCATTTGTAACCCAATCCAGTTTATGCGGAAAACATTGTTCAGTTACAGATTTACTTACCATATTGAAGGTAACAAATTGAACATTAAAATCCATGATAAAATCCAGATAAAATTGTCACCTTGAGTAAAAAAAAATGATGGAAAATGTAAGGATAAATTAAAGCATTAATATGAACAATCCAATAACATTAAAAACAGAATTTATTGGATTTGTTCACGATTATACAACCTGCCAACTAATCGGTTAAAGTTATTTGATGCCTCAACTGGCATTGTTTCAAATAACTACCAGACGGAACAAAAGACACGAGATTGCAACATAATATATTTATTGCATAGACATGTCAATTGAATTGTTGTAGTTCGGGTCAAGTCAATAAAATAGTTTACAACCTTTGAACTGTCGACTGTATACTTTACTGGAGTTCAATTCTATTTCTATCACATTACAGTTTACTTGTATAGATCCCATTTGGTCGATTCCAGTACGAGGGCTGTTTGATCTTTTAGCCCAATAAACCACTCAGGGCTCACTATACGGGCTTGGCTATCAATCTCTTTTATCTTTCCTATCAGGTATCTCTAGGACCAACTCTTGTTCTTTTCCGACCCTGACACTATTAGAGTATATACAGAGCTTGGAGTCTTTATTTTAGGTTCTTCTATTTTTTTTTTTTTTTTTTTTTTTTTTTTTTTTTTTTATAAAACGATCATGATCGAGAAATTTTTTGCCTTTAAGAAAAAAAATTAGGCCAATACAGTTTGTCCCAGTTTTCCAACTACAGTACTCTATACTAATATCAAACTGGGAAATGAGGCTGAACAAAGGGTCGCTTCATTCACACAAGCGCAAAGTATCAGGATGTCCGGTGACCCTGTGAGTCACTTACTGGGCTTCACTTCAAACAACTTTAATTTATTTTATTTGATATTTGAAAATAAAATGTATAATATATTTTTATTCTACACATGATTAAAAGAAAAATGAGACCAAACAAAGTAAAATTTACTGAATTATAGCCCAAAATCAACAATGTTTGCTACAAAATGAGCAACTGTATAATGGCTAATAAGTGTGAATAAACAACTTTATCAAAAAATATGTATTTGTAGGGAATTTTTTGTTGTTTTCAACATTATTCTCTGTATTTGCTTAGATGAGCAAATGTTAAATTTACAAATATAAATTGTATAAATGTCAATATTACCGTTTTAATAGATATTTATTCATATACCTTATAACAATGTAAATAATGTACAAATTATTTTTTATACTATTACTATTATATTGTGCCCCTTTGTTTCATTAAAATCGAGATGTACATATTTATTAATGAAGATATACGATAGTGTTATTCGCATTTATTAGTTATCATACTATCATTCATTTTGTAGCAAACATTGTTTGATTTTGGACTCTATTAAAGTAAAATACATTGTTTAGTCTCAATTTTCTTTACCGAAATGTAGAATAAAAACATTTATAAAATTATTTTAAAATATTAAATAAATGAAAGTTTGATCAAGTGAAGCACAGTAGGTAACTCATGCGGATGGCCCACGGCAGATACCGGTTAATCCTAATATTTTGCACACTTGTGTGTGATTGCGCGTGCGTTAGAGTGAGGCGACCCTTCGTTCAGAAGCATTCCCCGTTTGATAATAGTATAAGCCATCCATAGAATACAATTTCTGGAACTGTGCAAATAGGGTGGATCAGAGAGCACGACAGTTTTGACCATAGTAATTGAATACAATTTCCATGGCAGTATTGTATTGTGGTGGAAGAAAATTTTTGTCTTCGCCAATTGGTGTCGCTTTTTTACTACATCAATTCAGCGTAAAATTGATCCAAAAACTTAGCATAATGCTATCCTTTTTCCCAGTAGTTTGGTGGATATTAGACCATGCGAATCCCAAAGATTTATGATTATGACCTGTCCACCCAATGGAGCAGTTTTGTCATCTTCGAAGCACATTCGCGAGATGAACTATTTTGACCACACTTTCATTTCCGGTGTAGTAATGGATTTCATTAACGGCTACATAACCCCTCAAAAATTGATTTGGAATGTTCTTGAACATGTCCAAACACAGCTTCGAAATGTTCGATGATTCCATTTTCTTTCAACTATGATCAAACGTTGTACGTCGATGCTTAAGGTTTTTTTCATTATTTTATTTAAAATGGCTGCCACAAATGAACATTTACTGTACGGTTCCACGACAATAGACGCACGCACTTCGAATATGTATACAAAATATAGTGGTGTAAGCGAGCTATAACCAACAGTCGTACAAAAAATGAAACTTATTTGCCATAATTCTGCAAGTTGCCTCATTTACTACTCTTCTAATAATTTCATTCATACGAATTAAATATTTTTGAATTTCGTAGGATTAAAAGTATCAAATAGCATTATTATTTATTTTTTATACAAATTGCATATAACAGGTCGGTCATAAATATTTAACAAAAATGAGTATACGAAATGATGTATTGTTTACTGTTTTATGCTAAATAATATACAAAAACGCACCAAGATGTAAGAATTGGGCCTTCGCCAACAAAATATAAAAATATCACATCGAAAATAAATTGTGGATCCACTGATTCCAGTCATTAATAAAGATACAGAGTCAAAATAGAAGAAGACTTGAACAATAACTGATAATGAATTGGTCTAATTGTGACGTAAATACATATTATTAAGAAATCATGATTAAATGATTTAGAGCAAAGAATAAGCTACAATAATTGAAGACAAGGACACCCTCATGTTGCAAACTTTGTTTCAATAGATTAAATAATTCGTCCTTAAACTACTGTTTAGTGTGCGTCCTAACAGCAATATTCATTAACCAAGAAGTAACACAACTACTGTACACTTGAATAAAACTCAATAGGAGAAATAATAAAAGTTAATGATTTATGGACAGCTTGCTCCATACACTGTGATTGTGATTTACCCCTCATTGGGATTACAGTGATAGTAATCTTTATATCGTTTATATTTTACTCTAATGCACAATGACTCATCCATACAAGTTACATGAAGTTGCATCAAGTTTCAAAAGAAATCACAAGGGACAAAACTGTTGTAACTTATTTATTATTATATGTAATCCTACCTAACTCGAAAAGGTTTAATTCATATATATGAAAACATCAACAAGTAGTGGGGAAGTTTTTGTCAGGTAAAAAATTCCTACTAAAACTTTTAAGAAAACTATTATTTTTTTTTGCTATATTATCTATTTTCCTTGTTCTTTATTTGTAGTTTATACACTGCTTGTTATATCTCTTTCGCACAATTATATTTAATAACTATGAGCACACGCTGTATTCTTAATCAATAGTCAAGAGTACCCTCTTCCATGCCTTAGAACCATGCAGTAACTTAAACAATTAAGTAGCCGCCATTTTAAATATAAAAATCCTGTAGTATCGTCCTGCCTAGTTATAAAGAATAAAATTCCTAAATTGCATAACTATTAGCATACGCGTTTAGTTCTAACCTAACTGCAAAAGATCAGGGAAAATGCCAAATAAATTAAGTTAATTACAGAAGGTCGCTTCGCTCTATCAAAATACTACAAAATAAATTATTTACGTAACAATTGAACTGTTTTAAAACTTCCTTTTAATAATTAAACCAAGTCAATTTTACATCCAAGGAGCGAGGGTCTACCGTTCAAAGCACCACTAGTTACGATTGTTTTCTAATGTATGCAATCCCTACTGACAGTGTCTCAGACACCCCTCCCTCTCTGTTAATACGCCCTTGTCTGCCTAGATTCCAGACCTTTACCAGATGGTTATGTTAAATATCCTTTTGACCGACAGATAAATGTACGAATTATTTACCCTTTAGCAGTTCATAGTACACAGATGCAGCCGACTGTTTTATCAACATATTTTGAATCAATTATCTAAACATTACCAGCCAATGAACTATTTCCAATCATACATATTTTATTTCTATTTGTATTATTGTTGTTTATTTAATTCCTCCAGAAGGCAAGAGACAACCAATCGAAAATATATATTTATTTATATAAATAAAGTGGCATTTCTTTTATCAGAAACTATATACAACTGGAAAAGGACATGTGTTTTTGATCCAAAATGAGTACACCAATTGACAAAAAACAAATGACTTAGGAAACAATGATTGACAAACAAATAAAACAGAAATATACAAGAGTATAGTCTGATACTATTAAACAACAATTCTTGTTTGTAATTTTGTATTTTGAATATGGGTCAAAGGATTTAGTTTGAAATGGGGTAAAACTACATTTTCAAGTACAAGAAAGGGACTTGGCTAAGTTTAAACTTTGGGGAAACTCATTTACGAAATCAAATAATCATTGTTAAACTTTTAAAAATCGGTCTTTCTAAGGGCCAACAAAACGATTCACATTAATTTATGTCTACTAATAATAAAATAAAGCTATTGAGGCAAATTTTCAACGAAAGCTTCTGAGGAAAGTTAACAAATTTCTCGCACCCAAAACTTCACCCGATTTCAATAAAACTTTAAAACCCTTTATATTTTAATACCAGAAAGACCGAGCATCACTCGATTGAGGGGGATTTTTTAACATTTTGCTATTATTTACAAAAACTGCAAGTCTAAGTCAAAATCTCCAATATTAACAACTTGGACGAATCAAAGACAAAACATCGAAACAAAGTGAATAATCAGTTTTTTGTATTATTTTTATATTATGGTAAGACATTTTGAAGGGGAAAATGTGTTCTTATTACAACAAAAATCTGACCTAATGAAATTCCAGACTGTTCCGGATGAATCTACCCAACAGATACGTAAGTGTTGAAGGCAGCCAGAACGCACCTCTTATGCTTAGGCCAAGACCTACATGAAAATGCTTAGGTTTTACGTGAAAATCAGTAATGAGATTTTCGTCACATCAGATGCATACAGGTGACAACTTTCACCTAGCACTTATATCGTGATAGTTTCTTTGCTGTTAGTGACGCATTGAAAGTACTCATTCTGAGTATTCATTATAAAAACTTCAACAGTAAATGAATGCACAGATTATAGAGTTGAAAGAAAAAAGTTCTTTCTCTGATAACTGTGCTGGACAATTCAAAATCATATAACATCTATTTTTAGAACAGAATTTTGTAACAAGTATAATAAGAGTGGAACATCTTTGCTGTCAGTCATGATAAAAGTGCTATTGAACACAGGTGGTGGTTGGTTTATGGAAAGGAGAAAAACCGATTTAATGGAAAAATATACAGTGGAAAAACAATTAACACAAACTTTCTCATATACCCAACCCTGAAACCAAAACTATTCGCCACCAAAATTGAGAGTTTGATAGTTATCAATCAAAAAGTGAAAATGAACCATAAAAACCGTCTTTAAATATTGGCCTACTTTTTTCGATAACTCACGAACAAGCATTTTTAGGGGATATGGCGACCAATACATTTTGTTTGGGTCCTAAAAGGATAATCTTGACTAAAATTTGATCAAAATCGTTAAGATTCGTTTTCGAGAGTCTTTTTTCCTTTTGACAAATACCAATAAATTTTTAAGTTACACAAAAATCGGTTCATGCGTTAAGTCTATAGAGCACTGCACATACAACAGACATCATCCCAAAAACTATTTTTTACGGACTCTAGAGGTTTCTATTAATTAGGTTCACTAAAATTGAAATCCATCTATGTGACATCCAATACAGAGAAAGTATTTTGTTGTATTTAAAATAATAATAATCTTAATATACAATACATATTAGAAGTCAACTTTCAGGAACAAATTATAAAATTAAGAATTAAATAGTACACCATAATTAACAACATTTTAAATCCGTTAAAAAAGTGGATGCCACTTTGATCATCGCATCCCATCTAAAAGGTTGTGCAGCTAAAATATTAAAACTGTAATACAGATAAAATGGATTAGTATCTAAGTACAGTATTCCAATACAATAAAATAACAACGTTTTTGAATTAGTAGATATTCTAATTTAAAAATGTCTAAGTGTCAATTCCGGTACAAAAAGAATGACCAAGAGTGATTGTCAAAATGAACTTGATTTGAATAATTAGTGACATTGAAATGAATGATGTGCATGACAGTCAGCTGTATTGCTTGTTTGCTACGATATTGAAAAGAGTTAGTGACAGATAATATATTCACTATTTATGTATACTATCTTTTCACTTTTTTGTTACGCTTCAAGAAATTTGGGCAATAAAATATAACTTATGTTAGGGGAAAAGTGTTGTGCCCATTCAATAAAAATTACGCGAATAGTAGAAAATTACTGTCGCACACGAAGGTTTAATATTCTTAACAACAATATTCTTTTATTTACCAAAATAAAAGCAACATATCAAGATTACAACTCAAGTAATCCACAAATAAAAAATGTCAAACAAAATTATTGTTAAAACAAGAGCGCGACACTACTAGGGTGTTACTGATACCGTCTCGGACAATATTTTTAATGGCACTGGATAGGGTAATAAGGAAAGTCACACGGAGACAGAGAGGTTTAGAATGGAGATTATCTAAAAGACTGGAAGATATTGATTTCGTCAATTGCCTGTCTTTTGCCCCATAAACTATTGGATATGAGAGAAAATATTGAAGGCCTCAAGAGAAGCAGAAGGAAGGTAAAAAGTAAAAGTAAAAATCAATGAAGACAAAACAAAAGAAATTAGTATAAAAGCTACTAATCAAATCAAGAAAATGTAGTTGCCAATGGTAAAAAATATAGAACAAGTTACATAAAGGTGGGACAGATGAAGATATCCAGCAAAAAATTTAAAAATCAATGGGTGTATTTGCACAATTAATTCTAAGTACTTTTTATTATTAATTAGGTACTCGAGGAGAATCCTCTGAACGTACGATTGTCAGATACAATTTCAAACGGACAATTCAGGAAAGGTGTAAACAAGAATAATGGATATTATCTAAAAGAAGTATGGTTGGACTGGAGACAATCAGAGGAGAGCTAACACTAGTTTAAGTGGGAAGGCTGATAGACCCAAGATTACATGGATAAGGAAAGTGAAGTGGAAATAAAGGATGAAGGCAGGATCTGTGGAGAGTTCGGTGGTGGTCCTACTACCTCTAGGGATTAAAGAAATTTATTCAATATAAATGCTTCCACAAAGCCTCCACCAAATTTTGAATGAATGAAAACAAAATACATCCATCCGTCTCAAGCACACAGCTTTCAATTTAAAGTTAATTTATCATAGATAGGCGTTTTTAGTGTTTGAAATAGTTGAATTATGTAGGATAAGTTTGCCATTTCTCTCATAAATTCGCAATTCCAATCTGGCAACACTGGAGACAATACTTTCCTTACTCTCTTATCTTATTTAAGAATTCGTGTGGTTAATTGCACTTGTACAGTACTCAAGTGTCCACTATTGTTATTTGTTAATATCCATTTATTCATTATACGCCTCTTAGTTTATACTCTCTCCAAAAAAGTATGATTTGCCTGAAGAATTTAGAAAATCATTAAAAGCAATGGTGACTCGTGAATTTTAAAACTTATGATCTAGGTTACTGCCGAAAGAAAAATTATAGGAAGACTAAATACATAATAATTAATAGGGGAGATGTCTTACTAATTATAATAACAATTATTACTAACGAAATTTCCAATTAACAGTATTTTAGTTAACATTATTGTTCTATATTTGTAATTCCCATTAGCTAAAAACAAATGCCATTCAACGACAGAAAAATGTATGGCTGGATTACTAAAATAACGGGAAAACACTAACCACCTGCTCCCCTGCCAATCTATACTGGACGAGGACAGACATGACAACTACGTCCCCAATATATTATGGTTTAGTCACTCTATAATCAACAGTTCCACACACAATAAATATGTTGTAACGATTCAACAAGGATGGTTTTCATGTCCTACACAGCATGAGACGTATCTTAATAAACAATACCATAAAAGTTGCATTACTATTCAACTTAATGTTTACAGAAATGTGGTATAAGTTTCTTTTGTAAAAATAATAAGCAGTTTAAAATAATAGATTAAACATTTTGGATATGTTTGTAAAACAAAAACTTTGATTTATATACTGTAGAACCTATTTAATTAGAAGTTTAAGTTTACTTTGCATTTGCCTTAAACTCGACCTAAGGGTAAATTGTTAGATTGTTTGAGTAAATTGTAACAGAGTTTTAAATGATGGAGGTCAAAGTTAAATTTTCTTCACATTTCACAAAAATTTAAAAGAATTCTAAAAAATTGATTTTAAGAATGTTTTTATAACAGCTCCACGGGCGATTAATTTTGGGGAGATGGTTACCGATACGTTTTATTTAGGCTTTTTAAGGTTACATTACAACAAAATTTTATCAAAATCGGTACAGCAGATTTTGAGAAAATCAGAATGTTGAATTTATCTCATGACAGTAACCCCTAAATTTTGAGCTATCGAGAAGAAAAAACGCCTAGAGATATGGCCAAAATATCGGACAAACCAAATTTGAACAAAGTCTGTTTACTCGTTCGGGTTATACAGAATAAACCGTTACTTAAAAATCCAAACAACGTGTTAACTTCTATCAAAATTTTTGAAAGAACTAAAATTTGGCTGTTTATATTTAATTTCATTTAAGTCAAGCACCGTAGAACCTATAAGCAGGGGGTGTTGAGAAAATTATACCTTATTCCACAAGTTGAATAAAAAATTAAAAAATCCTATATCGATAAAATAAATCTAATTTAAATACACTGATCGAAAATGCAACCATTAATACCTAGCGTTACCATAGTAATCAGTATAACAGAAACTATCGACATAATAAAACATATAACAGGTTTAGTTTGGAATAACATACGAAAACTGATTTTGTTTTTTTACGTAAGCAAGGAATTTTGTCTTATTACACAAACTTTTCCTTATTCATAAAACACACTAATAATGTTAAAAATAATCATTAAAAAAATCGCTAATTTACCTCGCTAATTTACCTCTTTACAAAAGGCTCTTGTGTCATATATGATCTAGAAAATCCAATTAAAAAATATGAGGAGAAAATAGTGGGGGGGGGGTAAAATATTTTTACATTGATAGCAGTATTTTAAAATAAAAAAATACTACTACTAAAATCATACTTCTTCTTTACCTAATTCGTAAAGAAGCATTTATAAATACGGCAAAATTCTATTCATGTAATTTATAAACTTAAATGCTAGTTCAATTCTTTAAAGTATTATGCCAAAACAAAACGTTAAATAGTAAATGATTGATCTTTCGAGTGATAGATTTAAACTATTAGTTATTGCTAACGGACAACGGAACGATCCTTATACACTTTTAATGAATAGTTTAAAACTTCAGAAATATTGGACAATCTTTATCCCAAAGAAGATATTTTCACATAAATAAGATTCAATCCAGCAAATAATATAGGCCTACTGTAAATTAAAAATAATGTGTTCATTAGACAAAAATCCTTGTCAATGTAACTACAAAACCTACAACGTATCCAAGAAACAAGTAATCAATGCGAATGACTCACCCTCCATGAAAACCGCTGTCCCATATCAACATCCTAAGGTACACTACTACCACCACAAAACCAGCTGTTAAACTGACATTAAACAGAGATACACTAGCGCTACCTACACTGCTGTCACTGTCAACGAGAGTGATAAGTGATGCATTTCACACCTGTACTATTTGTCTGGACAAAACACAACCTTCAAAAGGTCAATAATTCCATGGGCTGAACCGTTTGTTTAAATGAACTAGTACTTTATAAACATCAAGAAAGAAAAATTTGTTGTAATCGTTGCGTTTATCTTTTAACAAAACCTGACATTTGTTCTGGTTCAAAGTTTTTATCTAACTTGCAAACAACACGCAACTAGGCTTAGCTATTTAAATTAAGAAGTGTACATATGCAACGTAGAATAACATCGCATTTGCCCAGAATTCATTCAACATAGGCTATATGCTAAAATTACTAGACGCGAATAAAGAAACATTGTACCAACATCCTCTTACAAATCTCTCAAGAATGTCTTTACTACTTATACATAGAACTTACTTTATTCCTGCTTTTTGCCCATGTGTTTCTTATGGGATAAAATGGTATAGAAATTAAGTATTAAATAATTACAAAGTACATGAGATGGGTTTTGAAGTTAATTGGTTTATTCAGGAAGTTAATAACCTAAACAAACACAATCTTCCAAAAAAGTTTCATACTTTGTAGAATTAAGTTGAAAAGTCGTACAGACTTGAATTTTCTTTAAATTGTTTTTTTTTTTTTTTAAGTACTTTGCGACGAAAAGAGCTGGAGGGGTTATACTATTGTTATTAATTATATTGAAGTAGATTACTCGAAGCTGTGTTTAAAGAAGTACATTTTTAGAGGAAATAAAAGAAACAGTGTAACTGTCATTAAAATAACAGTTATTTCATACTTTTGTAATCCTATGAAAATCAAAATTAAACTAATTCTTAAAAGAGAAGACAACAAAAAATATAAACGAGAAGTATAATAATTACAATCAGGTTAGGGTTTTCCTACAGGACAGTTGATTGCTTGTTACGTACGCCTCATTGTCGCCATTATATTTTGAGTGGTTACTATTTTAAAACAGAAAATAACATTATTTTAAACCTTGTGCTCATACATACAGAAGTCAACTTAGTTGCTAAGCTCCAAATCTTCACTTCGCTCCGCTCGGCCAGTAAACCATACAATATGCCAAGTACAGAATAGTAAACGTTCCCACACTACTAAATTAAATATTATAATAAAAAGCGCATTTTGTGCACATTTGTTTTTGGTTTTTGTAGTGTCAATGTGAGTGCAAGTCAATATTTGTTTTTTGTTCCGAACTCCGTTCCAAGCATATTTTGTAAATAAGGAATTGCCCCCCCCCCTCCCAGTTTTATAGTGTATAGTTCAGTTTGTTTTTGTTGATTATTTTGTTTGTTTACGTTTACTGTCGGAAAAGGGTTAAAAAAAATATTATTATTATTATTATCATTACTATTAGTTAGTAGTAGTTTCAAAATTTAAAACTTTATTAAATATGTTTCAGAGCAAGAACAGTTTGATGATGCTTATGTATAGAATATCTGTAATCACTTTGTTTACATTGAACTGCATTTGTTTATACAAAAATAGGAATAATTGCATATTATATATATATTAGATTATTAAGGTGTGAGGACTCATATCTTGTTGATCCCTGTACGTCAACAACCTTGTTCACCTTTATTTGTCTTCCAGAAAAGTCCTCCGTTTAAACCCAATATTGTTCAGTTTAAATATAATAATAATTTATTGATTATTTTTATTGTCCTATATTAGTGAAGAAAAGGGTTAATAAAAAGTTTTATAATTATTGGTAGCAGTAATTTAGTTAACAGCTTTATTATAAATGTTACAAAGCAGTAAAACTCTGATTATTCTTATATATAGAATATCTGTAATCATTTATTTGTAAGCTTTGAGTGTTTTTTTCCCTTCTAAATACAAAGTTTCAAAAAAGATCTGACTTTGTTTATAATGAATTCTTTTTAAAAAAAAAAAAATGAATAATTGCGATTTAAAAAATATACCTTTGCGATAAGTTTAAAGTTAAAAAAGTTTCAAGTATATATTATGTAAAAGGATTCCTATTAAACGAGATGATTTTATAAAATACAATTCAATTAGAAAAAAACAGTAATAACGTTAATTTAAATACAGGGTTATCATAAAAGAATGGTGGGGTTTCATTAATTCATACGAAGACAGTAGAGAAATTTTGTGGCGTTGGTATCGCTGATAGCCTATAACCCAAAAGTTTGATTAACAGCTGTTGTAATCTCAAAATTAGTTCTTGCATTGTTGTGGTAGTGTGTTTTGTGTTTTCCGGAGTGTTCAGTGTGTTATTATGTTTTCTAATAAAAAAAAAAGCAAAGTGTGTTTTGTTGCTAGCTGAATTCAAGTCTGTAATTTCAGTGCAACGTGCATTTCGACGCGAATACAGAAAAGATCCATCACATGAACATAACATACGACGTTGGTTCAAACAATTCGAAGAAACTGGATCAGTCTGTTCAAAAACAGAAATCATCTGGCAGGCCAAACGTATCAGACGAAAAAGTTGAACTTATTAGACAATCTGCAATCAGAATTCCTAAAAAGTCAATACCTCGACGAAGCCTAGAGTTAAGTATTCCAAAAAATAATAATAATAATAATAAAAATTTTACAAAAAAAACTGATATTACACACATATAAAATCCAGCTATTACAGGAATTGAAACCTGATGATGGTGCTAAACATTTGAATTTCGCTGTTGATATATTGAACAAGATTGATTAAAACCAATCATATTTTCATAGATGATATAATTTTTTCAGACGAAGCTACATTTCATATCAATGGGTCTGTTAACAGACACAATTCACACATATGGGGATCTGAAAACCCACATACAATTATTGAGAAAATACGCGACTCACCTAAAATTAATGTTTGGTGTGGTGTGATAAAAAATCGTCTGATTGGGCCTTTCTTTTTTTCTGAAAAGACAATTAATGGAATTGTGTATCTCGATATGTTAATCAATTATTGTTTTTCTCAGCTGGATGAACTCGAAAACATTCAACAACTTCATTTCTAACAAGATGGCGCACTCCCTCACTTTAATGTATTTGTCACGACACTTTGGATGTAAAGTTTGGACATCGATGTATAGGCCAGCAAGGACCTATACGCTGGCCTCCAAGGAGTCCAGACCTGACACCTTGGGATTTCTTCTTGTGGGGGTACATCAAAAACTTATCGTGTTTGGGGGTACGTAAAAAGTTTATCGATAAAAAATTTGTGACAAATGACTGGAACAGGATTAATGAAGCAATGACAACCGTTAACAATGCCAAGTTAACTAACGTTTGGGCAGAACTTTGATTATCGATTGTACATTTGCCGAGCGACTAATAGCGCACATATCGAAATTTATTAGTTATGTAAAAAACTGTTTCAGACGACGATTTAGATAAATAAACAACATCAGCTGTAAGTAATTCTGTTTTCATTTAAATCATGTTCAAACCCCTCCATTCTTTTATGATGACCCTATACAATATATAGCACAAAAAGAAGGGGAAAATGGTATTTTGTCATAAGGTTGTAATTTATTACGAGTACAAAAATGTCAATCATGGTCTTCTTAAAACTATTCATTCGATAGCAAATGTTTTCTGAATGAACACTACATCTAGACAACGGAAATGAACAAAGAAGAGAGAGGGAAGAACATGTTATCCCCTAGTTTCCAGAGATAGATCGAACCAATCAGTTAAATTTCAGGAAGCCATATTAATAACTTTGTACACCCCTTTAATTCACTAATAATGTACTGGTAATTTGTTACATCACCCAATATACTAGTCTACGTATAATTTAAAGTTTTAATTGAACTACAGCAGATGATTATGTATTTGAAGATAAGTGTAAAAATTTATTCGCAAATATGTTTTGTTTAGTCACAACTAAAGTTATGATGAGTAAAAAAATCGATGGAGTATATAACGGGACATAAAAGCCACCAGAGCCCATTTCAATGTATGAAGTCATGGTTTATTTTCACTGTTTACTCAATCTACGGAACAGATATTTTGACGGCGAAGAGATAATTTGATTAGTATTTGGTTTTGTGAACAAGTTTTACAATTTTTTGCAGAGTCTATTTCAGAAATAAGTCTGTTTCTAACTAAACTTCTATAAACAAAAATATTAATGGCACAATTTATTCGATATTTAAATCTATTGAATATTATAATAGTCCAAACTGATCGTCTACCTCCAAGTTGAAATTGAAGATGTTTATAAAATTACAGGACAAGGGATGTTGATAAAACTGTAGGAAAACGCACTTATAAAAGCATCACGATAAATTTAAGTCTAAATGTTAAAAATATAAGATATAAAAGGTATTTCAAAAACAAAAGTAGGATTTTAAGAAAATAACATCATAAAGGTCGTACTTTAGTTTAAATTGTAACTTTTTTAAATTACTTAAAACAATAGAAATAGCCTAGTTGTGACAGTTAAAATTTTTTTTTTTAATTTTAACGGCCTGGGAGATGTTGCTTATACACTAAAAATTACTTTTTAAGCAATAAAACTGCCCTCCCCAACCCAAACAATTTATCTAAACTGTTTAAATTTATTGAATAATAGCGAGGAAGTTTCCATTCCTTTTAAATATAAACAGTTGTAAGTTACGACTAATGTGGTGAAGTGCAAACCATATGGTTCGGTATTATGGATGAATGAAGAACCATATTTGGTAACAAACTTCACTGGTATGGACGTAATCGTGTGTTTATAACTCCACTATTCCATTTCTCTCTCTACAATATCTCAACTGAACATGGTGTTTCATATCGTACATTAGACTGAATAGTTATTGTTTACGTAACTAACTTCTGTCAACGTTTTTATAAACAAGTTGAATGATCACTAACACGAGGGAACTGATTTTAATTACAAATCAATTCTGAACAAGAGATGAAATTTTCGTTCACATATTTATTTTAAAAAGAATGAGGAATTATTTTAGGGTCACAGGTACCATTTCATTCGAGGGGAGGGGGAAGTTAAAACAAAAATAAAGTGCACAATAATTAATGAAAATACACAGTTTTATACGTGTCCAACAAAACTGTGTCCTTACTTTTTTATTCTTTGAAACCCGAGACACAAGTAACGGATACCATATTATTCGGGGGGGGGGGGAGTTCAACATCTAAACACACTACATATGCATAATTTTCTCACAAGCACATCTATAAAACCAAGTACTAACCACAAAAAATGATCAAGAAATATCCCTAAAATGAGTACAATTTAAACCTAAAAACAAAAATTTAATTTGCAATAATACAGTTTTTATCCAAATATGTCTTTACTGGAGATAAGACCATCATTATCATTATAAACTTTTTGTAAATTTTCAATTGCTGTTTTTTACTTTGATATATTTAATTAAGCATTTGAGCAATTCAACAATTCCCAGAGCTTTATAAAACCCCAAAATACAGTAAATCATGCCGGTCCGGTATTTAGGATAAACAGCTCAACAACATGGAATATACATTTCCAAAAATCAATATTGTACAATAAACATTACATTTAAATAGAATCACTAATTATAATTTACCGAGTTAGTCTTGAAAAGCCTAAAAGTTATGTTAGAAGTTTTTTTTTTTTTATATTATTATTATAATCTTTAAAAAAATAGAGTTGGTTTAATGATAAAGTTAGTTAATTCTTGATAACCTAGTTATGTTGAATTCTATTGTAGGTTACTGTTATTTGTATAGTTTAATGTCTTAATAAAAACAAAGTAGTAAACAGGTCAATGTATAAACAGTATTTTGTAATGTGTTGCATTTTGTATAGTCTAATGTTTTATTAGCCTAAGCCTAAAAGTAGATTTAGTTGCCGAAAAGTTCGATATATCGATCTGGCAATCGATAGTCGGAAGTATTCAATCTGACAATCGTTATATTTTTAACACACTAACACAATCTAAACAGCTGTAATAGCTGCAAACTTGTGTAACTTGTGCAAACTTTTGAAGGTAAATAGGTTATAATATTTTAGTTTTTGTGAAATTGTTTTCTTACATTGTTTGCAGTATAACGAAAAATATAGTTCATCACTAGGATCAAAAAAAGCTTTTAGATCCTCGCTCATTTTCCAGTTTCGGCTCCGCCTAGGCCGTTAAACTTTAGCTTGTATAGAAAATCTTCACTTTTGGTCCTAGTGATGAGATAGAGAACCTAACAAAACAGATAATTCCGCGAAACAATCAATGTCGATTTTTTACCCAACGCAAATTTTCTCTACATAGCCTATAGGCCTAATAGAAAAATAAAAAGGTAACATATTTAAAATAGTAAAAATGGTTTAACCTATTACTTTATAGGTTAACTATTACATATAAGTTAGGTGTACAAAAATGTATTCACATTAAGCCTATGAAATATTATCATCGAATGTAGGCCTATATTTAAGAAAATAAAGATATAATATTTATGGAGTGTAGCTCCCTTTCCAGAGGGTTGAAAAGTAATTTATCGTAAAGTATTAGACAATGTATCGGTCGTGATGACGGATTAATTTTTGGCCTTGTATTAGAAGTTCTGATTTAACAAAATTTCAAATACACTATGCCCATAAGAAACCATAGGCCTATAAGAATTTTCAAATAAATCAATCAGCTGTCCGTTTCTTAACTGAAAGTTTTAATCAGTTTGATAACAACCAATTTTACATACTTAACACCCGATTCATCATAATAACCACAAAATCAACTTTAGGTTATGTAAACTATCTAAATTCACGAAGGATTATCATCATATTACATATTATTTATTTTATCACTAATCTACACCTTGGAATGTTTCCCTCTTTTATATGACGAAATTCTTCCAAAAACTTTTTTCATAAGAAAAAATATTCATTAAAAAAAATATCTGATTTTTGGAAGAAACAATGTTCATAATAATGACGATCAAGGTTGTATGTCACTATTCTGCCACGCTATAGATTTATTGAATAAAAAAACTTTCAACAGCTTAGTTGAAAGTGAGAAAATATCGAGACAAGATTAAAATTTAGTTGTACATTACTTATATTCCTAACAAGGCAGTTACATATTATCCTAGACTCTATTTATACAGGTTAGGAATAATTGGTTCTAAAAAAATATACAAAATGCATTAAGTACTCACATTGTCTTTCATCAAAAATTTAAGACGATCGTTTAAAAATAAAAAGGCGTAAACACATAACAGTATAACGAAAAATAATTCAAAAAACATAACGGCATTTTCTATAATAAAAGATACATCGGTATCATACTACTATTTACATTGTCCCACACATGATTAAAACCATATGATTCGTTTAGAATCAGTTGGTGCTTTCGTGTAATTATTTTAAGGTTATGCTAAACGTATGACCAATGAACTTTGATTAGATTAGAAGTAAAAAACAATATTGAAGTGGTCGAATCGAGGCATCCAATTTCTTTCATTTTCACACACCATACGTAGTATAAAGTAGGTTATGCGATGGATTAAAATATCTAGGAATATATCCGTTTTGAGGTTGCCGGACTCTAAAATTGTGTTTTTTCGTTAATGATCGTTTGTCGTATCTGGAGTGCTCAACACTGTATAACTGATTTAAATTTTTTTTCTTGTTGTTTTAAAACCGATTGCGGCCATCATTGCCTTATTTAAATAAATAACAAAATTAAAACCTCTAACCCTCGAATACTATGATGTTAGGCCGGAAGAAAACAACAGTTGGTCAAGAGAGAAAAAATATCAGTTCATTATCTGATAGGAAAGATAAAAGAGAAAAATCTAATCAAGACTGAATGACAAAGCAAGGTACAGTATCCTCAAGGTAGGAATGTGTCTGGGGTGGAGAGGAAAAGAGGGGCACCCACACTTAGGTTGTTGCGTTTGCTTTCAGCGGTACAACCCCAATAAAAAAATATAGACCTCAA
Organism: Aphrophora alni; assembly: GCA_963513935.1. Classification (NCBI taxonomy): domain Eukaryota; kingdom Metazoa; phylum Arthropoda; class Insecta; order Hemiptera; family Aphrophoridae; genus Aphrophora; species Aphrophora alni. Next base: position 87,880,883 of record OY740768.1, read on the forward strand.
ATGCTTCTGTGTAAACGCCTACCCTACTTTCGTTTCTTTTACCGGTGTAAATAAGAATAAAACATTTACAAAATTAAACTTTTAAGAATTAACTTGTACTTAAACTTTAAGAATTAAATGTAGCTAAGCTATAATTTGTGTAGGTACCTAGTTTTCTTGGAAAGGGTTGTACCTCGGGATTGCTACGCTCATACTTAGGGGAGACCGGGGTAATACCGTACGGCGGGGCAATACCGTACATCGTATTTTTATATCCGCTGGAAGATCTAGTGAGCGCTGGGAAGTGCTGCTGCTTACCGGAAGAAATACGAAACAGATAGAGACAGTCGGGGAGCTTCTAACTTTACGCACGTGTATGTCACGAAGTTTTTTGTGTTTTGTCAACTTTTCTTATAGTTTTGGCGACTAACTCAAACTGAGGTAAGTGAAACATGCTTTTAGTGACTATATTCAAACTAGAGGTTTTGAATAGACTATAACGTGGCCTATTTTTAATACCAAACACAAGTCCTCAAGTGTTCTTATTTAAGGTTAGGGTTGAAAATGCTGCGTTATGTCGTTTAGGGGCAATTCCGTACACCTTGCATGGGGCAATACCGTACAAGGCGCAAGGTGTACGGTATTGCCCCGTGTTGAACGATATTGCCCCATATAGTATTACAACTTTTCAGGGCAACTTGAACATGAAAATCTTTATGTTTTAAGGTGAATATGAAGGTCCTTTGAATGGGTGAGTTGCCAGTCCTCCCAAGTATTGCCGTATCACATAGGTGCATTAAAATAATATAAAATATTACGTATATAAATATATATATATATATATATATATATATATATATATATATGTTTTACAGATGGTGAGAAAAAGAACAAGGACAACAGAGAGAGGAAGAGGGTGGAGCGAACACAAGATGAACTGCGCCATTAATGACGTAATGGAAAATGGAATATCACATCGAGAAGCATCTAGAAGGTATGATATTCCACTTTCGACGCTGAGAGATAGGCTAAAAAGTGGTGATTGCATTAAAGTAAATCTAGGTAGGAAGCCAGTTTTCAATAAAGAACAAGAAGAAGACATTGCGAAACAAGTTCTATTATTGTCAAATGCGTTTTATGGAATATCTGCCGTTGAACTAAGAAGATTAGTATTTGACTATGCAGAAGCAAATGAAATTCCACATACATTCAATAAATCATCAAAAATGGCAGGTCCAGATTGGCTTATTGGTTTTCTCAGAAGAAACCAGTCAATCAGCGTGCGAAAGCCAGAGGCAACTAGTCTGAATAGGATCTCAGCTTTCAATGTAAATGAAGTCAAACTATTTTTCTCCAACCTTTCTTCGGTGATGGACATCCACAAATTTGACGCTTCGAGGGTTTACAATTTTGACGAGACAGGAATATCTACCGTCCAAAAACCGGGAAAGATCTTAGCACCCAAAGGAGCCAAACAAGTCGGCTCTGCAACAAGTTGGGAAAGGGGAAAAAACATAACAGTATGCTGTGCGGTCAGTGCTAGTGGAACGTATGTTCCTCCGATGTTTATCTTCCCCCGCCAAAGGATGACACCTGCACTAGAAAGAGGGGGACCACCAAATTCTGTTTATCAATGTACAACAAATGGTTGGATGACAGAGGATATTTTTCCAAAGTGGTTGAAACATTTTTCAGAATTTACGAAGGCATCCAAGGACAACACCGTCCTTTTGATTATGGATAACCACACGAGCCATGTGACTCTAGAAGCTTACAATTATTGTAAAACAAATGGGATAGTCGTCGTCACATTACCACCGCATTGCTCCCACCGGCTACAACCTTTAGACGTGACCATTTTCAGCAGCTTGAAAGCTGCATTTAATCAAGAGTGTGACAATTTTATGAGGTCTAACCCGTATCAGAAAATAACACCCTATGACATATGCCCAATCTTCACAAAAGCCTACACAAGAATTGCTAATATAGAAAAGGGTGTCTCTGGATTCAGCAAAACAGGAATCTTTCCTCTGGATCCCACAAAATTTAGTGTTGACGACTATGTACAATTTCATTCGGAAGAAGAGACAACTTTAGGTCTACCGGTCGTTGAGGATGATGGTGTCACAAATGATAAGACTACCGTGCTAGCCATCCCTGGTACTTCGAATACAGCCACTGATGTCTACTTAGCCGATGAAGACAAGGACTTAGAAATTCAACCAACAGTTAGTCTGCCTTTCAAAGATATTTCACCACTACCCGGTCCTCTGAAACTAAAGAAAAGTGCCAGACAACAACATTCGTCCGTTTTTACTTTGACCCCAAACAAAGAAAAGTTGGAGAAGGCTGCAAAGCTCAAACAAGAAAAATTGCAAAAGAAAAAAGAAAGGGAAATTGCATTAGCATTACGAAAATCAAAGTTGAAACCCAAAGTAAAAAGCAAATACAGGAAGTTTGCATCGAAGGAGGGCCATCAACAAGTTGATAAGAAGAAATGCCGTCGCAACATCTCTTTTGCGTCATCATCAGAAGACGATTTGGATTCAAAGAAGCTCTGCAATGATGACGAGATGGATGACATCGATTCTGCTGACTTCAGAGGAACTCCAATTGAAAGATCAACTGCCGATAAAGACTCCGTCTGCTTATTTTGTGGCGAATTCGGAAAAAACAAAGAACTGTGGTTCAGATGTATTTTTTGCAGTGGTTGGGTACATTCTGAGTGTAGTGGACGTGACACAGCAGAAAATTTCATTTGCGACTTCTGCAAATAAAATAGCCTAAATCAGATAACACAAAACAAACATAGCCTATATTTTGTTGTTTATTTTATTTCCATCAAGAAGAGAACTTATGATTTTGTTTAGTTTTTTATAAGCATAAGGTATTTTTTTTACCATTTAAGAAGAGGACTTTTTTGTTTTAATATAAGCAAATTTACTATGTTTTCTTATTTCGATGGTACAATAAAATATTTAATGTAATTTATCTAGGAATTTTTATAATAGGACTTTTGTTTTTTCCTTTTAGTTTTATGTTAGCTTATTTTTATTACTACTAAGAAAAGGGATTTGGTATTATTTTAATTTTAGTGCAACCTAATATGCTATTTTTTACTTATTTCGTTGATAAAATAAAAATTTAAATTACATTTTCTATGTTCGTTTTTTTTTCACAGTCTTTGCAATGTCGTGGGGCAATACCGCCCTAACATATTGCCTAACGGTATTGCCCCTAACTGGTGTACGGTATTGCCCCGACACTCGGGGCAATACCGTGCAGTGTAAGGGTTTTGTAAAATGGGCTTAACACTCAAAATTAGAAACAAATTAAAAATATGAAGCAAGGAATTGGTGGAAAATTAATTTTCTTTAAAAATGAGATGATTGCCTCTTTCATTGAAGTTTTCAAATTAAAGATATAAAATAATAATGCTTAAGTGTACGTTATTACCCCGCTCTCCCCTACTATACGAGTGGGATTTTAATGAAATTTGTTATCTGGTCATATTTTAAACCAAACCTCGATCCAATTTTTTATACATAACTCAAAATTAGAAGCTTGTTGGAATAAGATAAAACACAAAATTACGAAATATAGGTTCTAACAATTTTGATTAAATTTTCCTCAAGTGTAGCCTAGAAGAACAGACAAAACGTATAGATAATCATCTCCCCAAAAATGGAGAAAAAAAATATCGCCCATGAGGCTGTTATAATAGGTCATGTCCCAAACACGGCTTTAACTATTTCGTTCAAATTTATTGAAATGTGAAGATTAATAACCCAAACGTGTGTGTAAAATTTATTTGTCTTGTTAATAAGGTCGAGACAAGTACACAGATTCGTTCTGTATCTAAAGAAATCTCCGGAACTACAACAATTAACGTTGCAAAATAGGTTTTCTTTATAGTTTGTACGTTTGGCCTTTTTTTAATCTCGCGATCTAATAGGCGGATTTAATCAAACCTGAACCGAAATGATTCACGTGTTAGGCCTATAGCTTGTATCAAGTACAAACATCACCCCTAATATCTAGTTTAAAAACCTCTAAAAATCCTTCACATTATCATGTAAAAATCGCTATTAACGCCTACACTTTGAAACTTTATATTAGTATGCCATTTTAATAAAAATTAACCTAATTGTAGCTTTGTTTTATGTACTTTCAGATGGTAAAACAAACAAAAATGTTTAACCAATTTTGGTTAAATATGTTTAATAGGTATACTGGTAAAGTCCAGTTTGTATTTACCGCCTATAAACTCTACTACGATAAGAGGTGGCGCTAGCGTAGCAAGTTACGTAATCAATAGTCAGCTGTTAACCACAGTAATTTTAGTCATTTTGAGGTTAGTTGTTAGGATTTACGATAATATTAGGGTTAGGTTTGATAGTTTGGTAGAAACATTTTATTCTAAGTGCATATTTATGTCAGTTGCCAGAACATAAACAATAGTTGCGACAGACTGCAGAATTTTCTAAATTGTTATCTCCTAGCGTGTATATCGAGAGTATTTAGAAGGAGGCATAAATGAGGTCGAGATCAATTGTCGGCAGAGGACAGTCCCCAAACGGGCCAGTTGTCACGGTAGATTAACGGAGGTGCTCAGCAGCTCGCACGAGTTGATCCTTGAATCTGGAAGCTACGGCCTTCAAAGTGAATAAGCATCGTGTGTACTTTGTTCTTTTGAGTTACTAAGCTCGTATGGAACTGCACATACGAGGAAACTGTATTCTTGCCACAACATTTTTTCGCTTTGGGTTAGGTATAACAAACAATGCATTATGTTAAATATATAATCATAGCTGAACCACTGATGATTATAACAATTTGCGATGGTATTAAAAACAAACTGAACCACTGATCTTTATTCCCCCATTGAACGATCCACAATATATATATATATATATATATATATATATATATATAACTATGTATATGTATAATGTAATATAAATAATCTTATTCTATTAAACGAGCAAGGAATTGTATGTATGTATAAAATCATTTTCTATGAGTTTTCACGATTCGAAAAATACACATTATAAATATAATAGCATCTCCCGTCGCGGCTTTGCCCGCGAATCATTCAAGTTGTAATCTATACGTTTATTAAATCGCATGTTTTGATAAAAAAGTTTAATATTACTTTAATCCGGCTAATTTTAATGTAGTGTGTAATATTTAAGAATACAGAATTTGTGAATTGAATGATAGTAATTTCAGAAAAAGATATTTTTTTTCTAAATCTGTTATTTTCATCATGTTTACTCATCAATAACTTAAAGTTACTAAAGTTGAAAAATATCAAAAGGCAAAGTAAACAACAACAAAAATTCGTAATTATTCTAGTTATAGGTAAATTATATTATACTATTTAAGAATTCATATTATAAAATACTAAAGAAAAATTTAATTATTTCACAATTCAAATAAAAAAATTGAACTAAAAATGTACTTATTTAGTATTTAGGACCTCTTTGTAAACTACATTTGTTGTCTTCCCTTTAGGTGCTAAAATCACTAAATTATTAGAAGAACTGACCCTAGAAGCACCAACGTTTAATTGACCATGAGAAAAACAGTCTTCTCTTAAATCAACTCCTGCAAATTTTAATGTTTGTCCTTGAGATTTATTAATAGACATAGCAAAGCATATCTTCAGAGGAAATTGAACTCTTTTAAACTGGAAAGGGTACTCCGACGAGATTAGTGGTATTCTAGGTATAAAAACAGATTCACCTCGAGCACAACCAGTAAATATTGTAGCTAGCGCAATCTTCTAGTAGGATTGATACTATTTCCAAAAACTTCATAAAGTGCACTATTGCGGTATACTTCAAAGCGATAAGGAAATAATTCTCCAGCTGCTGTTAGTTCGATTAATCCTGCATAACTTGGATGCAGAGAAATGTTTAGGGCTGGGCTTGTACAATGATGTCTCTTGACGTTTATTTCTATCACCTTCATAATATTATGTATAAAGACCGATGATCACGGCCTATATCGAAAGACAAATGATTTTCTTCGTTTCGAGTGACCGATGATCACGGTGAAAAATCGGGCTGGGCTTGTACAATGATGTATTTTGACGTTTATTTCTATCACTTTCATATGTATAAAGACCGATGATCACGGCCTATATCGAAAAAACAACGATTTTCGTAGGTTCGAGTGACCGATGATCACGGTGAAAATCGGGCTGGGCTCGTACAATGATGTCTTTTGACGTTTACACAGCATAGTATATTATACATTTGGTTTAGAATCGAGAAACAACTTGACCTATTCTAAGATAATAAACTTTATAATCAGCCTAGTTGCTTAGTAAAATTTGTTTTTCTTTTTGTATTTAATACCCTTTAAAATTAAAATTTCACAAAATCCTTTCTTAGTGAGCGTCTATGACCTCATGCAAATATGCCCTTAAATTTTGGTATCAATATCTTTGTTGGTTTTTGCTCTACGTTGATTCTCTGTCAGTCATTCATTCAGTCAGTCAGTCAGGACAAAGCCGTTTATATATTACTAGCTGTACCCGGCCACGCGTTGCTGTGGCTCATCTGGTTAAATGGAAAATAAATAAAAGACATAAAAAAAATAAATAACTAACTATATTAAAGATAATTTTATTTCCAAAAAAAATTAAAAATTGTATCTATTACTTATTTTTATGTCATAATAATAATAATAAAAATATATATAATATATCAATTGGTTTTGTATTTATATCCATACTAATATTATAAAGACTTAAAATTTATTTCTTTGTTGTATGTAGGGGGTTAATCTCTGGAACTACTGAACCAATTGAAACATTTTTTTAAATAAAAAAACTACACAATCCCAGAGTAACATAGAGTAGGATTCATTTTGATAAAAACATTTTTTATATTCCATAGGCTATTTGTAAATTTATTTTAAATCGTAAAGAATCGTTGGGCATTAAACCCAGCGTCTAGCAGCTGTAGTATCAATAAATAAACAACATTATGAAAAACTAAAAAATTACTATTGAAAGATGAAATTTATAAATATCAATAGAAACGTACTATGCCAAAGATGTGCACAACAACATAAATTATATGTGTATGTTGCCATTAAGGTAGGTAAAATAAATTAAATATAATTTTAGGTTAGGCCTAGAAAGATGAACCAATACATATTTCTTGAATGTACCTATTTGCATTCATTACCATAGCAGCCAATTTAATAAAATAACTGATGAAACAGTTGATTCGGATGTCCAGCTAGTACAAATAATATTTTTAAGTTAGGCCTAGATTGAACCAACACATGTTTCAACACACACAAACCAATAAAAGCTTGCGTTAAGATAGGCCTATTTAAAATTAAGAAAACAATATGTTACAATCTAATTTAAAAAAAAGACCTATTAGAATTTAATAGTAGGCCAGTTTATATATGGTAAATGATATATTTTATAAATTGAAAATTGCCTCTTTTATTTATAACAATACAAAATCTCTGTCCTAATTAATATTCCCGAGAAAATAACATTGTGTACAATAACCTGTTTTAAAAAAAGTTATTATTTATATATATACAATTTCTATTCATATCGGCGAAGAAAGTCCCGCGATATTCTTCTCCAATCACAAATTTCTGTGGGCGTGTATTTTATAACTAACGTCTTGCTTCTAATGGTCGCCATCTTAATTCCAGATTTTCGTTCATATTTCCACAGATTATGTCTTTGTTATTAAATATTTATATGAACTCAGGTGATGTTTTATATTTAGAAATATCTACTTCGTATTTCTGTATATCTCATTTTGTCTCTAGGTCTTCTGTATTTTTATAATCGGCGAAAGATCGGAGTTATATTTTCAATTCGGTTATTTTCCAAGTTGACCTTTCACGTCTAGATAAAAACAAATTATTTAAGTTTTCTTGTCTTTAACTGTGTGTTGTTATTTTTTATGGATTAATCAAATTCTTAGGCGCAATTTTAATATAGGTTTTGATTTGTTTTAGATAGACAATTTTCTGGATTAGTTATAATTGGGTCGGAAAGTATTAGATTTAGAATTTGTTTTGATTCGAGTCTTATCTTTTTGCCGCTAGGCGCGTGTATGTTGACGTTTAAAATTAAATGAATGAAATTGACATTTTTTTCTTTTTGTATTTAATACCCTTTAAAATTAAAATTTCGCAAAATCCTTTCTTAGTGAGCGTCTATGACCTCATACAAATATGCCTTTAAATTTTGGTATCAATATCTTTGTTGGTTTTTGCTCTACGTTGATTCTCTGTCAGTCATTCATTCAGTCAGTCAGTCAGGACAAAGCCGTTTATATATGTAGTGATATATTATATATTATAGTGATAGTGATAGTGATATATTATAGCATTTTTTCATGATAACAGTATTTGCAATCAGCTGGCAGCAGGAATTAAATAATCTCAAATAAGTTAATATGCATGTAGGTAGTATATTATGTTAAACTATACTACAGATGCAGTTAAACTATACTACAGTTATTTAGATGCAGAGAAGTTATTTGTAGTGTGTTTATGTAAATAATAACGTTTTTAATAATATCTCTTTATCATATCCAAAATTATATCATTATTGAATAAATAATTCACTGGCTGATTATTCTGTTCAAATACCAAAATATAATTTGGCCTATTATAAAGTAAACCAACACTCAAAAACATACTATGTATAATAATATGTATAATCGGCAATTATTTTAAAAAAATGGTGCATCAGCCCGCATTTGCAGTTGTTACTAGAAATTTGATACTGTATCAACAATTGTGAGAGAATTTCCTTATTTTTGCTCGTAATTTGCTTAATTTTAAAAGAATTAGCGAAAAACGAAAAATTCATGCAGAATTTCTGGTTTTACCGAGGATTACAGTATAATCGTTTTTTCTCTCTTTAGTTTGCATTTCAAGTATATCAGATTCCTTAATTATTTCATTTGGACGAAGTAGTTTTTGACACACGTATTAGAATTTATTGGATTTTGCAATTTCTTCTTTCCTCAGTTTTTTTTACGACGGTTGGAAGGTTTTTCAACGGTTGGAGTCTGAGAAACTGAAAACTTCAAAGTACCACTTTTCCTACTGTAGAATAGATGAGCTAGGACACAATATCTCAACAGAGAGTATTCGGAACACAAACTATCAAGGAATTTCCTACCCCTTCGGCGAAGAAAGATGTACAGAGTTTCTTTGTGGTAGCATCATTTTACAGGAGGTTCATCCACAAGTTTAGTTATATTGCAAAACTGTTGGCGGATTTGACAAGAAAAGAGAATGCAGACACTTGAGACATTTTCTGTACAGACTATGTTTTACTGTCTTTAATGACCATCTCAGTTTACAGTATTACAAGAACATCAAAACTCCGAGTTCACATATAGTTTAGCTTTAATATTAAACACAAGCCAGGAATGGTTATGAGACTATCAGACAGCCTCAGTAAAACCAACGTATCGAGATACTAGGTATTCAGGAGGAGATCCATATTAATAACATTACTAGATATTCAGGAGGAGATACATATTAATAACATTACTAGATATTCAGGAGGAGATACATATTAATAACATTACTAGATATTCAGGAGGAAATACATATTAATAACATTACTAGATATTCAGGAGGAGATACATATTAATAACATTACTAGATATTCAGGAGGAGATCCATATTAATAACATTACTAGGTATTCAGGAGGAGATCCATATTAATAACATTACTAGGTACTCAGGAGGAGATCCATATTAATAACATTACTAGGTACTCAGAAGGAGATCCATATTAATAACATTACTAGGTATTCAGGAGTTCCATATTAATAGCCTAAATGCTATAAATGTGAAAATGTTGCAATTAGAAGATAATTTTCTTTTTTGTATTAGACAAGCAATACTCAATCTGATGCAAGATGACAAAAGCATATTTGCGAGATCCCAGATTGTATACTTTCAATAATGGTATGTTGAATTACTAACTTTTTGTAAATGGTGAGACTAAGGAACTTGTACCAAGGTCGCTTGTTAATGACATTATATGTACATATCATAATTCACTAACAGCAGCAGACCATGTGACCATAGCTAAAACATTATCAAATATACGATTGATATAACTGGTTTACCATGACAAAGGATGTCATACAATATATTAAAACTTGAATATTTTACCTAGTTATGGTACACCGCCAGATGTACAAACAGATCGTGGTACACATTTTGTCGCTGAGTCCTTGAAACAATTATACAAGGCCTTGGGGAAGTGACATACAGTAGAACCCCTCTAATCCGTCACCTTCAGGACTGGGGGCATGGTCGGAACGCAAAAAAAGGTCGGATTAACCAAAAAAAAGTCAATATTTATTACATATTATATAAAGAGATTTTTTTTAAAGTGAAATAAGTGATATATAAACTTTTAAAAGTCTATATAATAAAGTATATATATAAAATATGCAAGTACTGTACTATAGCAAATCAATAGAAACAACATGAGAGATGACACAGCACTGAAGCGCTGATCGGTACAAACATGTGAAATTGGTGAAGTTAGCATATAATTCCGGATCACATGCATTCACAGAGTAGCCTACTCGCCATTTTATTTACTACATAGTTTAAGAGCCAAACCAACCTATAGATTTGACCTGATTACCTACTATTCCTGATGACGACATTGACGGTTTTAGAAGCAATTCATAAGGTATGGCAGGATATGCTACAATTTTATCGACAACTCAAGACGCACAACGGGAAAGATGATTGATCGGATGTTGTGGATATGATATCAATTTGACATTTAGTTTTGATTGTATAGGCCTCTAGTTTGACACTTTTAGTGTAACTTGCAGGATTAAAGCTGCATATAATGATTGTACAGTTACCTAAGAGGGATCATCCTCAATTTTAACCATATCTCTTATGGTGCCATGTGCGAACGTCAGGACAACATTCAACAGGGTGGCTGCACTGTTTAGATAAAATAATATTATGGTTGTTAGATAGTTTGGTAGATACATTTTATTCTAAGTGCATATTTATGTCAGTTGTCAGAACATAAACAATAGTTGTGACAGAGTGCAGAAAGTTAGCCAATCGCTAAATTGTTATTTCCTAGGTGTATACGGAGTAAATTTCCAAGAGTAAAATTATAAGGAGTCATAAATGAGGTCGAAAACAATTGTCGGCAGAGAGGACTGTCACTGAACAAGCCAGTTGTCACGGTAGATTGCCGAAAAAGCTCAGCAAACACCAATTTAAAAGACATGATCAAAAGTCGAGACACTGTTTTAAAAGGTAATGGTGTTGTTAGGATATAAGATTTAAAGTTAAGTTAGAATGTAATAGATAAATATTCAAAGTCCATTTGAGAGATTTGGTTTAAATAAAGTCCTGCGAATTTAGCACACCAAACAAAAAAGACAAAAATAAGCAATAACAGATATCAATGAGTTTGATTTATGTGTAGTCAGGAGAACGATAAATGACTTCTAATTTACTGAAAGGAAATGCCCTGTACTCAAGTGGTAACTTAGAGAGTTTTAAAAGAAAAGATCAATTTTAAGGGAAGAATATGGTCCATACATAAATTTTAAGAGAATTAGGATTTTGCTGAAAGAAAGCCATTAATAACGGGAAAATGCTTATTGAGAATGCAGATATTCGAGAAATACAACTGAAATATTTGAAACCCTTAGTAAAAAATAGAAAAGCAAAAGACCCAATAATTATTTATATGGGCGACATTTATGTTCATTCTACTCAGGAAAGCAAGATGTTGGTTTAGGTTTTTTTAAATTTCTCATCTCGCACAGAAACATTAATTCAATTTCTCGTATGTGTATAATAAAGACAACGGATAATGATTTTAAAAAAGTTCTGCAATACAGATTTTTTTGGTTAAATCAACAATATCAACATCATTGATTAAATTTAACTTCAAGTAAAAACATTATGACTAGCCTACTACAGTACCTCAAAAATGTTAACAGAAAATTTCAGTCAATCAAAATTAATCTTGGATACTCCCGACTCTGAATATAAAATAACTGGCCCAACTGTCTTTAAATTTTGAACGTTTATAGATCAAAACAGTGAGAGGGATGCTTAAATTCCAAAAGCCTTCCAAAAGCATCTGTGGCAGATTGACAGTTAATCATCATATCATAACCTACCTGGTTCCCCACCTCCTACATGTGCCAACCACTTTATGTCTAATATTTCCATATACGTACATGAATGGATCAGTTAAGACACAATTCAAAAATATGGGAAAGATAAAAATCTATATATTACATTACATGTGACGGTATCTAACATTATTAATTGGTGTTTAACAAATACTCTTGTCCTGGGAAATTTCTTCTTCATTGAAAAATCGTCACAACAAAAAATTTTATTTTGATATACTATATTTTTTAAAACTTGTTTTGTAGGCCAGACATTTATTTCCCCATAATAATATGCACCTCTTAATTTTAATGTAATGTTTTCCGAGGCTTTAGATGAAAATTATCCAGCTACTTAGGCCAATGATACTATACTCTTGTCACCAAAAAATCCAGACCTTATGATTCCTTCATGCAAGAAAACCAATACAATTGAACATGACTTAATTTACATAAAACAGAGAACTCAAGAAAGATTACAATGGATCTATTATGACTTTTAATGACTGAAACTAAATACAGATTGGAGTTTTCCTATCCTTATTTAAAAAGGAATGGGTTATTTTGTTGCGTTTTGAATAAAGAAATGTCAAGAGTTACCCGTGGTTGACATATTGAAATTAATCAAAAATTTAAAAAATATATCTTTGAGATCAATTTCTTTTTTATATAACTAAGTAATTTATTTTTTCAAAGCTAAAAAACCTAAATTACAGAATCAATTTTTTTTTTATATCTGGCAAAAAACTGAAATATAGGCCGCCTACTCATATTTCATTAAAAACCAAGAGACTATTTTTTCTTCTTCTTGTTTAAAGTTCAAAAATCTCTCTGTCATCACTGTCTTATAAAAAAAAGGAATAAAATAAAATAAAAACCTCGCCCTTGAATACTCAAACAGCATCAGGGTCCTATAATAAAAGGCGTAGATACATCGAGGTTCCTCAGGATTTCTAGCCCATACTGACTAAAGATGAGCCCCAAATTGGTTTAAGATATTTCTGACAATTTTACTTTCACATATTGACATTTCTTGAACACAAATATAGCTTTGGTTGTTGTACACTACTTGGTGTCATGTAAAGTATTCATCTAGAACCAACTACTCTTATAACAACGTTTTTACTTATTTATTTTCAAATTTTGCTGTTAATAGATAATTTCAACAAAATTGTTTTAATTTTAAATATGCTAACAAGTGATATTTTGAGTGAACATTTTTTTATTGTCATTTTGACAATGACTCGCCTATCCCCGATGCAATGTATTTACAGCCACCTTATAGTATTTTCATACATTTCATTTTCAATGTTCATAATGAAAAACTCATTTGCGCAAAATAAAAAATATTTAAAATCTTAAAATAGAACTAAAAGTCTCTGATTCTTGAAAAAAAAAAAAAAAACATTGTAAAAGTCAGTGGCAGTGTTCTCTCAACTTTTAGTCCACCATCACTAAAAATTAAAATGGTTTCTTTAATTCAAATCACAGCGCATCTTGTCAACCATTTGGTGCACACATTTGATGTCCAATTATAGTTAACCTCCTCCGACCGAAAGTACACTATGGTGTACAATTACTTTTTACTCAGTTGAGACCTGAATTACATTAAGACTACGGGAAAAAAAATTTAAGTTAAAATCTTTAAAAAATATATAGGCTATATATTTACCTTCCCAGACCTTTGTTGTTTATTAGGTTTGACTACCTATATATAGTTACTTTGTTGTTTATTAGATATAGCTAAGTAACAACTATATATTGACTTGCCGAGACCTTGTTCACATGATTCTGAAAATATACAACATAGTAATATTTATCTGTTGTTAGAAGACGGTAATGTGCACATATCTAACGACACGCTAGGCTATTCAATTAGTTATGTTTGACTTACGAAACCTAGACGCATAGGCTCATTGCGTATTCTGAACATCGAATGTAAACTTGTAAATAAATATATATATATATATATTTACCCAGTTAGTTAGTTAATTATCAAGCCAGACCTAATAAAGAACAAAAGTCTTAATAACTACCTTCGCAGACCTTTGTTTTTTATTAGGTCTGGGAAGGTAACTTTATATAGCCTATATTTTGTTTCCTTCCCAAACTGTTGTTTCTTTACTTTAAATTGTAACAAAATTCTAATATTAGGGTGGCAGTTGCGATAATATGCACATCACATAAAGCATACGTGTAGGTAAGTTTCTTACAACATATATATTTCTCATTGACATTATTTTGATTTTCTTGAAAAATAATGATGTATTATTGATTTTTTTTTTTACACTTGAAACGTGTATATCATTGTCAAAAAACATGTAATTAATGACAAACAAGGTAAATAGTCTAACATAGTCATTTATATTAACGTTGGTAGTTAACCTCACCTGAATTTAGTACTTTTATATTTCTTATTTTTGACGGATATATGAATTTTGGTATCTTTAAAAGTGTCTTCCGAAAACAAATATGATCTAATTCTTTCAAACTAAAATATTAGGCTAGATAACAACCAATTTCATGATTTTTCGTCATTAAATTCAACCCCACTGCACACTCTATAATTACTATAGATCTTTAGAGGCCATTCCAAGGCTCATGGGACCTGAGTTATAAGGAGACCCTTGTTCTTGTATGCACACTCCACAACGAGCCTGGCCCGCCAGACACTTTTATTGGGCGGTTAAGATAAAAATATGTTGTCTAATTTATAACTATAACATTTACAACTTGACTAATAATTCAAAATAAGGTATAATATTTCTAATCTCATTGATATTGTTAAAAAAATGAGTCTAAACAACATGACGTTGAGATAAGTATGAGTATTTTAAAGATTTCTAAAACAAATGCTTAACAATTTTAAAACATATTTTATTATAAAGTAATAAATCATATCATAATAGTTATAAACAAAAAATAATTAACGATTTTCATTCATGGTGAAAAATTATTTAGTAGTTTATGTGTAGTTTAATATAATGCTACATATACAACTGCAAAAAGGTTGTAAATACATGCAAATAAGTAATAAATAAGTAAGATTTTACCTTACTTGATCTATAGTTCTTTTACTAGGTCTGGGTTTCAGAGACCTAGTCATCATGAATCTTATATCATAGAAGCGTATTAATATCAACCTAATAAATTGCACATGTGCTCCACGAGTGATTTCATTATGGCTATACAATTGAATGTTACAAATTGGTCAATTTCAAATATAAATATTGTTAAGTAAATAATGAATTGTGAGAGATAATAAACCACTTGCGTTGAATTATGTATAGAAATGAGTATATCTACTTGATTGGAATTGCCGAGATTTTGCACTTATATCGATTGGACAACCTTTCTCCATATTTACCATTATAACTAATATTTACACATAAAAAAAGTTTGGTAATTGTTTACATAATGGTAACTGCTAATTTTCAGATTTTTTTTTTTCCATTTACTACATACCTTACTTTTAAAGAATAAATAACGTTTTCATTGCGGAGGTCACTTTTTTTCACTTAAAAACTACAATTCACAATCAACAGGTTTATAGGTTATACATAATGGCAAGACATAATACCAATGAGAATAGTGTATGGCTTGACGCATGCGCATTACACAATGACTATGCTAGATCGCTATTTACATGCCACGACTGGTTTGGCCAGATAGCTCTATACACATATATATAAAACCATTGGGCTAATAATTTGCTTACTATAATACGTAGGGCGATATTATTATGTCACGAAAGGTTTGGACAGGCAGGTGGCTATATATAGGTTATCTAACCACCTGGCCAAACCTTTCGTACGTTTATTGAAGTTAATGTCATTAATATAAAAGATTGACAGTATATCACGTGATCTATGATCTCTGATATAAACACTGAAATTTCTAGTAACTTATGAGACGTGAATGTGAACATTAGACATTATGTATAACCTATAAACCCGTCGATTGTAAATTGTAATTTTTCAGTGAAAAAAAGTGACCTCCCCAATGAAAACATTATTATTCTTAAGAAGTAAGGTAGGCCCACCTATGTAATAGACAATACAAAAAAAAATCCCAAAATTGTAGTTATCTTTATGTAAACAATTACCAAAATTTTAATACAGTAGTAAATGTTTACTTTAGGGTGGCGCCTTATTTTTCGGAACTTTTTATTTTATTGTCTACTACATACCTTACTTTTTAAGAATAAATAATGTTTTAGTTGCGCAGATCACTATTTTTCACTGAAAAATCACAATCTAAACTACCAAATCCAACATATTTATAGGTTAAAACATAATAGCAATGTTAATAGCATATGGTTTGACGCATCCACATTACACAATGAGACTACGCTAGATCGCTATTTAATATCACAAGTTTAATAAAAAAACAAATACAATATTTAGTAAATTCTACAATTTGATTGAGTCTTGCCGACCATGGTTTCGCCAGCAACTGCATTTACAAGGCAGCTTAACCAAGTACCTTCGGTCAATAGTGTTAATCGTACAACAAGTTTGTCCAGGTTGCCTTTCGTATGTTTATTGAAGTTAATAATTTGCTTACTTTGCGATATAATTATATATCACGACACATATATACATATATATATATATATATATATATTCGTAAGTTTATTGAAGTTAATAATTTGAAATTAAATTATTAATATGGAGGATTCACAGCATCACGCGATCTGTGATCACAGATATTATAGATTGAAATATCTTTAGTAACATATGAGACGTAAATGCCATATATGTCAGCATCTGCCATTATATCTAACCTATAAATACATCAGATTTGATAGTTTTTTATTGCGATTTTTCAGTGAAAAATAATGATCTGTGAGTAGTTTGTAGCAGACGATAGAAAAATTTAATCCCGAAAATAAGGTGACACAAAGTAAACATTTACCGTTTTAATATATATAATTAACATAAGGAATGGGCAAGTAAAAAGGAATACCATTATTCCTTATTCAGAATCTTTGTCATGTTCTTAACCTAGACCATGTTCTTATAAGAAAATAAAGTTATGAAGTAAAATTAACTTAACACCAAGTATTTTTAATTGTTATATGTTGTATAAATAACTTGTAAGCTATTAGCCTAACTTGGTGCATTATTTTAGATTATGTAATTATTTCCAGAAAAAAATTATATTTCTTACCTACTTTAATATGCCCAGCCTTAAGGACGCCTAACCTAAAATGTCTAGTTATTTCTACACAATTTATATTCAACTTAATTTTTTCACACACTCGAAAATTTATATAAATCGATAAAACCGCACTGAAATCTAAAATTTAATAAATAAGTACCAGACTAAAACCATTTAGGTCATAAACGTTGCAAACTTAAGTAGGAGACCACTAGGCCACAGCTGTTATTGATTTTAATTCAACTTTGAACACTACAGCAAAAAGTATGTTTTTACCCAATGTTATTACTTAAATTTTCGAAAATAATGACTAAAAATAGACACTTTCATAATTTAAAGAGAAAATGTAAACACATTTTACATATTAAAGGAATCGCACGCTGTCAACTACACGACACCACCAGTGACAGTTACGGAAAACTTCGATTTCGACTTATCGAATCGACACTGAACAATGATCATTGCAAGACCCAACAAGCACTACAGATGACATACAAGAAAACTATAAAAGATTAAATATAAATAGAATTCACTTTTATATAACAACTCACTCCAAAATTAAAATAAATATAACAATACAAGCCATAAAGTATTTTAATAAAGTTTAAATGTAATTTAATGTTAACGAATTCATTTGGTCAGACATTCCACTACGAAGCCAGACAAAAACGCTTGCTTTAATAAAACATCTGAACTTTAAATGTTGGTGTTTGACCTGCCTAACTATTCATCTTATACGAAAAAAGTAAATTTCACAAACTAAAATTGTTTATGAAATTAATGATTAACCCCTTCCACCCTGCTTTCAGAAAAATCGATACACAGATGGTTCCAGTTTTCATCTCCAAGCTGCAGGATGACTCAAGTAAATGACGTAAGTTTTCTATTAATAGAGTTAATCCAAAGGGTAGTAAGTAGTATCTGCAGTGCAAATACTGTTCTGTAATTTCAACATGCAGGCCAAAAATTATATTAATGAATTTTTAAAATGGGCAAATAATAATTGAAAAGACATATCTATGACGCTTAGAGTCTATCAAAGTTCCAGAAGTAATACATTTTTACAAATTTCATTTTAAAATAAATATTTCATTTTAAAGGTTCGCCAACTAGCGATCTTTGATCTTTTTATCCCTTTCTCCTTCTATTTAGCGTGTTTTAAGAAGTTTAGAATATATTTTAATTAAAATCATTTTTGCTTTAAGATACCCAAATTGACAGTATTAAATATTGGAACAGATTATCAATTTTTTGTGGGCCCTATTTATTAATTATGAGAAATATCAAAAAAATGTTTGAAACTAATAAATTGTAAAATATACTATTACAAAAACTTGCAGCCTACCACAATCTGATTCACTGACTTATCACTAGTTTTCAAAGCCCAAAATATCTCAATAATTAGCTGAACATAATGTCAACAAATAGGTGACATTAATCCTATTGTACAGTAAATAATTATAATATTAAAAAGGCCTGAATCATATGGTTATTTGAATATTGTTGACCATATTTTAAGCCTTACATATTAGTGAGTAAGGGCTTTCACAATCCAGATACACCTAGCTGGATCGACAGCCTTTTTCATGTAATCTTGGGTTAGATCCCTCTCTTTCATTTTTCCTATCAGGTTTCCCTTGACCAACTCTTGTTTTCTCCCGACCTTGATACTATTAAGTATTTGAGGACTAAGAGTATTTAAATTATGTTGTTTTTTTTTACTTTTTTTTTATTGAACAATGAAGTTTTTCTGCCTTTAAATAACAAGAAAAACTATGTTCATTATTTTGAATGTTCAGTTCAGTAAATAACTTTCAATTGAAAATATGTATGTCTGTTAGACACTACATTGGTGTAGTCGGTGTTGAAATAAATCTTATTAAATAAGTAGTATTTTGTTTTTGTTTTTTAATGGATCCTGGTAATATAAAAACTATTTATAACTTTTAATTTTATGTGCTAGTTGGTCGAGTCTTACTTTAAATATTTTCTCCATCCTCCTTGAGGACCATTCCCATTCGAGGTTATTCACTATCGAGTCATTCCATGGCAAATCAACCAATGGTCTGGACCTTAAACTCTCAGATTTCTTTGATTTTTTTTGTATAGTAGTTGTACCAACCAAGACTAGTAAAAATCTAAAATTTTAGATTTTTCGTACTTTTGGTTTTTGAGTTATAACAAAAATTGATGTTTTTCGATTATGTTCTGAAATCTTTAATATGATGTAAATCAAAAACTATTGCACATAGACGGTTCAAATTTGTGCCATTCTTTTACATTTGAAATGGTCATTAATTTGATGTCACATGACTGTATTTAATTCATTTTGAGTTTTTGAAAACTGCCAAAAACATTTTTTGAAAACCCCAAAATACGTCCCCTTCGATTTAAAATATATATATATATAATATTTGGTTTATACTATGACTGACTACATGCATACAAAAAAATTTATGAATTGGATGAATTTTAGAATTGGATACAATGGGTTCTTATTTTAAAAAAGTATTCTGGTATCAGAGTACACAACCGGCTAGGTATCACCTACCAATGTCATATGGGAACCTGGTATCATGAAACCCGAGTCGTACTGAGTCAGTATCCTAATCAGTTAGCTATGTAGTTGTTCTTCTAGCAAGTTTATTTTTAAATTTATTTGGTATGTACCTAAAACTGAACCTATAATTTATTAATAAAACGACTAATCTTGAGTTACACCCAGAGTTATAGTATGCTACTGTTACAAAACCAGATGTGATATTCTCTAAAGCAGTTGGTGTTATTTGGTACACTTCTGTCACACATTCAAGAGATTCAACTTGACTAAAATTATATGGTTTAACAATATTTTGATTTTCCGACAATGGTACAAACAAATGAAACTTCTGTGTTCCTACAATTGCTTTCGATTCATTACAGTTTGATTTTTCGGGGATGGAACCTGGCGGCTTAGCGACCCTTAGCTCTCACACGCACACTGGCAGGAACGCGCGCAGCCCCCGGCCTACCTGCCTGCAGCGTATAATCAGTTGGTTCTCAAAGCACAACAACAACATTTTTAATTAATTATTTTTTAAATTATATTTGCACAGTTTTGAAATCTTCATAAAGTTATAAGAAAAATAAGCCCAAACACGACATTCTTAACAATATTTAACCAGAAAATACAAAATAGGCCTACCAATACAACCCTTACATTAAAAAGTTTTAAAATATTTCATTAAAGCATTGGAAGTGATGACGACTATGAGATATCGTTTATCACATTATTAGTGATTTTCCGTAGGATAATTTTAACCAATATATGACCTTTATACCTTTATTGATTATTACAGAAAATAATTTTATAAACTACCTTATTTATCAATATATAGGCTATTATGTAGTTATAGAGTGGTAATTGAACTGGCCTGTAAGTTTATTACTTTCTGAAACACTTACTTATTCTAAATGAGAGCATCCAATGTTTTCATCTTCCAGGTCACTTTCGGATTCGGTTTCACTGTCATAATCCCCAGGACACAAGCGTATTATGAACTCTTGAACACTGGCGTCGTTAAGTCCTTCACTTCTCCAATCCTCGTCCATTGCTTTCCTGGCATGGTCCACATACTTGCTCCATTGTTCCGGTGTTACAGCAGAGACGGCTTCGTGGAAATGTTGTTCTACATCCCTCAACTTGAAGGTATTATTCCTATCCCGTACATATTTTTTCAAGTTCCCCCAAACCATTTCGATTGGATTGTAGTGGCAGTGATAAGGGGGAAGGCGGATTACCTTATACCCCATTTCTGCTGCTTTAGAGTCAATTACATAGGTGGGATAAGGTGGTTTGTGCATTTTAACAACACTGTAGAGCTCTGGTTTTCTTAAATCTGGAGAGAAACTTATTCCTTTATCTTGTAGCCATTTTGCCATAACGGCTTTGGTTGAACCTGATGTTGGAGATTTGTCCTTAACCCTTGAATGGTATGGAGCGTTATCCATTATTATGGTGCTTTCAGCAGAAATAGTAGAGAGTAGAGTGTCGAAAAACCACTTTTCAAATACTTCCGCGTTCATCTCCTCGTGGTAATCGGAAGTTTTTTTAGACTGAAATACCAGAGGAGGAGCTTCAATCCAACCTTGTTTACTTCCAGCATGGCAGACGATTAAACGCTTTCCCTTTCCCAGAGGGGAACCTAGCGTTCCTTTAACTGTTCCATCAGTCCAGCCCTTATCGTTACTGAGGTTTTCATTCATCCACGTTTCATCAAGGAAAACAGCTTTCTCCATGTTTATGTTATGCATCTTTCTAAGAAATTGGCATCTTAGCAACGCCACAGATGGTTTTTCCATTAACACCTTCCTGGAATTAAACTTTTTGTAGACAAAGCCCAAACTTTTCACTATTTTGTTTAGAGAAGATAGGCTACCGTGGAAAAGTTCTGTGTCTCTCAACGATGAACGTAGTTTTCTCAGCGTTGGCACTTCTCGTCTTTCATAATAACTTAGAATGTGGCGACGAATAGCTGCTTTGTCAAAGTCGTCTATGTCTGTAGTGGGTCTGTTTCTAACCGGAGTTTTGTTCTTCCTCGGTGTATTTATTACTATCCGCCTCTTCTTCCCAGATAACGGAGGACAACTGGCATCCAGTCCCGCCTCTTCCGCTCCAAACTCGGTCGTAGTACAGCCTTCTTCTGTATGTGTATTTCCTAACTTATTCACTTCTTTAAGCTGTAAGTTAATTCGCTTAACGGTTCTTAACGAAACACAACACGCGTCAGAAACTCTTTCCAAAACCTTTTGAACGTCTTTTAAGGGTCTTAAATTGTTCTTCTCCAAATAAAAGTATTGTATGACAGAAGCAACAATTGTCCTTGCTTGTGAATGCAAAATTTCTCTACTAGTGTTTGGAGTCATTTCCGTCATAATATAATCACTTCCTTTCCAAATATGTACACTAATCACTTAAACAAACAAAATCAACACAGAAAATCCTTCTACGGTATACTGTATTATTTATAAAAGGTTGATGCGTGTTGATAGAATTATTTATAAAAGGTTGATAGAACTGAAAACTCAGACTGAAACCAATTCACAAGTCACAATAGATAGGGTCAGTAGTGAAAGTAGGTAGGACAAGTGGGGGATTTCGGGAGGTATTTCTGCGAAAGGGTTGAACTGGTTAACAATAGTCTCCATAACCTGCTTCGGTTTAACCCTGGGCTGGCCAGTCACAAAGAATTATGATCATATATCATCATCATA
Source organism: Aphrophora alni (assembly GCA_963513935.1). Taxonomy (NCBI): domain Eukaryota; kingdom Metazoa; phylum Arthropoda; class Insecta; order Hemiptera; family Aphrophoridae; genus Aphrophora; species Aphrophora alni. Next base: position 87,903,466 of record OY740768.1, read on the forward strand.
GTATGATATATCATCTATTACCGCCTACAGTGTTAACAGAAGTATAAGAACAAAAATATTACGAAAGCTATCAATAAAGAGCTAATAAAGGCCGAGAAATGCAATACAATAAACACATTGTAGATTTTGGTGACTTAAAGTTGTCGCAATTATGTCGTATTTCGATTCATTTTTAATGTAATTTTGAGCCAATTACACCAATTATAACCTTAAATAAGTAACACGCGAAATAAAAAAGTTATTATTTTATAGTGAAGAGTGTAGTCAGTGTCTCGGCCCGAGCCCCGGAGCGGTCGGGAGGGGTTGTGTGTGTGTGGTAGTAAGGGTCGCTAAGCCGCCAGGTTCCATCCCCGAAAAATCAAACTATAAGTCAAGGGACCAAGAATGTTTGAATTTCTTTGAATAATTCTGACTTACGCATAACTCAAAGTCAATGCTGCTTATATTCTCAATAGCAAAATGATAAAGTTGCCTTGGTGTCAAGATTTGGTGATCATATGGTCTTTGTAGGCTGGCTTTAGCTGCTAAAAGCTTAACAGTTCCACCAAGTCCCATTGCAAGCACTCTTGCCATGAGATGTAGCAAAGAACTGCGACTCGGCTTCTATTTCAAAATCTTGTTTGTGCATCCATAAATTATATAAATTTTTCCTGTTCTTATATTAGGCGGCACTACCGTCAGAGAAGTAGGTGACCTGTTTACAATCAAAAGGAAGAATTTGCTTCAAGTTTTCTAAAAGTTTTTTCTGGAAAACATGAAAGGCAACAGTGTTATGTTCCACGCAATCTGAGATGAAAACGTACTGAAGATTTTTTAATTTTCCCTCCCATTTGTAATAAATAATAATGAATGGATGAATGATAGCTTGGGTAGTAGTCCAGTGAAAAAAATTAACTCTCATCTTGTGTTATGAAAGAATAATTTTCAGCAAAATCACAATTAGCTTACTACAAGGCCTTCAGTTAGGTTTTCCTTTATTTCACTGTAGTGTTCTTTTTGCTGATTAAATATAAATGAATGTGTTTTAAGGTTTAAAAGTGTTTGTGTTTTTTTAGTACAGTTTCGATCGAACACCTATCTACTAGCCACTTTTTGTAATCACTTCAACAATCATTTCATCATTAAATTTGGTATGTAATAAAGTAACTCTTTAAATTGAGAAACACCTGGGCATTCTTTACGCGTATTCATATAACAGTGCTGAGAGGGTGGATTGCACATTATCTTAGCCAGGGAAGGAGTGCTAAGATTTCAAAGAGATTTCATCATCCAAGACAAAATTTTCCATTTTTGCTCCATTCATCATTAACTTGATGTTTTGGTGCAATATACATACACACACAGTATGTGTTCCACTTTTTTCTGCTAGAATGCAGTTCTTGGGCCTAAGCTCACAAAACTTTGAAAAACCGATTTTGATTGTTGGGAATTTTTTTTTAAATAATACAGCTAAAACTAATCTCATTTGTACCTGGGTCCTTCCTCCTTTAAATTTAATGGAGAAACAATTTTTTTTCCCTGGCATCATTCTACTAACAGCATCATAATTGTAAAAATCATTTACTAGTTCGGCAACACTCTCATTCAAAAATTTCCCAGGTTTTGGATTAGGGGTCGAGAGTATGCCTATTTCTTTAACCAATTTGTTACTGCTCGAACCATGTAATTGCTAACTCCAAACTGATTTTGTATTTTTTTTAACACTCCAACTCATTGGTAAAACAGACAAAATTGTCATTTTGTCACTTCTTTTTGTTGTAATAGCAAACTTTTCTTTCCGCTGTTGAATTATTTCTGATTCTTCTAACGTTTCAACAATAGGTTGCTCTTCTTGGTTTGATACTGGTAACGAACTCTTTTCTAAACTTAACTTTATATTAAAACTCAAAATGTATCAAATACAGTCATGTTACATATCGAATTAAAAGGGCATTACAAATGTAAAATAATGGCACAAATTTGAACTCTCTATGTGCAATAGTTTTTGAGTCACATCACTTTAAAGAATTCAAAACACAACCAAAAACATCAATTTTTAGATTTTTAAAATCGTGTAACTCAAAAACCACAAGTGAAAAAAAATCTAATTTTTTTAAATTTTACTAGTCTTGGTTGGTACAACTACTATACAAAAATTCAAACAAATCTGAGAGGTCAAAGTCCTAACCTATAGGTCAAATTGGTTGATTTAACACGGAATGACCCTATCAAGAAAAATTGTACCTTACATCCAGGGTGGACTATCGGGGTTTTACTTATATAACTCATACCAAGAAAGAAAATTAAGCCATTTTCAACAAGCCCAACATTGAAACTTTAAACCGTTGCCATTTATTTATTTTATTTATTTATTTCATTTCACTGCATTACACCTGGCTGGAAACATTGAGACTTTGCAGCTAGGCAGCTTGTCCTCAAATAACACATAATTACAGTACTATAATCAATATTCATTTACCATTACATGACTAAGAATAAAATTAGTCACAATAGATCATATCAGTCCATTAATCAATTCTACAATTTTTTTTTAGTTTGTCAAGAAATAAATATAATATCTTTAAAAATACACATAGGCTATATACAGATGAGCACATTGCATTCACATAACAATACCAAACAAAAGCAATAAACATAACAGTAACAAATATATACATGATTGATAATTTCTCAGATTTTACCTATAAAATAAATTACGCACTATAAAAGATTCCATTGTTGTAGGATATCATTTGTGTTATAATATGTTTTCTCCAACAACAGTTGCTTCAATTTTTTTTAATAGTGATATTTCTAGTATCTTAAATGTAGAATTTAACTTGTTGTAAAATTTGATGCCCTTATATAAAGGACTCCTTACAGCAGGGTAAGCCTCTGAATCGGGTATAACATTGCTTCTCTGTTCATTGTGCCATAATTGTGGTGTACACATTTTCTGCAAATAACTGCCTGTGACAGTGCACAAAACATAAGACTTCAAACAAATAAAGAGGTGGTAATGTTAAAATTTCAAAATCTTTAAATAATCCTTTACAAGAGTGAAATTTAGGTTTATTTAATATGATTCTTAGATTTTTTTTTTTTTTTAATCATAAAAATATTGTTTGCTTCCTTAGAATCTCCCCAGATTATAATCGCAAATTTAATTTGCGGGGGGGAATAACTGAAGTACACAGTTTTTTTGGTTTTAATATCTGAGATTTTTTTAAATTTTCATTTGAAAACAGGCTATATTTAATTTCTTAGTTAGAATCTTTATATGTGCTTTCCAATTTATATGGTGATCAATCCGTATGCCCAAAAATCTAGCATTAGTTTTCCAATTAATAAGTTATTTTTAAATTGCACATTTAACAAATCAACTTTCGACATTGTAGTCTTAAAAAGTTCCCAAAGACCACTGATAAACGTCACAGATCGATTTACTTAAGTCCTATAAAATCCCGCAGCCGACCCGATCGGGTCGGCCGATGTTTCTGACAAGACGAGCTGTGCCGACCCGATCAGGTTGGCGTGGCAGCTAATGTGTTAATTGCTCATGCTGATGAAACAATCACGACATCGTAAATTACAGTGCCCGCAAAATTTTCTATGCCCAGCCTCCACACTGTCATTGTTTTTATAAACAGCTTTGATGCCAAACAGATGGTCTTTGCAATTTATTCACTTTTTTCACATATTTAAAAATAGTACAGTACAAATTTTGATATGCATGTACTGTTAAAAGCTAATTTTAATATATATTTTCAGTGTAACTGATCATTTAACCCAACACTGGACGGTTGAGAAGGCTTCTACTGTATTATCAGTGTAGTTCCCAGCATGTATTTTTTCAAGAGCTGAGCAAATTTGGAATTCTCAATAAAAACATTAAGACAATTAAAGTGAAATATTTCTATTGTTTTTCACCAATTCTCCATAATAAAAATTACATTTTTGTTTATAGAGGAAATCATTCAGAGGATTCAGCAGGCTTTTAGAGACAATACTATAGGTACCATAGGTACAAATTAAGGACTCTTCAATCATTTCAAAAATCAACATGTCTGTGAAGACCAACTCGTGTTCCAGAAGGTTCAAATAATGAGATCATTGACCAAGTCCATCTTTGGTCATTCCATACTGAACAAGGATTTGACTTTATTAAGAGCATCAGCGAAATTTATGCTGGAGCTTCTAAGAACAGAGTAGGCTATAAACCTTTGATTAGAAATCTTGTAGGACTTGGTAGACTTCAGAAAAAGCAATCATGAGATCTTGAACTCTGCGATTACAAGTTATGAATAATTTATTTAAGGATATATGACCTAGAAACTAAGGCACAGCTGTTATAATGGTGATATTCAAAATCTCAGAGGATGCGAGCAATATCAAAATGATGTTGACCGTTTTCTTTGACTCCCATGAAGTTTGATTCATCACCATAAGGTCTAAATTTTAATGAAAAGTAAGACCTGAAGGTCCTTAGTAACCTTCCTGGTGAAAGCAGTCATACAAATCAAGAAACCAAACCTGTGACCAGTAAGAATCCAACATCTCATGGTCAAAAACAACACTCCTTCGGTAAATCAGGCTTCCTACTCTATTAATATGGCGCCTTGTGATTTTTGGCTATTATATAAATGAAAATGCGTCAGAAAGGGACACAATTAGACCCACGAGAAAACATGGTTTCACTGTACAGTAGGGCCCCGATTATCCGAGCTAATGTGGACCAGAGGACACTAGGATAACCAGAAACTCGGATAACACGGGCAGACAGACTGGCGAATGAGAGCACCACCCCTCCCCCGCCATTGAAATCAATACTAGCGTGTGCGTTTTCGGCCGCCGGTCTGTGTTACGGGTGTTATAAATACATTTTGGGGTCAATACAGTAATAAATAAAGTCGTAAAACTGAATTAAAATATTGAGTTCACTTTTTTACGAAACCCACAGTACTGCACTGTACTAAATATTCCATTCATAATATAAAAATACAGAAATATGCTGTACTGAACAGCAAATAAAAATACAGTTTTTGTAAATCAAAATTCTAGCCTACAAATCTAAAACAAGGTCAATGGTGAATATGAAAATACACTTAAAAAGAGCTACAATATTGAAAACTGTTGTACTGGTACTTTACCAATGAAAATTGAATTTTAAAACTAAGCCTACTTCTTATACTGTACGAGTAACAGCGTGACTAACCAACCAAGACTGTGACAAGACACTGACTGAGCCAAAGAAAGACAGACAGTGGCACGCTTTGGACCACATGCAGTGTGGTGAGAGAGCGAATGAATAATCGCGAGGGCTGTGTCAATGACCTTGGCACAGTAGCAGCAGTCACCCCACTCCGCTCGCTCGCTATGGTACTGTACAGTGTACAAACACTCGGTTAGTCGGGGCTCGGATAATCGTGGCCCTACTGTATTTGATTCCCAAAGAGAAATGCTTAACAATGGTAGATATTCTATGCTGCAATAAGTGTGTACAGTCCCAAAGATACTACTTTTAAGAGAATTAGAATTTCAGACCTACAGGTGAGTAATTATATTTTTCCCTGCCTAAGGTCAAATATTTGTGTAATAGAAATTTCATTTCACAACACGGGTTTTCTTTTTTTTGCTATATCAGGTCTTTCAACAGCATTTTATGATTGAAGTCCTAATCACAAGGGATAATATCAGGAGAGTATGTAGTACCACATGAGTGTTGTGTTTAACCAAGAAACTCTGAATCAGATGTGTGAGAAATGAGATGTAGTTCAGTTATTTTAAGCAAAAAGAAAGTAAAATTTGTTCTTTAATACCAGACATGTTATGACTACTAGAATAATAATCTGTGTTTAGTCAGTGTGTGTTAAAATCACAATTTATAACACAAACTATCATCTATTTCAAAATGAAGTCAACTACATAACAAATATTTTTAAACCGGGTCAAATTATTCAATATAATAGGAATTTTTTATATCCAATCATACTTCCTAATTTACATAATTAGTTGAAAACGAATCTATTTTAACTTTGTTTTTGATTATAAGGGTTAACAAAAACCTATCCCTATTAGGTGGGTGCATAATCAATCTATTTTTTTTTTAATGATTGTTAAAATAATTATTCAAAGTTGTATCATTCTTTAATTATCTTTTTAACTAAACAATAAATGTATAATATATTGAACTGAAATTTTATATGTACAGTATATTCTTTGGTAGAAGAAGTACACTTTAAAGAAGCACTTTAAATGGAGAAAGTGGCAAGAATTTGTTTGTTTAATGAATATTAACATTTATTTATATTCACAAAGTTTTTCCTAAACAAGTCGGACCAACAATTTAAAAAATATATTAAGCAATATAGTCAGAGGTTGGAAAAAAATTATATCTCAAACAACTTTAAAATAAGCAATTTTCCAACAGTTTAACATTTGTGTACAATTTTGCACACTCATAATCAACTAGATACAAATAGATTATAGTATTCTATTAATAATAACATGTATTGTAAATAAAAACCAAGCTCATATTTCTTTCCTAAAATGGCAAAACTATTGTTACATAAAACTGGCAAGTTTTCTCTGCCCACATGTCCAGTTTATTAACACAGCACCACAAAGGATATGGAGGATCTTCAGATAGTACTCTCTCGTTGTTGTGGACTTGTGATGCATACTTGTAATGCACCACTCCATAGGAATCAAAGAAAACTGTCATTAATTTTATCTAGGGGTTGTTAAATGACACCACTGTGACAATTGTGCCTTTATTTCTGGGTTGTATTCGTAAATCCACAACTCATCACCATTGATCACAATATTCAGGAAGCGGAGGTCATTATATTAGTCAAATCTTTGAGGCTTCTAGATGAACTACTTCTGCTCTGCTGTTAACAGCTTAGGACGAATTTCGTGGATGCTCTCCATTAAGCCAAATCAGAAGATTTGGATAGTGACATGATGGTACTGCATAACCAAAGTATGCACTTGGTAAATGATCTCTTCATTTCCACAAGTTGAGCGTCTTCAAGAACGTATGTTGCTCTCTACCAACATGTGCCCATTTTTGAAATGGTTGTACCACTCCTTACTTTTTCTGATAGCCATAGTTGGGAAAATCATGTTGAATCTTCCGAAAGGTTTCCATTTGAGTATCATCAAGCTGGATACAATATTCAATCCGATGGTTGCTATGAACACTTCTTAAGTCACGGGCTGACTGCCAGTCACTAACACTCTCTCCAGGCAAGGTACACTCTCTACGAGACCTCCCCACTAAAGCTCGCCCTCCCATCCTTCATTTATTCTATGGGAAAAATTCAGTTTGGATTCATTTGTAACAATCATTATACCCATATAATTGAAAATTATAACTACTAATAACAACAACATAAACTATACATTATTACCCAATAAATTTAAAACAATAAGACAGTTCAATTTTAATACGAATTATATTTTTTTTAATGTAAACTTACCCGTTGAAGCTTCATTCGGTTTGTATAATCTTGCAGAGGACTTCGAGACTGTGGCGTTTTCAGTTTTGTTTTTTTCTCCAAAATATCTCCCACTTCTTGAACTGGAGAGTCCATCCTCACTGATCATACAAAATACATATTTTGGCCACAAATTCAAAAGTTCTGATATTTCAGCAATACCATTTTAAATGCATTCAGAAATGAACATTTTAATTTTAAACATAGGCTATATGGTAATTTTTACAAGAAAGAAATACAACTGCCAAAAAAATAATATGATGGTTCCTATTATGTGAAAAAATGAAAATCCTATTATGTTAAAATAATGCTTAATTAATTAAGGATATGGGATTAATTTTCATAGGCTTACTGTAACTCCAAAAATAAGTACTGTAAGATATATCTTTCTTAATACTTCCTCAGAATTTAAAAAAATATATATAATTGCATAGTGTTCATCTTTGCTTTCAAATTCATTAAAAGACAAAAACTACTATTTCTGGTCATACAAACTTGCCATTCCATACCAACTCGTCCAGGGGTCGACACCCACTAGTCACAGATTGTCATGAAAATCTACTCACATAATAACGTCTTACATATAGTTAAGAAAAAAATCAAAATTTCAGCTCATTCTAACAAATAGTTCCAGAGATATGGCTGTTTGAAGTTTTAGGCTATTTCAGTTTCCAAGGTTTATTTGGATGCTAAATGAGTGTGTGTGTGTATTCTTGTCTTTCTATGTGGAATTAACATTTTGTAGCTTGAGGCATAGATTACTCATTTATTCCAAATTTATTGCAGAATCACATGATACTCTTAAAATGTGAACTATAACCTGCTATCACTATAAAAATAATTCCTAAACACAAATAATTTATTTTTATGAAATCGGAACATCAATTCAGAAAAAAAAATCTTAGCAAAAATCTCTCTCCAGACACCCCTAAACAACTGATTAATATCACTGATAAGGGGATAAAATTATCTTGAAAATGGTATATTAATATGAGTGTGGTTTCGAGTTAAAACATTAGTTGCATTCAAGGAAAAACATCTAAAAATAGGATTCTCTAAATTTTTCTCTTTGAGATCAAAATGGTGAGTGGTGGTTTGTTCACCAGGGACCCATTGGTTTGTGTTTGCGTATATCACCTAAATTTTGAGCTTTTGGCTAATGCAACAACTCAACATGACAAAGAATCAATCCATACAATGATGGAAAAAATTGTTTTGTAACAGGCAATCCAGGAATTGTATTTGTGAAGTTGTAATTAATGTCCTAAAACACATGAACCACTAAGACTTTATTTGGAAGATATTTTAGAAGATTTTGTTGACAGGGAAGAAATAAAATTTTCATAGTGGATAAGTGATTGATCGTATGAAGTTACAGACATTGCTACTTCCACGTAAAGAATTTATTGACTTAATGATCAAAAAAATTAAATCTCCCATCCCTCATTCTTTTATTACAAAAGCACAAAACATTTGAAGGAAAGGAAAGAAAATTTATCACTTGATGACACCTTAGTTCTAATGGGCTTTGCTGAAAATTACAACTTCGTTCTGCAAAATGAAGTGTAGTCCTATCATTGGAGTCACTTGAGTTGTTCGATTCATCCTGTTGTGATTTATGCAAGAAGCGAGGGTGAAACTACAAAAGAAACATCATTGTGTTTCATTTCAGATGATTTGATACACGATGTACCACTCGTTTATTCAACTCAAGAAAAAAAGGAAAAAAAACCATCGAGTACATTAAGTCTAATTTTCCAAATGTAACAAAAATTGAATATTTGAGCAGATTACAGTTGGTTGGTTGCAGTGCGCAGTAAAAGAATTTCAAGACAATGACCAACAATTTTTCTACATGTTCTTAACAAAATTCTCTTTTAAACTTAACCTTAGCATTATTTCATAGAAATTGTTGGTTTTATACTTCAAAGTTTTAGTCGGTTAGCCTTTTCTGGCAACAAAGTTTAAAATTTTATTTTAAAAAATGTATTTTCAATATTTGGCTGTTTTAAATTTTGGTTTAGTAAAGTTTTATTTTCAATTTTGAAGTGTAATAAAAATGTTATAATTCAAAACCCCACTCATATTATTATACCATTTTCAAGATAGGTTTATCAAATTTTCAGTGATATATAATTGTTTAGGGGTACCTGGAGAGAGACTTTTGCTAAGAGTTTTTTTCTGAATTAATGTTCCGATTTCATAAAAATTAAATTATTTGAATTTAGGAATTATTGTTGTAGTGATAGCAGCTTATGGTTCACATTTTACGAGTATCATATGATTCTGCATTAAATTTGGAACAAATGAGTGAATTTTGAAGCCCCTGGCTTAAAAATTGTTAATTCACATAGAAAGACAAGAATACATGCACAGTCATTTAGCGTCCAAATAAGCCTCAGAAACTGAAATAGCCTAAAACTTCAAACAGCCATATCTCTGGAACTATTTTTTTCGAATGAGCTGAAATTTTGATTATTTTCATACCTATATGTACACATTAGTCATACAAAATTTTATTACAATCCGAGACCCCTGGGTGTCAAGTCTACCATAAGCTGGATAATTTGGCATGGAATGGCCCATAGGCTAACTAGCAAATTTTTAAAATAAATTTGCTATAAAATAAATTTATCTCCTACTTCTTAGATTACAATTGTATACATTATCTTAAACATATTACCATTATTTTTGGTATAACTTCCTTTCTGCAGATAACCGTGGTTTCAATCCATCTGCAGAAGATATCAACTCGTTCTAAATTAACACACTACACAAAGTCACTGTTTACAATATAAATCGTATGAACTATCTAAAATACAAGTTAACACCACAATTCATGATTTTTCATATATTCATAATTTTTAGTTCAAACTTGACTTTTGTAAATTTAAATTGACACCACCAGCTTAAAACATCCACTAAAATTCTTAAATGGCAAACTACAAATTCATGGTGATAAGTATATTTTGAGTGTTTATTATTGTAAAAAAGTGATTTTATGTAGTGAGCTCATTAAGACGCATTCATCGAAGGTGTGATATTGTAGGAGAAAACCGATGTTGTAGGATCGAAACCACAGAATATAAAATAAAATATTTTCATTTAGTATATAAAATTAACTTGGCCTATTATATTCCTTAAATTAATCATTATGAATGTCTATAAGATGATTATGACAGCGAGGTTTTTGCTTTTAAACAGCAAAAGAAACAGGTTTTTGTCTTTCTTTGAAAGAAAAATCTAACGCTTTAAATCCATCTTGTGTAACCTACAAACAACTGAAGAAATGATAACTAGGCCTACTTAGTCATTACAATACTACCTTGTTAAATAAAATTTTGTTGCAAAAGTTTGTGTTTCATTCATTTGGTGATTGAATATTCTACAAGTATTGCTTGTTCTAAATTCAACCAAATAAAACAAAAAAGTGTCAACAAATTAAAATGTGAGTCTATATCTTAAATTCCATAACCAAAACATTATACAAATCTAATACCTACCATTTAATGTTACAACAGTCGGTACATGATGGAATTCCATGATAATGGAAATAATGAGATGATTATTTAATTCCACAAAACAGCTTTAATTGCAACATATGTTTCGCCGTTAGGCATTTTCAAGCAACATATGCGTGAAAATGCCTAACGGCGAAACATATGTCGCAATTAAAGCTGTTTTGTGGAATTAAATAATCATCTCATTATTTCCAAAATCTAATACCTCCATATCATATACACAAGTAATCCTTTTGTTAAAGACATTGATCGTAAAATATCATTAAAATTACAAGATTTATAACTGGAAAAAAAAATGAAAAGGTCTAACATTCTGTTTTAATTAGGCCCACCTTGATCCAAAATATATCTACCTGCATGAGAAAAGTTTAAAGTTTATAGTACAGTACCTAAAGATACTGAAGGTTAGGTTCCAATTTTTTGTTTTAAGACAACATTAAGTTAGTTTTAATAATATTAACCCTAGAACACTACTCATTTGTAAAAATTACAACCCGCCCTTTATAAAATTCGGAGAACTCGTAGACAAAAGACGGACACGCTCCGTCTTTTTGTTTACCTTTCCGAAATTGTAAATAGAGGCCAGTGTCTCTTCGGCTAAGCTCAAAGTTGAACCGTTATCACCGTACTCAAGCTCGCGTCGTATATTTAATGAAAGAATAGTGTTTGCGAAAGTTTTAGCTATTAAGTGTTTGAATATTTTTTTGTAAATTATTGTTTTTATATTGTTAGTTTTTAGTGTTGTAAATAGTTTATTGTGTAAATAGTGATTTTACAGTTCAAAGTGTTTGATTTAGCTATTAAGTGTATATTAATCACTGCAAAGAATGTGATTCTCAGTGAAGACAGGACTCTAATTTTGGTATTTTTGGCATTCTACCTAATGAACTTATTGTAAATCATTTTTCTCTTTTTATATAAATTAAACACTTATAAATGATGTATTTTATGAATATCCGATTAATTTTTCCAATAAAATAATATTTATATTTTTTTCGATTTTTTTTTCCAGATTAAATTTTTTTTTAAACGTACTTGTAGTGGTGGTAAAAGAAATTTTTTTACAGTTAAAGTATGTAGGAAATCATTGTTAAATATTTTTATAAACACTTGAAAACAATAAAGGATTTAATATAAAAAATAGTCAACACTAAAGTAAAGTTTAAAAAATGATAAAAATAAAAACAGAATGTAAAATTTACGAATGAAAAGTGATCACGTAACAATGAACTAAGAAAAGTAATCTAGGGTTAAGGTCCATTTGATTCTATTCTCCACTACAATGTTCTGCTACTGACCATTTATAGATAACAGATAGCCAAGTATAATATAATAATACTCCAGTTTCAAAACATTTTTACGAGAACTGGCAGTAATATGATGAAATTTCCAGTCCTTCTAACTGGGACAATAGACATAGCCTATAATGATCTAGCAAAAGAATTAGTAGACCCTGACCAATTTTTTTAAATGTAATAAAAACCTTGAATATTTATTGTAATCATTGGATATACCAAGTTGAATAACTAAATTACATTATTTTAATCATTAAAGCGAGAAGTAAAAGACATTCCAATCCTGCACCTCCACTTTCAAATATTTACCCATGGATACAATGTGTTTTTTATCATTAGGCCTATTGATACAATATAGAATAAGTTACAATTTTAGAAAAAAAATTCACTGAAACAATAAGAAAAGTACTATGTTCATAGCAAACCGCAGGTCCATATTATAAATTTTAATTTATTTCATAACTACCATATAACATTGATTAAATAAATAACATGTTTTTAAGACTACTTGAAGTTTAAGGTAGGCCCTACACAAAAACAAAAACATAATGTCATAATAGTTTATAGTTCAAAATATCTACATTAAAAACCATAGGTCTCTCGGCCTATATAATTTCTAGGTTTTAATATATGTTAATATTATTTATCATTTTTCCATTAAACAAAACTAAACCTGATACTTCCATTTTTTTTTTGGTATTTAAAACTCCATTTTATCATTTTCAAAATCAAGAATCGAAACATCTTCTATCACATTTAAAACTTCAAGTAAATCTTCATCAAGTATATCAAAATGTCCTTGAAAATTTGTTAAATTATAATCTTCTGTAAATTCAGAGTCATCTTCCAACAAAAAACATAGTTCTGAAGGGAGTTTTATTGTTCTTGAGCGATATTTAAAACAATCAGGGTCATGACATTTTTGGTAATAACAACACTCCTTAATATCCACAATATATTTAACATTATTTCTACGGTGTTCTCTTCCAATATTTCCACAGTATCTATTTCCAACAATATCATAAACAATAACATCTGATGTTGTAAAAAATGCACTTCTCCAAATATGACCAGGTGAGACTAATTTCTGTACAAAATTATCTACGAAAGGATATGGTGAGCAGGTTGGTTGAATAAAATTTGAAACAACTTCATTGGGAGTGGCTGTATATCTTGTTTGATTATTAGAAGCAGGCGTAGTACAAAATTCTAAAATCCTAAAATTGGCAGCTGATTGAGTTGCTACAAATGTAACAAGGGAGTTTAAAAATATTGTTTCATCAACATTTGAATCACCACCAGAAGGATAAAACATGTTTTGTGTGCTCACAAGTAAAGGTGCATTTTTTCCATATTTTGTAGACTGAAAGAGCCTAAAATGTCTATTTTTAGTATAGACAGCTTCATCACAAAAAAGTTTCAGTCTACCTTTTCTATCTCTGACTATTAAAGATGATACATTTGTCATTAGTTCACATTTAGATGATATATTTTTTTTGCACTGATTAATATCATCATTGGCAGGTATATTAGTGACATTATATGAAGATTGAATTTCATTACAAACATATTTAACAAAATTACCAACGTGGAAATTATTTCTAAATACAGCCATTGGTAACTGGAATATTAAATGACGGCTGAATTTAACAGTGGTTGTAGAATCAAGATCAAGAACATGTTTTCTAGTACATTCTATTCCCCATACTTGTTTAATATAATAACTAATGACTGTAATGAATGTTTCAACCATTTCATTACCAATACAGTTCTGATTATACTCAATATCATACTCTAGATCAAAATATAGTTTGGAAACAGAGTGTTCTGGAATAATTTCATATGTACACCTGTGTTTCATTATTCTACAACAATCATAGTGCCAAAATACTTGCGGATGAGCTACAAGAAACAACCTCTCACCAGTACTTTGTTGAAAAGCGAATGTCATTAAACCATTTTTTCTCGTTTTTGCACAAGTCAAAGCATCATATTGCTTTTTAAATATTTTCCAAGTTTGTGATGGTCCTTTTAAACAGTTTAAATTAAAAGGCAAAGGCTTCATATTAAGGCCTACTTCTGAAGCTATGTTTGAATGAACTGGAACTTCACTGGACACTTGCTTCACTCTCTTTTTAACAGAAGACACAATACAACCATAAAATTTGTCTGGTGGCAAGCCTAAATGAACACCATTAACTGGGTTAGCCATAGGCCTCGCTGGGCCTTTGTTAATTTCAACAACTGAAATCCAATAGACACCGATAGCCTAAAAAAGAATCAATGTTCTTCTAACTAGCTTTATCATAATTCATGTCATAAGTTATTAAAGCATAAAACATTACAAACAACCATTGAATCAAAAGCAAATGTTCACAAACTAACTTTATAAAAACCACCCTGACAACTTTACCTTAAAAATAAACGTCGATCTTATTAAGAAAAGGCGGCAAGTTACTTCTGTCAAATGCAACATTTGAAATAATACATTAACTATTCCTACTTACATTTAGCTTTTGTTCAGAAACGTTAGGACAGCAAATTATTCTTCTTTGAATACAATCACCAACTAAAACATGAAATATTGAACAAGATTGTACAATATGCACTATTTGACTATTTGCAGTTACGTTACAAGTAACAAGTTACAACTACACTCTACAATCGTACAATCTACACGATAGCATTCCCTAGACGAAGACGAAGGGACCGTTAATTTTGAATTTGAATTGACCACAATCAACTAGATCTCTATCCGTACTTATAATCTGTGATGATAGGACCACACAGAAAATAAAGATACATTAGTAAACCGTTCCCACATTATGTAATACAACAATAAATGAAAAAATCAATTATTCTGAATTTGTATAACGTTTCATAACAAAAAGACGTATTTTTTAATACTAATAAGCCGTCTTTAAGAATTTGTTAATGTTTTTCGGTGCCAATAAAAATATTGACACCATGAAGTAACAACTCAAAAGAGTACAGCAGACCATGACTGAAGTCTGTAAATAGGATATATAAACAACTCATCCAATGTATTGTCCTTGGCTTTAATCAATTTTTTGTGGATTTGTTTGTTTCTTTTTTTCTATGCCTTAACAAACTTTATTCGCATTCATCAAAAGGATTTGCTAATAAGCATGGTCATGGAAAATGCAAGCAATAAAGGAAACTGTTTTCGAAAATTTTTAAACGAAACTATAACTACTGATGGTGTTAACTGTATCCTTGATATACGAACATTATCTCCTTTTCTTCCTTTTGGTAAAACTATACATTTGACAAAAATACTGTGTAGGGATTTGATTAGTAATCCTACTTCATTAATAAAAAAACTCTATATACTCAGATTCTTCGTCAAAAGTACAACCATTTCTCCTTTAAGAACAAATCGATGTTTTGCCAGTCCACTTGCTTCAATACTGTATAAATACTATACTACAAGAATCCAAATTTTTCATTTCAATCTTCGCAATCTACTAAATCTTCACTAAAATACATTTATTCAAGTGTACGTAGTTAAGGTTTCATCTTTATTTTAAGAGCTAATATCCCTCTATCTGTGATTTCTTCAATCCCAGATAGTTGATTGGAATCAGAATATAGAATCTATTGATGATCCTTGACCTAAAAGGCGATTTGTAACAGTACCTCCATTTGAAATTGCATTTGTTCAATTTTCTAGAGGAATTAAAAACGTTAGTAAAGTCTTATCACCTTAATAATTTGGATGTTCTGAGTTAATTTAAATTATTTAACTTTAAAAGGATTTAACAGAAAGGATTATGCTTTAAGCAAGATACTTTTTTCCAGACTTTGCAGCACGTGGTATAACTGTGAAACATTGTCTGAAGTTCCAGCTAAATAAAACAATTTTTCCAGCAAATGGAATGTTCATCTTTTCTATATCTAGGTCTATGTTTTGAAAGAGTATGTCCATAATAGTAAAAATGTTATCTGGAATAATGATTGCTTCATCAACAATTAAAACTAAGATCATCAGTTTTGCTGATCTTATTTTGGATGCGTGTATTGAATCTGAAGTAATAGTCGATACTATTGAATTCACAAATACTTATAGGAAGATTAAATTCATAGTTCGTTCTCCTTTTATCAAACACGCTACGATTCAATTATAATCGTAGTTAAGACATTTCTGTGAAAATCCGTTTATTTTGGCTATAACAGTTCTTAGAATAACAATGTTTTATTACTACCTGCTAGAGCATCAATAAAGTACGTTTTCAAGCTCAACGTGCTTGATTCAATAGCAGATAATACTGTAGAAAGAACTATTTTTTGTTCATGGTTAGCTTGACTATTTAGATTTTGAAATAAGTTTCTCTCTAAGACATTCTTACTAAATGAATGGATAATACTTCAAGAATAGGTTCAGGAAAACTAAATTCACTGCATGATATCTTATGAGTTAGCAAGACCTCTTTAATGTCGTTTAAAGCAAATTTTTGATCTTGATGATGATAGTTGAACTTTTTAAATTCATACCATAGTTCATTGCTGTTAGTTTTATTAAGTCCAAGAATTTTAGCAAACAGTTGCCATGCTTGATTTTGAGTGTTGAAATAACTGCTTCTTGAATGGTTCTGCGATGTAAATCACTGTGAGATTAATTTGCAACTAAATCTCTGGATGTAAGATACCGTATTTCATTAAATGTTTTAAGTTCTAAAAAATTTCGAGTTCCATTAACATGTTCCGTTAACAGTAGCAAACTATGTGAAATAGTTCAATATTTTTTGGACTTACAGTGATTATGTATGTAATGATTATGTCTCCGCCTTGTTTTCTAGTATTTGGGTTTTTTTTGTTTATTATTCAAAGTATAATGCTTTAGAATTGTTCTATAAAGTAAGTTTCATGCATTTAAATCCTCTTTGTTTAGGTCAAACAAAGCTACGAGTTTAGTTTTTCGAAGGTTGTGAAATGCTCTGCCTTTAACCTTTGTTGAACAATAATTTTCCGTCATGTTCTAAATGACAATCTAGTTTAATTATAGTATAAGACTAGAAATGCATTTCATAGCCTCCATATTGCTACAACTGATCCTATATTATAGCGTCCATTCAGATAATTAAGAATTTCACCATTAGTGATTTCATCTACTTGTGTTTAAAAAAAAAAAAAAGTTGCTCTATATCCATCACATCCTCTGTAAATGTACTTCACAGATCTTGCAGTTGTAGTCACTTCAACATTTATATGAGCGCCATATTTTCTGAAGAGATATTGATTTATGGAGCTACCCATCTGTTGTCTATTCTCCAGCCTCTTACATCAGCTGTATAATTGTTTTCTTGCTTTTTGTAAATCGAATAACCATTTGGATTATCTCTTGTTTCCTGAGCAAAGTCTTTTGGATACTATTTGGAGTAATACCTTCCTTCATACATAGTGATTAGGTATTAAGTAAACCACATGATCCATGTATAATATGATTGATCACCTTACGATATACCCTATATATATATATATATATATATATATATATATATATATCAGTATTTTTCTTGGGGATTAACTAACTCAGCTGACACAATTTTATTAATAATTTCTTCTCAAATAGTGCCTTTCGCTTTTAGTGTAAGAAAGATATAACAATGTGGGTAACCCACGTTTCTGAAATTCATTGGTGTAATAAATCAGTTGTAAATTGTGACTTTTTTTCCTTCCACAAGATTAATCTGATATCTGGCCATTTTGGATTGCACGTAACTGTAATAAAAAGATCTGGTTTTCCAAAATGTAAGATGGACATAGCATGTTTCTTGCATATTTCAAGGTGAACCAATAAATGTATATAGTAAAATTACTACCCTCCCTAGTAGAAGGTTTTGTTCAGTTGTCTGGTTATGAACATAAGCCATAAGATTTAGATAATTTTCCGCTCGAAGATGTGATTGTTGATTTCTAATGTAATCAATTCCACTGCCTTCAACCCATACGTTTATATTAACCAACCATTTGCTATATAGTTTTTTCTGATTGGTATAAGGTGTTAAAATCATTTCTTATTCCCTATCTATAAGCTGCATACTGCAGCATAGTTATTTTATGTCGAAATGATGTTGAATGTAATGGATTGTGACACATATCTGTACTGCAATCTCTATTACCTTAATGAAGACAACACTGGATAAGCCATAGGTCCCAAGCATAAGTGATAGATATATACTAACTGAACTGTATTATTTGAAAAAAAATAAATTCACGATTTCCAAGTGGGCCACCATCATCAGCACGAAAGATCGTTACATCATTAGTCACTAAATCGTAAATGGTCTTGTATTTGGTCTATGATAATTCGCATACTTATTTCAAAGTTAATTTGACGATTTCCATTATATATTTCCCCTCATGGTTCTGAATATCTGAGGATACCTATTGTTTGCTAGCAAAAATTCATGAAGCATATAATATATGAGGAAAACTATCAGAACTAGCATTATAAGTTAGTTTATGACGACAGGCTTCTTCAACGTCACATGTATGTGTAGTTTCGCATATTGTGAAATGTCTGATAGATTAAGCATTCCAACATTTCCAACCCCATGATACAAACACCTTGAATTTAAAATAATAAGGACCTCTATTATCCAATTCAGAAATCTTTGCCAAGATGCTATCTAAAATATTTTTACATTGTAATAAAGACAAAAGTGATTTAACGACCTAATGAAAAAGTCTCAACATGTTCATTTCCTAAGTGCACTTTTATAATCAACCAACCTTCTTATGCACCATGTGTCCATCCATGCATTCTTAAAATGTGTTGAAGTTTTGTTATATTTTAAGTATGTTTAAGAATTTTTAGTTAGGTTTTAAATAGCGTTAGTTACCGATAGCTTATTTGAATAAGTACTTTTGTATTTTTCTATAGTTTCTGAGTTAGGATTTGTAGGACAGTGTAGGCGTGTTGGTTTAAATATATTGAAGTATGTGTTTTTCAAGAGTTGTTTAGTTATGATTTTGTATACATGTTAACTGTTGTTAGTTAAAAAAAAATCTGGTTAACATTGTTTCATTTTTTATTAGTGTTTGATTTTTAACTAACTAGGAAGTGTTTTGTTATCTTTTCTCACTCCAGAATATGATAATACGGTGTAATATTTTTAACTATTGAAAACAAATTACCATTTTCAAATAAATAACGTTTCTAGTGATACAATGCTTGCAAGAATAGTCCATTCAAGAAGAGGAGGTACTGAAAAGAGTGAAAAGTGTGCAGGAGAGTGACAATTTTGCTAGTGGTGGGGGAAGTAGAGTAGAGCTACTTTCCCACTTGCTGCTAGTAACTAATGTAACTATACACTTAACACTACTACCTACTAGTTTGAATTATTTTTGGCCAAAAATATTTTCCAAATGAGCTTTCAATTTATTCACATTAGTCTAGGCTAAGGCTAACCTGAAATTGTTTTGAATACCGTACCGGTACATGAATATTGAAGCTAGTGAACCTAATAAATGGTTTTATCTGTTACAATTAGCTCAAAACTTTGAATCATATTATTTATATTAGTCTAATGTAAAATTATCATAATAATTTAATTAATTATTGATGCTGAGGAACCTGGTCAGATGTTTTATCTGTTATTTTATACAAATGGTTGGTAAGGTAATAAAAATATAAAATGCTACAATCTGCATTATGTAAATCCTAGAGAAAATTTCAAAAATATTTTTTTATGATATTACTTAATTTTGTTAGAATATCTAAACGTTATGCATATCTACGTATATTTTTTAATATAATATGTTTCAATATAAAAATAGCCTGTTATCTTTCCTTACTTTCTGAAATGGACCTCACAACTCCGTAATAATATTATAGATATTTCACATAATAAAGCCATGCTGATGTCAAAAGTTAAATAAAAATTACCTTTACTTTTTTAATTTATTGTTTGAAATTTATATGATGAAATTTTTACACCTTGAATTGTTACTGGAAGTTTAGCTGTGTTAGTCAATACAGTATTTCGTTTACTTCATAATTATTGTTACTTTTGTGTAATTAATTTGGGAAAACCATGTATTATTTAAATGTTCTTGAACCAAAATTAAATTTATAATAAAGAATTACTAGTACATTTTCACTAAATTAAAATTATATTTCAGATAAGGACGCCCGAATTTTCAATTACATCTGAAAGACAAATTGGCGGAGACAATCCTTGTTTTATAATAGCAGAGATTGGACAAAATCATCAGGGAAATTTGAAGATAGCGAAACAACTAATAAAAATTTCTAAGGTAAAATTTTTCTACTTATACATGAGGGGTAAACATGTTCTTTGTTACTAATTCCCCCTCATGTCCTTATTGAAAGAGATAAATTATTATAGAAGGATTTCCTTAAACAATATTCATTTTTAAAGACTTTAAAATAAATAAAGTTTAATCTTCTTTCGATTATTAGTAGTTTGAAGCCTAAAAGCTGTGCAGTCATCATCACATTAGGAAAAAAAAAACATTAAGAAAACCTAACCTCGACCCTGGAAGAGAACTTTAATCAGTTTGTCATGTTTGGTTCCTTATAGCTTACATTTTAGCAAAATTTGATAAAGATCGTTAATGCTGATTTTGAGAAAATAGTAATTTTGGACTACCATGCGGGAAAAAATTAAAATTGTAAAATTTCTTTTGAGATAAATGCCAAAATATTTGCATTCTCATACATGGCCATGTTATGAAGCCTACATACAAAATTTGAATGAAGTTAAACTTCAATTTTTCTAGTTTATAAAATTTAAATGTTAAAAAATCATTTAAATAACTAGTGTGTTAAATCTACTAGTGTGTTATCGTAGACGATAACTTCTGGTGTCATTGAATGTGGAATTTCAAAATGTCTAAAAAAAAGCAACCATACTGACAAGAAATTATTCATCATGACAATTTTAAATGTCTATTTCAAAGATATTTTCATTTGAAAATTAATTTATGCCATTGGATACACATTAGTAAATTAATACTGTATTAATGCTGTTTAAAAATATGTACAATTAAATTAATTACTAGGTTTTGGAAAAAAAAGTTGAGTATGTCTTACGTTAATTAAACCCTATAACTCCTAAGCTGAGTAAATTACTTTACTTATACCTTTGGTAAAAGCCCTGGTATAATAACTATCCAGATCTCTTTAACTAAGGACAAACAAATATATATATATATATAACTATACAATGTTAAATATGTGTTATATAACAAGAGAAATCAATATTGAGCGTTTCTAATACCTGTAAACAAAACTTGAAGTTTTATAGATTTTTTCTCTATTACTCAATAAATTATGGTTAATATTTACCTCATAAATCAATGTTACTTTTGTGTAACTAATCTGAGTTACATAATTATCAAAAATATATGTGTTGTGACTGTAATATATGGTCGTTGCCACTGTAGTACCGTATATGGTAACAATATTACTAAATTCGGGTTCATTAAATAAAACACATTTTATTTGATTATAGCTACGACTGCGTGCTACAGGTAGGACGGTGAGTTCAAGACTGGCTTGAATATGTGGCCAGAGAAAGCGTCAGTAATAAGGGCTGGTGGGAAAAGGTACTGGATTGCAGCCAATAGCGTTTATTGATTTGTCGTATGACATATCGAACCATATGACGTCACAGATCATAGGATGTCATGCGATACTCCCAGTCTTGTACAATTGTATACATCACAGTGACCAGTACCACAGTTTTAAAATATTTATAATGTTAAAAAAAAAAAATAAATCTAAGGGATTTTTGAGAAAAGACAACTGAAAAATTCATTTCATTTTATAATTTTGGATTACTCTACTGTCAAGTACTCCAGCATTGTTTTGATTTTGCTATTACTGTAGTTTTTTAACTTTAGTATTTTTATACTTTAATAATGGTAGGACTGTTTATTTTAGGAATGTGGCGCAGACTGTGTTAAGTTTCAGAAGAGTGATTTAAAAGAAAAGTTCAATTCCTCAGCTCTTTCTAGACCTTATGACAATGTACATTCTTGGGGAGCTACATATGGGGAGCACAAAGAATTTCTTGAGTTCAGTACAGAGCAGTATGTGGAGTTGAAAAATTATGCACGAGAGATAGAAATAATGTTCACCGCTTCTGCGATGGACTCGGTAAGAAAACTATCAGCTCATAAATTAAGATTTTGTTGCAAGCAAATAGAACTAAGAATATCAAAGAATATAAATATTATAAGTTTCATCAAGATTTGCCACTATTAATAAAAAATTTACAGATGTTTTCTTTTCTTTTTTTCTTCTACATTTTTAAGCGATTTTGTTCAAAATCTAATAATCCATGGAACAAGTTCTCATACTATACCACAAAATTTTGTGTCAATCGGATCACCTCTATCAATAATATGCATTCTTAAGACAATCACATTTACAATTACCCTGTTATGACTTTTCACCCTCAGCCCTTAACAATTTCCTCAAAACTTAAAAATTTGTAATCAATTGTACAACCATTTTGAGAATAATTTGTGACAAAAATGCTTTATGTGGACAAACTTCATTTAGAAATTTGTCTACGCATATTATGCACATAGTTATAGAAAAGTAAAATGGCAAGCACCTGTGTAACTGTCATATCACAATTTTACCATCATCACATTTTAATTCATAAGTGCAAAGTCAAAACAATTTTACGATAACAAATATACATGAATGAAATGGTTCTCAATATTATAAGATAAATGATCTTAGAAATTAGTATTTTTTTCTTGTTGTTATTTAAAGCTGAAAAATCACTGTAATCATTCCCTCAACAGTTAATGTTATTCAGTTAAAATAACATATTCTGATCATTTGAAATTGTTATTTATATATAAAACAGCTTCATCATTTTCCTTTGATTTTGAGAATTCAACTTCCAGCTTTTTTTTTATTTCTAGCTCTTCACATTTCTTTTGGGTCCTTATTATGTAACTGTACAATAAGGACCGGTCGCTGTAGTTCATACATAATCGATTCTTCTGTTTCATAGAATCTTAATTTCTGTTTTTTAAATAGTCTGTGTCCTTGGTCCTAATTTGTTGATGTGAATATGGATAATGATGTGGATTAACCATAAATGATTCATTTGATTCTATAGATTCAACTCTTTTCTTTATATTACCACCACTACTTTTTTAAATGTTGATAAAGTATTTCTCCCATTCAGACAGTTTTACTCTTTTATTTCCTGATGCAGTTTTATCAATAGTGTTCTTTATTTCTGATTTAACTTTGTTTAACATTATTTTAATTGTTCTATTGTTACAGTTTGCACAATACTTTATTCATATTTACCTTTAATGCAATTCCAAGTCTTGTCTTTAGCAGTAATTATGTTTGATGATATTGATTCCTTCATATCCTTTTAGGAAGCTGTTTTTGTTAAATCAGGTTCAAATTGGATTTCATCACTATCACTAAACATTTTTAACAAAAGATAAAAATTGATAGCAATAGAAATTGAAAGTAATCTAAAATGAAGTTTAAAGTGAACAGTAATGAAATAAATAAAATTACTGAACCAGTAATTATTTAGACGTAAATACTAGTTTTTATTAACATCCCTCAGTTAAATGAACATGTTTGTTAAATGATCATTATAGTAATGCTTTAGATATTACAAATGTAATAACTTACATTTTTCTATGCAAGTCTTTCCACAGTTAAATATCACTCACTTACAGAATGAGGGGTATGAAATTAAATATACAGTGTGAGTCAAAAGTATGGATACACCCTGTTAAATTTTAAATGGATAAAGATAGAAAAATTAAAGTCAGGACTCCTTTCTAGGAAATAAAAGTGAACGTTTTAGTCACTATTACAACTTTACCCATTTCCCCAAAATGGGATTTTTGGGGGGCAGCTCAAAATGTTTAAATGTAAAGACCCATTAAGTGACACCTCATTTTAAAGTCCTTGATTAAAGAAGAAGAACAGTGGAAACCAGAGCTTTCTATCTCAACCCAGTACAAAATGGCAGCTCATTGAAATTAAGTAAAATTTCATTGAGGCAAAATATGAACATCCACATTCAGGTGGTAAATAACCCCAATAGACAAACCACTTTTCTTACAAACTCAAACCTGTTTTACAGTTATTACCTGCTGTAGGGCAGGCCTCCCTTATCTTATCAGTTTTGAGGAAGTCCATTATCAGGTTCAGTTTCTGGTTGGAATCAACAAAGTTAAGACATGTTTTTGTGATACTACACGTTGAAATGGCAGTTTAAGTGAACAAGAGCGTATTATGATCCTAATGATGCGAGGCTACGGAGACCGGGTGAGATCTTATGATGAAGTAAGGAATTTATAGTACAAAATTCGTTTAGTTCAAGAGCTAAGTGAGGACGATTTTGATCGTGGATTAGAATTTTGTGAATTGATGATGAGGCACATTGATAACAATACAATTAGAATGAACAACATTGCTTTCTCAGATGAAGCAAGTTTCATGTTAAACGGTAAAGTTAACAGACACAATTATTGTTTTTGGGCTGATGTTAACCCTCGTTGGATCAGAGAGCAACACACCCAGAACCCTGAAAAACTAAACGTTTGGCTTTGCATTGTGAGGGATCAGTTTGTTGGGCTCTTTTTTATTGATGGCAATCTTAATGCCGAGGTATACCAGGAAATGCTACAAAATCAGATTTATCCAGCTATCCAAGCAGCAATCAACAACTGTAATCAAGTTTGGTTCCAGCAGGATGGAGCACCTCCACACTATGGCCTGCATGTCCGCGAGTATTTAAACAATATTTTTCCCAATCGCTGGATAGGCAGAAGAGGAAGTATCGAGTGGCCACCAAGATCGCCAGATCTCTCTCCACTGGACTACTTTGTGTGGGGTTACATTAAAAACAACGTGTATAAAACGAAACCCCAGTGCATTAATGACCTTAGGGATAGAGTAGTAGCGCAAATTAAAAAAATCCCGCGTGAATCCATACAGCTTGCCGTTTCAAGTTTTTACGACAGGCTTGGACATTGTCAAACTGTCCTGGGGCAGCAGTTTGAACACCTGTTATAAAAAACACAGGATAGTAAGTTTAAGCCGTTTTATTGTTTAATGTAATTAATTACTATGCTATTGTAATTACAAATTATTAATACATTATAAAAAGAACTTTATTTTATTAGCTGTTGATTTTATGTTTCACAAATTCATTGTTTTCAATTAACAGCAAATTTCCCAAGTATTAGAAATTAAGGCGGGTTTACACTAGAAACAAAACAATGTTTATAAACAATGTTTTTGGAACTTTGTTTATATTTTGCTACTAATTTTGCACACAATGTTCCTAAACACTTGTAAGGCCTTCACTTGCGTCACGAGGTGTTTACCGTGAAAGTGACCTATTGAAAGACCTTAGAAAAGATGACGTGGATCTGGGTGGGGAAATAAGATGTGATAGAAGCTTTAAAAATTTTTGTCGAATGACAAGTGAAGATTTTGAGTTTCTTATAACTAGTATTGGCCACAAAATAGGAAGGCCACATTGTTTCAGAACAATGTTCCTACATGTAAACGTCTTGCGTTTCCGAAACATTCCACAATGTTTATAAACACCCTTTGATCTTACCGCTTTCTACGGGAAACAAGAAACATGTGGAGAAACACCGAATTTCTGTTCCGAAACACTGTTTAGAAACATTGTTTAAAGTAGTTATATTTCGATTTGAGGAACATTGTTCCGAAACACTGTTTATAAACATGTTTTGTTGCCAGTGTAAACGCGCCTTAAGAACCAAGTTCTGAAAATTTCAATAAGCTGCCATTTTGTACTGGGTTGAGATAGAAAGCTCTGGTTTCCACTGTTCTTCTTCTTTAATCAAGGACTTTAAAATGAGGTGTCACGTAATGGGTCTTTACATTTAAACATTTTGAGCTGCCCCCCAAGCAAAGTTGTAATAGTGACTAAAACGTTCACTTTTATTTTCTAGAAAGGTGTCCTGACTTTCATTTTTCTATCTTTATCCATTTAAAATTGAACAGGGTGTATCCATACTTTTGACTCACAGTGTATATATACTGTATATATATTCATTTTATTTTCCAGGTGTCCTTACATTTCTTAGACTCTTTAAACGTTCCATTTATAAAATTAGGATCAGGAGATGCTAATAACTTACCTCTGATTCACCAAGCAGCGTTAACTCAACGTCCTCTTGTCATTTCTACAGGTAAACAATTTTCAAAATTATCTCTATTTTCGGCCTTACACAAAATTATATTCAACAAAGACAATGGGAACAAATTAGGAGGTTATGCATACCTTTAATAAAAACTACATTACTTTATGCACAGTATATATATATATATATATATATATATATATATATATATATATATATATATATATATATGCCAGTCCTATCAATTAATTTTAAGCCTAAGTTCAAGATAAGACAATATTTTGGTGATAAAAATAACATTTTGCAATAATTATTTGTGATATGAAATAACACAGATATTTTGTACAGCCTGGTTTACTTCATTATTGGTGCTTGTAATGCCCTTGATCTACTTCACCACTACTACTCACCTATTCCAGTCCTGAGCAAAACTTAATTTCACTCGCCTGATATCTCCACTAACAATGTCTTTCCACCATCCTATAGACCATCTCTAGGTCAAACTTCGCCTTATGTTCCCATGTATAGTTATTGAGTGTTCTATTATCATTCATTCTTAGGACAAGGTTAAACTAATTTACCCTTTGCACCCTAATAAAGGAAGTAATACTTAGATCTTCATAAGTTCCATACAATTACTTTGGTATAATGTTCCGTTTTAATAAATTGGCCCTAATATAATCCTACTTAATATTTTCCTGTCAAACTTATAAAAAAGAACTTTTGAAGAGTCCAGGTTCCATTGCTATACATTACTATTGGTCTAATTAAACTAGGGTTGTATAAATTATGAACATGGTTTTGGGCTTATTAATCTACTCTATTATTTTTTCCACAGCAATATATGCTCTGTTCTTGGCCAATACTCTCCCTCTTACTTCCGTTATTTCATTAAGGTCTTCGTTAATTAGAGCCGAAGTAATAAAAGCTAGAAACTACCCCAAAACAGTAATTTTCAGCCACAATTGTTGCTGGTAGTGATACCAATCAAAACATCATCAGCATAGGCAAATATTTGTCATTTTATTGTATAATAGCGTTATGATTCATATTGTCACCTCATTGATCCTGAAAACATAAATAGAAAACAATATTTAATAATGAGCCCCATCACCACCCAACATGACATGGGTTCGTCGCCTCGAGGCTATGATCTTTAAATATAACCTAGCACTTTTAAAAAGAACTGTGACGGATAAAAAACGGTAATCACAAAAAAAGGAAAAGCTTAAAACACTAAATGAAAGAGTAAATAGATTAGAGGTCACCACTGTCCTTATCTTTTTATTTTAATAATGAACACTGTTACTTCATTTCATGTAATTATTTGACTGAAATAAAATAAAAATGAGATTAAAATACACAAATTATACAGGTTCAAAAGTTATGAAAAAAACAAAATAAAAAGAAGTTAAACATTCAAAACAAATTTCATTAGAATTGCTATATATAAAAGGCTAAATCTAATATGGTTATGGGTTGCCATCCCTATATTAACTTTTGATTAAATTTTTATTTTATTGTACAGACGGCAGACGATAAATAAATCGAAGAAAATTTGAAACAAATATGAAATATTGTTAGGGATTAGAGTAATACAGACTATAATTGTTTGATGTTGTTTGTGATTAACAATGGGATGCTACACACAGGTAAAATTAGTCAAAACTGTGCAATATATTAAATAAACAACTTGCTAGGTTAAATTTTAAACTTCGACTTTGTGGTGTAGGTATTGAGTAATTTTTAGGATTACCTGTGTGCCTTATTTCATGGCTATAAGTGTGATAAATTCATCTGGTCACACCACACAAACACTCCCTTTTATAATATAAAGCCCAAGACATGCGATCAAATCCAATCATCAAATCGATTGTATAAAATGGTTCCAATACAACATTGTATTGTGTGTCAAGAGAATGTATTACAATTATTCGATTTGATAGATAGAAGTTGTTCTATTTTAAATTAATACATTTGATGGATTTGAAAGTTATCTAAAGTCTATGGTGAAGATAATATAGCTTGCAGCAACATTGGGCTAACATATTAGCAAAAACAAAATAGTTTAGGATATTTTATTTAAACAAATTTCATTTTATTAAAAATATTATGTCATTCAAATGACGTTCATTTATGCATTGCCACGTTCAACAAAATTGTCCATAACTTTCCTTAACAAAACTGGTGTGATTGCTATCACCTCATGCTGGATCACAGCTTTCAGATCTTCCTTGTTTTAAATTCTACTGGAATACACTCTTTCCTAAACTATCCCCATAGAACAAAAATTAGCAATAGACAAGTCTGGAGAACTGGTAGGCCACCCCAAAATGAAAAATTAACCGATAGGGGAAAGCCTCTTGTAAAAATTGTATGCTCAGCCAAAGAGTATGAGCCATCTTGCTGAAAATAAACATGCTTCAGTTATTCTTCATTGAAGGCAAGAACAAGAAATTCCAAGCAGGAACTTTTATCTTTACAAAATGGCAGCTCACACATGTTCCACATTTTCTGGAGTGAACACGGTTTTTGGTTGCTCATTTTTTTTTTTCATCAAAAACGGAAGCTGTTTCTCACCTTTATCTTGCTAACCGCATATTATGTTCCGTGATTGAATTGTTTTCTAAATGAACATTGTACACTGATTACTAAGTTATTTTTAACGCAACTTTTACAGAACAAACACGATATGTATCATCCACTTTTCCATTGTTGACTAGATCCAAACACAACTACAATCAGTTGATTTGTTTATTCTGACATTTAACAACATGAAAACAGTCAGCTTTCCTTAGGCAATTTTTAGTTATATATATATATATATATATATATATATATATATATATAAAACATATGTTTCATATGAATAGTAAGGTATTATTTATATTTACCTTATATTATCCGTCATGTGACATTGTTCGCCTAGGATTGATGCGTTTCGGAACTATGTTCCATCATCAGAAATACCTCACTCATAGAGGACATCATACATTAAGATATTTTAACACAATAAACACAATTTTTATCATATCCATTTTTGTTAAACAGGATGTACAGTGCACACTGTGGTAAGGTGATCTTGCTACTGACTGTGAGTTAACTTATCTCAGGTTCTCATCTCTATATCTTATAATAAATTGGACTTGAAATTTAACTGGTCATTCAATAGATCGTTATTTGGTTGTTGTTTAAAAGCTTTATATATTTCAAATTCCTCGACTGCATCCATAAACGCTCCTTTGTTGCATATGTGAATAGGATTGAAGTCAGTTTCAAAATCTGTATATTTATGGTCGTTGTCAATAATATGCTTCGCGATATTTGACTTTGTATTAATCACTTTTTTTAGGACGGTGTTCTCTATACCGTTGTAAAAAAGGTCTCCCTGTCTGACCTATATAGTATTAACTGCAGTCGCTACTATTTATCCTATATACCCCCATTTCAGACATTATACCCGCAGAGATATACCAATTATGATCAAAATGGGTCCACTTGTTCGGGTAGTAAAGCATTACAGGAATGAAAGATGGATGTCATTCTAAAAACCACTTTTTTGAGTTCAGGGGACCTCAAAACCGTCTTATTTAAACAAATTTTAAATCGATTTTGTGACTCATCACATAACTTCTTTTATGCTATATACAGTAGAACCTCTACGTAATGAACTTCTATATAACGAATTTTCTCTGTAACGAATTTTTTTTAAAAGACAAATGAAATTCCATTAAAAAATGTTTCCATATAATGAAGGAAATCTTCCATATAACGAATTAATATGTCCGAAAAAAAAATCCAAAAAGCAATTTATTTATGTAATGGTGACAAGGAGAGGCGCCATAGAAGAACCCGCATCTGTCAGCGAGTTAGTATGAGTCACAGACAGTGGGTGGCTCCGGATTCCCCCTCTCTCCCCACCTTGGCGGTACTGGCAGCGTTCGGCGGTATATATGATCTCTCAGTATAGACTGATTTGCCATTGAGAACAGAGCATTCGCGATGTCTAAACGGAAGGCTTTAAGTGTAGCAGATAAATGTAACATTTTAAAGGATGTCAAGCACGGCATACAGAAAAAACTTAGAGTACAGAAGTATGAAATTCCTCCAAGCACTCTCTCAACAGTAATATAAAATAGGGATGCAATTTTGAAGTGTCAGGAAGCTGGAGGAGAAGAAAGAAAAAAATACAGTTTAATAATTTTAAACAGTTTCCTTGTTATTGATCTGATTACTTACTATTATATTAAAGACGTCTGATTATTACAATATAAAATACACACGTGATAAAGGACCCGTTTTATTTATTTTCTAGTTTTTAAACTCACTAAAACCGGTTAGAGTTGTCACAATTAATTGTAGGTACCGTGTTTTAGTAATTAGAGTAAAAATTAGGTAAAGTTAAAATCTAGAAAAATTTGATTTTGTAGCACAAGGGCTAGTTGATGATTCATAGA
This sequence comes from Aphrophora alni, assembly GCA_963513935.1. Lineage (NCBI taxonomy): Eukaryota > Metazoa > Arthropoda > Insecta > Hemiptera > Aphrophoridae > Aphrophora > Aphrophora alni. Next base: position 87,934,392 of record OY740768.1, read on the forward strand.
AGAACCATTAGCGGGCAGGTAGGCCGAACCGCGCGTGTGAATGTGTCTGCGCATTGGGGAGCGAGGGTCACCCAAATCCTTCGGGGCGCACGGCTATTTGGACAAACTGTACATTAAAATCTGTGACTTGGATACGATTAGTCAAAAATGAGTTTTAATAACTTTAAAAAAGTTTAATTGAATAGTTTTTGGAATAAGTACAGTATTTCATAATAAACTATTCGAATAACTTTATTTTTTGTTGAACTTGATTAATATTAACACAGTCAGCACTCTTCAATAGAAAACAAAAAAGTAAGCTCGTTAGCCGAAGTTCCGATAATTGCAGAAAGTACATTTCCGGAGAATAGGTTTTGTTTACCAGTTCCCACGATCCCCCTCCTTAATATTAGTCGACTCGGTACGTTAGTCGGCAAACTTTACAAAGAAATAATCAGCTGCTTCTAAGATAGTCGACTATTTTTTACAATTGATACAAATAATACAAAAAATAACACAAGTTATATACTGCAGTATTTCTATATATGTTTGTTTTTTAAACTGTAAAAAATAAAAAAAAATAAAACAGAAAAAACCATTTCTTTATAACAAAATTTCTATGTAACGAACCTTTTCTTTGGAACCTTCAATTTCGTTATATGGAGGTCCTACTGTATATAAGAAGGTAAAATACATAAAATGTAATAATTAAATCATTTGAAATGAGCAACACAAGTCATCGTCGTTAGCTGTACATGAATACAAACCAAGAAGGTCAGTGCCAAGAAGGTTTGTATGGATGTAACAACTAAAGTGTTTATTGTGAAAATTTGTGTTTATTTAATCCGGCGATGCATAATTTAGAGTAAAATTAATACAGTTTATAAATTTAATATTTTGAAATTTATAACAAAAAAATTGAAAAACAGCATACAAAATTGTTAATTTTAGACTTTTTCATACTATAATGACAAATCTTAATGTTTTGATTGTATTCAGTAATAACATAGACTTAGAATGTCATTTGTTGTAGGAATGCAAGATATGGAATCTGTGAGAAATATTTACCATGCTGTAAAGCAAGTTCATACAAACTTCTGTCTTCTACACTGTATTTCAGCATATCCAACACCACCCAGTGAAGTTAACTTGAAAGTATTACAAACGTATCAAAAAGAATTTTCTGACATTCCCATTGGTTATTCAGGCCATGAGATGGGTTATTCTATTTCCATTGCAGCGGTTGCGATAGGTGCTAAGGTAAATTTTAGAAAAAATAAAATTTTGAGAGATCCCAAAAATGTTTCAGATAGTTTTGGAAAATATATAAATATATTTTTGTGTATTGCATTTGGTTGACAAATGTATAATACTACTGTAGATAAATAAATTTAAAGTACTTGCTTTTATTAAACTAAAACAAATTTCTATCTGTTATTAGGTTTTAGAACGTCATATTACTCTGGACAAGTCATGGAAGGGAAGTGACCATCAATGTTCACTAGATCCAAAAGAATTTCAACACATGGTATCGGATATACGTACAATAGAAACAGCATTAGGAAGTTCTGAGAAAACTTTCCAAATTAGTGAAAAACCTTGTTATAGAAAACTTGGCAAAAGTCTAGTAGCTGCTAAAGACATTCTTAAAGACTGTTATTTAACTGCTGACTTAATCAAAATAAAAGTGGCAGAACCAAAAGGAATTTCAGCAAAGTATTTTAACTTAGTTATAGGAGAAACAATTACTAGAAATATATGTGAGGATGAGAGCATATGTGAGGCTGACATAAAGGAGTTTTTAAAAGTAAAAGTGCATTAGTGATTTTTTCTAAACTAAATTTGTATAAGGTTTGGTTAAACTAGTATCTGACCTAAATTTTTCCTATGGAACAAGTAAAGCACAAGAGTATCTCTGTTGGTGAGGTGTTTGTGTGAATTATTTCCTGCACACAGAGATTTCAACCTTTGTTTGAGTGGCAAAGGTGTACTCAGCAACCGTTGGATTTTCATATTTCGTGAAATGACAGAATGATTTGAGCAATGGTACTGCATCAAGTTTTGTCATACCTAAGAGTAACTATTTGAAAAATCCAACAGGCTTTCAGCGACAATGCACATGTACCAAATAAACTAAGGAGTGGCATAACTGTTTCAAAGATGGTGATTTGGCAAAGAAGAAAGTAATTAACGTTCCAGTAAGCCTTCAACATTGTGCTTTTCTTAACCTACGCTTGGTCACCTTAGACTGTATGGTTTTAATCTAGAACAATTTGACCACTTTTTTATACCCACAACCCATTATATTACCTTTTAGGGTTAACCCTCCAAAATTTTGAAAAATGTATTAACTTATACAAGAAACTGGAGATAGATTGTCTATCAAAAAAAGTTGTACAATTAAGATTGTGAGACTTGATTTATTTGGAAGTTTTTGAAAAAAACAATTCGACTAATTGCTAATTTCAAAGAAACTTACATCTAACCAGTACAATAATGGATTAAAGGGTTAGATTGTATATCAACAAACATCATAGTTAATATTCTGTCGCATATTTTGTATATTTTTTTAATTTACTGAAATTAAACTTATCAATAAAGGTATGAAGTTTACCTATAATCTAAGGTAGAAGTCTCGAAATCCAAACTGTCAAATTATCTGGAATACTGGAGGTTATACAATTAAAAGTGTAGTTACAAAAACCGGCTAGAATTAGTCAAAATATAATTTGTTGAAGAAACACTAATGTTCAAATTAGGTCTAATCTCAAGGCGTATGATAGGTCTTACCAGTAAATAAAAGTTATTCTTTGAAAATCTTAAGAGTTGTTAAAGTTTATTATCTAAGTAAAGAGTAAAAGTCTAACAACTTGTATGTTAGTCACTGGGGCTTTCACAAGGAGTCCACTGGCTACTCTAGAGGTTGCCCTAGGGCTTCTGACATTTTTATTAAGGCGGAAGCTTGCAAATCGGCATATCACAAATCAGCGTGAGGGCCTGCTCAGGACTGGTCATAAAACTATTACTATGGTAAATCTATATAGCTCTGTACTCAACATGACTTCAGAGTATGTCTTTATGAGACCTTTTTTGGTAAGTTCTCACTCTCATGAAAATTGGAAAGGAAAGAAAAATATAACTTATACTATCCACTAAAACTGCCCCTTAAGGCTCTTGACTAGGAGCAAATATCCACTAAGATGGAGTGGGAATGCTACCAGGGTCTCTACACACTAGCTTCCACCAACTCTGTAATCCTAAGCTGGGTACCTGGTCATGCAGACATTCATGGTAATGCATTTGAGGATGAACTAGTCAATGCAAAATAGCCCTTTTTGGGTCCAGAACCAGCCTGTGGCATATCAAAATCGTTTACCTACAATGTTATTGATAAATAGTCCAAAGATAGGCATTGTAAATGCTGGCAAGATTACTCTGGACAATGGGCTGTTGTCTGCCTTGTGGGACCAGAACCCGCTTGCGGGATCAGTCATTCAGTGGCAAGAAGAGCAGTCAAAAAATGGACCAAGGAAGAGCACAGTGAATGATGAAACAATTTCCTGGCCAGAGATTAGGAAAGCTTTTTCTCTTGGGACCCCAGATCCTGCACTGACAAAGGTGTTGGTTCAGTACGACAGGAAGTCCCTTAGACAAATCGTTGCCATGATTACCAGAATTACATGGCCTTATCTAGAACCATTTAAATAAGGTGGGGCAACTACACCTAACTGTTGTCTTTGCGGTCTAGTACCTGAAACCGCAGTACATATTTTGTTTAGTTGTGAGGTACTGGAGACCAAACGAATGAAAATGTTTGGATCTCATCAACCAGACATAAATTTTGATAAGAACACCATTCACAATATCCTAAAGCTTGTCAAAGGCACTAGTGTCAGAGAGGATTGGGCCTTGCAAAGAGTGTCTGCAAAATTCATGCTAAAACTACTAACTACGGTGCACGCCATATTGAATTCTGCAAAATTCTTTATTCAAGAGGATAATTTTCAGCGACTTTTGCTCTCTTTGGACGAGGTAAAATTTATAAATATGTATGAAGGTCCATTCCACCTATTTATGGTTACCTCTAAAGCTTCATTTGACTCTTTGGGAAAAATTCAGGTCGAATATATTTTACACAAACTTCATATTTACTAAAATAATTTTATTGACACAAAAATTTGCAAAATAGTTTATATATTTAATTTACCTATATTATAAACTAAATAATATACAGTGAGTGTGTCCCACGAAGGTATTTACATTTTTAAACAACCACCAAATACATATACGTCTACCATTGTAAGATTTCTGTCATACATATTGGAAACATATCCAAAAGTGTAACAACAGATTTTTAAGCTGATATCTGCAATAGAAATAAAATCACGGCTGTTGATAGAAATGGAGCTTAAATGACAGCTGTTTGGATAAAAGCTCCAAATGTTTAAACAGCTGTTTCTTTTATTTTAGATCATTGCATTGTTGACAACTTTTAGTGTGTTCTCTTAGGCAACAAACATAGTCTAGGGTGCTCTAGCTTTTTGCTATGTTGTTTAAGATAGAGCAGAAGGTTTTGTGCTATGCTTTGTCTATTGCTTTTAATAATGACAAAGAAGCACAAAGAATATTTCAAGCTACGTATCCTATGATTGAACCTTCCTAAGTCATTTTCATTGCAAAGTGGAGGAAGGTCTTACTTGAAACTGGTAGTGTACAGAAAAAGTATCGCTGGCAGCCACCTGACTTAGAAGTGGCCGAAAATGTATGTTCTGCTAGTCTAAAGTCTCCTAGTAAACCCTCATCGATTCGAAAAGTATCCGTAAGCACTGGTGTGCTGATGTTATCGAATAATCAAGAAACATGGTGTGAAGTTTTACAAACCTCACAGAATACACGGGATTCTTGAAGACGACCCAGACAGAAGAGTGAAATTTTGTTCCAAAGTGATTGAAAATTACGAGACTGACAAAGAGTGGCATCTTAGTTTGGTGTTTTCAAACGAGTCTATATTTTTCTTAATGGTTTAGTAAGTAGACACAATGTTAACTACTACAATACTACAAATCCTCATATTGCAGAAGAAAAGAAACTTAGGTCAAAGGGCATTACAGATTGGGCATCACTGTCAGCTAATAGAGTTCATTCAATAGATGGGCTTCAATTTGAATGATTTTGTTGTTGTTGTTAAAAAACATGTTTTATCATAAAAAGAAATTTTATTGTGGTAATTAAATTAAAAAATTATTAAAGTCTATAAAAGAATAAAAAGTTATTTTATTGCTTGTTATAGGTTAAACCATAAATCGCTGTCAACAGCCGCCATTTTATTTATATTGCAGATATCAGCGTAAAAATTCGTTTCATAACTTATCAAAAAATGAAAGATCTGTCATGGATCTACCGATTTCGTTAACTTTTTATTGAAATACGTAGATTAAATAACTCAAACTTGTGTAAAAAATAACAAGTAAAAAAAATAAAATTAAAATACAGTTAAGGAGTAATTAGTAAAAAACACAAATGAACTTTGACCGCAAACATTAAAACCTTAATGTTAATCAAATACGGTTTACATTGTTTAAGGTACAAACAAAGCAAGTTTAGATCCTTATTGAAAAAACGTCATCCATGGCCATGGTTTTTTATTTACTTTTTGATGAAAACTACTTAACTGACACTTTTCGTTTTGGCAATGATATTTTACCATTTACTGTTACAGTAGAACCCCTCTTAACCGGTCTAGTCGGGACTGACACCCGGGCCGGTTGTCCGTTTGGAAGGTTAATCCGAGGTTCCCGTGAAAAATCGGTTTTCCTTCAAAGAAAGCTTATTTAATCGGGGGTAGCACTAAGAATTATGCAATTAAGATGTTATTGCAACTCATTTTATTGTACATAAGTGTATCATATATATTATAAGTTATGTATATTATACACCAAACATGAAAAAATTAAACACTACAAAGTCTTTGACACATTTAACCACGTCTCAAAGGAAACCAACACACGCTTCCGAAAACTGAAAAGAAATTTTATATTTTCCATAATGTATACTAAAATGATTCTTGGAAAAAAGCAGCCTATCAAACGTTTTTGTGGGTGTATGTCTGCTATACCGACGGGTGCCAATGCCGCGGTGTTTTTATGCCGCCGACAATAGGATACCGCTATCGACAAAATTGTTTGACTCGCCGCTGCCGCGGTTTTTTTATGCCGCCGACAATGGGATACCGCTATCGACAAAGTCGTTTGATATCGCCGCCGTTTTGGTGCTGCAGTGTTTTTACGCCGCCGACAAAGGGATACCGCTATCGACAAAGTCGTTTGATATCGCCGCTTTGGTGTTTCAATTACAATTTATTTTCAGAAACTCTCATCCAACCAGTGTATATATAATTAGTGTAAAATTAGTGTAAACCAGTGTAAAATGTAGTTAGATGTAGTTTAATTATTTAAAAAAATTGGCTATGTGTCAAAACTGATTTCATAAAGTGGAAGAAGAACGAAATAATTACTGTAAACTTCAAACATGTTAAGGTCAATAAAACACTTAATTGATTAGTGTGTTAATCAATTTTAGATATTCAGATGTATAGGCTACTTGAAGTTAACTAAGTCTTCTAACATTTCACATTTTTCAGTAGATTAAGGTTCAGTTCGGTTGAATGAAATACCTAATCAGAAGATTAAACTTGTTATGAAATAGTCAAAGAGAGATTGATTCTGGTTATGTATTAATTTGGTTTGGACAGATAGACTAGATGATGTGGAGTGTTATAGATTCGAACCAAGAAATAATGACTAGCAAAGTCATTATTAATGTTAATCGTGAGTAAGTTAACTACCAGGAACCTTTGTAAATATAAATATGTTTTCTGTTAACCATGTTTAATAATAATATTATAAATGAAATGTTGAATTAAATAGGGCAGTAACTATCAGGTTAGCAACCTATAAAGTTAGAACGAAGTATTTTCTTATTGGTTGAAAAGCAAGCCAATCAGAAAAATAGTGGAAAAAGTGGGAACTGTAGAAGTTGCGAGAAAAGATTCATTCTCTTCGTAGCTAGCGGCTGGGTTGGTAGGAACAGTAATAAGTCTATAGACAAGTTGTCCATAAATTTAGTTTGATTTTGTTAAATTCGAATAGTCAAACCTTGGCAAGACTATACCAAGTATATAAAATTTATAGTACTTTTAACGAGAAACAACGCACAAGCGTCCGTGTTTTCAGTAATTTATATAATATCATTATGTAAAAGAATTAACGATTAATCATAAAATAGATGGAGAAGAAAAAAATTAATAATAGAATATAATTTTGAGATAGTAGAATATCGAAATAAATAATTAATTGCTTTCAGTAGAGGAAAAGACTTGGATGATTTGTTTTTTATGTTTAATTATAATCACAGGGACATAATGTTTTGAGATTATGATATGTCAATTATGTTCGATAATCGTAATATGTATTTTAATTATATTGTGTTTTTGAAATAAAAAATGTATTTCAGGAACTTTGACTCTGTTTATAATTTAGGCTACACCTTTTGGGAGTTCATGACTCTGGGTAATGTGTTTGTAAGAGTATGTGTTCTCAAAATAACATATTGGTGCCCAATAATAAAAAAAAAATAATAAAAAAAAAAAACGGATTATTACAGTCTATAATACCAAGAAGCTCCAAGCCCCGAGCGATGATCCAGTGCAGATAGGATACTGTGTGTAAACTAGGCAATTGTAAGTTGAAGGTTAAAGGTATCTAATATTTAGTGAATTGAAAAATAAAACGACCAGCAATTCCAAGAAAGGAAGGCAACATATAGGAGGGTTGATTTACACCCATGCATAGTAATCTAGCATAGTAGTCTACTGAGTTTTCCCGCCCTTGGAAAAGAAACTAGGACTATTTTGTGCAATGGCCGCTATATAACAAGGGTGCTAGTAATTCACAGATCTGTCATGTCCTGGCATTAGTGTCAATTTCACAATTTGATTTCTGTCCGCGAGCCTTAAGTACACTTTGGATATCATGGGTTAGTTTTGCGATTAAAAACAACAAAAATTCAAAATAAAATCATATATTTAGAAAGATATTTACTATTGAAGAATACATTTGCATTTCACAGGTAACAATGGTGACTAGAGGCCATTAAATAAAATCAAAATTTGTACATTTGCAGCTAAAAATCCTTCTACTAAATCAGAAGAAATTATTTTTAAAGTATTATATTGAATTATAGTACCAATTATTTTAGGCCAAAATAAACACATGCAAAAGAATTAGCTTGGCTTCTTTATTACCTTCTAGGACCTTGGGATTAATCAATGAAAAAAACATGAATCACTAGAGATTGGAATACCAGAATTACCACATGGCTTGTTAATCAAAAAATAATAACAGTCCTTCAGATTTTTTAAAATACTGATAGCTACACCACCAGAATGGAAATAGTAGTTGTTCAATAAAAATGTTGTTATTGTATTTTAATGATACATATGTGACAATTTTGTATTTATTTTGGACAAAATAATCAAGACTAAAAAAATATAGACTATTAAATGACATCATTGTATTCCAACTTTAACTTTGTGTAGAGGAATATTAAAATAAGTAGCATGATGAATATGAATTAGAATCTCAGTTGAAATCAAAATGAAGCAACACTGTATCTTGAAAACTACTTGACCGATCATCATTAGTATTTTAACATAACTAGAACTTGACAATGTGTTAGTCATGACAAAGAGAGATTTTAACATTTTATCCAAGTCAAAAGTTCTAATTAACCACCAAAAATTTCAAATATAGAAACCTTATAGAAAATTGGAAATCGGTTGTTGTATTTTGAAAGCTACAATAAGCCCGATCAGCTGATTCATTGCAATAAAAGTAAAATCAATTTGAAATTAGTTTAACCAACTAGATCCATGAAAAATTATCATAATTTATATTATCTCTATTGTGTAATGTTTAGACTAGTGGTTTGTTTTTCTCCTTTCAGAAAAAAAAAAAAAATTGAAAAAAAAAACTATTTCAAACATCTTTCTTTAATACAAACTTTCACATTATAGATTACAAAAAAGAAGTATATGCTTTTTGAACGATACTGAGTTGCAGTTTCAAAATAATATAGTATATTAAGAAACCTGGTCCCAGACAGTTTATGTCATTTGATGAAATCTAGTTAGGTTCATAATTAAGAAGACAAGAAAGAAAAGTTCAAAATCTTTGGCATGTGTTAAAAATAGAAAACCTAAAATATCTTTACTATTTATTTTACTTAATCGATTTACATGTATTTAAATAATTCTGTTTAAATCCAATGAAACGTGATTAAAATATTCCTTTACAAATAATATTGAGGGATTTTAAATTTCTCCCTTTTATTTATAACATATTTTTCTTAATTTTAAAGTTCAAATAAAATTAATAACTAACTGGAATACATACATCTTAATGTTTAAACCAAACCCAAATCAAAATTCACACAAAACAATCAATTTAACTAAATATCACACAGTAATACAAACCTAACAACAAAAATAATTAATGAAAGACAGTTACAAAAAATATAAACAATATTTATACTTCACATTTTTATAACTAAATTCTTTAAAGTACACGAATAAAAAGAAGAGAAGCTAGTGTTAAAAAAACAGACATGAGCATAATCTGCACCCTTTTTTATTTAAAAAAAAGGAGCAAGTGCTTCAAATTTTGAGGCTTGCGTACTGTCTTTAAATATGAGTCACAAACTACTCTTTGTTTTTAGCATATCTTTAAAATTTGGAATATTTGTTAATTTTTATTAATACAACGTACTCTTGATTATCCGCGAGTCTTGAGGAAAAAATAAGTAAAAAAATGTATGGTTCTCTTTACCTGTTTAGTATGGGTAACAACCAGTAAAACTACGATAACGAAATTGTAGTAGAGATGAGCTTACTGTCTAGAGAGGTTGAACTGTGATGAAACGGGATTCGAGCGACTGACGGAACAAGAAATAGCAGATAAAGCAAGAGGGGCGAACAAAGACCAAAGTGTAAGTGAAGAGAAAGAAGGAACATACATGGATGCACGATTGACACACGAAGTGGATTTGCAACACATCAATGGACTGCTCCAGTATTTAGAGGAACAAGACTACGACGCACAATTAGCTGAATCATTTATGCTAAGAGAAGTTCAGTTAAGAATCAACAGATGGTGTTTTCCCAGTAAGAAACAAAAAACAATGTTTGTTTTGTCAGTTTTTAAAATTGCAATACTGTACTAGTGTAGCGTAATGTGTTTCCTGTATTGTATTTTTGTTTTACTATAAGAACATCTCCTTTATTACACTTTTTTATAACATGTACAATGTGCATTAAAACGTTTTTACTGTATGTAATTTATAGGTTTGTAGTGTGTATTATATGTTTTATGTACAGTATGTTAAAATTATTTTGTTATTATTTTTCCTTTAATTTTAACATTTTTGCATATTATTCGTAAATTTTCGTTATCCGCTATTGTCTATGCCACCCAATTTTGGGGATAATCGAGAGTATACTGTATATCAAAAAGAAGCAGGATTATTAAAACAGATGCTGTTATTAAATTTTTGATAAGTCTGTGCTTGAACTCTTTTTTATTCATATATTTTGAAGGATTTAGCCCCCTCTCTCCAAAGTAAAGTATGATCAATTTTATTCATACACCCGATTATGTTAATACATTAAGAAGTGTATGCATAATTATTAAGTAAAAAAAAGTATGTTTAAAATAAGACACACAAAAACTTTACTTATGAAAGATTATGTTGATCTATATAACCACAACTTTAAAATATAAAAAATATAGATTTATCACACTTTTATCATATGTACAACCTTCCCTAAAAACAACTCTTACAAAAAATTACAAGTATCTTAAAAAAAGCTGATTATTATTATTTCTAACTTACTTAATAGATCCAAAAATAATTATTATGAGTAACTTTGTGCTAAGACACGAATACATATGAGTAAGTTGACTAAAATATTTCAGGATGCCTCCTATTAATTTTGAAATGAGAAAAGAGAGAAAAATTGTTTTTGGTATATCTATTACCAAATAGAAATGTTTTAGTTATATGAACTTGAACCGATCAAATAGTTGAAAATTTGTAAACTTTAACAGACTTTTTAAATTAAATAAGATGTCAGAAAAAATGGTTTACAGACAACTTTAAAATAAAGAGTTGAATAGGAACTAGGATCCATGGAGAAAGATATCCTACCAATGAGAATATACCTAACAGTGTATCATTTAGATTTTGTATGGATAGGAGACACAGGCTCACCTTGGAAAGTGGTTCTTGCTATTACTTAATAGTACTTAAGTAAGAAAACACACGCAAAAATACTAAAGTTCTGAAACATTTCGTAAACACTGTTCACTTTCTCAATCAGTAGAGTATAAAAAGAAGACTGAATTATTTTAATCTGGGATGGATCTGTGCTGAATGTTGAACCACAGATTTGTGACCCATTGATGAGACAGTTCCAATCTTCTTAGTTCTGAGGAGGTTTACATTCTGAAGGGATTGATTTTATGATTTTTTACATGAAGAATTCATAAAAAGTGACAACGTTGTGGATTGCTGCATGTTGTGCAGTTGGTTTCTCCATATCTTCGATTTTCATATAATGTTTGTGGCCATTCATCCTGGCTTAAGTCAATATATTGAGCTGGACAAAACCTGGACTGTAATTGGTAGATAACATTTTTTGTTGTACGCTTGTGATGACCTTTAATTTACATTGTACATCCTAATGATCTTCAACGAGAATTAAATATTGAATTAATATATAAACACATAGTCGTCAAAAATGGATACAACTCATATATGGCTGACAGATTGTATAAAAAACAGGAAAACAATCACCAAAATTAAACTAAGAGAAACAAAGAAAAATACACTGTGCTAGATTTTAACAAAGATTTAAAACACGTTATAGGGAACGTATTAAAAAAACAGTGCTATACCACTGCATATAAAACTAAAAATAATCTGATTAACACCTTAACAATATAAAGAAAACTTAAGACAACAAATTCGAAAGTACAAGGATTTATGAAATATTAAAGCTCTGATTGTATGAAAAAATATATAGGTCAAATAGGCAGGTTGTTTTTGGAAAAAATGTTTGAAAAAAATGATTTAGAGAGCACATACCAACAACTTCACAGTTGGCTAACCCAGCAAAAGTCGAATCTAAATTACTGAGCATTTAATACAGACCGATCATAAGTACTCTGTCATCGAAAAATCGTTAAAAATACTTCATTGTAAGAAGGGTAAATTAATGAACACATTAGAAGAGTTTGAAATATATAAACAATCTAAAAGCAACATCATTTCATTGTTGAATAAAAAACTAAAATTCGACTCAAACATAATTTATGACCCCCCCCCTCCTACCACCAATACCGCAGTGACAATACGCGTCATGACAGTAGGTGTACTCATTATAAATAAACTCATTGAATTTTGCCAAGTAAAATTTTGAGGTGGAAGGCAACCGGTTGCCATAGAGTAATATACTAAAAAATCAAAGCTACCTTACAAATGCCTTAACAAAGAAAATGTAGTGTATTTTATAGCTTGCAAGGTTTTAATCTGTGACCCTTGTGAAAACAATGTATCATCAAGTGTTCAAAGAGAATACTCCAAACAAGATTAATATTTATCACACAGATAAAGTATTTAATAAAACAACACAAAAAACATTCAAGTAAGCCATTTGCTAGCTAAGAATCAGTTGAAGACATTAGTAACAGGTTATGTAATGTGTACTTTTTGAATATGAGATGGAAATTCGCGGTAAAATTGATCTGTAATGTCATTGGGGTAAAATGAAAACGAAAATAGGATTTATTGCTGTTTCTAAAATGACGAGATAGGTTAAAATAAATTTCCAAAAGATGTATTTATATGGGTAGTAATGTCTAATTTTAAGATGAACTTAATATTTCTGTAAAAATTGTGCTTATATGAGTGAAATATTTGTTGTCATGTGGTTTTGGGTTTGAGGCTATAATCACGTGATAGGTATGTGATATCCGGAACTGAAAGCGTGCTTAAAGTCAGTCTGGGATGAGCGTCTGAAATGGACAGACGTGGTTTTGATTAGTGAAAGAAATAATTCGTAGACAATGGAATTTGTACTAAAGTTATTTCTATATATATATATATATATATATATATATATATATATATATATATAAACAATGTAAATTAATATTTTAAAGTCAGTTAATCTGAGTAGAGTCTTAGAGGAGAAACAGTGTTTAAAAAGTCTAGGATCAGTCGTTGAACGAGTAAGAGTTGTCTTGTTAGAGTTACAGTAGAACCCCTCAAACTCGACACAATGTGGACTTTAAGGTTGTCGAGTTTTAGGGAACTTTGGTATTTAATGGTTAAGTTTGAAACAAATACTCAAAATTACTTTAAATAACTGTACATTTATTGATTATCAATGATTACACGTTTATTGCAAAAAAGTCCCTGCCTGACAACAACAAAAATAGTGTGTTCAATCACACATTAAAATGAAATTTATCGATGGGTCAAATGAGATTTAAAAAGTATTGGCCTTGTACAATAGGCTCAGTAAACTAAAAAGACCTATCCTAATATGCTGTAATAAAATTTACAGTAAAGTCTACAGTAAAAAACAGACAGTCCATTAAATATTTTAAAAGATTAAAACAATTTTATATAAAAAAAAAAAAAATTAGAGCAAAGTTAGAATTGTTTGAAAAAACTTTTGATTGATCTTTGTTTTTCATTTTCGACTCGACGTCTGGCAGCTTCATCTCGAAGTCGCCGAAGAAAAAGAATGTCCATAACAAACACGGTCCAATACAAATGCTATAAATTGAACTGCTGATCGCATATAATTAAGAGTCGGGTCTTTTTTCTCACCTGGTTAAGACCTTTATTACAAAACTTGAATCATAGTTCTACGACGCTCCGTTGAATTGTTATGACAAAAGATTTGCCGCTTATTTTATTGGAATCGGTGCTAATGACCGGTAGCATCTGGGTGGTTAGGCGCTTGGGTTCACAACAGTATGAATGTTTTGACAACACATCATTAGGACTGTCCCGGTCTACCTGGACCCTTTATCTTTAACTTTGGCCTGTACTATACAGTAGGATTAGAAAGTGGCTAGACAAAGGAGCAACCCTCACAGCTGTATAAACAAAAGTGACAAGCCTCAACCTCCCGGCATCTGGCACATGGCGTAAAATAATGCAGTGAATGACCTTGGAAATCCCACGCTCCTGGTCACTGGCCCTGTCGAGTTTGACAGAATGTCGAGTTTGAGGGGTTCTACTGTACTTGGTTTCGTTTAGTGAAAAAGTTAATTCGTAGACAATAGAATTTGTACTGAAGTGATTTTTCTAGAATAAACAATGTAAAATACTATTAGTTTGAAGTCATTAATATTATAATCAGTTACTGGACAGTATCAGAGATAGACAGACATATTTTTGTGTAAGAAATAGTTGGTCTTTTGTGAGTGTACACCAAGCACATGGTGCGAATTAAGTTTTGTTCGGAATATAGACAATTTAAGCGGTATTGTAGTTTGAAAGACTCTGAATGTTAAAACATGAACTTTGTTTTATTAGTAGAGACAAAACGTACGATAGTCATGAAACATAACTTGAAATCTGAGACAATTTAGGCTCAACGTTGGACTATGGCGAACTTCAGTCAGCAGGAAGGCGGCTTCAAGTTACAAAGGAGGTCTACCTTGGAGATTACTACAATATGGTAACACAAATAACAGACAATATCATTTTGTTTTCTTTGCATAAAATTATTAACCCTCGTACTGGCAAACATCCGAAATCGACCCACACTCCCGAACTAGGTGGCTATGTTTCACCTATAAAACAGGTTTTTTGCAATTCAACATTTCGCCCACTTAGGATGTCCTATCACAATAATAAAAATAGTGTTGGAAAGCTAATGTTCCGTAGATACATAATCATGCAAAAAAAAAAAAAAAAAAAAAAATACCACAAAACGATATAAATAATATTCCAAAAATTGCTGAAGTTCACGTATTTTTAATACGTAACGTCAAAGATTTGAACCGTGCACCTTTTAGTAAAAGCGACGCCACTTTTTCACATATGATCACAAATCTATTTTTCTGTCAAACAAGTCAAACAAAACACTGTTCTATAGATCACGTCTTTCTCTTTATAACCGTAGTTTACAAATTGTTCTGTGACTCATAGATAGAAAGATATTTCTACTTGACTGAAGTAGTAACCTAGCAGCACGAAATTCACTCGGCATTCGGTGCAGTTTACTAAATAAGATTATGGAATTACTGATTCGATTTTTTGTAATCGAACTTTATAGTATGTTGTAGACGAGATTTCATTCTATAAGTTGGTACCACTTGATATAGGCAAAAGAAACATTGGTGTTATAGTTTTTAGCTTGGAATGAAGCCTAAGTTTGTGAGAAAAATGACTTATGAATGCCGTGAAGCGGTTATTGATTTGGGATTATATTTCTCTTATTTTGAAGGTTTGTTTTATTTATTTATTATAAATTGTGTATACAAATTACAATATCAGTATTATTGTTTGTAGAATTTATTGTTCTGAGTGAATGTTATTGTCAGACATCAAATATTGAGGCTATCTAGAGATAGAGGTTATGTTGGAAATTGGTCTTCCTTCATAGCAAATTTGTAACAAAACACATTGTGTTTACTAATACAAATAATTTTGTCTAATGAACATTTTATAAATTGATTGTTTTTACAAAAATATATGCAAAATGTCTATAAATTTATATAGGACTATCTATAAATAGAGAAAGGTTATGATATATCTGGTGTGACCATATTAGCAAGTTTTCATTAGTTTTATATGTCAGAATAATTTTGTCTAATTAAAATTTTATAAATTGATTATGTTTTTACCAAAATGTATATAAAATTATATAGGCCTATCTATAATTTTTTTTTAAATCTAAAAGTTTTTGCATTACACACATAAAATCTATGTATCTTTGTGAGAACATAGGTAATAAAAATTCGGTTATTGATTATTATTTTATTTTTTGTGATTTTTTGAAAATAGTTAGCCAATATTCACTTTTTACTTTAAAATGTACCACGTCCAATGAAAATTTTAAAAATTGATTTTTCTTTTTAGCAACTTTTATCCACAAATATATTACAAATCTCTAGTAATACTTCAAAAAAAATCAAAAAATTTTTTTAGTATGGTGTACATTACCATTTCTGTGAAATTCTTGCCTACGTTACTATCCGAGTTTTGAATATTTTACATAGTAACCCTAATTTTTTTACATCTATCATTTTTTTTTTTTTCACTACACAGCTAAATTCTATGCACCTTTCTGAATATAAAGACATATATAAAGATATATGTTGTGTAAAAGATATATATTACTATTTTTAGTGAATTTTTGAAAAAAAAAATGATCAAATTAAATTTTTTCGTAAAAACTTTTTTAAATTTTGAAAATGTAACAAATTTTTTTTTCCCTAAATATATTCCCAAATATTACACAAAACATTTGTAAAATAATTAATGTTTAGTGAGCTCTGGCTAAAAATAATGAGATTAATCTATTCAACAGCCATTTCGACTTACTAGAACGATGTGTCTTACTCCAAATCAATAATCACAACATGATTTATCCAGCAGGATTGGGAAGGGTAAATGCTCTCTAGACTCAATACTTATGGATTTTTATTTCCAGAATTATGTGAAAGAAAACGTAAACTTAACTAATTCATATCAGCATTCAACACTTAAAACAAGAAATAAAAGAAACAATAGAGACTGTTACTCCCAATGTTCTTTCTCATGTATAACCAAAAATTAATTACCGATTTGAGAAATAGAGAGTGTAAGTCCCGAATGTGCATATAAAATAAAGCAAATATTGTTATTCGGTCATCACTCGATCAATTTTGATCGGATCTGAACAAAACGACCAAATTACAGCTCAGTAATTATCTTAAATTATCTCACTTATAATTTTTTGAAAAAATAATAGTTATCAAGTAATTTTCTTTAAATTACTATAAAATGGAAATTTTTTATCACATGAAGACGTGTAAAACAATAAAAATAAATTAAAGGTCTTTTATAAACTACAAAAAGTACTGATGGTATTTTTCGATTAGACTTACCCATTTAGAGTTATTTATGAAAATAATTTGTTTGACTACCGAGTAGGGAAAGCAATCAAAGAATAGACTATTTTGATTCTTTAAGTAGATGTACTAAAAACCATCTCTGACAAATTTTCAACCTCAAGTTATTTTAGTTGTTATTTAAATCTAATTTTTCTGTACTAATACTAAACTTGTGTACTATGTTTATTCTTTAATACACACCTAATGATTTATTTTCTTGTGTTTTTCTCTCTTTATTCATTCAAAGTTAGATAGATGTCCTCAAATATGTAGACATTCTGATAATAGTCAAGAAAATACTTGAAAATAATATACAATATGAAATATGAACTAAAAATGTATAGATTATATTTTAATAAAGTTACATATCTAGAGCACAAGTATTGGCCACTTTTGGTAAAAAAAAAACTTTTTAATTATACTTAGCCTAAATAAGCTCAACTAGATTATTTACAACTATGTATATATTTCACACTGTACATGACGCCCGAAATTCTCAATTATGTTTTGTAGAAATAAGAACAAATAGAAATAATAATTTCAAAACATGGAACTGTTATATGACTGTTATGTGGGCAGAATCATTTTTTAAATAATACATTATACTTTTAATTTTTTGGAAACTATAACGATTCATTAACTTTAAACTTTATCTTAAAAAAGAAAAATAATTTCAATGCAGTATTCACTTTGAAAATGAAAAGTGCAAAATATACACATACAATTAGGTAAAGTAACTGTTGGCTAGGAAATTGCTTTCACTGAACTAATTACAAGTTACAAGCTTCTAGATATTCCTCAATAAAGTCAATACGATTATCAATTAGAATAATTGCTCATGCATAATACAAGTTTTTTAAGAGTTTTACTTTTCCATGAATTATGAATAATATGATCATTTTAATCTCTAAAAAATATATTGTTTTATAAATAAAAATACATAACTTCATTTAAACTAAAACTTCTCCTGTACGTCAACTAAGGTTGCCATTTAGTTAATATGATGGATGTGACACACAATCTAGCGCAGGGCTAGGACAAGTTAGGTAAGGTCAAGTCAAATATATTTATATATTTCAACTATTATTTACATGAAATAACATTTATATATGATATTAAACTGTCACATTCATACAGTAGAATGCTTTAATGGCATGGGATATTAAAGGGTTTTCAAATAACTTTGAAAGTTTACTTTAGCACATACCAGTGTTAAATATTAATTACTATTTATGAAGCAATGGATCAATTGTAGTTTATATTTTTTATGGCTTTCTGATGGTTTAGATAAAAACATCTTAGGTGATATGTTCAGATGTTCTAAAAAAATCACATTTGAGAATTTTTTTGTGTTTATATAATGTTTATGGTAGCCTTAGTGTAATGTGCATTTTGCTTACAACGTTAATATAACTGGAAAATGGAAATAATCATAACCAATAGTAATTAACAATTGTGCTGGATCACAATTTTAAAAAGCAAAGTTTTTCAAGAACCATTAATTTCAAACCTCACCTTGGAAAATTTTTTTTTTTTTTTTACTGCAATTAATGTCTTTCACCTTCATAATTGAAAAAGGAGAATACAAAATACAGAGACAATTAGGTTAAGTAAATCAAAGGTATCTCAGTAATTGCTTTTGCTTAACTGTTTACAGACTACAAACTTCTATATATTGCTTAACAATGTCAGTAATGATTATCGATCAGATTAATTTAGCATGCGTAATACAAGTTTTATGAAAAGTAAAAGTGATACTACCATGATTTTAATTTGTAAGGAATATTTGTTAAATATAAACTAAGACCTTACCTAACTTATCCTGTACACCAAACATTATAGTTTAGTTAATATCATTTATGATGTACCACATGATTTAGCGGAGATCAACAACAAGTTAGGTAAGGTAACTGAATTACATTTATATATTTTAACTATTGCTTATATGATATTTCCATTTATATTATGATGTTACGTTATTGAAACTATCATATTTCAATAAAAAATAAAACAATTCCCATTATGTATAAATTTTCACTATGAAAATTGATGTTACAATTATAAGATGTAGTTAGTGGTCAAAACGCTTGTTTATTAACGCAGTTTCGAGAAACTGAAGCAGTGATCACAGACACCACTTCCCCATTACTTTGCATTGAGCAGCAACTCAACGGTTTTAGAAACGGAGCTGTTTCCTCAATGAGGCACTCTAACAACTGATTGAAAGGGTATGACTGAATACAAATACTGTTATCCTGGTTGACTTCAAATCCTCATTGCAAAGCTATAGCTAATAACAACAACTCGTATAGTACAATTATACAAAATATCTCTTTCAGGGACATACCAATGTGAGAGAGATACTAAGGACATACTATAGATCCAGCTAGATCCCGAGGAATCTAGCTGGATCTATACCTTTTTTCACATAGTCTTGGGTTAGAGCCCTCTCTTTTATCATTCCTATTAGTTCTCACTTTTCCAACTATTGTTCTTTTCTGACCCTTGATGGTATTGGAAGGATTAGGGATATTTTACTTTTAAACAACAAGAAAAAATATATAAAACAAGAACTACATAATTTAAAAAAAATAATATAAACAAAATATATTATAATGCAGTGGATCCTATCTCACATGGGATACAGGGGTGGATGAAACTGCAGTTGTACTGGCAAACAAGAGAACTAAAATCATCTATAAACCAAACAAATTCTGTAACTCCAAGACAAAATAAAAAACTTGATAACATTCTATTGCAGAAGTTCTTAGTTGATATAGAAGACAAATTGAAGAATAAACCATATAATAAATTTGAGTTGTTCAGGTTAATTAAAGAACCCCAAAAAAATATCAGATCAAAAATGGGATATGACTGTCTTACCGGACAACTTAATAAAATAAACATCCTTGACAGGTGTACAATATTATGGATAAAGATCATTTCAGGTCTATAATTGTTTAGATAAAGAAAAACAATGACAAAAGTATTTTACCAGGATTAAATTGGAAAGCAAGATCTAAGATGGCATAAGCCAGAAAGGAGCCACTGTAAGAAGAAGAAGGATTAGTCATTTAAAAACATACCACAACATATTTTGAACTTGGTGATTTTAAAATGTCCAATCTTAGGATTGAGCATAATTTCATATAGTTGTTGTTTTTAAAGTTTTCTGTAAATCCGCTGCTCACATAAAAAATATGCAAACTTTTTGTTTGTTTAAAATTTGATGTTTAAAAAAAAAATAATTGTGGACATAGTTACAGTAGGATCAAATTACAAATTGCTACTGAATTTAAAAATATTAAACAGAATTTGTATTTTCCTCCTATTCTAGAAGTTTACCCCAACCACACTCAGAAGAACATTTTCTTTGTAGCTACAAATAGTAGGCTTCTACTTTATACTTATATCTTTGAAAGTGTATGATCGCCTTAGAATATGATTACCGAATTAGAGATATTGTATGACACTGCTGGTAAATGGCACTTATGTATAAACTCTGTTATGACTAAGTTATCATCACTTAAAGTTGTCCATATATACCCAAAAAGTAGACAAAATTATGTAAGAAAAGACACAAGAGATTTGTTCTCTGATCTATTTTTGCCTCATCAGACTTATTATTTATAATATTCTAAAAGTTAAGTTAGCCCTAAGTTCAAAATTTAGGTGGTGTTTTAAACACCGGGCAATGGAATAACTGACCACAGAAGAAGGAATACTCAGTCGCTGTGTGGTGATAATCATCGACAATAACAACAGGCCATGTCGGAGTTATCAATCAGGGTCATGTGGCATGATGGAACTTGACGTAGGCAATTGCGGCTAACTCCTTGCACAGCTCTTCTAATACTACAACGCTCTCAATAAGACTGCTTAGCTCATCTCTATAAAAATATAAGTTGTTATTTTTAGAATTGAATTCAAAATGTATTATACAGAATGTCTGAAAAGTTAATGCATATTGTATACTATACAATTGAAACATCTTTATTTGAATAAATGACAATATTAAGCTGTTTTCCTAACTCTAGTAACTATAGTATTG
Organism: Aphrophora alni; assembly: GCA_963513935.1. Lineage (NCBI taxonomy): Eukaryota > Metazoa > Arthropoda > Insecta > Hemiptera > Aphrophoridae > Aphrophora > Aphrophora alni. Next base: position 87,955,656 of record OY740768.1, read on the forward strand.
ATTTTCAAAATAATCCACATTTTGTTTGTTGCATTTACTTTCAGCTGTACAACCCCAATAAAAAAATATAGACTTCAGGTGCTTCTGTGTAAACACGCATCCTACTTTCGTTTCCTTTATCGGTGTGAATAAGAATAAAACGTTTACAAAAGTGCAGAAAGGTCACATTTTTGTTAAAGAACAGAACAATATAACAATTAGTTGTTTTATTTATAAATATATTTGTTAATCTTTTGTAAATCGTTATTTAAAAAGTTGTAATAGTAAAACATTTACTAAATAAACAAAAAATGTAATATTTGTTATTTAAATGCAATCTCATTTAATAATTTCGTGTAAGCTTGAATATTCGTTACAGAGTGTTCAGAAAATGTCCTGCCAAACTATGTATTGGTTACATGTGTCAAAATAAAGAAAAAATTCCTGTAAACATATGGCCGGCAAATGCTTCGTTTTGCATTTTTCGCCCTCTTTGTGTTTTAAAAAAATAAATTATAACTTTTAGGTTAGAATTTTTTGGTTAGATTAGATTGGTTAGATTTTGTATGGACAGGAGACAGGCTTACCTTGGAGAGTGGTCCTTGGTATTACCTAATAATACACAAGTAAGAAAACACACACAAAAAACACTAAAGTTCTGAAATATTTCGTAAACACTGTTCACTTTCTCAATCAGTAGAGTTAAGAAGAAGACTGATAAAATTCCGAGGGGAAAGGGTTAATAAGAAATATTCATTTTTAAATAAATAATAACAAGTATGACCTTGACCTAACATTAAACTTTGAAACAAATCTACTCACCTGTTCTCAGAGATGTCTCCCAACAATCTCTGCCTTGTTGCTGATAACACTGCTTTATAGTTAGGTATAACAGACACTCTACTGAACATCTCTGTAGATGTATCTAGGAGAGCTTGTAATAAACTATCAGCATTAGTATGTCTTGGTATTATAGTGTTCAATAGAAACTCATGTAAATAAGGATGTGGCAACAATGCTAATCTTGAAATAACTGCTGTTAGTTGTAAGTTTACTTCATATGCCTGGAAACAATCATAAATTGAACATTATGTAAAACATAAATATGAATTTATAACAATAAAAATATGGTGCAAATAATTTTTTCATTTTAGCTGTGGAAATTAAAAAAAAAAAACAAAAAATAAAATATTCGTCACCATCTAACCAAAAATGTAACTACACACATGAAAAAATGATTTACATAAATGATAAATGAAATTTTTGCCCACATTACTTTCCGATTTATTGCTATTTTACATAGTAACTCTAAATTTTTTAAATCTAACATTTTTTTCACTACACAGCTAAACTCTATGCACCTTTCTGAATATAATGATATATAGAAGTTGGTTTTCCATAAATATTACAATTTTTGGTGAATTTTTGAAAATAAGCCTAACAAAATCCCTTTTTTCGTAATATATATATATATATATATATATATTTATATATTTTGAAAATGTAACAAATTTATTTAATTTTTTTCCTAAATATATTCAAAAATATTACACAAAACGTTTGTATATCTTGGAAAAAGGTGGTAAGCTATTGATTTTGGATGATACAGGTTTTTCTGAAAAATGTTAACATCATTTTTTGACATCTAACATACTTACTCCAAAACCGTTTCATATAATTTATTTTATTTTTTTACATAGATAAATTCTACGAATCTTTCTGGGAAAAATGATGCCTTATAAATTAGGTTTTGTATAAAAATAATATTTTTTATTAATTTTAAAACAAACGAAGAAAATTAACATTGCCAGTTCTAGGGTTAATAAAAACTGTGGGTCGTCAATTCTTGTATCGTAAATAGGTTTCACAATATCAATAAGATGTTAATTATTTTAAAAAAATTGCAATTTATTTTTGGATCTTACATAATTTAAAACTTGGTCATTTGTATAAATTGGTATGAACAATATATTCATGTCTACTTCCTGTATTTCAATGTGGATATATCTTATTCCCCAATATACAATTTTTAAATTCATAAAATTTACTCCAAAACATGCAATTTATTCAAAATTTGAAAAACTATCGTTTTGTTAAACTACCTTTAGGCTCATCCCAGATGCACAAAATATAATTCAATAAAAATCTAAATTTTTGGTCAAAATCATCAATTTTGTTTCTTACAACGATCCATTCTGTCGTAAGACATTTAAATTACAAAGAAACTATGCAAATAAAAAATCAGCACAAGAAAGGTCTTTCCAAGTAAGCTGAATCTGTATTGAATAAACATCTTACACCTGTAGAGGAGGTGTTCTGCCAACTCTGTTTGATGGACAGAGAAAAAAAAAAAGACATATAGTTCTATCAATCACATTTTCTAGTTATGAGACCTATTCAAGTCCTGTCTACACAAATGAAAGATACTTTATTGTTTTAGCATTGAAAAAAGGATTAACTTCTTTGCTTGACTAAGAACTGTAGACACATTTCAGTAGAGGGACCTTTATTTATTGTGGTAGAGTAAAAGGAAAGAAAAAACAAAGAAATAATTAAAAGTTTAAAATCTCCATTTACCTGGTTCGGAAGATCTCTGATTCTGGCAAAGATCATTTTCAAGAATGGACCTTCATAGAACTGTCTACTATCTGCTTCAGGTTGTGAGTCCGAGCTGAGATTATCATCAGAGATGGCTTCACTAGGCCATGTGAAAGACTTACAAGCAGTAAGGACTAAGGTATACTGTCGCTGTGACTCACTCACATACTGATAATAACTACTAGCTTCAGTAACAGGAGCAGATCTAAGTTGTGGAGGCAAAACATTCAAGAAGCTAAACAAAACAATTAAACATTAATATTAGTATTGAACAAGACAGTACTATGCATTTAGAGTGACGGCTGTAAGAACATGCCAATTTGAATTTTAGAAGTGTGACATATTCCATGTTTTTTAATTACTTTAACAAAATTCTATTCTGAATATTTTAAACAACCCATATATAAAAATATATTTTCGTAAATAAAGAATTAACAAACCAGTTAAACTATGACATGATCTCAAGTGAAATGGGTACCTGAAAGGAGTGTTCTATTTAGATGTACTTTCTATATATGCCATCCTCCTCAGGTTCGTAATGCTCTCTGTGTGTTTTAACTCTAGAATATAATTTTTCACCATATAAAATTATAATTACACCTTTGGTAAAAATATTTAATTTTTGGATTTTATATTTTGGTTTTTAAACATGGAGTTCAGTATTTATAGTTTCAATTTTGGGTACAAATCTTTTAATTTTAAGATGAAGAATTTACATACAAATGCTCAAAAAATGCTTACATAAAACTTAATATTCTTGCTTCACAAAATGTTTAGACAAAAATAAATTTTTAGAAAAAATATTTTTATTTGAGACATATCTAACATGAAATTCACAAATAAATTGAACTATAACTGCCCGTCTATAAGTTTGTATGTAACATCTTTTATCTCTAATATTATTTACCTCAGTGGTAAATTTTTCAGGGTGTCTATTGATTGAAGATAATAGAATTCCAGTACATTTCCAGTTCCAGTATACTGAACAATTTTTCCTGTACAAATTTACTGAACAATTTTTGAAAGTCAGTACCCCCTATCCTCACTCCAACATCACACTTCCTTTAAAATTCTTCAAAATGCTCCTTAAGTTGATATTTTTTAATTACATACCGTACATATATTAATAACACACATTAATAACTTTAAAAAGAGAAAGGTTTGTTTTTAAATCTTAAAGTTTTCATCAAACTTTAAAATAGTGGGCCTAATGTCTTGCTAAAACTTTCCAAATCACAGACTTTTACTGTATTTTTAATTGCATACGAATATTAGTTTGTACTACCTGTACCAAGTAATAAAAGTAATACCTAGATTATATTTATGTTAAGTAGGTATGCTTTATAGTCAACCTTAACTCAATTTTTTTTAAAGATTAGAAACACATTCCAGTTTCTTAAATTTGTATTCCATAATTTTATTTGATAGTAAATTTCAAGTGTCTGGAATAAATAAATGGTTCATACAGAAATTGTTTTATTCAGAAATAAAATAATTTAATCTTCAAACATGGAAGGAATTAAGTTAATAAAAACAGTACATTGCACAAAAAATTATTACAACAATTAGTTATGTTCACAAATAGAGTACATTGTAAAAATAATATCACAACAATTAATTATAAAACAAAACAGGTCTAAGAATGAACAATAAGACACATGGGAAATAAAAATACTGCATCAATTATCAAACAGGAAAGTTTGAATTCCATTTTAGTACTTTGGAATATTAAAAATATAAAAAACCATACAATATAATACGTTATTGTATTATATAACTGAAACAGAAATAAATTGAATAATTAATTTTTCATTTTATGAACCATGTCATCTATCTAATAATCTAAGGATTGAATTTTACACACATAAAATTTTAAGACCTAAGCATGACCAATATAAAAATGTTACCCAAAGGAATTAAAATGAACAAAGCTAATAAGTATTAAAATTAAAAAAATTAACAGACATATAAAAACATAGACATCCTAGACTAAGGCTAGCAGCTAATTATTGTCTTCTTTCAATTTTTTAACCTGTTCTTCTATTAGTTTACGTTTTGAGCTTCTAGTTTTTTAATTAAAACTTCTGCCACCTTCTTCGTTCCCTTTTCACTCTTTTGTTCCTTCTTTTTTTGTTCTTCTAATACCTCTTTGTACAGAGCATGAACATTTCAGGCTATATGGATTAATGTTTCATCAACTTAAATGTTGTTGATTCCAACAACTAGAGCCACGGAATCAAAGATCTTTTTCTGTGCTATAATAAGAGAAGTTTCTTTTTGATTAACAATAAAACTCACTTTATTTTAATTGAAAAGCCTCTCTCTAGATTTGCATTCCGATGTGAGAGAGTTAATAACATTTATATGTGGGTCATTTTTTAAGTAAGAACCATTTTTAAGTGGAGTAAAAGCAATTTTATTTGTAAACATAAATTGTATCAAAAACTTAGGTATGAACATATTTTTACTTTTCTACATAGTCACCAAGAATATCTCAGCATTTGTTAAGTCGTGGCACTAGCTTTTGGATCCCCTCATCATAGAACTCTGTAATACCTAAAAAAGGTTAATCTAATTTGAATAGTAAACATAGCGGGAAATCGTTTAGAAAGAATTTGGGAGGGGGTAAATGAGTCGAAAACAGGACTTATGTTATAATTTAAAATAAAGTAAATTCAATTAACATAGATTTCCAAACACAAATAAATAATAATGTATAGGATTTAAGAAATATTTACTTATAAGAAATTCAATAGTGTTGTGTGTGTAATAAAATTAGTAAAAGAAACTCGTTGTCAAGTGAGAAATATTGAACAGTACATTCGATGAAATGTGTATGAGACAAATAATGCTGACACAGCAAGATTTTGAATAAGGTCCGTGTTATAGAAAATGTGAAGCCCAGAGGAACAGGATATGGAATTCTGGCATGCGGTCTTCAGTCGAGTAAGGAGCTTAGAGGAGAGAGGGTGTGTAAAAAGTCTTAATAGCAGTGTGAAAGAGGTGAGATGTTTTTTGGAGTCTTAGCATAGCGTCTGACAAAGTTAGACCTATAGCAGTTTATATCAAAAAGTTTGTCAAGAATGTAATGTATTTAATTTTGAGTGGAAAAAGGAGTCTAGTTGGGAGTGTTAAGATGAACAGTCGTATTTCAGAGTTTTTTGTCAGGAGTCTGTAGTAGAAAGACGTGTGTGTTGAGTGACTAATTTGAACAATGTAGACTGAATCGGTGTACTAAAAAATTGGTTAGTAATAACAAGTAATCTGAACAGTATTTGAGAGTATTAAAACGATACAAAATTGATTTAGAACAGAGTGTTAGAAGTGTTTATTACGAATCGCGTATTATGAAAAAAGACAATAGACAATCACGTGCGTAATATCAAACACGGTCGAATGATGAAAATTCATATAGTGTAAAAAATGGAATAAAAGGTTAATAGACACTCTTAATATAAACATTTTGCGAAGTGTAACTGAAATGGTTTCGATAGATCTTGTTCTCCACGGACAGAATGGGAAGACAATCATCAAATGCCATGCTTCATGTACCTCTATTGTGTAATGCGTACTGCGACAACAATCTGGTAAAATGTGTTATTTAACATGTTTCATGTTATAATTTTTATAATTTGATATTTTAATATTTATACTTTTAAATGAAAAAATAATAAATGTCTACAGACATATTACTTTTATCTAAAATAAACTAAATTCAATATTAAGTAACAGATATTTTAATCTGTTTTATAAATATTTCTGTTGCAACGTAAAATTAAATTCAATATTTTAAAAAGTAAATCTTCTTCAAAGTAAAAATAAATAATTCAGATAGGATGCTAGGTTATAGTTAATTTTCATGATATATTCTTTGTAATAAATCTTAATGTATAAATGTTCTTAATCAATAAATTTATATTAAAATTTCAGTTTATTCAAGAAATACCAGTTTATTCACTTCATTTAATACCAGAAATCACTGTAAGTACATTTTTAAAAGAATCCATACCCCGAGATCTTAAAATATTTAACTTCACTTTTTCAAAATTGATGTTCAAACATCTGGTGCCCATAAATGCTGTGCAAAATTAAAATTTCAATAATAAAAAAAAAAAAAACTTCATTCTTTTAAAAAAGTAAAAATAACTTAACCCTCGAACTGGTTGACAGCCCGGTTTTAACAAATGACCGGGTCGCGGAAACTGACATGGCTGACTTCACCAACTCTAAAACACGTATTTTGCAATTCAACATTACGCCCACTTAGAATTGTCTTATTGCAATAAATAAAATACCGTTGGAAAGCTAATGTTCCGTAGATGCATAATCATGCAAAAAAAAAAAAAAATTACCAAAAAACGTTATAAATAATATTCCAAAAATTGGTGAAGTTCGCATATTTTTCATACGTAAAATCGTAAATTTAAACTCTGCGCCTTTTCGTAAAATGCGACGCAATTTTCCCCGATATGATTACAACTCTATTTATCTGTCATTTAAGTCAACTAAAACACTGTTCTATAGATCACATGTTTCTCTTTCTAACCGTAGATTACAAATTTTTCTGCGTCTAACAGATCCAGAGATATATCTATTTGACCATAGAACAAACTTGACGAGACGAAATTCATTTGGCATTCGGTGCAGTTTAGGAATAGACGTAATCTATTTTCTATGTTTTAAAAACTTATTTTTCTTTACAGTATGTTGTAGGGGAAATTTCATTTTATAAGTTGCTACCACTTGATGTAGGCAAATACTTACTTGAAGGTTTTGTTTTGATCTCCAAACATAGCAATTGTGTGACGTAAAAACTGTAATATTAGGCGTGGCACATATTGTTTTGGGGTTAGATATTTGTTATTTTGAAGGTTTGTGTATACAAATTGTATATAAATTGTGTATACAAGTTACAATATAATATGTGTTTTTATATCTAAAGTTTATGTTTTTGAGTGATAGTTTAGTTTGTGAACGGTTCTTATTTGTGATAACCTAAGCCAATATTGTAAGTATAGTCTATATGCAAATTTTCATATATTTAGTGTTTTATATGATTATACAAGTGAATGTGTGTTATTCTTTGTAAAGTATATTGTCTTAGTAAAATCTAATGATTTTGTCTTAGGCCTAGCTTTAGAAAGTTACTAATTACGCCTAAATGATCAAGGTGTCAACCTAACCTCAAGCGTCAGAGAATCACGATTTTAGGCAAAATCGTCATTTTTATTTTCAAAATGTAACAAATTATTATTTTTTTCCCCTAAATATATTCACAAATATATTACAAATCTCAAATAATAGTTGGAAAAATTCCGAAAAATGTATTAGTATGTTTTTGATTACCATTTTTGTGAAATTTCTGCTCCGTTACTCTTCGATTTTTTGGTATTTGACCAAAAAACTCCAAATGTGATTCATCTAACATATTTTTTCACTACACACCTACATTCTATGCACCTTTCTGGACATAATGATATATAGTACTCTTGTATAAAATATATTACTATATTTGGTAAAATATTGAAAGAAAAAATATCTTTTGACATTATTTGATAAAATTTTTTTTTTAATTTTTAAAATGTAACATATTTATATTTTTTCCCCCTAAATATATTCAAAAATAATATACAAAAATTGTGTATATCTTAGAAAAAGGTAGTAAGCTATTGATTTTGGGTGATACAGGTTTTTCTGAAAAAAAGTTAATATCATTTTTGACATCTAACATACTAACTCCAAAACCGTTTCAAAAAAATTTTTTTTTATTACATACATGAATTCTATACATCTTTCTGAGAAAAATGATATCTTATAAGTTAGGTTTTGTATACAAATAATATATTTTATTGATTTTTAAAAGAACGAAGAATTTTTAAGACAAATTAACATGCGCCAGGAGGAGGGTTAAGTAATAAATAAAATAAAACCGATGGTGTCAGGTCAGGGCTGTAGGGGGATGGTCCAGTAATTCCCATCAAAAGTTGGCCAGTAGCGTCTTGGTCATTGCTGCAGCGTGAGGCCGAGCATTATCGTGAAACAGCATGACGCCGCTAGACAGAAGTCCCCGCCGGCAGTTCTAAGTAGTGCGCCTAAGCGTCCCCGCCGGCAGTTTTGAGTAGTGTGCCTAAGCTTGGTTAGTGTTTCACAATATCTCTCAGCATTTATGGTCATTCCTTTTGGCAGAAAGTCAATCAGAAGAACGCCTTTCCGATCCCAAAAGACTGTGGCCATGATTTTCCGTGTTGAAGGGCCTTGTTTGAATTTTTGTGGTTTCGTCGGTGAATTTGAGTGATGCCATTCACTGGATTTACGTTTAGTCTCTGGAATGTAGTAGAACTCATCAGCACTGTTATCATAGCACCCCAAAAATGACAAAGAATGTGCCAAACGCTTCTTTTTTTATTCTTCTGTCAACATTTTTGGCACCCATCTCGCACAAATTTTATTAATGCAGTTTGTCAGAAACAATGTGATAAACAACCGATGTGAAACTTGTGGAAATTTCTCATGAATCTTGTCAATCGTAAAGCGCCGGTTTTGGCGAATTTCCTCATCAACTTTTTTTGTCAAGTCTTCATCAATGACAAATGGTCGCCCATATCGTTCTTCATCATGAACATTTGTTCTTCCTTCATTGAAAAGTATACACCATTTACGTACATTACTGTCATTCATTACACCTTCACCATAAACTTCAACAAGCTGCCGGTGAATTTCGGCAGGACGAACTTGTTTTGCATTTAAAAACCAAATAACCGAGTGCACTTCACAATCGGCGGGTTTATTGACATGGCGACAAACAAAGCAGTGTTACGATAGAACCAACAGTGGCAGAGACATGAAATCAACTGACTGCATAGTTGGGGACTGGGCAAGAGTGGCTAACCTTGAACATCTTCATAGATTGCAGAATATAGACTTGAGAACAAAAAGTCTTGAACTCCCATTCAATTCTATCTGTCTTCCCACCAAAAATGAGATTCTTTAGTACCAGTACCCCAGAGCTGTAGAAAGATGGGCTGTGTCACCATTTGCCTATTTGAAACCTCTCAAAACCTTGGTGAGTTTATACTTAAAGGGAGATCTTTCAATAAGCTTGGCAACAAGATGTTGAAAACAAATCTTGCTATTTCTTTTTCTAGACTCATCGTCTGTAATGTTTCATATTTTTGCCCTTATTGCTTTCAAAGTTTTAGTTGAAATCGTCTGACAATTGCTGATAAACGTTAGAATCCTGGACCCGATCAAAAAATTTTAGCGTTTCATCTGCTGTTACATCGGCTTATCAGCGAAATATTAGACTTTGCATTGACAACTTAATACGGAACAAGATGTGATATTCAAAGTGAGATATATTAATCACATAATAGATTATTTCTGTATAAAATGGTCAAGGATGTGTGTCTAATTACAAGAACATTTTAGGATTAAGAGCTTAAATCTAAAATGATAATTACAGTCCATATGACAATCATATGGTTAGTTCGAATGAAAGAAAGAAAGGATTTCGAATCATAGAAAAGAGATCTAACAACACTGTTAAGACCAAACCCTTTATAATGTTTCTGTCGACTGAGGTACAAAGTTTCTAGTAGATTCCAAATCCAAATGATGTCAAGCTGCCAGCATTGTAAAAAAGGAAGGAAATGTCGAGGCAAAAGACACTTCTTGAGAAAACTTTAATCCGATGCAGTCTGTCTGAGTTAAGGGAGTTTATTGCATGGTTGAGAGATGATTACTTTGAAATCTTAGGATAATAGAATATCCAAGTGCAGTATTCAAATTAAAATAACCTCAACTCTGAGCATTAAATTGTATTATAAATGATAAATTCAGTGAATGTGTTTTTGGTATAGCACACACCTAGTTTATAATTACCTATATTCTTGTGAATGAAAAATTGATTCTAGGAACTATTGAATTCAAGTTTTGATTTAGAGACAAAAATTTAAAAAATTTCATGAATTATTGAGATATATTGACTATTGGGAAATTCAATTAGCTATTCAAAAATAAAATATGACATGAACGTTTATTTGATTTGATGGAATTTTAGGATTAATTGTTGAACATTTTGGTTTGATTAAATTTTAAAACTATTTAATTTTGATTTGGTTTTATTTTACAAACATATTTGTTTCAGGTTCGATTAATTTTTGTTTTGTTCTAAATTTGATAATAAATGTATAAATGCAATTTACGATAGCATGACTGTGATTTAATTTAAGTACATTCTTCCAAAGAATTCACCCCCTGGGAATAACTTTATTTTTTTTAAATTAATAACAATAATTGGGTATTGTTTATAATCTTGTTATTTATGCTTAAATATAGAATTTAAAAGAGTATCACATAGTGGTGCCCTATATTTGAATTTATAGTTTAAGTACGGATATTGAATAGTAATGTAGAGTATATAATCTTTTTAAATCAGTAAGTTTCGTGATCGGAGAGGGGAGAAAGATTACATGCCTCTTCACCACAGTCCTATTTTACCTGGCCTATAGTACTTTTTGTAGCATATCCAACATCCACATCCTTAGAATATTTTATATTTTATTTTAACATCATATCAATTTTCATTAAATTCTTTTCTTTTTCTAAGACTTCCATTTTCACAAATCTACCCATTCAATTTTTTAGGAGAAATATGAGGTCATCAAAAAAGAAAGGAAGAAGAATTTCAATAGATTCAAAGATACCCAATAAAGGCTCAAGTTCTTCACTACAGCTAATACAAAAGTAACTCTGGTTCTAAAAAGTATCTCTTTTACGGCTCCAGCAACAATTTTGAGGTTGTTACAGTCCAGAGTAGTTTTTTCTCTAACAAAGTTAACATATTTATTGACGTGTAACAAGATACTGAGTGCCTGACTAGCAATGCTTAAATTCTCAACACAACGAACTGAAAAGAACTTCTGTAATTTGACGAGGACAGTTTTTAATAAATTGTAAAGAGCTCTTAAAAATTCAATTAAGTACCCCTCTCAGTAGTCTTCATGCCACACTTGAAAGAATGAAGAATATGTACTCTACAGCTCCCAATATCCAAGGTCCTATTTTGTTTTCATGTTTTTCCTTTAAATCTTGTACATTTTCTGTAACACAGAGATTTACATTGGCTCTATCCATTTATAAATACCATTTGATTATAATAATCAAAGATAATGAATCAAGTTCTTCATATCAAACCCATCTAAACTTTTCAAAAACTACTTCAACAAATTATTTGCTGTAAACTTATTTAAACAAATTGATGTTAAATATTTTACAACAACTTAGTTGTCACTCTTTCCCAGAAGCGTACATGAATATCTATTTGTTGTGATATCGTGTGTAGCGTCTCGTCAAATCCAACCACTCACCTCACACTTTCTTCACTATTTTTTTCTCAACTGCACATTAAAAAATGGAGCTATTCCAAAATTTATAATATACTATACTTTGACATTTTTTAGCTGCATACTTAATAATACTGCTATACAGAAACATGACAGCAAATCGATAAATGTACGTATCTCTCGAGAAAAATGGTACATAACAAGTTGTGTTTTCGATAATATTATATATATGTGTAAATTAATATATATTCTGGATATATATATATATATATTAATTTACATATATATATATATATATATATATATATATATATATATATGTGTGTGTAAATTAATATATATTCTGGATATATATATAATATATATATATATAATATATATATATATATATATATATATATGTCCGTGTGTTTTTATATTTTGTGTTTTAATGTTGTTAACGATCTCAACTGAGTGAATAGAACTCTGAAGATGGAGCAGATGCTTTGAAACGCGTTAGTATTTAAAAAAAGAAGTCACCTGGCGGAAACCATATAAGGTAATTTAATTGTTAGTTAAAACAATAGTGACTTGGATACTAGCAACATGATTCTTAAATTCAGTAAAATTGTTTTCAAATCTCAAAAATGCCCCAAAAGTGCTTTTTGGGGTGGGGGTCATTTTGGGAAAATTTTCAAATGTAAAGGTAGGTCGAGTGATACCTCATTTTAAAGTGTAAGTCTTTTCTTACAGGCCTAGTGAGTTCTTTACCTTTGTTGTGATGAGGTTGGACATGTCCTGTTTCATGCATATGATTGGTGAGCTTTTGAAAGGACATATGTGAAGAATTTTCACAGTCTGGATAACGTTTGTAGCAGCTGCGCAATTCTGAAAACATTCTCCTAACACCATAAGCATCTGGAATGCCTCCTCATTTGTGAATGCCATCTTTTAAAGAAACACAATACTGTATTAACTTACACTATGGACACTTGAAAAACTGACTGATAATAGCAGACTGCAAGTTTACCTGCCCCAAACAGTACTCACTCATCCAAAACCAAACAAAGTAAGAAATAGAGATAAGACTGTTTTGGGTTATTGGAACAAAGGTCATTCCAGTCCACATCCATTGAGATTGTTTAGTCATAAATATCATTGTTTGCATGATTTTGACCTGTTATGAATGAGAACTTCAATTTGTATCTCTGCTTAAAGATAAGGAAGTTACTAAAATTTTTTTAATCGTACTTGGAAAATTTAAAATCATTTACATATTTTTAATTAAAAATTATTCGAGTAAGCGCAACGTGAATAAGAAAGACTGATGTAAACACCCCACCCCCCTACCACCCCACCCCCTACCACCCCACCCAAAAATGACAAATGTTTTTGAGTAATAGGCGATAAAGAGTGTTGGAAATTAAGTTTCCCCGGCGCCATTTTGAAACGGTTAGAGATAAAATTAAACTTCAAATACAAATTTTGTTTTGTTTTTGAAAGACCTTTTCAATGATGTGCTTCGCGACTAATATTACTATTTAGAGTTTTTGAGTTTTAATTTTTTCCCCCAAAATTGTAAGTATTTTTAAAATTTGAAAATTTTGTTTAAGGGCAACTTAAGCACATTTTTGGAAAGGGTATCTTCTCATGAATCTAGAGTAAAAATTTGGTTTATGTTATGTGGTAACAATAAAACTAATTGTAAAACACTACGTTTTTGATGTTATGGAACACTCTGTACATACACAGTAAGATAAAGTAAATCTTTTTTTTCCCTGATCAGTGAACAGAGACCCTAAAAGCACTTTTGGGACATTTTTGAGATTTTAAAACGTTTTTACTGAATTCTCTAGGGTCGAATAGGGGGGGGGGGTGTTAAAACGAAGGCTGTAGCTCATTTGGTTCAGTTTTTATCATTGCACACGGGTGGTCTGATCCACCTTGTATATCATTTTTCAGAAGAAGCCATATCAAATTCATATGTGTAATGAAAAATAAATTGGACAAAAATTTTGGGTTTAGTCTGTCAGGAATCAAAAAATGTCCAATAACCAAAGCCAAAATGGCACAAAAATGCTTATATACAAAACAAATATTAATTTCTTTCAAGATATACAAAACTTTTGTAATATACTCGGGAGTAAAAGCCTCTAATAATATATATATATATATATATATATATATATATATATATATATATATATATATATATATAAGCCTCTAATAATATTCATATTGTAATATGAAATTTATTTCATATTACAAATAAAATCAAAAACATAAATGATAATATGTATGCTATTATTAAATATTGGTTCAAAGGAAATCTTTTATCTGAATCTACTTCTTTAAATTTAAATCGAAAAGTTAAGTTTTATGTATTTCATACTTTGCATTTTAATGTTGCAACAAAGAATTTAAATTATTGAAAAAGAAATATTCTGTATCTCTAAAGGAGACTTAATTATGTATAAAAAATTAATTATTTTGAATTTATCAAAAAAAAAAAATATATATATATATATATATAAAAACATGCATATATCTAACAAAATCATACTCTATTCCTAATACACATAGTTAACATGATAAATTGTTTATGATGTCTATACCACGGCATCTATACATTAAAAAAAATATCCGTAGCGATGACCCTGATGTCCTGTGATTCCAAGGATGTCTCCAAACAGCAGTTCTTCCGGTGCTCAAAGCTTGTGCAGTCTCCAACTTCCGATACACTATGATATGAAAATCCTTTATAAGGATTTGACAAAATGTTCATTATTTTTAAAAATAGTTCTGCCTTATTTATCTAGAAAGTCTTAAAAAACCGGAACGTGGCATTTCTCTAAATTGTACTAAAGAAAATAATTTTTATTGACTCACAACAGTCTTATTTATTTCAAAAATTCTCTGTCCACTCGGATTAATGTTCAAAAGCAAGAATATTTATTTTGAAAATGTTTGTACACTTAGTTCTATCACCAAACACATGTTCAAATTATCACTTTCATCGTTCTATCAAATTTCTCATCAAAAATACGTCTCGCATTAACACTACAATGTTCACCAATATCTTATAACAAAATTACGTCTAACCAGGTCAGATACCTCCTTCCAACTTTTTAACACACATCTTACTACTTCACACGTTCCTATGCAACTCTTCAAAAACACATCCCAAACACATCCTACCATCTCAGACGTTTTCTTAAGACTAAACTCTCCCCTTTGCTTCCAAACTAAGCGTCTATTTAAGATCTACTAACACAGCAAAATTTTGTTAATTACATTCATACACACACTTACATTATAATATACCAAAACATTAATTGTAAATTCATTCTAAACCTATTTATTTTACAATATTATCTTCTTGGATGTTTTTAGTTATAATTTTACAGCTTTTAAATTAATTTACAACACTTCCCCCATGCTCCAACAACCACGTCTTTCTTCCAGCTATACAATATTCAAATATTCCACATATTACAAGGCATCACCACTACTAGTAGTACCTGATCCCTGCTTAACAATATCTTTTAGTAACGTCATTTCTCAATGAATTCTTTTTGTTTTCTCTTTGATGAATTTAGTAGACTCATTAGTTCTCCAGGCTTTGAAGTGACTATTGTATCCTAAATGAACTTTATTCCATGAACTTAATGTCTGCATGAAGGGGGAACATTCCTAATCGAAGGGCTTTTACGTTAGATGGTACAGAATTAAATCAGGACAAGTCATTTATTTGAGAAGGCTGAGCTCCACATACAACACAGTTGCTAGCTGATGTTGTATTCATTACGATTAGTGCAACTTTACCATTAATCATCATGAAATAGAGTTGATTTTTCACTCTTATCATATACTCACTAAAGGAAACCTCAGTAACTCATAAATTTTTTATTTCATAGTCGATCTGTTTTTTTCCTTCTCTAATAATTATATCCGGTGTTTCTTTGGCATATTCAAACATCAAAGGCCTGCAGTACTGTGTAGAACAAGGTTTAGGATTTTTCTATATTACTGTGCCTATGTACTGTTTCTATGTACTTGATCACCTAGGATCATTTGTAGTGGTATAATAGACGACACAAATAGATTTTTATCTGATACATGTTGATCTTCATCAGAAAAGGATTGCATAAAAGTACATTGGCCGGAGGGTTCGTCAAATACCCATTTTGTTTGCACGAGAACCTGCCTTCTTACTTGAATTTTATCTTCACTTTTGATGGTTTGAATTATTCGCTCCATAATGTGATTAAGCACACTTTGCAGAGGGGCTGTTGCCAATATTTCAGTTACTTTTACACTGCCAGGATAACATTTTTTCTTCAATTGCTTTACTTGTTTGTAACTAGGAAAAATATTGTGTCCAATGTTTTTACATGGGTTTCGTATGACTTGATACAGATCTTGAGAGCTTAGCTTGAGTGATAAGCGCTAAAGCGTTATTAGGGTCAAAGGCTGTATTGATTTCTCCTAGTGTTGTCGAGGAAACAGCTGCATCAATGTGACTTTGTGGGTAGGAAGAGTGAAGGTTTTGCATTTTATGTCTCTTGCCCCTTTCACTCCACTCATCGAAGTCTTGAATTGGTTTTTTCCAGGTCTAATAATATTTGAAATGCACACCCTTTCTTCATTTGGAAAATTAATTGTAAATGTTCCTTTTAACCAGTCACATATTTAATTAAAAATTTCTGTTTATTGTGGTTAACAGATTTCAGCTTCATATTATAATGGGTTAAAAATCTCATTTGCAATTCCCTTTCTATATACTTACAGAATCATAATATAGGTCCGGATATGTTTCGTTCAAAAAATGTTGCAAGCTATGGTCACTAAATATTGCTCGACACAATGATAAATACAATATTTTAATTTCATACATTCTGATAACAAAACGAATTGTCTATAGTCAATGATGGAAAGAAACTGAAAGGGTAAAGAAATATGGATTCAAATTAATGGTGTAAGTAAGTACAACATGATTGAACAAGATTCCAAAAGAGAAGGCATGTTACACTGCCTTTATTTTCCCGATGAGTGGACAACTTTGTAAATATTTTTGAACCAAGGAACCGGCATTGTTTAAAGTCGGCATCATGTATTTCATTCCATTAGTTTGTAATTTTACAAATTTTATTCTAACTGAATGAAGTTCTGTATAAAAACATTATCATTTAAAATTCAGCAGAGATCACAGTCGGCAGAAGGCTCTTTTGATACTTATGTAGGAAACAAATAATAGGTAAAAAAAAGTAATACCAGAATAAATCAGAGCATTTTTCTGAACATTATCGTAAATTTGACTTTCATATTTTCCTCCATGTCTAACTTGCAAGTGCCAAAAACTAGAACTATAAAAACTGTCTCATAACAATTGCACTGATAAGCTTTATTACAATATTTATCATTAATGAAGTACTATAATTAATTATATAAATTGATCCCCACAAAAGTCACTTAAAGAAAACATTGAAAAAAAAAAAAAATTTTCCTAAATTTGCACGTTTCTAGATTTTAATTTTCATGAAAAACAAATTTAATTGATGTTCGCTATTCTGTCCAGCATTCTACAACTTGTTGATTCCAAGAATCTTTAATCTGATTGGTCTAAATAATACTTCTATTTTGAGGGTTTTCGTCGCTTTCACTATACTGTGCACCATCATGTAAAATCCATATCTCAAAAATAAGCCTGTGACAAAAATAAACTAATTCTGTCTGGAAAGGTTGACTTTAAGGGGACAGTACTACCAGATTATTTTTTCCACAGAAACATGGAATACTAATCGATATTAGACATAGAGTGCTGTTGTCCAAATGGCAGTTGAAATAATCATTTTAGACATGATATTTTTAAACGTTTCTACCTCACGAACTATGAGAGCAACCATTTTGGATGGGACCAATCGAAAGAGAAAGATAAATACTATAACACAATGTATATGTGGAATAGTTTTACAGAAAAGTGGACTTTTGAAAATAGACAAATATGGCATGTTTAAAAATCCCACCTATAACAAAATTTAATTCCCGAAAATTTCCTGTCAACATAAAATTAACGTACAATTCCCGTTTATCCTAATATTCATGGTCGTTAGACACCTTGTTATTTTTTCCTTGTAGTATAAAGCCAAAAAACCTCTCGTTCATCATTACCTAATAAAAAATGAAGAAAAAAAGAAAAAGAAAAAAAAAGATAAAATATAAACCCCTACCCTTTGAATACTCCAATAGGAACAGGGTCAGAAAAGAACAAGAGGGTTAGTCAAACGATACCTCAAAGAAAAGATGAAAAGATGATGGGGATCTAACCCATGACCACAAGAAAAAATAAGTAAATCCAGCTATGTTGGTTCTAAGGATCCAAGTTCTAGATGGATCTACAAACCACATAATGGGTCATTTCACCTTCCATTGATCTGGTAATGGCTTCTCATAGTAATTCTTATGAAATAACATGAGGAGTTCCAATCTCCATTTAGACATGAATTTGGTACTCTAAAACTATTTTACAGCTACCTTTGAGAGTTTGTGGTGAGAAAAGCCTGGAAGAAGATTTAAACCTATTTGAAATTATACTGCAAGAAATTGCTGCTTACTAGCCTCCGCAGTAAGGTAAGTTATGTCACATTAAGTTAGAATAAGTAATTTTTTAAATTTTTACTGTTAATGTGATATTACAACAACATTTGGAAACACTTTATAAATTATTTTTAAACATTTGGACAAATAAGCATTAAAGTCTATAGAATAAAGAGGACACAAGTTTACCTTACAGACAAAAGTAAAATAATAAGGGTATGAGTTAGAAAAACATACAAAACTGAACTAATCATACCTTTGAATTATCTTGTCTATGTGAGAAGGAGCTAAAGTACGACTCATTCCACTGGGACCCTCAGTATGTTCTAATTCTGTAAAACATAAAAGATTTCCTTTCAATTGATGAATGATAAATTAAAACTTGAATGGTTAATAAATCTAAAAATAATATTTTTACTGAAGTTGATATTTTGTATTTAATAACATTAAATTTTTTTAATATTATAAAATTAAGGCGAATGAAGAATTTTCTGATGAAACAGATGTGGAACTTCCCATTATATTACAAACTTGAAATGTGGTTGTAATCGGGCCTCTACTGTAACCAACTAGAACAATGAAGAAAACACAATTTTCAAGTTTGGGGGTAAATTATGGGAGATGAAAGTACTACTGTTCATTAAAAAAATACAATATTCTGTGAGCATGGGACATTCTCCAACCAATAAAAAATAAATAAATAAAGTTATTAAGGATTTGGTCATATAATTAATTAATTAAGAAGTTTGTATAGCACATAGAAATTAAAATTATTCAAATGATAAATTACAAAAACTTTGAACAAAAATATTAAAACTAATTAACGATAATCTAACAATTCAAATTAAGCGTCTATCATGAATTAATGTAACAACCCCTAGGCTGAAATTGACAAAAGGCGCGAGTTGTGTCAAACACTCAGAGTCCGAAGCCAGTTGGAACGGGAAAAGTAGAAAATTCTAAGAATCACAATGCAACCTAGGCAAAGTCAGTCGAGCGTTCCGTTCCAGAACTTTCCAACTTCGCGTTCCTTAGAGAGTAGACGCATATTCTGAACGTTTTGCATTCAAGCAATTATGGAGAGTTTTAAAAGTAGAAGTATTTAGAAATTTTACAAAGTGAAGTTCTTTTTAAAAGGTGCTGTATTATTTAGTATATTTGGACCTACCATGTGAGTAGAAAATAATGTATGAGTATTAATAACATGTAAGTGATTGAACTTGGAACAATGAATTATATTCCTAGCATATAAGCTTCACATGCAACTTTGGAAAACGTTTTTATTGTAATATTAACATGTCTGTCTTAGTACATAAGTGATTTTGATGTTAGTTAAGATTCTTTTTCCATTTATAAACCATGCAAATTCTTATCATTAAATGAAAGATTTTCATTAACAAATATTAGTGAGTAAATTCTCATTGAGTATATCCTTCCATTCACGTGTCACAGTAACCTGCCTGGTGAGTACAGATTAGAGCCTGAACCCTAATTTTCTTTTTTTTTAACAATAAACACATACAAAAGAAGTATTTGTTTTAGAAACAGAATTAATATAATAAATTAAATCCAATTGAAATTCACATTCTCTAGTGTTGTAAGATGGCGTCCAAACGCAAAATGGACGTCTATCGTACAAGGTCAAATGGACATTCTATTTTTATATAATTGACTATCAATACTTGATAATCCAAAATCAATTAAAACTCATAGATTAAATCAAAGCAACTTACAATTATTAGAGGTGGCTTGTGATACTGATACTGGTCACTATCTGATATTTTTAAGATCAGGTAGAGCCTCCAAAATACACACACATGATAGTCATACTAGTATAAATTATAAATTGTTATGTATATACTTAAATCTGAATAAATGTATATGTATATTCTACTTGCTAAAGGGTTTCCAGCACTGTAGTGCATATTTCCCGATATTTCTTGTACACTATATGTGTCAATGCCCACAGTGATGGATTCACAACTATTATCTCCAGTGACAACTCACCTTCCTCTTTGCTCCTTTATTAACTTTTGAAGACTGTGTCTTTCTTCATATGGGCCATACTTACTTCTTCAAACAAGCTTCCAGTAGTTAGTTGACTCCAAGGGTTTGAAGTTTCCTTTGTTAATGTCCAAAAGACTCTATCCGCAAGTATTCATCTTAGTGTTTTATCTCTTTCAAGCCTGGCCTTCAGCAGCATCTTCCTAGTCACCAGTGCTACCGGACATTCTAGCAGGATATGCACCAGCGTTTCATCTGCCTCCATGCATGCCATGTGCCTAAAATTATCCATCAGATGAAATCTATGTAAATAGGCACCAGTAACAATGTGCCATGTCCTAGCTCGGGCTACAAATGATGCTATAGTATGTGCCAAGCTTTTGTACCAACTGATTCAGTTGGCGATTTTCATATTTCATTGAAGGCTGTAGGGTATTCCTACAGTTTTTCCTACTTTCCTTTCAGATTGAATTAATATCTTCTCCAATGATTTGCAATTTTTGAGAGATCTTGCATTGGAGATGTGGGGGAGAGATTGCAAGCCGGTCTTCCAATCATATCCGTCTCTTCATTTCCTGCTATGCTACAGTGGCTTGGCACCTAATCGAAAACAATTGCCTTGTCCTTAAGTTTCCTTAACAAATTAAGTATTTGAGTAGTTAAAAAAGAATAATCTAAAGGTCTGTAATATTTGGAGAGCGGATCTAGAGTCTATAAGAATGCATATTTTAGCTGATGCTAGTGTTAGACTAAATATTAATGCAGCATTTATGGCCAAAAGTTCGGAGTTGATGAGGTTACAAGGAATGCAGTATCTTTCACCAATTAAAAATAATAGTAGTCAGCGCAAACTTTGTTGTTATTGAGATCAACAAGCCATCAACATAGTTTAGGGAGTCTGTATATTCTGTGTTTATTAGTTGTAATGCTGCTATCCATAGTTGTGTAGGTCCTTTTTAGAAAGCAAGTCTGGCAGTTCCAGCACAATCAAAGGTGATGCCCAACTACATGGAGGTTCCTGGTGTATCACCACTATAGAACCAGGGTCCAAAATAGCAAGGATGAAGCATAGGTTATTCCAAAAATTTTAGAATGACAAGTATCAAGTGACAGGAAAATCTAACAAAAATCTGAAAATGTTTCTTCCGTTTATATAAAGAGAGAGGGCTCAACTGAAACCTCAGCTTCCATCGCATCCATGCTTGTAGTCTTTGGACATCCTAAGCATATTCTCAAGGCAGAATTTCGGAATACTATTTAGTTTCTTTACAACAGGAAGTAATCTTTGACTTGTCTCAAAATACTCTGACCGTGTATTCAGTCTGCCCATGCTCGGCAGATTGTTTGATAACGTTGTCAATATGATGTATTCTATATATATCCTCAAAGTAAAAATTTAGACTTGGTTTTTGATGCTGATATTATCAGCATACATTTTGAGGCCTAAAAAGAATTCTGAAAATGATGTCTTGTAAAATCTAAGTCGTTACTAATGGATCTTTATTGATTGTCCAGATGGTAATATCATCAGCAAAAATCACCATTCAAACTGTAAGCATGGGACATCTTCCAACCAAAATAAATAATAAATATTAAGTTTAAATAAAGTACAAGTAATATTAATGTAGTAATAATATTCAGAATAAATATTAGAGATAAATAAAAAAAAGTGTAAAGTGTTCTAAAACAATGTAAAACATTGAAAGTTTAAATTTCGAAATGTGCGCGCCGATAAAGAATTGACAGACATGAATAAAGGAAGTTGAACCCTGGAGAAACTTCCCATGAGTCAGCGAGCATTAGCTTTGCCAAGCAAGAATATCCCATGATGCCTTGCGAGAGCGTCTTTCCAACCAAGAAGAAAGCGTTGCTAAGACAGTCTTTTTGGAACCACTTTGGGGAACAGTCGTGTTGACTTGACGGCTGGAGAGACTCAAATCAGCAACAAAATGGTGGACTTGTAGTAATTGTGAAATAGTTGCGATGAGGTGAGAGGGCTTATAGAATGTAAAGTGAATTGGACTGGCTTCACGTGAGTAAAGTGCAAAGAACAGAAAAACAATCATTATGAAATATCGGTGTTAAATTGAACTAAAATATAAAAAAACTTTCATTTGGACTGTTTTACATGTTGTAATAATTCGTATTCACTCATGATTGAAATTTAGACTTTAAGTTATTAATTTGATGATATCAATGTCTTTGTTTCTTAATAACATAATAAAACGAAGATTTCTTGTTTTAATTATGACTGGCTAGATAATTTGTGTTAACCTGTACCACGTTGTATGAATAGCTGCTAGTACAAATGAATTTGGTACCCTACCCTTCAGGTAAATAGTAATGAAGTTGTAAGAACGCAGACTTACAACTATAAATAATCTAAATTTTGTTTTAAAGTAATTGATGTTATTGAATAAATACATAAGTTAACTTCTCTTCACTTACAAAATGGCGCCCGATTCTACTTATCATTTCGAAAAAGCAGTTAGGATTATAGCGTGGTACAGGGTTATACACATTTCTAAAATGAAAATTAAAGTAAATTTACATAAAGAGATAATTGGAGAATATAAAAATATCATAATTGAGAATTTATAATCAATAGAATTTAAGATGGAAACAGATGAAAATAACTTAGACGAATCCGGTTTAGGAGTTAGCTTTACTGAGTCTGAAAGCATGGCAGAGACAAATATCTTAGAACAGGTTAAGTCGCCCAAAGATGAAAAACCAATATCATTAAATGATCTGATAGGATTACTAACTAGTATGAAGGATGATATTAAATTAGATAGTGTGGCTAATATTAAACAATTAAGAGTAGAACTTAAAAACGATATGAAGTTAAATAATGTAGAAATTAATGTAAAGTCTGAAAATAATTTTAAGGAAATGAATGATAAATTTGATAATAAATTTGAAATAATGAAGGTAGATATGAATAATCAATCTGAGAAATGTGAGGCTAATATTAAACAATTAAAAGTAGAAATAAATGATAGACTAGAAAGCTTTGATGGTAAATTTGAACAAATGAAGGAAGAGAATAAATTAGCTTTAGAAATACTTAACAATAAGTTCGACACTCAAAATACCAAACTTGAAAAAGATAAATTAGAATTTAGAGAGGAATTTAATGGTAAATTTGATACTTTGTTAAAAGACAGCATAGATTTCAAACATAACGTAGAAGAACAAAATTTAAATTTGAAATTAGAAACTAAGACAGAAATAGATAATTTTAAAACTGAAACTCTTAATACTATAGCTAAATCTGATGAAGAAATTAGGACTGTAGTTGATAACTTTAAACTAGAACAGGTAGACAAACTTTTAAGCTTCGAATCTAAAATAGAATCTGATAATAAAAATAATTTTGAAACATTAGAGAATAAACTAGTTGTTAAATGTAATGAACAGGATTTAGCCATTAATAAAATAGATAGTAAATTATCAAAAGAATTACAAAATTTAAAACAGAACGGTAATTATGGCGTTAAGCCTACACTATGGCTAAATGAGAAATTCAATGATGTGTTAATCTCAGAGTTTTTTAATGAAACAAAAGGGCCTCACCCGAAAACATTTTTAGAATCACTTAAGGTTTTGGAAGATATAAGAGAAAATAATTGGGAGATTATGGTATGTTATATGAAAAAATTTTTAAAAGAAGAAGCCTATACTTGGTTTGAGGCACACAAAGATGAATGGTCAAACTATGATCAGTTTAAAAATGCTTTTCTGGATAGATTCTGGTCCCAAGAAAAACAGGAAAGTTTTAGAAGCAAACTAATGTTAGGTCCAATGTATAGGGGCCCAATCAAAGAAATACACAATTATATCATTAAATCTTTTCACAAAACACAGTATTTAGATCCACCTATGCCAATAAATTCATTTATTAAACATATAGTAAAACATGTACCAGAAGGTCTGAAATTAGTACTTCTTGCAGCTAGGCCAAATGACCTTAACAACTTAGAAAAAATAGTAATGGACTGGCAGGAAAGCCAATCCATAATTAATAATGATTTTAATAGACATGCTAAAGTAATAGAAAATAGGGGTCATTATATAGATTATAGAAATAGGCCAAACATGGGTAATGCACAATTACCAAATAGAAATTTTCAAAACCAAAATAGTATGAACTACCATAGTACAAACCAAAATAGACCAAGTAGTAATAATTTTAGAAGTGACAATAATAATTTTAGAGGACACAACAATAATTTTAGAGGAAACAATAGTAATTTCAGAGGTAACAATTTTAGGGGTAATAATAATGGTAATTTTAGGGGAAATAGTAATAATGGACCACCACCACCAGTAAATAGGGGCTCTGAGAATAGAAATGTTAATGGAAATAGTAATAATAGGGGAAATGGAACCAGGCAGGAATAGATATGGCCGGATTACTGCCAAGAGACATAAATAGGCCTAAAAATGAAAGTGAGGTTAAGAGTTTTTCACTGATAGCAAAAAAGTCACAACATGATGAACTTATGATTTTAAATAATGAGGAATTAATTAAGGAAGATAATTATAATGACATTAACACTAGTAATGTAAAAGGGGAAATTATTGAAATTAAAATTAAAATAGGTCAAGGTGAATATAGTTGTTTAGTAGATACAGGATCTGAGATTACTGTCATTAATGAAAGTACATACTTAAACATAAATAAAACTTTAAATAATTCTATAATGGAACTTCCTGTATCAAATTTAATTGTAATGGGTGTGACTGGTACTAGAAGTAAAACAATTACGAAGCAAATTTGCATAGAAACTAAATTTAGCGATGAAATAATTCCAATTAACTTTTTAGTGGTAAATGGTTTAAACATAAATATAATATTAGGTTGTGACTTTTTAAGAAAACATGAAGTAAAAATAGACTTCAAACGAGAAATCATTTGTTTTGAAATAAATAATAAACTCATAACAACAAAATTTTACAACAAGTTCAATGACAACAGGTTAGGTGCATTAAGATTATGTGATACAGGTTCAATATTCAATGAATTAGAAAACTTAAATGGTAATGTCATTCCTACACAGGAGGTATTATTTATGCATTACAATAAAATTTTCGATGAAAATGATAACAAATTTAGTGATAAAGACCAGGATTGGTGTAATAAAATAAATGATGTTTTAATGAACACTAACCTTACAATTGAAATTGAAAAAAAACAATTAAAATCTTTACTAGATAAATATAAATCAATATTCTCAGACAAACCAGGTAAAATAAGAAACTTTAAAGCAAAATTAAATATAAACAATAAAGAGAAATTCATAAATAGGTCATATGCTATTCCACACTCCAAGAAAGATTTGGTAAATAAAGAAATAGAAAAGTTAATAGCCTTAGATATTATAGAAAACTCAGATAGTCCATACTCAAATCCTTTAGTGTGTGTAATCAAAAAAGATGGTTCAGTGAGGTTATGTCTAGATGCTAGGCAAGTAAATAAAGTAATTATAACAGACAGGGAGGCGCCTGAACATATTGATGACATTTTACAGCGATTTGAGGGGGTTAAATACATAAGTACCATCGATTTGGTATCTGGGTTTTGGCAAATAGCGTTAGAGGAAAATTCGAGAAAATATGTAGCGTTTAACTTTAATGGAAGGAATTTGCAATTTAAGAGGTTACCTTTTGGACTAAATGTTAGCACATCTATATTTAAAAAAGGCCTAACACAAGTTTTGGGTCCTGAAGTGACAGAATTTGCAGTTGTATATGTTGATGATATCTGCATAGCTTCTAAATCATTTAAAGAACATTTAATGCACCTAGATAAAATATTTGATAGACTAAAAAGATTCAACGTTACTTTAAAATTAAACAAATCAAACTTGTGTAAAAATAAAATAAAATTTTTAGGTTATGTCATATCTGATTCAGGAATAATGCCAGATGAGGAGAAAGTAAAAGTAATACAAAATTTTCCTATTCCTAAGAACTTGAAACAATTACAAAGCTTTCTTGGACTTTGTAATTATTATAGAAAATTTAGAAATAATTATGCACAATTAACCTCAAATTTTAAACATCTGTTGGCAAGTAAAATTATAAATAATAAGAAAGCATGGGACTGGCAAGTTAATGACACACATACATTTAATGAAATTAAAGAAAAGTTTTTGGAAAATATAATATTACGTCATCCAGATTTTAATAAACCGTTTTATCTAAATACCGACGCCTCTGATGTAGCTCTTGGTGTAGTTCTATATCAAATTGATAGTTTAGGTGATCATTTAGTAATTGCATTTGCTAGTAGAAGCTTGCAGGAATTCGAAAGGAAATATACAATAACAGAAAAAGAACTAATGAGTATTATATTTGGATGTAAAAAATTTAGAAACTACATTTTAGGCAACGAAACGATAATAAGGTCAGATCATAAAGCTTTAATTTTTCTTAAAAACTGTAAACTCACGAATGGTAGACTTTTACGATGGATGTTGTACTTACAGGAATATAATATTAAGATTGAATATTGTCCTGGAAAAGAAAATGTTGTAGCTGATGTTATCTCTAGAATTAATGAAACTGAAACCTTGAATAATAATGATAAGAATGTAATTAAAATTTATAAAACAAAACTTGACATACAAAATTTAGATAGAGATAAAAAATTGAGAAATTTATTTAAGGACATAATAATAAAGCAAAATTTAGACCCTAACTGTAAAAATATAATGGATATGATTAATTTGAATGATGAGAAAAGTGAGGAATTAAAAGAACACTATACTATTTATAAAGATATATTATTTTACAAAAAGAATGATACATTTAAATATAGGCTATATGTGCCTGAATCTATTACAAACTTAATTATTGATGACTATCATTCAAGATATGGACATATAGGAAGCAATAAATGTTATAAATTCCTAAAACAAATATTTTTTGCTCCAAAATTTGAAAAGAAAATAAAACAAAGAATTAGATCTTGTATAATATGCCAGAAAAGTAAGGTTAGAACTCAACAGCAACAGGGTTTAATGCAGTGTAATGTGCCAAATGAACCTTTAGAACTTGTAGCAGTAGACTTATTCGGAGAATTGCCGACTAGCAAGGGAGGTGTCAAGTACATATTTGTAATGTCAGATGTTTTTTCAAAATATATAAAACTGTATAGTATCAAGAAAGCTTCGGCTAAAATTTTAAGCGAAAAAATTATAAAAAATTACATAAAGGAAGTAGGTAAACCAAAAATGATTTTAAGTGACCATGGTAGTCAGTTCACATCACAACTATTCTATGAAACGTTAGGTTGGGAAGGCATACATTTAAGAAATACATCTGTTTACCATCCACAGAGCAATCCTAGTGAAAGATGTATGAGAGAACTAGGTAGAATGTTTCGCACCTATGTACATGACAACCATAAACAATGGGCAGAGTATGTACCGTTCATAGAAAAGTGTTTGAATTATTCCATACATGACTCCACAAATTGCATTCCTTATGAAATAATGTTTAAGAAAAAGTGTCCTAACTTCTATGAAAACTTAATTACATACCCAGAAAATGTAAAAATAGATTTTGATGAGAAAATAATAATTGCTAAAAATAATTTAAAAAATAAAGCTGAGGCTAGGGCCAAATTACATGACAAAAATGTTAAACCAATTAAATACGAAATTAATGATTTAGTCTTGGTAAAGAACCACTACTTGTCTTCTTGCTTAAAAAGTGAAATTAAAAAATTCTTTCTATTATATAGGGGACCATATAAAGTGTTAGACATTAAAAAAGAAAATGCATATGTGTTAGGCGAGGTAGATTCGGGTGACAAGGTTGGCACATATAACGTAGTTGAATTAAAGAAATTTTATCCATCAATGAACAGTTAGGTAGTGTAGGGTGAACCAAAGGGAACTTCGGAAAACAGTGTCACAGGGGTTCATTAACCTAAGGTCATTGTGGGGTTCGTACTGAACCAAGTAGGTATTGAATATTCAAACTCATTTTGACCAAAGGGAGGTGAATTCTGTAGTGACATAAGTGTTTATTAGTATGATCAGAATGACATAGAAATGGTAGAGAATGGTTCAAGTGGTTAAATATTAGATATTGATGGATAAAATTAACACAAATTTTTAAAATTTCAACTAAAATAAATTAAAATAATAATAAATGGTAATATGTTTAAATGTAAAACACAATTAAGATTAATATTGATAATAAGCTTTAAAACCCGTTTAGGCCAGTTTTAGAAATTAATATTTGTAAAGAAACAAATATGAAACTTGAATAAATAAAATTTAATTTAAAGATAGGCTTAAAACCCATTTAGGCCAGTGTTGGAAATTGATATTTGTACACAAACAAATACGAAACTTAAATAAGTATAACATAATTAACGATTAGAGCCTTAAAACCCGTTTAGGCCAAACTTAGAATTAGTATTTGAGGAAAGAACAAATACGCAAATTTAAATAAATGAAACATGATTTATAAAGTATATACTTTAGAAAATCAATAAATTTTAGAATTTTGATATCTATATTTCAACTTAATTTATAAATATTTAATAACAAATAAACCTTTTAGCGATAGAATCAGAAGAAACTTTAAATTGATGATTAGATGATACATAACTTCAGAATAAAATTTTTTAAAAATTAAACCGAGTTGAAAAGTGGATAGAAGCCAAGACTACTCCAAATAAAAATAAGATTTATATAATAATAAACATAATTTACATCTGACATATAATAAGATATGATTAATAAAAATAAACTTAATGGTGTTGAATGATGAAGAATGACTGAGTGTGTGAGCATTACTAATGCTAAAACCAATTATAGGTTATGTACATAATGGTAATTGTACAACGTAACGATAGAATAGGTTAGGTTAGGTTGATAATTTTTATATACATTAGATAAATAAGAAGTAAATAAATAAATGATAATGATTAGGATACTTGATTTGATTTTTGATAATAATAATGTAGATAAAGTTCAGCAGAAGAACTTAAGTGAACAATGGTAAAGTCATAGATATAACTTTAAACACTTTATAATAATAATACAGGATTTACAAATGGCTAAATAATAATAATAAATAATTCAGTGGTGATTATATTTTAAATAGAATGAGATGTTTTTGATGAAACTTTTATGAATATTAATAAGTAGATGATGTAGATTTTTAAAGAAAGTGAATAATAAATAATTTTTAGGAGGAGATGTTGAGATGATGTTAATGAAACTTTTAGTAAGGAGGATGATTTCAGGAAGATAATAAATAGTTTGGATTGTGATTTAGTATTTGGTAATAGGAAATGTTAATAAATAATAATATGTAGTTTTTTTAATAAATCAGTAAGAGTAATGAGGTTTTTGAGGGGGTCAGTTGATGATGTTCTGCGATAAGGTTCGACGATAAATAATAGACTAGGGGTTCCAATGTGACGCTAGATCTTTAAATGATGTTCTACGAGTTTTTCTACGAGTTTTTCTACGATTTTGCTGCGATGATATATATGATTAGGGGTTCCAAAATGGACGCTAATCCTTGATGGTAATTTTTAGAGATTCCAAAGGGAATACTCTCATTCTACGAGGTTGATGATTTTTTTATAAGACAAGAGAGTCTTATTGGTGAACTGATTTATTAAAATTTTTTTTTCTTTAAAATGAAAGTAGGCAATGTACCAAATAACTGTTAGAGATGAAGTTGAGATAGATTCCTGAAATCTTAGGTAAATAATAATAATAAAATGATTTGATTAAGAGATAAATATGATAGGGAAATATGAATTCTCAATTATGAATTTGAGGGATGGGTTTTTTGATTGGAAAAGAAATCTTCTTTTTAGCCATAAAATAATAATGTTTGTATGTTTTAAAAATTTTTTATAATGTGATATGTTTCATAAATTTGTTAACATGTGATAATAATAAAGGTAGATGATTGTGATTTTAATAAATGTAACAGTGATGATGAATAAAGATGTCTTTATAATGATGAAGAATTTAATAATAAAAAATTGTAATGATGAAGAAGTGAATCATAAAAGGTGATGATTTGAAATGATAATAATTGATTTTGTCAATGAACATGTTTAATGATGTATTTTGAAATAATGCTGATATGTGATGTTGAGTTTATGATATGAAAATTTTGAAAAATTTGTTTGTCTATGATTTGATGATTATTTCTGTTGTTCACATGTACTATGTTATACAATTTTCTGCTGTTGTAAAATAATTAAAATTAACAATGATGCTACGTTATGCACTTTTGATTATGTTTTGACATATGATGTCTAATTTTTGTGCTTTTAAATATCATTTGCATTATGATATGATTGAAAATTATCTACTTGTTCACATTTTATATGTTTTAATATTGTCTGTTGTGACTAGTTTACAAATTGAAAATGATTTTATGCTGTATACCTTGTAATATGATGTGTTACTTGACTCATTTAAAAAATTCATATTGGCTATGTCATGAATAATATATTTTATCATATTTTTTATCACATTCTGTAATATGATTTGTATTTGACTTTTGATTTCTGTATTTTGATGTGTCATGAACAATACTATGTTTGTAAAAACATGTTGAGAAATGATTTCTGTCTATGTTGAATGTACCATTTTTGAAATTTATGATATTTTTGAGATTTATGTAATACTTAAAAATAATTGATGATGTTTTTGAAAAATCTGTAACAATGCAGAAAATTTGTTATGCTTTTGAAATTTAAATGATGATGTTATAACCTTTTGATATTTTTGTTTTTAAAATTGTTAAATAATAAATTTAAATTCTTTCAAAATTATATTAGAACTAATCTTGTTCTCCGTAAAAGGTGGCAAGGGGTTGGAATGTCCCAGCTTCCATGTTTTTTTTCTTCGAGATTCTTATTTCTGCGTAATGAGAATCTCGAAGGAGGGGGTTTCTGTAAGCATGGGACATCTTCCAACCAAAATAAATAATAAATATTAAGTTTAAATAAAGTACAAGTAATATTAATGTAGTAATAATATTCAGAATAAATATTAGAGATAAATAAAAAAAAGTGTAAAGTGTTCTAAAACAATGTAAAACATTGAAAGTTTAAATTTCGAAATGTGCGCGCCGATAAAGAATTGACAGACATGAATAAAGGAAGTTGAACCCTGGAGAAACTTCCCATGAGTCAGCGAGCATTAGCTTTGCCAAGCAAGAATATCCCATGATGCCTTGCGAGAGCGTCTTTCCAACCAAGAAGAAAGCGTTGCTAAGACAGTCTTTTTGGAACCACTTTGGGGAACAGTCGTGTTGACTTGACGGCTGGAGAGACTCAAATCAGCAACAAAATGGTGGACTTGTAGTAATTGTGAAATAGTTGCGATGAGGTGAGAGGGCTTATAGAATGTAAAGTGAATTGGACTGGCTTCACGTGAGTAAAGTGCAAAGAACAGAAAAACAATCATTATGAAATATCGGTGTTAAATTGAACTAAAATATAAAAAACTTTCATTTGGACTGTTTTACATGTTGTAATAATTCGTATTCACTCATGATTGAAATTTAGACTTTAAGTTATTAATTTGATGATATCAATGTCTTTGTTTCTTAATAACATAATAAAACGAAGATTTCTTGTTTTAATTATGACTGGCTAGATAATTTGTGTTAACCTGTACCACGTTGTATGAATAGCTGCTAGTACAAATGAATTTGGTACCCTACCCTTCAGGTAAATAGTAATGAAGTTGTAAGAACGCAGACTTACAACTATAAATAATCTAAATTTTGTTTTAAAGTAATTGATGTTATTGAATAAATACATAAGTTAACTTCTCTTCACTTACAAAACTACCTCCGGGATTTGAAATTGTAGTACATACCTGGGCTGTCTCTGTGACGTTCTCTTTCATCTTCTTCATCACTCCAAGACTCTATTTGGTTTAAAGTAATAGTGTTATCATAGTAAACTCGTCCAAGTACATAGCTCAAAGCAAGGCAATGCATTATATGCTCATTGTTCTTCTCCAGTAATACCTATAGAAAGAAATAATTATTGCTTGTTATATTAGGAATCAGAAAGCACAATTGTATTGATTAATTGATAGATTTAATAATCATAAGACACTTGTATTAATAATTTAGATATTAGTTATTAGAATACATTTAAGATAATGAAAGATAATTTTACATATGTTACAAACAGGAATTCCATTACTTGCTAAAAACCTTGATTTATACATACCTCAAATAACCTTAATGCCTCAAGACTAATAGTAGGATCTTGATGATTACAGCATTCCAATAAAGCCTGTGTTACTGGGCAAGTAAGAACATCAGGAAGTTCAGGACCTCTAGCTTCTCCCACAAACCACTCGCCCATGTCTACAGGTTTAACATTTGTATTAACTTTGTAAATTATAATCTTTTTTTTTAACTTTATT
The DNA here is from genome assembly GCA_963513935.1 of Aphrophora alni. Lineage (NCBI taxonomy): Eukaryota > Metazoa > Arthropoda > Insecta > Hemiptera > Aphrophoridae > Aphrophora > Aphrophora alni. Next base: position 87,988,603 of record OY740768.1, read on the forward strand.
AAATTACGATAAATTGGTATACTAACTGGTTATGTTCTGAAATACTTTTAATACAGACTTGGTTTTAAAAAAAACAAAAGTTCAAAATAGTAGCTTCTTAACCTTGGCAAGACTGGCCTAAACTACCAATGATGAGCCAGGAAGACTAGGAGATGACTTTCACTAAATATCATGTAACTTCTAAATCGATGCAGGTATCCTAATAAATTTTTAACATATTAAGCGTAAGATAACGAATGATTAGAACGAAGTATTTTCTTATTGGTTTAAAAATAGGTTAATCAGAAAAATAGTGGGAAAATGGGGGCTATACAAGTTGCAAGAAGAATAGGCACAATAATAAGAAGAGGCAGCTGGGCAAGAAAGAATAATAATATGATTATAGACAAGTTGTCCGTAAATTTAGTTGATTTTTCTTAAATTAAAATAGTCAAACTTACCAAGTGATAAGGAATACTATTTCTACCTCATTCTTGACGCAGTTTAGGCTAGAGCGGTGTTTGTCAATTAATTGTATTAACTGATTGTTTAACTTTAACTCGCTCTATACTTTTCCTACCTGGTCAAGGAGAGTCTGTGCTGCAGAAAGAACAACCCAGACCACAGGAAGTCAAGGCTGGATAATTTTCTGACCTGGTCTGGACATGAACTCAGTGGAATTTCCCCCCCCCTTTTTTTAATTAGACAACCCTCCAGTAATTGTATTTATTTTTAAATTTACCGATTAGCTCCAAATTCAATTTCCCTTTTTTAAATTAAAATCTCTGGAGCGTAGGATCTTCTACACAAGTTATCTGCAAATTATGTACTTAGATTTAAATGTTATTTTATTTCAAAAATTGATTGTTGGATTTTGATGAAATTTAATTTATAATTGATTTTAAGAATTTATGTAATTAATATAAAGAAAAATTTCCTCTCTCTGCTATTTACAAATTAAATAATTGAAACTACACCTGTGTGATTTAAAATAATTCAAACAAAATTTTATTGATTATCTCAATAACTTATAACTAACAGAAGAAAAATTACATCTCCTGAAAAAGAAACAACATAAATATAATTCTATCACACTTGATATAACTAAGAAAACTTGCTAAACTAAACGCAGAGCAGTATTTAAATTAAAGCAAACAAAATTATATTTTTATTAAATTTGAAAATTATTAGAAAATAGATTAATTTAAAATTTACAAAATTTCACCAAACTCAAAAATGTTAATGAAGTTTTTGTTTTTATTCAAAATTGAAGGTATCGGCGAACTTGTATTTAAGACTGAGTTTCCGGTCCTGTTGAGAGATGGGTCCTAGTGGTTTATGCTGCAGTCCCTGGTGTTTTCGGGTTACCATCTTCTTCTCCAGCCAAACGTCTATCTTCTCATAGATCAATTCGCAAAACGAGCGTTTTTCTTTATGCGGATTGTATTCCGTTTTCGGTTCATGAATTTTTTATTTAAATGTCTTTAGTTGTTTGCCGGAACTACGATTATCGGAAAAAACTTTTTCAAACTGTCTTTCTTTTTATTATTTTAAATTAAAATTTTTAATTTCGACTAGTTAATTAATTTTTATTTTCCGCCACTTTTCCGGTTCCCGGTGACCTGCAATTCCACAATGACTCGACTTATTTTATTTGTTACCCTGTAGAACTCTTTCTAACTTATTTGCGGGCTTTCAAGATATTGCAAGAAAATCAGACAACTCTTTCCAAATTTTGTAATGAATACTTTTTTTTTTTTTTTTTTTTCCCCCTTTTTTTTCAAGAACCTTATTTATTACAATTTTCTTCCGTGCCATACCTTATTCTGTTACCAACATTTCCCCTTTTCCCTTCTTCTTTTAAATCCTAGAAATATTCCATTTTTGTCCCTTTTTCTCTTCAGTTTTGAGTGAATAATTTATTTATTATTAATTATTTATTTAATTTTTATTTTTATTTATGGTTATTTGCTTTATTTTAATTTATTTCCATAATTAGCCTTATTAGTGTGGTTTAGCGATCGTTAGCCCTACTGCATGGCCCGCTACTTTTGATCAACCTGAAGTCGCTGCACAGCAACATTGCCCTTTGTACATCCTTGTACTTTTCGCATATTGCTTTTCTTAAAACTCCCCTATCTTCTTCCAGGAATATGGAATTTTCCCCAGAAGACGACTCTTCTTTTTATTTTCGCCTTGGTGCATCTTTGGGATTTCGATTCTTCGCTGTGGAACTTCACATTCCCGAGAAAATAGACTTTTCCTCACATCGTATTGTTTTTGATTCCAATTTTCACACCTTGAAAATTTTATATCTTTTGGTCACTTTATTTTGCTGACTGCTCCGAACAGTTTCTACTCACACTGTTGATCTCGTATGTATTAAGTGATTATTGCTACTACACTATTGTTTATTTAACATTTCTGGTTTTGGGGCAAATTAAATTAAAATTTATGAGTTTTCTTATTTTACAATCTCTTACATACAATTAATTATGCTTCTACTGAAAAATTGTTATTTCTTTACCTTTACTTTTGAAATCAATTATTGCGTAATATTTTCTCACCTTTATCAAACAATAAAAATTCAATATTTTTTAAGAAATTTTAATTTATTTAACTTTATTGACCAGCTTGTATTAGTTTATTCTAAAAATTTATTATTTTAAAAAAAAAAAATTCCGCTCTGGAAACATGTTTCAATCAACTTCTTAATTAGGAGTTTTTTAACAAATTTTCATTCTACATTTTTTCTTTCTATTATTGTGCTTTTCATAAAAAATATAATTTGGATTTTGAGAATTTTTGAAAAAATTTAAACTTGATCCTTACGTAACATTTAAATGGCGCATGATCGAAAGAACAAGTGATGAGCTAATCATAAGTACCTTCAGAGGAGCATACTTCGACAACCTCAAAACCAACTACTCTAAGTCGGGAAGCAGCCGTGAACAAGTTACTGAGTCAAAGGTCGCTTTTCGTGATAAGATCCTACATCACAGAACCTGAAAAAAGCTGACTTGGATAGTTCTAGCCACAAGTTTTAGAAAAATTCAATTTTTACAAAAATCGAATTTTTCCGAATTTGCTTAGTGCTCTAACCTTTGCAAAGTTCAAAAATTCCTTTTAATGTAACTGAAGGAATAGTCCAACTATTGTATTTAACTAGAGACAGTGTACAAGTGTCTGTGGTATGACACAAATATTTAGTAAATTTTATCTATAGCCTATATGGAAGAATTTAAAGATTGATTACAAAATATATGAAGTGAAAATAATAATATAAGATATTCGAACAATTTGCCAATGGTTTTAGAAATCATTTTGATTGCAGTGGTATAAAATCAAATTTGAACGGTTTGGATGTTATGTTTAAATTTAAGAATATAAATTTGATGATATGGAATTTATGTTTTTCAGATTCTGTAATTGTATTATGTAATTTAATTATCTTTTGTAGTTTTCTGGAATTAAACATGTATGTATTTCAGGAATTTTGATTCTGTTTATGATTTTGCCGAGTACACTGTTCATTAATCCACAACCCTGGGAATTTGCACAAGTATATATTCTCGAAAATAACATATTGGTACTCTATAATAAATTATAAAAATAAAATTAACAGGGGGAGAGAATTGCTACAGGTTTTGAGAAGAATCCTCTCAGGATGTTTTGAAATGAACACGACAATACGAAGTGTAGAATTTAAAGAGTAGGGTATTTTAAAAAATCAGATAAAATATTATAACCTTTTAAAATTTATAATTATAACAAGAGTAAATATGTTACAACACATTGTAATAAATGTTATATAAGTAAAATTTTGGAAAATGTAATTTAATTAGCATATAAAAAAAATTTAGAAAAGTTAATGATGATTATTGATTTTTTAAATGTGGCAGTTGCCTAGAATAAAATAATAATAAAAAAATTTTAATAAAAAAATACCTTGAAGTCATTACGGTTATAATTATGGTTTATTGAATAATAATGTATTTCATAATAGCGTATTTACACTATTATACACGAGTCTTTCATTTGAACACCCTCAAAGCTTCACTTGCAATCACTGCAGACAACAACCGTTACTATTACATCATGTCATCATCTCATGTGATGCACAAAGAAACAGAAAATTTCAGATCTAGTCTCAACTTTTAAGAAAGTTGGAAGTGGATATGCTGTTATCTTAAAATCTCAAAGCTTAAACAAAATTCAAAATTGACTGTAACTTTGAACATGGCCACAAGCATATTTTTTCAACTTGTTGAATCAATGAAATAAATCTAATCAACCGCACAAATGGTAGTGCAAATACGAAACATAAAATCATCCTGCCTCTTGTCTAATGTGACTGGTCTTATACGTTAAAACAACTCATCCAGGTAAAGAAATATTTCACTTTTTATTTAGTATTTTATAAATTAAAACAAAAAGCAGTTTGAAATGAGTTTTCTGTAGTTAACAAAAAAATTTAGTGTATTTTTCTGATTTTAAAACTATTGTAATTTAATGTCAAACTTTTAATAATAAATGATTAAGCTCAATATACAAGTTAACAATGTAAACACTTCCATGGTTTATTTATATGTTTGGTATTTCCTACAGTAAACTTTTACAACACATAAATAATAAGCGCTGATACAAGATAATTTATAAATAAAATGATTCTAAACCTTCATCCAGAATAATCCTAATGATTATGACAACTATCTATGTGAAATTGAAGTAATTTCCAACAATTAAACTAATTAAACGTGAAGCTTGGTCACCTTCTGTTATTTGAGCTATCATGATCCTGAACTGTGACCCTCTTTGGTACATCGTGGATATATTCAATGGTTGCAAAGTAAGTGATTTCTTAACTTTTAGTATGCTGTCATAATGACTATTTTTATTCTAATTGCTACGTAGGTACTTAGTATATTTCTACTGTTTAACTTAAATCTAGCATAATTCTAAATCCTAATATGACCAAAGAATCAAATTTGTAATCAGTGATATAGGTACTGAGATTCACTTGTTTGTTCAACCTTTTTTTAATAAACGTACATTTTTAAAATTATAGTATAATTATTAAATAACTAGGCCTAAATAGTGTAATATTTAATCTAACTAAATTATTTTCATGAAACAATAACTTACCCTTAATCAATGATTTTGAAACCAACATTTTAAAACATTTTGAAAGTATTGCAAGGATTAATACATTAGGTAAAGATTCTGGAGGGAATTCTTCTTCTAGAAAATGTTTTCGTACATAACATGCAACAGACTTCCCAATAGCATCTCTGGATTCTACTGCAATCTGTACAAGAAAGAAAACTAAATGTTATGAAATATCTCAAACATTACTAAACCAAAAATAACATTAACTTATATATTAATCAACACCAATAAATACTGAACTACTCCAAATTAAAAAAGAAAGAAAAAAGGTTTTTTTATTAATTTTTAGATAAATTTAAACAAGTATATATGTATGCATAAATGGAAAAAAAACACAGAAAGTTGGCACAAGAGTAGTCAAGAATAATTGATGTAAATAAGAGAAGCCTATAAAATAGTAAAAACAATGCATTATCAAAACAAGTATTAACCAAAAATAATATTCATCTCCATTTCCTCAAAAATGTATTTATATTTATATGTGACTGAGAAAAATATATAATTTTTTGTATGACTGAGTTTTCTCATATATTTTTAAAGGAGATAAGTTGATACTAATAGGTCATACCAACATTTTTTTTTAAATGCAAAAAAAAATATGTATTTGAAAGCTATTTATTGTATCTGAATAAAGCCTAGACTTGCTCAACTCGTGCCATAAACCCGTTCTATGCACAAATCAAAATTGACAGTGGTCAATGTTTGTTTTCATTATTTACCAATTATTATTAAACCGAAACTTTGTTTACTTGCAATTAATTTGGGAGACTGTAATCTTTACATTTTACAAAAATTTGAATTAAATTTGTAGGAACTGATTTTGAGGAATTAAGTACTTTATAACAGCTCCATGGTCTGTTGTTTTACCAATAATTATCAAACTAGCATAGTGGGGCGATGGCGACCACTATATTTTGTGGAAGTCGTTAGAGGCGATATTTGTGTAATTTTAATTTTATGGCGACTATGTTCAGATTTTAAGTTATTGAAAAATGGAATGGGGAGAATGCTTCAAGATGATACAAACTAAATCTTATCAAAATCGATTCACTTGTTTGGATTATAGACCGCTATACAGATGACATTCCAAATCTTATACTAGATTGGGCTTGTAAACCCACAAAATGGATATTTCCACGAAAAACACTATATCGATTTGTTTACCTATTTCTCTATATTATGAGTTTAAATAGGGAAAATCTTCAACTATTGTTTGATTTTTATTGGCTTGTCTGGTATTGACATTTATAGCTTCTGCCAAAAGCACACAAAGAAAAACCTGATAAAAATTGAAATACTTTGTAAGCACTGCCTGCACTGCCTTTGTAAGCACTACTGAGTGCTTTGTAAGCACTCTATAAGCTTGATTAGGAGATTAATTTAAAACTAGTGTGTAGCTACATAGACATCATAAGTATAAGAAGTCCATACATACAAAATATTTTATATGAGTTATAAAATAATATTTTATAGACTTGTAGAATAATATTTTTACTTGTATTATGAACTAAATGATTAAATAATTTTATTATCAGTTACAATTTAGAATAATTTACTAATAAAGAAAACATGAAAGAAAATATGAAACGCAAGAATAAAATAAAATAATTAAAAGTCCTTTATTGAACTTTTGTATCGTTAGTAGAATAATTGTCGTGTGTAGGTAGATTGGACCTTTTCTTTGTTGATAACGTAAGGTCCATAGAATAAATTAAATAACTTTCTTGTCACATCGCTTAATGGCTTTGACATATTTTGAAGCCTCAATACACCTGATCTCCTTCTTGAAATTCAATAATCTTATGGGAATAATTGAATTGTTTCGATAATACGTCGGATGTAGGGTATGTTGGTGTTTATTTTATTTCATGCGTATATTTATTATTTAGGCCTGGTATTTCAGAAACTATATCTCTGTATTCCCACAGTAGGTTCATTAATTGTTTAAGTACTGTGTTTTTTTTTCAAGTAATGATTAAGCTTGTATAATATTTTTAAGTTGATGTTTATTTATGGAATTTTGGCTATCAGCTGTTTTGAGAAGGTGTGTTTAGACATGCTACTGTTGTCATTGGGTTTTAGATTAGTCTCTGCTTGTAAATGTATGTGTGGAAATTTGATCTAGTTTCCACACTGATTATAGTGAATTGTGATTGTCTGTTGTGAAAAATCTATTTGCATATTCAAGGCATAATGTCGATGCCTAATATCGCCGACTTCGAGAGTTTAGGTACAATAAGAAATTGAATGTGTATGGTGACGTTGTTAAACATGATTGGTATTAGTATAAGGCATGTGAGTTTTTGTTTAAGTTGTTCATTTGATGTGGTTAGTGACATTTTAATATGGAAATGTGTCTAATATCGTTTTGTTGTGAATGTACCACTCAGATGATATACAAGACATTTCACAACCAGTGTCTACTAGTAAATGTGTTGAAATTCCTCCAATTTCAACAAATATCTCCAGACAATTATGTAACTTGTGCTATTTTGTAAATACATTACCATTTTCTTCATCATTAAATAAAAATTCTCTATCATATTAATAAATTGTATATATTACTTTTCGTCATACTGTTTCAAAAACAGCTGTTTTCAATACATGCATTGAGATGCTAAAGTTGTTATTTTTGATGCTAGGACCTAAAAACATCAGCTGAGGTCGAGGTCATCAGCTGTTACTTCGTATATACCAATTATAAAACCGATAATACCTATAAAAACCACCGATACTCTTGATTGTAAATAACCGAAAACAGCTATTACCACCGATTTGAATGCAAATAGGTTATAACATTTTAGTTTTTGTTAAATGGTTTTCTTATATTATTTGCAGTATAATGAAAATAAGTGATAGTTCATCACTTGGACCAAAAGAAGCTTTTCGATCCTAGCTCATTTTCCGGCTTCGGCCGTTAAATTTTAGCTTGTATCAAAAAGCTTCACTTTTGGTCCTAGTGATGAAATATACTATTTTTATATTAAATGTTGAATGTTATGGTGTAATTTAATATAATTGTCTGTCAATCCTTATTCAATTAAAGGAACAGCAGTCATATAACTTTTTAACTGATTGATTATCTAGATCTTTTTTGTAGGTTAGGTTTATCTGGCAAATCGTATTGTTATCTGTGTTCATAATGCACGATCTGAGTTGATTTCTCCATGTGTCATAACCATGTATTGTTCTTCATGTCTAAGTCAGTTAATAAAGTCTATATGTCTTAAACTTTTCGGATGCCATGAACATATTAGGCTTGTTGAATAATCTTCCCAAAGTGATTATTCAACATCCTAATGATATACTCTTCATCCATTACTGGTGTTAACCTATGGAGAATATTTCATTTTTCGATAAAGTACTCACTCGATAAAATATTTCAACGTTTTAAATATTTTCTTTTGTGTACTATTGGTAGAAACCAAGGATATCAATTTCAAGGGAAATCCGTTAGTCTCCTATCTAATGAAAACCAAAAAATTTCTATACTATGTAGTACAGTAGACTCACAATTAACCAAGCCGTAGTTATCCATGGTAGTTGAGCTAAGTAAAATCGATCCACTTGACCTGACCTTTGGGAGCTTTGGAATGGGGTCGCTTGACTTTGTGTTCAAACACTGAGTTCAACCTCATGCCCACTGTACACTGAAGGTCTGTTTGAATCAATAGTCCATGTCAGGTGGTTCGTTTTTCAGTTGTGATTCACTTTATACATGTGTTTTTATTATATATGGTAAATGTAAGAGTTCATTAGAAACTAAATTTAATGCTATAAAGAGGATAGATAACGGAGAGTTTATTTAAAAAGTTGCTTCTGATTTGAGTGTAAGAGAACTGACAGTGGACGATTGAAAAAGGAAACAAAATGACATTGAAAAGTAAATAATTAAACTGTTAGTGAGGGTACACTACTGTTTTAGCAAGAAAAACTATGAAGAAAGGGGAATATGAACACACAACCGAGGCTTTGTTTTCTCAACTGCAAGGAGCTACAGCTATAGAATTTCATAAGAATGGATGGAGAAGAAAATTTTACGGCTAGTGATGGATGGATTGATGGGAGGAAGAAGAAGAAGAAGAACAGTGTAAGACAACTGAACATTGTTAGTGATAGACTTTCTGCGAATTCGAGTGAGGTTACTGATTTTCAAACAAAATTCAAGGAGCTCAATTACAGTTTGAACTTACCTCTGATCAGCTTTTCTACTGTGACGAGACAAGGTAGACGATAGACAAGGTAATTATAAAATGTTACTGACAAAAATGTTAGCAGCAAGTGATGAGAAATATCTGCTCCTGGGTTTAAAAAAAATAAAAGAAAAAGTGGCGATTTTAGCATACTTTAATGCTTCTCTCAGACTAAGGCCCTTACTGATAGGCAAATCTAAAAGCCCAAGAACTTTTAAAACTTAAATGTGAAGTATTTTATCTACAGTGTACGCAATCCAGAAAAATACATGGATGGATTCACACATTTTTAAAATTGGTTTTTCAAAGAGTTTGTTCCTATAGTTGAGATGTTCCTCAGAAACAGAAAGCTTCCTTGAAAAGTAATTTTATTATTGGACAATGCCTCCTCTCATCTGGGTGCTAATGAACTTTCAAGCGGTGACATAAAAGCATTATTTTTGTTCATCAAATGTCACATCATTTATTCAACACCTTGATCAGGGAGTTTTTGATACATTTAAAGGAATTATCCTAGGCGAATTCTGCAGGTATTAATAGCAAAGTTAGATGAAGGAACGACTATTGCAGTTCTCAAAGCAGTTATAATTTAAGATGTTGTTTACTCGATTGCTATGGCTCGGATGATATAAAAATTCAACTACAAAAATCTTAGAGAAAACTTTTTTGATTTTGAAAATAATAACAGTGAAACAACAAGGAATGAATTAGACAATAGCGTTATTGAACTTGATAATCAAATTGCTGTTTTTGGGCCAGCTAATAATTATGATATCCATTAGTGATTTGATTGAGACCTACGATTTGAGTTAACAGATGATGCTACTGCTGATTTGGTTATCAATCTTTAGGTAGAAGATGATGAAATTACACAAAAAATATCACACACAGATGGTTTGAAGGCAATAGAGACATACAATAAAAAACAAGACGAGGCCACAGAGTATGAACTCCTGTTACTTCAGTATTGGCGCAGCCTTGATGCTAAGAAGAGATGCAAGTCATTGAAATAAAAAACAACAAAAGACTTTTTTAATAAATGAAATTAATTTACATGCTCTAAATCAGTTACTGTATTGTTTTGCATATTGTTTTGTAATGTATGCATTGTATTAATGAATGCTGATGTTGTATAAAAGCAGTTAATTTTTTTCGTATCCGAGGTAATCTCGGTTCCAATTAACTTGGATAATTATTAAGAGTCTACTGTATGTACATGTGAAAAAATGAAATCAAAAGACAAAATTTTAACCTTTTTTATGAATTATGTAACTAGTGGACACTGCAAGATAATTCTTGTTACTTTTAATAGCAAGAATATGAATTTGTACAGCCAGAACACTCTTTGGTTTGATACAATATAGAATAGGGAATGTAAAATATAAACACAAACCTGATCACAGAAATCAACCCAGGCAAGAAAACTGGCTGCTTGTCTCCATCCTTCACAGTGAACTTCTATCTCTGCAGGCACAGGAGCTACCAATCTGAAATACCAAGTACTTAGGTTTCAATTATTATTTAGTTTGACAATTTGTTAACATAGAAATTTGTTCATACTGTTTACTAACAAACAGGCAGATAAGAGGTTTGTTAGAAAATTATCCGACCTGAATTTTCCTTATGAACACAAATGGAGCAGAGAAAATTCGGGTGACCTATGGTGTGGATAAGGGTACCTTCATGTACATGTGTGTCATCCTGTCGGCAGAAAGTGTGAGTACTTGGTAGTCAGCCTGTGAGTGAGTGAGTGTACTCAACACTCGTCCATTTTCATTTTCTTCGAAATGACAGAATTAATCGGCAACACTATTGCATTAAGCATGGTAATATAAAAGTGGGACCCATTAGGAAGATCAACAGGCATTAAATGACAATATCATGGACACTGCACAAATTAATTAATAGTAAAACTGTTAAAAAGATAGCTGTATGTCAGTGGAGAGCAACTCACATTCTGATAGGCACTCAATAAGCCAAAATGACCAAGTTTAAATTTCAGTAATGTAGGACCATAATATCATATCACAAGAGAATTTACAGTTGATAAACTCTGGTTCAGTACATTGCACTTTAAGGATTTGATCAAGCAGAGATTGACAGCAAAATTAGTGCTGAAGATACTAAGGACTGTTTTCTCTGACTACTATGGGATGGTACATCATCTGTACATATGACAAGTACCTGAAGGTACTCCACTGATTTGTGGTGCAGGTTAAATCTATAGTAAGAATTTTACAGCTGCATTGTGAAAACACACTATGAGATACCTTTACAATACCTGACTCACATTTTCATGTCATAAAACACTCCTCTTAAACATAAATCTCTCTACTCTCTCAATATGGCTACCAATGAGTCACGAGAAGATGTTATGCGGAATATGATGGGCTAGCTGTAATCTATTCCCAAAGAACATTATAGAAATAACAACGATGGGACTATTAGCAGATATATATACACTCCAAAGGAGACTATTTAAAGAGAATTAGTGTTAGACCTCCAGGTGAGTAATTATATTTTTCCTTGCGAAAAGTCGAATACTTTTTGAACCCATTTCATATATATTTTTAGATTCTTAAGATTTTCCTGTATGAATACATTTTCATAATAAATCTGTATAAGTGCAGATACGATTTCTACCAAATTTGAAAATTAAAAAAATAAAACAAATTGTGAATTCTTATTTCATGATTCTATATATATGGGGGGGGGGGAGATTGTGTTTTTGCATGATAACCTTGAGCAGCATGTCAAACTATTCAATTGTTGCAGAAATTTGACACTCGACCACTCTCCTTATAATAGCCTTGATCTCATACCAATAGACTATTAAATTCCTGGCTTGAAATGCAGTACTTTGAAAATTATGAAAAACTGAAGGTCAGCATTACTAACTAGTTCATAAAACTGATAACAGACTTTTATGAAGATGTATTAAGCATGCTGAAATAATATTAAAAAATTTTGGAAGTCAATGGTGATTAGTTGAAAAATAAAGAAGTTACATAATTTTTTATTTTTTTTATAAATCTATTTTGTCTTTTGTCTTCTTTTTATTTCAAGAAGGACCTTACTTTAAAAAACCGTGTCTTATAATGGCTTAATTCTTAGTGCTAGTTTGAAGTTTGGAAGGTTATATAAGTCTACTTACCCCCAACTGACGTGCATATCATCAATATGATTAGGATCAGTATCAAGAGGTATCTCAGAGTAAAGTTGAGCAAGTTTAGCAGCAAGGCGTTCACTCAAGGAAGTATACTTTGCTAAGATAGAAGCGAACTTGTCATCAGGTACAGATACAAGCAACATAATGGCTTGGCAGATCTTGACTCGCACTTCACAATCCTGCAAACATTTATATTTTTTGTTTCCGCATTATCTTAATGCCTTCACAATATTTTTTTCTGATGTATTATTATGTATCCCTACCTAGGTTGCAAGTCTAATATTTCACGCAAAAATTGGTCATATTCAATGGTAGTTCAACATAGAGTTATTATTTTGATTTTCTTTTATTTATAGACTAAAGAAAGAGTAATAGTAAAATTTAGACAGGTCTAGGACCGAAATTTGTATCCCAACCCAATAAAATCATATGTTTAGTATAACTATAATATTATAAACTAATTTATCATTCATAGTATTAAAATTTTGAGTTTTATTATTTTTTTTAACCTGAAATGTCTCACAATGGAGAATATTAAACTTAGATTATCCTAAGACTTACAGCGCTATTGATATAACTAAGTACTCCTTCAATTAGTGAGAACTCTATCACACTCTCCTTCATCTCCTCAGGATCTTCACTAGAAACTGTGTCTCCAACATCACATCCTTCATCTACACTTTTACTTTCTTCAGGCTTTACTATTGGTACCAGCTTGGGTTCACGTGACAATACTGGAGGAATGAATGGTCTAAACAGAAGATTATTCATAGGTGGTGTTGTAGATAGTAATACAGATCCTGTAGACATGTGACTGCCTGTCTCACTGCTTGTACTGCTCGTGCGTTCTCGTTCTTGTGACTGCAACAAAACACAATCAAATGAGGTGTTCCTGTAAAATAAATATATTTTAACAGAAAAGGTCATAATTAATAATAGTAAGAATCAAAAATTGGTAAGAGAAACGTTTGGTGTTAATATGAATTGGCACACTTACATGGTCTCCAGCCGATTGGAAATAAAAAATTCTTGTACATTTCCCAATTTTTCCCTGCATATCCTGGAAATTTCTCGTACATATGGCCAATGGACCGGAGAGAGGCAGGAGTGGGGGGAAAGCTTACAAATTTTACCTTCGAAACATTTAATATTAGAGATATCATAATTTTATAGTATTTATAAATTATGATAAATCAATGTTATTTGATTACATTGTTATACTAGTATGATTTAAGTTGAAATATGTGTTAGTTTAAAAATAGTGTTTTGTTATTTATTTTATTTTATTCAATTTAAAAAAATAATAATTAATTAATTTGCTCAGCTTAAGGGCGCCAGGAAGTATTAGCTTACCAATTTTGAAAAAATGAAGTTAGTTAATAAATCGTTAAAAATATCCCTGGGTCGTAAGTTCTTTTAAAAGTGTACTTTTCAGTGGTGTTTCTGGTGAAATAAAGAAATCCTGTTTGTGCTGAAACTTAACGTGGTTTATTGAAAATAAAGATTAGTACATTCACATAAATTTTTATCAGTTATCTTGTAATTAATTTTAATTTTCATAGTCTTAGCTTAAGGCATCTTAACAATTTCTAATTTATCCAAGTGAGTTTAAATGGTTGAAATTTCTTTAACGTTACATATTTGAATTTACTTTAATTAATTATTTTATTTTTCAAATTAGATTAACTCTCAATATTTTAATTATTAAAAAGAAGAAAATTTTGCTTTACTACTCTCGTTTTTTATATTATAGACCAAAGTCTCAAATTACTATGCTTCAACCTTTCAATTTAAATATATAATTAAAAATTCACATGTTATTTCATTATTTTAAAATAAGTTTATTTATAAGAGAAGTCTTAACATGTATACCAGTCACGTTTTATTATTTAGAAGCACAATTCCTCGTTGATACTTCTTGCATTCCAGAAATGTGTTCTTGTAGCGTGGCAAGCTCCCCTTTAGTTCTCAGTTCCGACATGAACATAGTCTGTTCAGTTTACCACTATTCAAAGTTTATTGTTAATCACATGTCAAATAACTGTTTGTATTATAGTTTATTGTTCCACTTAAACACCTTTATAATTTAGTTCATACCTCGAACTCGCGATTGAAACGGTCCAACCATCTCGACCACGTGCAAAATTATTTACAGAGTTCACCTTTTAAATCAATAGTTCACGTTTTTTAGTTTTGTATAATTACTATTATATCAAGATTATTGATCTTAAAACTGTTTATAACGTTTCACTACATTTTTATTAAAATCTCTTTGACCAGAGAACACGTCTGTTCACCATAAATGTTCCACTGAGACTGAGATATGTTTTCATTACATTTTTTATTAAAAGTTTATGCACAAAATACTACTGATCACCTTAAACCCTCTACTTAGATTGTTTTTTACTATTTGAACTACATTTTTATAAAAGTTTCTTTACATTCTAAACACATCCTATTCCATCCAGATCTCCCTCTAAAACTAATGAACGCATGGTGAAAAGTTCATTTCCTCCTCAAAGGTTCACAGTCGTGACAACAAGGACTGTCCTACAATTCCCGCTGACGCCCGTAATAAAATTTCTCGCAACTCATTGCATATACCGTACAACAGTCCTACTCTACAAATCCTTCATCTATATTTTTAATACACACAACATTTTAAATTTATTTATTATTAAATATTTCTTAAATTCTATACATTATTATTTATTTGTGTTTGGAAATCTATGTTAATTTAATTTTCTTTGTTTTAAATTACAATGTGAGTCATGTTTTTGACTTATGTTTTCCCCTCCCCAATTTAATTCTAAACGATTTCCCGCTATGTTTACTATTCAAATTAGAATAACCTTTTTTAGGTATCACAAATATTGTATTAAGATATGATACAAACAATGCAAATTAACTTTCCAATTTTTATAATCAGTTACAGTTTAAAAAAAGTGTAAATAAATATGTTTACCAAACAGAAGATTTGTGTGAAAAGAGAGCTAGATTATATTAACTTTAGTTACTAATATAGATTGCTTCCAATATAATGTCGCCTGCCTCCAGGCATTCACTAGTAATAGGTCTATAAATAAATCACAGGAGAAAAGGTTTCAAGCACAAGAAATAAAAAAATAGTCGAAATAAAAAACAAACTAAAAGAAAATGATGCAACATGTTTGTTCTTTACATTTTTTTGATTCAAAATGAGCATTTTCCCTAAAAAAAAAATAATAATAATAATAATATAAGATAGTTTATATTAACGGTTAATAAACAGATGCTTGTTTCCTCCACCCCCTCTCCCTATCGATAGAAAGTGTTCTTCTATTATTAAAAAATATGCATGTACATATATTGTAGATATATTTCAGCCTATTTCTATAAAGTTATATTTAATTAAAAAGTTCATTTAAAATCACATAAAATTATGAATACACATAATTTTTAAAATAAGAAGTTGAATTCAATGCAGATTTTGTTGTCGTTTCCTAATGGCCCTTATAGTTTCAATTATACTATACAATCTGCATCATTTTAAAATATTTTGTATAGTCACACTTGTTTTGAAATGAAACATTTTAAAATGAAATATGTTGTCGACCATTGGATATAATATAAAATTTTAAAGAAATGTTTTATAGTATTTGTAGCAATAAATAACATT
The DNA here is from genome assembly GCA_963513935.1 of Aphrophora alni. NCBI lineage: Eukaryota > Metazoa > Arthropoda > Insecta > Hemiptera > Aphrophoridae > Aphrophora > Aphrophora alni. The sequence continues at coordinate 88,004,771 of OY740768.1, forward strand.
TTTCAAAAAAACCAAGTGGAAGGAAAAAGTTTAGTCAAAGTTGTAGTGTGCAATTTTTTTTACCTACTCCATCTTTCCCCTTCACAAACAAGGAGGATAAAATGATCCTCAATATAAAATTAACAAAATAGAACTAAATTTAAAAACAATAACATAAATAATATTACAGGGCTGTAAATGACCAATATTTAGCTTCAATGATCGAATCTAAATATTTTTAATTTTATCAAAAACATTCAAACAGCGTCAAAAGAACAATACCTGATCAAGAATATCTGCATTGTCCTTCAACTTTGCCTGAATCGAATTAGGTAGAACAAATGTCCTACAAACACCTGTTCATAAAACACAATCTATTAAGATGTCATTAACTGTTGAATACCTCAACATAATGGGTATTGTGGTGAATTTCTGTGTTCCATCTGAAATGTATGAGAAATAATGGAAGGACCAATGCAAAGACGGGTAACCATCATTAATGGCAGGCATGTATGGATTTAACCCATATATAGATGGTATCTTTTACTTCCCTCAGCTCATTGGACTGTATATTTATCCATTTCTCCTCACATTGGTTATTTAAAAGGAATTTAACAGTTTATAGAAAGTCATGTGACTTATAGGTTTCTTTGTTGGTTTGTCAGCTATTGTGTTTCCTGTAAATCCACAATGCCTAGTTACCCAACAAAATGACACTCTGATATCCCTTAGCTGAAGTCTGTATATACAAAAGATGTGATGATAACCAGATGGCATGGTATTAAGGTTGTTCAAAATAGCAGAGTCCGGCAGTAAATACACTATAAACTGAAGGTTATCAATACATATATGTCCAACCATATGAGTATGCACAACTAGCATTATTGTCCAGTTTAGAACCATCTATGAAAATAATCTCACTAGATAGGTATTAATTTATTATATACCTAATCTCTTTACAAAACATTACATCAGGAGTGTTGTAATTTATGAACCTGGAGATAAATAAATTAAAATTTGGCATAGGAATAAACTATGTAGGAATAATGGGGCACATGTTCTATGAATAATGAAATAATATGTATGTACATGGAGCATACTCTTACATTGGAGTAAGTACAGTTCTAACGAAATTCACATCGATCAGCCAAAGAATTGTTAGTTATGCAATACTAAATTTAATAGAGGATGAAGGAAATGAGAGTTATTGAATGAATTAAACCGTTGATAGAAAGTAATATGATTTTCAGCTTCCTTTGCTGCTTTGTCATCTATTGTGTTAACCCATAAATCCACAATGCCCAGGTACCCAGCAAAATGATACTCCAGCTGAAGTCTGTGTATGCACAGACCAAGAATAAATATCCTGGATAACCTGTAAAGCACATTTGAAATCAGAATACAAAAGATGTAACTAAAACCAGTATTAAGGTTGTTTAAAATATCAAAGAGTCTGGCAGTAATACACTACAAGCTGAGTGAGGGTAATCCATACAAATATGTTCTGTTGAAATTCATATTGATCAGTCAGAGGATTGTTACTTATTCAATATCCTTTTAAATTGGACAGTGTGAAGAGATTCAAAAGTTAATAAAAGAACAAGGAAGAGGAGAGTTATCACTGCTAATAATATTAATCCACTTCTCTGGGATATGGTACATAAGAGACACCGAGAGATCGGCGCTTCAGGGTTGGAAACTTGTTGACCATTAAGATAATATAAAGTGGCAAATTACCAGGAATGATTTACAAATTAGTATTGTTTCAAATAATTTGACAAAAGGAAAAGCACAGAATAAAAAGTAGAATAAAATATAACTGTTTTTTCAAAGGACAGGAGAAAAATTCTTTTACAATTCCCACTTTTCCAGCAATTCCTAGTCGCTGGACATGCAGATTTAGAATATTCTATCATCACTAATACAGAAGTGAGAGAAAGAGAATTAATGCATTTATTATGTAGGGTGAGGTTAGAGAGAGAGAAAATAGAGTCAACTTTCTGTCTCTATCATTGCCTTCCCTCCTCTTAACTTCTATTGAGTTTCTTACTTGTCTATAAAAACACAAGTTTCTCTGTACATACTCTAAATGGGTTGTTAAAAGTAATATATGTGACCTTTGGTTGGGAAAATGCAATCACTCGCCTGGAGGTCTGACACCCTAATTCATTTTAAAGTAGTTCCCTTGGCACAGTACATACTTCTCTCAGTGGTCACACCATTATTGGAAGTATTTTCTGGAATGCTTTTTTAGGAACTGTCAAATTTTAATTTTCCACAAATGAAGGAACGACTTGAACAGAATTAAATCAATAAGCACCTCTTTTTAGACATTTGAATATTCTCCCGTTAAGAAATTTGTATGTGCATAAGGTGCTAAGATGCTTTTTTGAAAGGAGTGGTGATTGCAGTTCCCGACCAAGAGCTCAAATTTTATGCAATAAATTAAATAATTATGTACTTAAACCAAATTTTCTGTTTTTATGAAATCCTTAGCATTCCAAGCACCAAAGTTATTTACCTCTTTGCCATGTATTATCCAAAGCTGTAAAAATAAGAATACATTTTCCCTGTTATTAAGAAAACATTTAATTGAAATAGACAATATTGAACCCTATTTTAAGGTATTAACTTAATAATGTGTGTGTGCGTAGGAGTGATAAAAACTTATTTTGTGTTTGTGTTGGTGAGGGAGGGTGTGTATGTTGTACAAAGATGTTTATATGTGTGAGCATGTGAGTAGGTGTGTATGTATGGGGGGGGGGGGGTTAGATATGATTGGCTTGTGTTTGGTGATATGTTGGTACCAAATTAGTTCTGAAAATTAAAATTGTATAACTTGGTATGGACAATTAATAATTATGTATATTGTATTGTATAATTTGATAGAAAGAGAGAACGTATGTGCAAATGATAGATGAAAAAGTGTTTATAGTGTATATTTAGCTTTTAATTGGGTTAGGAATTTGGTTGGTTTCTGATAAAATTTTATTTAGTAATGCACATTGTTTTAAATATTTTGTTTAAAGTATTTAAGATAGGAAGTTTTTTTTTTTTTTCAAAAAATTGTAACCTTATGTAAAGTTATTGTTTATTTTGCTCGGCTCGGTCGGGTACTTTAGTCAAAAATTTTATAATCTTATATTTTTTATGTGTATTTTATGTTTTAGTGTATAGTTTAGCATTAATTAGTTTATAGAAAATACACATATAGCCCCCGGACAGGTTTATAACCTTGGGGTATTATTTATTTGTTTATAGTGTAGTTTTAATTTCTATATTTTCTGTATATATTTATTTGTAAAAAACAAATAAATATTTTTATTTTGTATTAAAAATAAATTTAAAATAAACAAATACATATTCATTCATTCAAGTTTGGTGATAACCAAGTGGATATTTCCATTTCAGACTTCCAAGTGAATTATTATATTTTTCCCAGCCTAAGGTCTGATACTTTTTGAATAAACCTGTATTATAGTATATCTCAGTGCTAATTTGTACAAAAGTTCTGTACGGTCTAAACCTAGTCTTGGCAAAATAAAGAAGAATATTACTTATAGAAGAATAGTACTTAATTATTGATGTCGGTGTGAATACCTGAGTAGTAGGGGTTATGAACACATGTACAAGATGCGGATGTTTCCTTATAAGTGCTGTCAAAGTAAATAGATAATGTACTTCATCCATTTCACTTGGTGTTGGGCGGTTTCCATTGCAAATACTAACAAGACGCTGCAAAACAATACAACAAAATGTATTCAAGTACTGTAACAGCTATAAACTGATTACTGTTGGTTGTAAATCTAATTTGACATTTTAATTTAGATTTCAGAAAACAATGAAATTATAGAACAATACATAATATTTTTGTTGTAGAAAGTGTAAAATTGATGGGCAAAAATAAGTGTCACCTTTAATCTCCAAATTAAACTCTCAAATTTAAATACCTGTAATGAAGGAAATACAGAATTGTGAGCTAAAATTGGAGCTTGAAGTTTAGTTAACGTGCATGCTACAAACTGTAGTACAAACTGACGCATGCCTGGTGGATCATCACTAGTAGCTAGAGTAACCAATAAATCTAAAAGATTGTGACGGAGAAGATATTCCATGCAAGGTCCAGTGTTACCACTACTACCCATCTCAGCATCTTCTTTTAATAAGATCTGAAATCAACAATATGTTAACTATTATAATAACAATACATAATCATAGCGATATCCTTGAAGAGCATGAGAAAAAGAGAGAGCTAGTGTATATGTCTGAATAGTAAATAAGAAGAAAGAAATTATACTTACATTTCTCTAACACTAATTTCAGTTACACACAAAAACTGGGGTGGAAGGGGTAGTGATGCGCAATATATAGCCTCTCCTAACTAAGTGTCAACCTCACCTTCTCACTGGTGCACCCTGTTTTAACTGACAAGGCTCTGACGACCAAGTATTGGCGATATAACCATAGAACCCCAATTCAAGGTGGAACAGCATATGCCGAGGGATGGGTGGCTGATGGGTAATCAGTCGCTAATATGCGAACTCTGGATACCAGGTGACCTCCAGTAGTACATAACCTTATAAAGTAAGGGGCTCTGCTGGATGGACTGTTTAACTCCTCAATTACTCGTGGGAACAATATGAACCCAAATAAAAACAAAACAAAAAATACGGAGGTGAACAAGCCCTCAAACCAAAAACCCAAACCTGTGGCAGTGGAGGCTGGCGAAAGCAGCACCTCAAAGCCAGAAGGTGGGGTTGAGAAATTGGTCAAAAAGACCGACCTCCTTAGGGTGGGCAATAACAAGGTAAGGCTGAGTGGAGCGGCCTTCAAGAGATTCAAGTTCCTTTTGAAAGAAGGATACTCGAAAACTGAGGCAAGGAGATTAGCCATCCTGAAGAAGGAAGAAATTATTGTTCCTAGGAAGGAAGGTGGGACTCAAGCCCAGCCTACTACTAAAAGGCACAGATCCGAGGACGAAAGCCCGAGGAAGGTCAAAAAACCTAAAAAGAATGAGGGCACACCTGTTGCCCTATCTAAAAAACCGGAGGCTAGGAAGCAGAAAGACGTCTCATATAAAGGTGCCTTAGTACTAATTAAAATGGCAGTGATGTCTAGGAGATTTCCAACTGATCTCCTTCCAACGGACCAGATGGACCAAATTTGCTCGGCCCTTATGGACATAGTGGATGAGAGGTATAAGGAAACCATCAAACCTAAGTTCCTAACCTCCGTCTATAAGGCCGGTTACCTAATGCTGTTGTGCAAAGATGAGGCCACAGTTGAATGGGTCAAGGTGGTGGTAGTTGATCTACACACTTGGGAAGGCTCAGAACTGTGGGCCACCAAGGAGGCAGATATTCCTCAAGGATGTATCCTAATGGGTTACTTCCCCAACTCAGCGGTAATGCCGGTGGAGAGGATGCTACATCGGATCCAAGGGCAGAACCATGGAATCAACACCTCCACCTGGAGAGTGATAAAGAAGGAGGCGAGGGGTACATCTGCACTCCTAATCCTCTCAATCGACCAAAACTCAGGGTCCACAGTGGAATCCCTGGGTAATAAATTATCTTCTGGGTTCAAGGAGGTGCCTGTAAAGCTAAGGAAACCTCATGAACCACCACTGGAAGAGAAGAAATCTGATTCTCAGGACATAACTAACATGGAGGAGGAGAAATCCTATCCTCAAAATACAACCACCACGGAGGAGGAGAAATCTGATCCTCAGAACATAAACACCACAGAAAGGAGCAATCCGATTCTCAGGACACGCTCACCATGGATGTGACGGAGGATGGAGGGACTGGCCCTCATCCCTCAGACACATCCTGAATATGGAGTGTGTGCAGGTGAACCTCCACCATGCGAAGGCTGCTTCTGACACCTTATGCAAAAGGTTTGCCCAAGGCACAAAAATGGTGGGACTAGTTCAGGAGCCCTGGGTCAACGGAGGACGTATTTGTGGACTAAGCACCAAAAACTGTAAGTTGATTTATGATAGATCTGTCCTGGTAGCGAGGGCGGCGATATTGATTAACAAAACCATTAATATAATGATTCTCTCAGAATTCACAGATGCTGATACAGCCACAGTAATGGCAGAGCTGTGTCCCTGGAGGAAAGAAGGAGGTAGTTTTGATCTCGGCATACTTTCCTGGAGAGGAGAAGGAGGCGTCACCAGAAACAGTGAAACGACTCATCAGCTACTGCGAAGTCAACAGGAAACACCTAATCCTGGGTGTCGATGCCAACGCCCACAATACCATCTGGGGTAGCACTGACACCAACGATCGAGGTGAGTTACTTTATGAGTACTTACTTACTACTAACATGGTGGTGGCTAATAAGGGCAATCACCCAACATTTATAAACTCTATGAGGCAGGAGGTACTCGACTTAACCTTAGTGTCTAGAGGTGTTTCAAAACTAATATGTGATTGGGAAGTGTCTGGGGAGGCTTCTTTTTCTGATCACTTCATGATCATGTTCAAAGTGGGAGCTTGTAGCATGATTAACCAAAAATATAGGGTTCCTAGTAAGACCGATTGGGTGGGATACAAAAGTTCTCTACAAAATGGCATGAAGGATATACAAAAAAAAATAAGATCTATAAACGACCTGGAGAGTACAGCTAACCTCACAACGGAGGCCATAATGAAGGCCTTTGAGGATAGCTGTCCTCTCAAAACCAAAACAACTAACAGTAAAGTACCCTGGTGGAACATTGAGTTTAGCAAACTGCGAAGCAAGGCCAGAAGGGAATTTATTAAAGCAAAGAGAACAAACAACTGGGGAGAGTACCGTAAGGCTCTTACTGAGTTTAATGTAACACTTCGTAAATCGAAGCGTAGCTCATGGAGGACCTTCTGTGAGAGTCTTAATGAAGCACCTGAAATTAGCAGAGTGCAGAAGGCTCTTTCAAAGGGTACTCAAGAAAACATTGGTGCACTTAACCCCTTAAGTGTTTACGTCGGTTTAAGCCGACGCTACAAATATCGATAAAAAGTGCCGCTGTCGGCTAAAGCCGACGCTCTTAACTTGCCCTATTCTATTTCGTTCTCTGTTGTAATATTATGTTGTAGTTGCTAGTATTGCCGCTAGATAGTGTTGGCAAGCTCTCTAGAGCATAACTTATAAAACTACCGCTTTATTTTTGTTCTCTTTGGATCCGCCGTGAACATTATATTTACAAGGAGTCGCGATATGTCCGCAAGGAGTCGCGATACCAGTGCAGCGAATGTGATGTTGGGCTGTGTGCTGACCCATGTTTTAAAATATATCACACCCAAAAAAATTACTAAACATTAGTAAGAAACTGTAAACAATCTTTATTGTGTGTACTTTTATTTTTAACAATGGTTTTATTACATTTTACTTTTATTTTAATTGTTAGGTAAATGTGTTTTTAATGTATTTGCAGAAATTTTTTAAATTATATTAAACATGACATTTATACTTTTGATGTTGCTTATATTTTCTTTTAATGCCTATTTTTTAACTTCCAAGTTAACAAACATTAAAATAATCAAATAAAAAAAATAGGCATTTTTGGGTTGATTTAGGCAAAAAAAATAAAACATATAAGGGGTTAAACGTGAAGATGGCACCATAACATCAACCTTCCAGGAAACTGTGGAAACTTTATTAACAAAACATTTTCCAGGTTGTATAGCACCTGGAGAAACAAGGGTGTACAATGGTTCCATAAGGAGTAGAGCAGAACTCAAGATGGACTGTCCCTTTGTCAACAAGATTGTATCACCTGAAAGGATTAAGTGGGCCAATACATTAGAATGGAGGTTTTAACAACCGCACCTCTTCATAAATACCAATTTGCCTACCAAAAAGGCAAATCAACAATATCAGCATTGCATCAACTTGTCAAGGCCATAGAGGAAGCACATGAGTCAAAGGGGATATCCCTATCAGTCTTTATGGACATAGAGGACACCTTTGATAATGCTGCCTATGACTAAATGACACAGTCTCTCAGGAAAAGAGGGATTCACAACTTTATCATTCAATGGATAAACAACATGCTGATGGGTAGACAGGTATCCACCAGCATTGGTAGCGCAACACATGAGGTAGGTACCACAAGAGGCTGCACACAAGGGGGAGTTATCTCCCCACTGCTGTGGTCGTTGATAGTGGAAGAACTACTAAACGACCTGAGCAGGGCTGGGTTTGACGTTCTTGGTTATGCTGATGACATAACCATAACTGTGAGGGGTAAGCATGACTCCGTTATAGGGGAGAGAATACAGAAAGCCATTAACCTAACAAAAAATTTGTGTCTCCTAAAAATGAGGGTATGAATATAAACCCGTTAAAGACCACTATTGTTCCATTTACTAAACGAAGGAAATTAAATATACCTAGCTTTCACCTAAATGGAACCACCATTCTCCTCTCTAAGGAGGTCAAATACCTTGGGGTGACACTGGACCAAACGTTAACGTGGGAGAGTCACCTATCTAAGACGACCAACAAGGCCTTCAAGTGGCTCAAATTCTTTGCTTTCTCTTTTGGTTTTGTTTATTTTTAAACCAACCGAAATCGATCCAGGGCCCTTATCAAATACAGGATTTTCATTTTTATTCATAAATTCTAGAAGGTTCTTTTGTAATTGAGATAACTATATATATATGAAAACTCTATATAAACTCTAAGTTTTTTCTTGATGAGTTTTCATATTGTTGAGCACTTTTTTAAGAATATCTTTAAATATCTTTGCCCATAGGTTTTGACAGCTCTTCAGTGACTGTCACCTTTGCCTTCTTCTATAAATTTAAAATAGGCGAAAATGCCTTTTTAAACATTGATCATATTATAACCTTCTCCCTAGTATATACTAGGGGCTAGTAAAAATTAGACCTCTAAGTAAATGGTAGGAAAATTATCTCAACGGCCTGTTACTTAGTCCCTAGTTTAACCAAAAAAATTATTCAACTGATTTTGATACTACAACTACCTAGTATATATTAAATAACTTTTACTACTTTTATTCACATCACCCAATGAATCTTGAAAATTTTATTTTAAAAATACCAGTATGGTGGTCCTAATTTTTATTGGATAATTTAGCTAATCTGATCCAAATATTCAATCGAAAATTATGGTTTTTTTATAACCTAGTTTATTAAGAAATTTACATTAATTTTCAATACAAGCATATTAGGCTATAGATAGTATACTAGGTAGGTCTAATTAAAACTGACATAAAATTAATAATCGATTACCAATAGTTTCTATTTAACATTTAGTTTATACGTATATAATTCATATTATATAAAGAAAAAAATTCTTAGTATATAACTATTATTAAGTTTAACTTTAAACAATATGATAATCTGTATTTCAGTCATATTTGCTTAATAAAGGTGTTTCCTATATCGGTTCTTCTAATTCAAGAGTGAGAAAATGAATGGATTCTACATGATTTTCGTCAACGCTTGAATTAGTGATAATTTTGCTGGGTACACATTAGAATATTAATGAACCATAAAAAAGTAAATGAATAGTTTGTTAACACACAAAAGAGGTGTTGGATGCACTGGCCCGTATACACAAAAAATACTTTAACATCTTTTTACAAAAATCCAAGGTAAATATCTAATTATATATAAAAACACAATATCTTATTTTATGCAGTCTTACCCACCTTTTGTAATTGGTCTAAATGAGCAGGAATATTGGTAACTTCTATAGGCACTTTGTTGGTAGCAGCCACATCAAGGTAATGTTTCATCAATCGTTTCCAGTGGTATACAAAGTCTTCGTATAAAGGTGCTGGTGGTGCCAACTGATAAGAAAGAAATAAAACTCAATTACAGATAAATAGGTATAAGAATAGGTGCAAAATTAAAGATCAAACTGGTTGAGAATATAATATATGTGGAAATATCTGAGTTATAAAAAAATTTAATGTTTAAATAGAATACTTTTTTTCTATTGATCAATGACTATCTCAAAGGTTTGTTCAACTATACAAGGTTTGTTCAACAAGAATCACACGTGAATTTTACAAATGGACACAAATGAAGTATTGAAGATGACCTCAGGTAGGAAGATGAATTTCATGGATGGAAAGCTTGTATGTGAAAGAGCATACTTAGAGCATATCAAATTTTTATTTTCCACAAATAATAGAATGACAGGCAGCTGCATTTCTCAAGCTCACCAAAATTTTATAATTAGTACAATGTATAATTGTGTATTTCTGTGTAAAAAAAAAAAAATTTCTAAAACAAGAAACCAAATAATTTCACAAATCGTCAAATTTTCTAAATACGCAAAGGGAATTCTTTTGGAAAAAATCAAGTTAAGTTGGCACCAGAAATACTGTAATTCCTGGAGTTCTAACATGTTGGTCGAAAAATTGACACTTCTTCACTAAATTTCGACTGGGAAGCATGCTGCTCAGGGAAGTCATCACATTACCTTCATTTATTTCGGACTTGCAATCTTTTGAGACTCCTAGAGACAGAAACATCGAGATGCCTAGAAAACAGCTAAATTGTTGCTCCTGGATCTATATGATCTTCAAAAGTATTAATGGTCTACATAAATTTATTGGAAACATTTTAGGGGATAAAAGGTAAAATCATAATATCTCATAAAATATTTATTTATATATCTCATTAAATATTTATAAGGGCAATCACCCAACATTTATAAACTCTATGAGGCAGGAGGTACTCGACTTAACCTTAGTGTCTAGAGGTGTTTCAAAACTAATATGTGATTGGGAAGTGTCTGGGGAGGCTTCTTTTTCTGATCACTTCATGATCATGTTCAAAGTGGGAGCTTGTAGCGTGATTAACCAAAAATATAGGGTTCCTAGTAAGACCGATTGGATAACTAAAATCATGATAAAACTCATAAAAATATCAAAAGGTTATTTCAAATTATAAGTAATTAAAATCATAATTTGAAGAATCTTTAATTGTATAATCATTAATGAGAAACCCTAAAATATATGTGTGTGCTCTCTTAGTTGAGAAATATTAATTACATATGAATATGAACCTAGTAAAAGGATGAAATTTGGAATTATTAACTCTCCAACACGGCACGGCCCTTAAATAGAATCATACATAATAAGATAAAAATATAAATACTGAACAATAAAAACGTAACGTCAGTACAATTCATTAAGTCTAAAAAGTATAAATAAAACAAACTAGGAATTTTACAAAAAAGTAGATTCGCCTTGCAAACTGTATTAATTTGTCTGTAAAGTCAGTTTAAAGTTGGGAAAGATTAACTTGAAAAACTGAACTAAGTACCAAAGGTACAGAAAAAAGTAGCAAAATGAACAGTACCAATTAGAATACGGTAGCGTGGTCCGTAAAGACAGAGTAAAGTTAAAGGCAGAGGACACATTATAACTTGTCATTAAATTTTAGAAAATATAGGAATGTTGTTAGTGTGTGTATTTTCAGAGAAATGTATTATTGTTCCATCCTTGTATAGCTCAGGTACCGCGAGGGGCGCTAAAGTCCTCTCAATTGGTGCAGATAGTCTGTACTGTCTGAGATGATAACCCTAAGTAAAGATGAAAGTAAGAATCTCTATATAGGTATGTATATCTATGTAGATGATAGTTTATGAGTTGTGAGTGTTTGACTGGGGACTGCGAGGGACGCCAACCCCCTTTTATTAGGTGCAGCCAGTCTGCACCCTTCCTGCAGGGCAGTTCATTTTAATTCACAAGAATACTGGAAAGATGACACTCTACCAATACATCAAGGACAGCTTGTTTGGTAAACAGACAGATCATTGCATGATCTAGAGTTTAGATACTGTCAAACTACTGGAGCAACTTTTTAAGTTAGCTTAGGGCTCCGAGGTAATCCACAGTATTCGAAGCTGAGATCTGCACAATCTCAGCTGTGCACATTGAGGACTGGAAGATGGCCTATAAAGTACATCAATAATGGAGGCAATTTTCTGGCCAGCGTTTAGGAAAACACCTTCTTTCGGAACTAGACTTTGGACTGATAAGGACACTTACTTGTTCAGCTCAACAGAAAGCTCATGAGACAGATCATTGCCAAGTAGATGGGATTACTTCAAGGCTCACCTAATTGTCATCTGTGCAGACAGAGGACACAAAAACCATAGATTATACTCTTTATTGTGAAGCCTTGAAGTCCAGAAGAAGAAGAATCTTCAAACCTCAGCAACCAAAGGAAGATTTTACTTAAAGGACCGTACACAAAATGTTAGAGCTTGTCACAGGTACTGGAGTGGCTCTAAGGTGAAACATAGGGGAATATAATCTTTAAGTATATAGCTGATGTGATGTAACAGAGGCCAGTACAATTCCTCTGTACAATTCCCCCTACAAATATATACATATACATATATATATATATATATATATATATATATATATATATATATATAACATTACATCGGCTATTTAGCTATTCAAGGTTTTTATAGTTATACAGGCGAAACTCGTTAATCCGAATATTTGTTTGCTCGAGGCGTTCGGACTATCAAAAAGTTCGGATTACTGAGGAAATGCAAAAAAAAAAAAACGCCAGAAATAATTTAAAACAAATTTTATTACTGTACAATAAATTTAAAAACTACAGTACAGTACATAATAAAGTTGTACAATACAATAAATAACTTTGTAATACAATAAATAACTTTACAATAAAAAGTCTTTAATCGTTTTCTGATCTGCTTTTTTGATCGACTTACGAAACGCGTCATCACGCAGTTGACGAAGGGTGAGGATCTGGTATAGTACCAATAGTGAAATGACCTGACTAGTGACTCATCTCAACTACATCCTTTACTTTGTTTACGTTTCCGTTGTTGTGACATGGGAATTCTAAGAAATGGCAACTAAAGGCCGTTCGGAGTAGCGCGGCGTTCGGAGTACCATGCGTGCGGATTAACGAGTTTCGCCTGTATTATATAAACATTATCCAGCTTGTACTAGATATAAAATATTTAGGCCTATTTGTTGCATAATTCATTGCTGTAATTAATTATTTCATACAACTAATTTGCTCAATCAATAAAGCTTTGCATATGCGACTGTGGACTATCAAATAAAATTAAGAGTTATAAGTATTAAGAAATTGTGGTACCTAATTAATTAGATAGTGAATAAATAGTTTACATATAGGACAAGATAGATAAGGATGGCTATATATGTTATTCCATCATGAAAATCTACAATACTTAGATAATTGTTTACTGTAGTGCCCCAATTTTGATTTTTTTTTTTCATTATTTTTGTAATAAATATCTGTCATCATAAGAATAGTAACATTTTTTGTGAGCAAAAATGTGTCTCACAGGAAAAAACATAATTTCAATTTTCCTAGGATAAGGTCCATTATGTGAATTACAAGTTAAAATAGGTTTATATGCGAATTGTTTCTACGCGTAAATAAACCTACACTATTCCCAATTAAAATTTTTCATATATGTTCCCAGGCAGTCACCCAAGTACTAACCACGCTCAATGTCACTTGACTTCGGTGATCGGATATTGTTTTTACCTTACAAGGTCAACCCACAACACTTAACCTATGTGTAAATAAACCTATATAAACCCTTATATTACACGTGTAGCACTTAATTTTTCTTTTTACAATATTGTGACAAACATAAAAGTCTTGAATTTGTAAATCATTGCTATTACTGACATCGAACAAACGCAATTCACATATCTCACACTCCATTTGACTGTTCAATGGTTTGAACAAGACTAATCCCAACTGAAATTTTGCACATGGTGTTCACAAGCAGTCACCCATCCAAGTAATAACCACGCTCAATGTTCCTTGACTTTGGATATTAGTCGAAACATTGTGTTTGCGATGTATACTTAACCTACAAATATGTAAATGAAATATGTCAATTTCAAAATGAAAAACAAACATTATTGCTCATAAAAAAATGTTACTATTCTTATAAAAGACAGGTATGTAGTACAAAAATAACGAGAAAAAAAAAATCAAAATTGGGACGCTACAGTAAACAATTACCAAAACTTATTAGAGACAAAACAAATTGATAAAAACTAAAAAATAAACAAGTAAGTTATCACAAATAGTGCATCACAGTATTACACAAATTGATTCTAGTATAGTACCTTACAAAATACTGTAATATTGCATAGGGTAATGAGAAATCAATTACTCAAAACTAAATATGACAACTGGCATAAGACAAAATGCACAGTAAATGCTTTATTTTGTGTATTTTTTTAGATGTTTAAAATTGTTTCCACCAATACTTCCTTTCGGAAATACTGTACCAGACATGTAGTACATTTAAGGAAAAAATTATTTCAACAAATTCTATACAAAATGTGTTTTTTTCAGTGATACCTACATACCTATAACTTATACAATTTAAATGACAACTTTCAAATATAATTAAAACCAAACTAACCTTACCTAAACTGTACTATATGCTAAATAGGCTATGTGGTGTATATTTATATTCAGAATTGACTATTATATGGTACTAACATATCTTTAGCGATGTATTCCTGATAATTTTATTGTATTGAAATAGGATATCTAGTCATTTGAAGAACAACTTTTGACTTTTGAAGACTCAACCAGATCCTTAAAAAAATCTTGAGCAATCAATTATTAATTTAGAGAGCAACAAAACTTCTTTTGTAAAATATTATTTTTGTTTTAATCAACAATTAAAAAACACAAATTGATAAGTTTAATTATCATGGATATTTGTAAAACGAAAAGAACAAACAATGATAGGTAAATATAGTTCCTTTACTAGGTCTCAAAAAGTGATGTGAGATTCAACAAGCAATCAAACTTTGACTAACTTGATGAATGTAGTAACCTAAACGGGATTTCATACTCTTATTTTTTTTAATGGTAAATATGCAAGAGGCTGTCCAATCGATTTAAGTGTGAAATCTCAGCATTTTGTGTTTTTTCGATAATTTTGATCATTCACAAAGCTATTGGTTTTGTAACTCTTGCAAATCATTATTTACTACTTCAAAATCTTAGAAATTGTAAAATTTGTTACATATATATACTATCTTGTAGAAAAATTGAATTCACTCATGGGGTGCATATGTAGGCCTACTTCATTCACTAATACAGATTAATATTACTACGCCTCTAAGATCTAAGATTCATGATGACTAGGTCTCTGAAACCCAGACCTAGTACAAGAACCTATAGGTCAAGTAAGGTTTATATATATAAAAATATATATATATATATAATGACCTTCCTTGACCTATAGTTCTTTAACTAGATCTGGTTAGGTAACCATATAGGCTATGACATGATTGATACTAAAGGATACGTAGTTTGACAGCTCTTCATAGTGTGACAGTTCTTAAAACATAACTATTTTCTGCGGAATAAAAACACATTCATAGATTCTAGTTAAAATTGAAATATTTGTCAAAATAACCTCAAAATTTCATAAAACAGTAATTTTAAATTGCTGTTTTCGGACAGAAATAATGAATTTTGAAACATAAAAAGTGACTAGCCCTGTAAGAATGATCGAAATTATCAAAAAAACATTACGTTGAAGACGAAATACAGAGATGTTGCATTAAAATTTATTGGAAAGCTCTCCTGCATATTTACCTTTTTTATTTTGTACTAAAATAATGTATTTTGTTACTTGAAAAGTGTCTTGGGACAAAAAATTTTAACTGTTTGAATAAAACGTAAATAGTTAACGATTTCATAATTTTTTTAAATAAAATCTGATGATAATGTACAATAGATATTTACCCAATGATATAGGTTAGGACTAAATGAATATAAAAAGACAATATAAAGCTTAGATGACAAGAGGAAATCAGGCCAATAGGTCTTCATCACCTTCACTTTGTTCATATTTCCCTGAAAGGTAAATTTAAACGAAATTAGAACGTTTAAAAGGTCTTTTGCACGAAACTACACCATTATTTATCTTGAACTTGGATCAAAACACAAATTTTATTACTATTGATTTGATTTAATAACTTGATACTAAATATATTACGAATACTTACAGCATCTGCTGCATTCTGTAGAACTTCAGAAAACCTTCCAAGCATAGTTGAATTTTAAGTAAATATATTTCTGCTTAAATCATTTATTAAAATTAAATAAATATTCCCAAAGTGTTGGACGTCATAAGAATCATGGAAGCGGCCATTTTAATTTTCTAATGATAACTAAATGTCAGTTGTTAAAGCAAAACAAATTATAATATGACATATGGGTAAAACGAGTTACGTAAATTCTGTAACTCTGCCTATTTATTATGACTTGCTTTAGAAGTAACAGTATAATCATATCAATTAATTGTTTCAAAAATAAAATTTAAAAAGTAGAATAACAATTATTGGTTATTTTTTGTCCTTATCTGTAAGAGTCCATACTCTATAGTATATCAGAAATCGTAGAATATACAAGAATTTACACAACATACTTGTCTTACAATTAGTTAGAGTCCTACTGGTTTTTTAGGACTCAACACCTCTCTACCTAAAATGTGAGCACTATACACAGCATAAAATTTATATTTTTAAACTATTATCCAAGTAACTAATTACCCGGCATTGTCTATAGTCTATGTGTTTAAACTATTTATGCTAGAGACCGTAGGTACTTGGTGGTATTCCATTTTAAATAAAATTAAAACAACAATTTTTTTTTTAGTATCAACCACAATGTTTTAATAGAAACTTGCCGACCATGGTTTCGCTAGTTAAAGCATTGTCAAGGCTTATACAAGAATGAAACAATAAGGTTCAGTACACAATATATACACATTATAACAATAGCTGGGTTTTCCCATATAACCTAGATGAGAAAGGTAGAGGAAGGGAGTGGAGAGGAGGGTCAATGACTTGACTTGGTTAATGGTTTCAAAAGTGGGGAATTACTTAAATCTAATTGTTCATTTAAAACTAACACATTTTTATTTTTAACTAATCTATTAATTTCTAAATTTTCCAGAAGGTTTAATTTTTTAGATTTATTGACTATGTGTAAAATATCAAAATTTATATTACCATGAAAATCTGAAACATTGTGTGTTTTTAAATGATTAGAAAAACTAGAGTCCTCATGTCCTAACCTCCAACTCCTGTCATGCTCACTTAATCTAGTTTTAAAATTTCTACCAGTTTGCCCTATATAAGTAGCGTTACAAATTTTACAAGATAATTGATAGACCCCACATTTACTCATTTTTGGTATTTTATCTTTACTGTTAATTAACAATTTACCCAAATTATTGTCTACATAAAATGCTGGTTTGCAACTTTTTTTTTTTTTTTTTTTTTTTTTTTTTTTTTTTTTTTTTTTTTTTTGCAAACAAACAAACGGCGGCCCTACAAAGGTCCACGGCCCGACAAAGGGCAACGGCCCGACAAAGGGCAACGGCTCGACAAGGGTCCACTCCCAGGACTATATTATAAGCTCAGGCCTAGGATGGCTCGCTTCACTTGACATTTGTTAAGCCTTGAGAATGGACATCAATCTGTAAAGTGCCCGAAACGTCGGCTGTACTCAACGTGCAGACAATATTGACGCGGTCGAACCCCGAAGAACAAGATCATAATAAAAAATAAAGTATCTGATCTATAGTTATAATAATTGATGTAATTAAATTTGGACTTGGTACTGTCGTTGGTACTGCCACTTATTAGCTTATCGACCCCCTAAAACTATTGATTCAACACTAATCTTGTTCATATTAAACATTTTATTTTATCCCCCCTTCTCTCTTCCAATGTAGGTGGGGTTGAACTTGGGCTTAAACGGCATCGAAAGTGTTACTGAATACCCTAGAGATTCTGAAAACTATGGATTAGACAATATAATCGATCGTTTTTGATTATTTTTGTCACCCCTTCCCACCCCACCCCTAGAAGTGCTATAGGTTCACATACCACAGTATTTTTTCGCCAGAAGTCATATATGTGTAATTGTGTACCTATAGGGACCCCGAAAACTATGGATTCGACATTAATTTGGTTATTTTAGACATTTTATTTTTTACTCCTTCTCACTCCCAATGCCGATGGGACTAAACTTGCACTTAAACGGCATAGAAAGTGTCACTATTTATATTAGCCACCCCTATAACTATTTATTCAATTCTAACACAAGTAGTTTTTGATTATTTATACAAATACCCCCTTCACACACCGACCCCCAAATAATGCTAATGGTGTTTTACCCCACATTATTTTTTTTAGATAATGTGAGTCATGTGTGTTTCGAGTTTGGTTCGGTTTAAATTGGTTCAGGCGACACACACACACATTCCTTATACGAATTACGAATTAGGAGATTTTGAGATATGGAGATTTGAGAGTGATATTTATATAAAAGTAATCTAGAGAATGAGGTAAATCAGAGAGGCATTGGGTTTATTACAAGTGTCTGCTGGCCTTTTAGGTATCTTAATCTATGTTACTGACTATCTGAGTATCAGATCTGTTAAAGTTAAAAACTAAAAACAAAGTGACATGGCTGATAAAAACAAGTTTGACACGTCGAAGTCTGTTAAAAATCCATTGTTAACTGCAGCTGGTGTTGGATTTCCAATTGAAAATTTTACAAGCAACGCCTTATTACTTCCAGTGTCACAAAATGTCAGTAATATTCTTCCAACTGGTGAGTTTCATATTTTAACCTCAATTTCCTATTGTTTTTCGTTTCACAGCCTGTATAGTTAATTGAAATTTCTTATATTTAGTTTTACTAATAAAAAGGTCAAAAACGTATAAATATTGTAAATGCCATTTTTTTTTTTAACCTAAACCTTATAATTAAAACCTGTAAGAATGCCTTATCAATTCACCTGACCTATTTGTGGTAATTATTTAGAGTAGTACAGCTAATTTTGGTTAATTTTTGTTTAATTCCTTTACTACATACCTTACTTCTTAAGAATAAATTAATTTTTCAATACGGAATTAACTTTTTCACCGAAAAATCCCAATTTAAAAACTACAAATTCATGTATCTTATAGGTTCGATATAATGGTAATTCTTCACTTTCGAATCTCGTATGTTAATAAAGAAATTGCAATGTTTATATCTGTGATCACAGATATCATGAAATGCTGTCATTCCTCCAACATTTCTTCCTAGGGCTGCAAAATTATATCACCCTACTTATTAAGGAAAGCAAAATTATCAACCTCACCAAACCTACAGTTAAAACCGATTTGTGATAGTAATGATATAATGCGCATGCATCAAACCATACACGATTCCCATTCCTATATGTAGGCTTTCATAACCTGTAAATACGTGGCTATCGTAGTTTTTAAATTGTGATTTTTTTTGGTGAAAAAGTAAATTCCGCATTGAAAAAATGGTATGCGTCTGCAGTCGTCCAATAAACCTTCTGTTTTGCTCAATCTTTGAAATGCAGAATACTTCTCTCATGTAATTGTTTTAATCAACTATGATTGGGTGGCATTTGTTGAGCTCCTTATTGCAAAACTCAATAACTCTCTACTCCACCAATAAATGATATGAACAACCATGTTTAAAGAGACACAAGAGCTTTCAGCCAGTTTCTTTTCCACAGTGCCTATTCTTCTCTAAAACACTGCAAAGAGCACCTCCATCTTAACTTATTTCCAAACCATCAAGTCATTTTATGACCCTGACTACAATTCATCTCACATGGAATGATTGCATGTTCTTGTAGGGACTGAACAGCACTTTTTTGATCGATAATTGTTCTAAACACATTTTTCAGGTTCTATATAATAATGTTAAGAATTAAAACAAAATATATGTGCACCACATTTTCCCTAATAAATGTAAACAGACATAGAATATATATAGGATCATACGAAACGTGGTGGGGATATAGTTAATAAGTATTGTTTTTCCTTTTAGAATATTATAACCTGAGAGTCTATTTTCAATTATTTTAAAAATATTCTAAATGGGTACATAAGTGAAAAGATTCTCAACATCAATGCTAATTAACCTATCATCCTCATTTATTTTCATACATAATTCCACGAAATGTTTAGAATTTTGAACGAAAGAGTCATTACCTCCTAAAAAAGGTTTTTTTAGTAGACGAAGAAGATAGTTACTTAGATAATTCCCTGCATGGGGAATCCCTGGAGCTAACAATGAGTCTTAGAGGGACATTATGTTTATCGATTTTAGACAACCCATACAAATGGAGAGTATTAGAATGATGCGAAGTTAAAGAAGTACGAATATTGTTGGAAAAATACTTTTTGTACTTTCTAAGTGTGGTTGCAATTTTATTTTCTTATGTATTAGTGGGGCCTCTTATTGGAAGAGTATATTTACCAACATTCAGAATGTTAGAAATTTTGCTCTTATATATTTTGGCTATCAAGGATATACGAAGTGTTGTGCCTTTATCGGGTAAGATTTTCACAGATTTTTTTCTTTTTTAATTCGGTTTTAAATTCTTCCTTGGATACGTTCAGGTTAGGTTTTGTTGTCTGTTCACCATTATTTTAACGTTATTATGTTCTTTTGTCTTCCGCTTGCACATTGTTTGATTTAAGTAGCATATCTTATGTGTAGTTGTTTATAGTTCTAAACCGATATAAAAGGAAATCACAGTCATAATTTTATTATTCATTGTTTTGCCTTAGAACTACTAATTAACATACCTGTTTTCAAGTCGATAGTATAAAGAACTACTATCGACTTGAAATAACTTATGTTAAATAATTTTATTGTCTGGATCACAAGAGCTTGTACAAACACAGTAGAAATAATGCAGGAGTTGGAAAATCATAACTGAAAAGTCTAGTGAATAAAAATGTACATAACAGGTTTTTGAATATGAGTTACTTTCTTTAAATTATTGTTAAAAACCCAAGCAAAACTATCCTAACTTAACCTAGGTTAGGGATTGATAAAATAGTGACGGACAGATAACGGAATCTAACCTACGTTCATTTTGGGGAATTTAATGTTTTTATGTACTAAAATGGTTATTTCGCATCTGAATTGTTCGGTTTCTTCCAGTGACAACTGTAGAAGGCCGATTCAATTCCAGTCATGGAATCCAACAGTTTAACCTTTTTTGATATAATAGAAATATTTTGGCTTTTTGACAACATTTTATTATCTTGATCATTAAACTTTCTTGATGGAAGATTAATAACTAAGTTTGAAGTTCATCTACATTTTTTACCAGAATTCTAACTAATTTTTACTGAGTTTTGATTTTTAAGTTCATTTTTTTTTTGTTAGATTTATTACCTTCTAATTCTTTGTAAAATTTATTTTGGATGTTTCTGTTAATGTTGTCAAAGTCAAACTCTAACAAAAGAGAACGTTTTTGAATGGAATTATTAAAGTTTTCTGTAATTTAAAATTTTTTAAGACAGTGGAAGCATATCCGTTCATTTATGAGCTTTTTATTGGTATCTACATTTGACTGCTTTTTTTCTATGATATGGGGATTTAACCATTCTTCTTAACCATGGGGGGGGGGGGGGTAGGAATTATGTTCTTATATTAGTTACATTTACACATAGTTAGAACAATTAAATGATAGGGGTATGCCTAACCAATAAAAGACGAATTTTTAAACATATCCTTCCTTACCAGTTAGAGCTACTATAAGATCCCTATTTCATGGCATAGTAAAATTATTGCCAATAGTAGCCTATTACACATGTGCAATTTACAAACTTTATTGTGCATAATCTATTACCTTATCATCTGTAATTACTTCCATTATAGGAATTCCTTAGACTGCATAACCTAAATATATGTATATTTGATATTTTTCATTTTCAATGTGAATAAGTGAATTCTATTTTTATTTTTCAATGTAATGTTTGTAAATAAAGTTCAGGTACTCAAAATTTTTGTTAGGAATTAATTTAGCTTGCAGGAAGCAAAGTAGTTCTTAGCCAGACTAAATCTCCTAACATTTAACATATCAAATAACATAGGTATGATGTAATTAAGTTATAATTAAAATTATTTTAAAATATATGCAATTTTTATGACTACAAAAGTCACAAAATTTTGAATCACATTTGTTGATTTGGCTTGTTGATTTGATTTTAAAGGAGGATACATACTTATTTCCTTTCAATGTATAGGACTACTTACAGGAAGAAAGCAACACAATAATGTATTTATTTTATGATAAAAAAATAGTACATTATAATATAGTGATGTACATTAAAATATGTGATCTACACTTATGATGGCAGTAAACTTATATTTCTCAAGCTATTTCTATTTTATCCAAATGATGAATCAATGCAAATAATGATGGATTGAGTATTGCTTCATTGGTTTGTGCATTCATAGTTAGTTGGTGCTGTAATATTTGTTTGGATACGCTGATGGCCTCATCATGAAAATTGAAAAAAAAAATCGTTATGTACGGTACACTTTGTAATCGGAATGTGGAAGTTAAAGTATAAGCAACAATCAACGAATATTAACTTAAAAAATCAGACTATTTAAAAACAAAAAACAATATTTTAGGCCTACTGTAGCAACTAATTTTTAATTATGAAGTTTGAAAATAGAAATATGGATACAAGAGTAGATTGGTGAGTAAATCCATTGTTTTCAAGGATGTAAAATTTTTGTAAAATCAGACTGAAACTCACAAGCACTAAATGATTTTGGGAGCCCATCATTAGAATTGAAATATGAAAGTTTTGATAGTTAAAATATGTAAATGATACTTTAAGTAAATAATTGTTACAATAAAAATAATATGCTCTAAAAACACTCATGCTTCTGGCAACTGTAAATTTGATTTTGCATGACTTTTAAGTTCACTTTACAGCCACTAAAGAGCACAAATGGTTTTTATTAATTTAAAAAATTTTCTTTGTCGTTTAAAGGCGAAAAACCTTTCCGTCGTCATTGCCTTATACCAAAAAAAGGAAGAAAATAATATAAAATAAAGACATATACCCCTTGAATACTCTAATAGCGTGAGGGTCGGAAAAGAAAAACATGTGGTCAAGAGAGAGACCTGGTAGGAAAGATTAAAAGGGAGGGATCTAACCAATAATATGTGAGAAATGATTTAGATCCAGCTCAGGATTGCCAAGCCTGTATTCATTAAAGTGAGTCCCAGAAGAGACAAATGCTTTAGACTATATTATTATGGTATAGCCATAAGAGGAACCTATATTGAACATTTATAATAGGCTTACATATAAAAACATGAAATTTTGTTCAATTTTGTACTTTATCACACTTAATTCATTATGGTTTATACATACCGGTATTTTATAAATAATATTACCTTGTGAATGTTCTGTAGACTATACATCCCTCTACATAACACGATCACTGCGGGAAATTAGATCAATTGTATAGGTAATATGCTAAACATTTTTTCTTATATTAAACTTACCGATAGTCTTGTGAAACACGTCTAAATTTAAAAAAAAAATGATCAAGTAGAAGGAAAAGGCTGTCTGCCATCTTAAAATCGACATGGTCTGGGTCATAGGCTGCACACCACTGACGTACTTGGGCCGATCCCACAATGTCTGTCATTGCTATTTTGTGTATTCACTTACACATTTGTAAATTTTTAAAGGCTACAACTATTTTGTTTGGTTATAAATTTAAACCTTAAAAATGATTTCTTTAGATTGTACAGGTATACATTACACTGATCTTTGTTTTCAAGCCATTGTTTTCACTTATGGTACATGTAGAAAAAAAGCACCTGGGCAGAGGTCAGGTGAATCCAGACAACCCTCACACGCATACCTCATCTGCTTCCTTGTTCTGCACAGATTCGGTAGTCCTTAGTTTTCTGTGACTTGTCTTTCCCTTATGATCAAGTTTTATTAAAGTATGTCTAGCTACCTCCACAGGAATTACTAGTTGTGGTTGTTCTGATATTGGCATTCTTCACATCTTCTGGCAAATATTTTTGGTTCAGTACAGTATGTGTTATTAATATATATTATGCATATTATAAAGAATTACCTTGTTTTTGTCCGTCCAACAATCTTCATGAAGTAATTGCAGATTACCAGTTTCGCTGGTCCACACCACCATCTTCAGATCCACTCAAATAAAATCTTACAAAAATCAAAGTCATGAATTTTTAAATGTTTACCTCTTTGGGATTGTTAAGAACTGTACATTGTTTTTATTTGTCATGATGAATAAACACTTATAAAAACAGAAATACATATGCACACTACACTAAATACACTTGGAACTAATCAGTTGATTGAATTAGGTCTCTCTATCAAATAGATAAAGTTGCAACTAAATAAAGTTGGTCAATGTAGATGTCTGTTTATTTAGGATTGTTGTTGGAGGGGGATTATAGCATTGAATATTTCTTTGGAAAAATAACTCAATTTGTCATTAATGACACAATTCGGGTATAATTTCAGGCTTCTGTATATATTTTATTCTTCCAAAGTGTTAAGGAGGTGACCTCCATTGTGCAGTTATTTATTACATACATATTGTAATCAATTGACTTATAAATGTGGTCATTGTCTATAATGAGTTTAGCGAACCTTGATTTTTGTTCACCTAGCGTCCTTTTAGGTAAATGTTCTTTATACCCTTCAGAAAGGAACGATCTGTTTGTCAGATATATAATTTTGGACAACTAGAACATCTTAACCTATAAACTCCTGAATGTTTATATTTATCTGGTTTTATCAAAGGTCGTGATTGTAATTTTTTTTACCCAAATTGTGTGAAGTCTATAACATAAAGTAATACCATGTTTTTTCATTTCATTTCTCAGCAATCCTCTAACTTATTACCACAGTCGATTGATATGTGTATTGTTTTTTTTACATTAATTTATTTTTAATAGTTTTTGAGATGTTTCGTGTTTTTTTATAGTTTCTCAATCAAAACTGGTTGATAGCCATTTGAAAAAGCTATATATTTAATAATTTCCAGTTCCTTATTGTAATTGTGTGGGCTTAAGGTTACCTTCAATAGACTTCGAATAAAACTATTATAAGGAGCAAGTTTATGTGGAAAGGGATGATGTGATGAAGCATGTATTGTTAGGTAGGCCTACGTGGTTGTAGTTTTTCTGTATATATCAAAGTTATGATTGTGATTTCATTCTTTTTGGTGATTGTGAAGTCTTAGTAATTTAATTGGTTGTTCGTTTCGACTTCAAGAGTAAATCTAAGTGTGGGGGGGGGATAGACTATTAAGGAAATTCTTGAAAACATTCAACTGTCTGGAATTTCCACTGAAAAGGATGATGGCATCATCAACATACCTATGGTAGTATATTATGTAATTTTTTTTACATAAATTAATATAGTATGTTTATTTTTGTTTGTTTCTGAGAAAATATATTTATTTTTGAAGTAATTTAAGTATATTTCTGACATAATCCCTGATAGTGGAGAACCCATAGCAGGTCCGTTTCTTTGAATGTAGTAATTTCCATTAAACTGGAAATAGTTTCGATCTAAAACAATCTTAATTAAAACAATTACCTCTTTTTGTGCTGTTCTATCCATGTTAGAATTAAGACTAAGGTTATCCTCTAATAATCCCACACTTTCCATTACTGGTATATATGTGTAAAGGAAGCCAAAGTACATCCGTGTCTAATCTTGATATCTCTTATTCTTTCGATAAGTTCCAAACTGTTTCTTAAATTAAGGTTGTTAAATAAGATAACTTCTGACTTCATGATCTTGTCAAGTTTTTTAGTCAATCTATATGCTGGTGCTGACATGAATTTTACTAATGGCCAAATGGGAATGTCCTGTTTGTAAACTTTGGGGAGTCCTCGTAGTATTGGTGCTCTGGATTTTATTAATTTTAATTGTCTAATGTCGTTGTTGTTAAATAAACACTTACTCATGCTTATCTTTTTGTTGATAATCCTATGATATTTTTGGTAGAGTCTTGATCTAGCTTAGAGATATCATTATTATTAAACAAATTAAGTGACCTTGTTAACATAAACATCTATAACTAGTAGGACATTGGAGTTGCCCTTATCAGTTTTAGTCAAAATTGCATTGTTTTTATTTAATTTGTGTATTATTTTGGAAGCAGTGGCCAATTAATTGTTAAACTTTGTAGAATGGAATTTATCAGTTTTATTATATGTGTTTTTAATCACTTCTTGAGTTTGTTGTTTAAAATTACCCTAATTTGTATTCTGACTATCGATATCTTTTACGGCTTCAATAGCAGATTCAGTATTGATAGCCTCTTGAATTATATTATCTTTGTTAAAATGGTACTTTAGACCATTATCAAGTAAAGCCTTTTCATGTGTGTCCAGTACAATGTTTGTATAATTTATCAAGTGGGTGGGGGGGGGGGGCAGAATTAATGTTTGATTTTTGTTTTTGGTTAGATAACTGGGAATTAGATAAAGCTTTTAATTTTGCCTTCTGAGCTTAACATTTAGAATGAATAATATTATTTACTTATCCCTCAATATACATATCAATCGAGTATGTAAGAAGTTAGAGGATTGTCTGAGAAATGAAATAGAAAAAAAAAATGGTATTACTTTATGTTCTAGAACTTCACACAATTTGGGTAAAAAATTACAATCACGACCTTTGATAAAACCAGATAAATATAAACATTCATGAGTTTATATGTTAAGATGTTCTAGTTGTCCAAAATTATAGCCTATATCTGACAGACAGGTCCTTTCTTTTGTGAAAGATATAAATAACATTTATCTTAAAGGACATTAGGTGCACAAAAATCAAGGTTCGATAAACACATTATAGACGATGACCACATTTATAAGTAAATTGATTACAATATAGATGTAATATATAACTGTTATAAGATGTTATAAAAGTTGTCTATGAACAACAAGTGGCTGTTCCCTAGTTTCCTTTGCATTTACTTCAGTATGACATTTGAAGAGTGTTCTTTCCTTCCCAAATCACTGAGAAGACTACAATATACCATAAACTTCAATAAGAGCTTTATCCCATATTTAAGTTTTCCCCCCCTTTTATGTACTGATGAAACCTTATTCGGCCCCAGGCCATAACACCATACTTTCGTCAAGGGACAACTTTCGTTGGGGATGTAAGATGTGTTCCATTTTGCTATTAAAATAATCTATCATAAAATTAATGTTTTTTAGTCGATCTGTAAAATACAAGAATGTCATAATCAATAAGAACCTATCTCTACTCATATATATAGAAAAACAAGTTAAGCCAAATAATCAATGTGTTTTCCAGTAATCATTCAGTTGAGATAGTTTTATAGTGCCAGTATATAATAGAGACCTATAAATATTTTAAATTCTGGCACAGTTATATCTTTCCACCTTTATTCTCAACTAGGTATTAGAGATTTAGAAGAAGTAAACACATCAACTGGCATTTGTGTTTGTAAAATTTACAATATTTTCTAAACATACATCATCTAATAAATAAATAATTTAACAAATCAATAGGTTTTCTTCACTTGGCACAAAGTCAATTGGTCTCATTCCATTTTTAAATATTGACCAAATAGGAGGAATAATATTGTAATCGTGGTTGTCATCGCTGTTAGACTCCAATTCAAAAGCTTCATCATCAGTAGTTCCATGCGAAACAATTTCATCCTCACTACTGAACTCATGTTCGTTAACTCTTATAGTTCTTGGAGTAAAGGCCATTTCAATATAAAGTTTATAAAACATAGTAAATAAACTAATTACAATATTAGACAAATAAGTATACAATATACAATATACAACACACACACACGTACACACACAAACACACAAACACCAAACACCGACACTTCAGTAACACACTATTACAAAATCAACCATTTACACCGAAGTACTACAGCATACTAAATTAATAAAATTAAATGGGAATCGAACAGCCTGGGCTGTGGTGCACGTGGCGGTGAGTGCATAAACTACGGCCCGCAGCAAATGTGTTAAACTGTGAATTGCATTTTTTTTATTGTTGTTGCATTTATAAGTTTATGTGCACTTGGGTAGGTAATATATAAAATACATTTTGTAAAGAATATTCTTTAATTGTAAAATATTTAAAATAAATCTATCTAGCTTAATACATATTGGGACTACAGTCATTTATCTATAATAATTTTTAGGTTAACGTGTATTATAGTTCTAAAATCTTAATTATTAGTTCTGAAGCTTAATCTTCGTCTTCTATGAATGCAGAGTCGAATTATAACAATGATAACAATTATGATTATAAGGAGCAGTAAAACACCAAGTACAATGGCAAGTATGGAGCCAGTTGAAAGCCAAACTGAAAAATTAACAAAAGAGTTTTATTTAATTTTGTTTTTTATATCTCTTCTTCAAATAAGTTATTTGCTTCAGATAAGAAGTGGGGACATACAACAGGAACTGTCTCGTAGCTACAGTTGCAACATGTAGTCAGTTTCAGTTCCAATGTTTCTATCTTGGTATGTTAATCAAAACAGTTCCAATTTACTATTAGTTACAAGTTGCAAAGTACCATAACTGAAATGTTTTACAATTACAATGGAACTTAATCTATATTGCGAGACCTAGAGGCAAAGGGGGTGTAAGTGTTCAAAAATCAATTTTGAGAAATCAAGCTCTAAAGTTTGGTCATATTAAAACTTCTGATGTAAATGAATTGCAATATTTTTAGTATAAATGTGTTCTACATACCTTTATTTATTTTTAGATGTAATATTAGGTATTAATAACCTTTTATTTGAACACAGTAACTTTTTTTGTAACTTCCTGCCTTCAATTACACCAATTTCCTACTAATGTACATTTTTGTTAGGAATTAAACAATTTCTTCACAACTTTTGTAATGATCTTTAATGCAGTAATTTACAATGGAATAAAATCTAGTATTTCTTAAAAATTATATTACTAAGGAGAGTTACTTTTAAGTCGTCAAGATCCGTTGGTACATAATTGATTTGGTCATTTGAAGTAGATGGCTTTACAGAGTTCTTGTTTACTTTTTTTTTTTTTTGTAAAAAACGTGATGGATGGGTGGCACAAATTGAAGAAGGGACTAAAGATCTTTAAAACTTTGCCATATTGACTTTAAACAGGTGATTCATACAAATGGTTTTAGGGTAAATATGATATGTGGGCGACCAACATTATGTTGTCTCATAATGTAAGATTCAATCAATTGGTCTTCATTGAGAGAACATTTGTAGAATAGGTCTTCTGTTTTGAAACGAAAAAAATGAAATTTTTTGATTCCAGTGGTGGCATCTCTTAGACAGTCATTCATTTGTTCATTTGAAAGTTATCCTCTCCAGTCATTCTTATTACTGGAAATTTACAGTTTGCTGATGCCACTGGAACTGCCCAATCATTGGGAACAAACACATACTGTAATTTCAAATTTAACATTGTAGCCAACGGATTAGTAAATTTATGAATAAGTAAATCGGTACGTCAACTAATCCTGTAAATCAACGGAAGGATTAGTTGACGTACCGATAAGGTAATTCATTTACTTATACATACTGTAACTTTTTTTAACTTTTTTCTATAAGGCCTAAGTTATCATCACATTACATATATTAATGCCCTGCAACTAAAAACTTATGGTCTAAAGCAGTGGTTTCCATCGGGTGTACTGCGGCACACTACTGTACCATGAGAATTTTTAGATGTATCACCAAAATTTCGTAACCTTGGCGACATTAAAGAAATAATTTCTCTAAATACTTAACATAATATTTATTGTTACGCAAAGAACAAGTGAATAAAATAGAATATAAATTGAAATCAAAGACTTTGATATTATTACAAATGTGTTATTATTGATATGCAACAGATTTAACAAAATATTTTAATTTCGAAATGTGTAGGTATGATATTGGCCTACGCTAGAGAAACATATTAATGAAAAACTTAAGCCTGATGCCTCTTACACAAAAGTTCAATTCATGGTGGCATTGAAGACACACACATTTTCTGTTCAACGGAAAGAAGTCTCTCCCTCTTTTTGTTTTTTATGTTTGTTAGTTCCGAAAAGCCAAGTTCACACAAATAGGTGGTTGAAAAATGTAACAGGGTATTAACTGCTTCTGCAGCTAATGCTGGATACTTATTCGTTGTTAACATCAAAAACTTGGTAAGTGATAGTTCACCATATTTCAGTTGAAGTGTTCGGGCTGTCTGAAATTGTACGAGCTGCTCTTCTTTCTCTAGAGAAACTTTGTTGGTTAATTCTGGAGACAGCATAAGTATTGCACACCTATTCATAATTGTCGACAGTGATGGAGGGAAAATATTTGGTTATCTTAATCTGAAGAGCCATAAGGTGATTTAAAATAGTTGAGATGTAATATTCCCCAGCGGATCTGTCTTGAAAGTTAAAGGAAACATTTGAAGATTGTGATTTCCATATTCCAAGTTTTTAAAATAATCCGTTGAATTTATTAGTTGTCATCATCAATTTTCTTCTTTTCCTTGCATACAGTTCCTTCCTTTTACTATCATTTATATGGTGTAATTTATATGGCGAAAGATATCAGTCAAGTAGGTGACTTTTGCACACCATTCCTCATCATTCAATAGAGGAGCGAGGTCTGGATTTTTGACGGTAAACATACTAATAGCTGTTCTCTCATCTCATAAAATCTCTCCAGAACTAAACATACCTTTTGACAACCATCGGATCTCCGTATGGATAACCAAAGTATCATGTCGAGATCCCGCTTCCTGGCACATTTGTGTCAGAAGTCTTGTTTTAAGAGACCTAGACTTAATGAAATTCACTATGCTAACGACTTAATCTAAAACACTTTGAATTTCAGTTGGAATTGTCTTTGTCATTAGAACCTTACGATGAATGAAGCAATGTGTTCAACCAATGTTAGGAAAACCTTGTTTCATTCTTGCAACAAATCCTTTCCATCTTCCAGTCTTTGCTGGTGTACTGTGTGTACAAACAGAAAGAGAATTTGTCCAGATCAGCCAATTCAGTACATGAAAGAAATTGTTCAATAATGGAGTCTTCACCAACAAATTTGATGTAAATCAGTAATTGACACTTCTTACTTATATCAGTTGACTCTTCAAGTGCAGTGAAAATATTCGATCATCACTTAGCTTTTTGTGTACATGGCACTAGATATCTGAAGACATGTTATTAATCCGCCAGGATATAGTATTATTTGACAAAGGAACCAAGGATATTTCCTTCTCTGCACTGTCACCTAACATCAATTTCATAATTTCTTTGCAGGAAGGTAAAATTACGCCTTCTGCGATAGTCTGTGGTTGCATTTTCTTTGCTACTATTCTGCACACTTTATAACTGGCCAATAGTGCTTTTTTAGCAATACATGTTCTACTTAGTATAACTTTAGTTTGCTTTTTTTCTTTCTGATGCATGCCAACAATCGGTTTAAATAGATCTTATCCTTCTCAGATAAATTACTATGTTTGGTGTTAAAATGTATTATCAATTTACAAGGAACCATGGATTCGTTACTTAGTTTTTCTTCACACCAAAAACATAAGTTGAAATGATTTTGTTGGTACTTACGGATTGTTCCAGCAGAGTCTACGGTTGCCTTTGTTGTTTTCGTGGCACTTACACTTAAAACTGGTTCATTGATTATGTTACTTTATGGTTACTTTCTTCCTTTTCATTTAAAACTTATCCATACTCAAACTAAATAACACCAGAACACAGATAAAAAACGTGATGACTCTGCCAGTCTACAAACAAAAAACAACTGACTAACAAAGAGGAATTTCACCCCCTACTCTCTCACTACATGGGGGGGGGGGGGTGCCGAATGTGCCACAGGATCTCACTACATGGTATAGTGTGTTGTGAGCAAAATGAGATTGGTAAACACTGGTCTATAATGTCTATATGGTTGTGTTGTTCATCAAAAATCTTTAGATGTACTGATATTTATTTTGACCCCCACAGATATTACTAAAAGCGATTAGATGCTTTACTGTGGAGGATAGCCGTGTGGCATACTTCAGCAAACATGAACTGACTTCTTGAAATCCTCAGCTTCATCCCACATTCATTGTAGTATTGTTACTGCTAGGATCATCTGTCGAAGGTTACCATGTCCACATCTGTCTTGCATAGAATTGCATCTCTATTGCAACTTAGAATTGGAGTAGGCAGTATTTTTTGTAAATAAAAAAAACTCTTTTACAGCTGGGTTTTATTTTGCTTTTTCTTTTCATCATTCTTGGCAGATCTAGCTTTTTCTGGACATCTTAAATGAAATTCTTAATCTTGCTCTCCTCTATTATTTTTGTAATTGTTCCAAGTTTTTTTTTTTTAACTTCATAACTAACATATTTATTGCATGTAATGTGAACATGGGGTTTTGCAGCTAAGGTTGTACTGTGTAACAACTATGTGCCAGTACAGTGATTTCTTTGCTCCTTACATTGTTCTGCCATACAAGCCATACATTTCCCAGATGTCTAGATTGCTTTCTAGATGCTTTTGTTTTTAGATTAATTGCTCTAGAGTAATGACTGGTGTACAAGGTACGTTCAGAAAGTAAGTTCCATTTTTAAATGTTGTAGCAACAGCATTGTGTTTGCAGTTCAACGCATGTGCGATAGTTGCTCTGAGTCAAGGAGAAGGAGGTGACACCATTTTGACATCGTTGTTTGTTCTTTATGCTTGTTTAGAACAGCAAAGTTGATTTAAAATCCTGCCGCTTGTGAGATTAGTTCTGTAAGTCATTTTCTGAATGTGAATAACACTAAACCAGTTGACATTCATCAACAGATCTGCCAGGTGTACAGAAAATATGCTATGAATGATTTAATAGTAAGGAGTTGGGTCCAAAAGAGATGATCAAGTGCTTGATGATGAATGAATTGTGTGTCCATCTTTGGTTAGTGATAAATTGGTTCGTGTAGTACGAGAAGAGTTTAAGGAAAACCATAAGTTTACAATTTCTTCTAAGTATTTTCCGCAAATTTTAAGATCACTTCTTCATGAAATTGTTTCTGTAAAACTGCTTTTTCGACAACTTTGTGCTTGTTGGATGGAAAAACTCTTACAGAGCAACACAAAAAACATCGTCAGGGCAGTGCACTTGGTTTTATTACCAAACGGAACTTACTTTCACGATTTACCTCGTATATAGGGAATGATTAAATATGATCTTTGATATGTTACTGTATTTTTTGGATTTTCAGTACTTGAGATGTGTTTACCTCTCTCGTCCCTTGACGGATACACCTGTTTCTGAAACTTGTTTCGGCTTAAGAACAAAGCCATTTATTTTTTTTAAATGTTGTGTTTTCAAAAAATATAATTT
Source organism: Aphrophora alni (assembly GCA_963513935.1). NCBI lineage: Eukaryota > Metazoa > Arthropoda > Insecta > Hemiptera > Aphrophoridae > Aphrophora > Aphrophora alni. The sequence goes on from OY740768.1 coordinate 88,038,031, forward strand.
ACATACTCTTTTTTATCTAAATTATTAATTATCTAACAGTTTAAGACAAACACTCTTCTGTTTTTGATTTCGGAAATTTTTTAATTGTTTTTTTTTGTGGGGATGTTTCCATACTTATGAATGATGTTTGTAATTTCCATAACTCAAATTCGTCCAAAACCTTTTTCCTTTTACATTCTGAAATATCTTTGCACTGATATCTGCAAATTTGGCCATAAGGATGGACAGATTTTACATTATATTTTTGATCTTTTAATTAACTAATTTTTTATTTGTTACCAGCTTTCTTGTTATTTGTTTATAATTCTCATGTATTTCTGACGATGATGAACCTCATGAACTCTGGCCCTGGTTCAAAAGTTCTATCTTCTTCCATGTCATCTTGGGGATCAAAAACTTAAACAACCTCTATTAATGTTAAAAGCAATAAAATGTTTAGTTTCCCATGCACTTAACAATGTCCATTTTATAGTGTAACTTAACCATACACAATAAACACAATTTTACACATATTATTATGTTATGATATGATATGTAAATTTTATGGTATGCACAGTTAGATGAGGCTTCATTTGGTTAGACCTAATGAACTAGGCTATATAGTTAAAGCCTGCATTAGAATAATTTTTAATAGCTAGGCCTGCTTTATCGTAGGCTTTTGTATACAATTTGTAGAAAACCATAGTACATAATTACTTTAACAAAATGTTAGTAACTTTAAAATTATGATGATTTTGTAGCCCAAGGAATAAATGTTAGCACCTTTAAAATTATGATGATTTTTTATCCCAAGGAATAATAATTATAATCCACTAAAAAGTGATTTAAAAAATCTACATGAAATTTTACACAAGTGCTTCGTCTCAGTCATCACCTGGCTATACCAGGTGTAAACGCTAATAATCAAATATTATAGTTTAGCTTTAGCACCCAAGACTGAAATATCCTTGAAACAGACTTGTGAGTGTCTTTTACACTTTATTAGTTTATTAGTTCAAACACTGTGAAAATCAGTTCAGTCTTAAGTTTTCTAATGATGGGATAATTTAATAAGTTTTAATTATCAATTAAATGTTTTATTTTGAATTATATTAATTAATAATCAGATAATTATTAACTATGAGTTAAATATTTGAATAATAAATAATTGTGCTATCTCTAATCATCGTTATATTCTTTATTAACATTAATATTGATAAATAGTTAAAGTAAATATATGTAATAACAGCTGAAATAAATCATATATTATGAGAAAAATTCCATAAACTAGAATAATTATGTTTTAATGCATTTTCCATGGTGTTCAAACTAATCTTTTCCTTTTGGAATTTAGTGTGCACTAAAAAGATTGATAAACTTTGAAAACTAAACATCCTATAAAAATTAATAAACAGTTTAAAGGGGCCACTTTCTATTCCTACATTTCTTCCCCAAAAAATAAGAAGACTTGGAAAAATGTTATTTTTTCGTCTTTTTCTTATTTATATTGGTTTGATTTGGTGATTAAATATATGACACATGCACGGTTTCTTCAAAAAAAATATCAAACATTAATTTTGATATAAACCTCATCTATCCACAATTATTACATAAAAATCAATAGGATAGTTTATATTATATGATACCTACTGTCATTAACATCAATTGATTTCTTATATTGATTGCCATTGAGGTCAGTAGCAATGAGATCTACTTTAGGATAGCAACACGTAGCTGCATAACGTATATTGACAGATTCTTTAGTTCCTACGATGAAGTCAGATGGCAGTACTACCCCTTCTGGCAAAGATATTACTTTAAGTAAACCTAGAAAAAATGAATGAACTATTAAATCTAACAGTAAAATGACATATTCTAGATTTTTCAATAAAGTGTTGTTTGTAAATTGTAAAAAAAAAAAAAAAAAAAAAAAAAAAATGTTATAAATGAATAAGTGTGAAAGTAAAAAAAAAAGTTATAAAAACATTTTTATAATATCTTGCAACTTAACATATATATACAGTATAATATATAACACAGTATAATTTAACTCTAACTAAATATATACAAAAATTTCATACCATAACTAGGCTATTGGAAGAAAGCAATGATGACCTGTCCTAGATGTTAAATATTCATTATGAAGCTTCTAAATATTATACTGACATTGTATAGTTTTAACAATATCCTACAGCCAATTCCACATTAGTTGAGTTTTATGTTCTCATTAATTATCTTTTCTATAGGGCTTGTTTACTACATTACATCCGTTTTATCCAACAGTAATAATGTTTTGATCCCATAAACCTGTCATACAATGTTGTAACATCTCTCCTATAATTCTTTGGTAATGATATACTTTTTCATTTGATAAGGATAAGCAAAACTTTGTACTCCCCAGGTAAAAAAGGTTCTAACAAAAAACTTGTTTTTCAAGAAATTAATTGAAACTATCACACAATTTTTGTATTACATTATCATTGTAGGTCCATTTTAATATAGTATACAAATTAAATAGGTGATGGAGCAATCATTTTCATTAATATACATCTACTCTATAGGTGGGGGGGGGGGGGTGTAGACCAGCTGTACCTACTAAGATGGTGTTGGTGTCCCTCACAGTCCCCAATCAAACACTCACAACACATAAACTATCTTGTATATACAATCATTTACATATAGTTTGTCTTATTTACATTTTCACCTTCTGTTAGGGTTTTTATTTGTGCTGTACATCATCTCTTAGGCAGTTTCCTCCCTTGGCAACCGAGTGATGCGATTCTGTCATTCTTTCCAGATGTTGAAACCATTTATGGATAGGAGAAAGAAAGAATGCTGTTCTCATGTCTGTTTCGTCTGGGAGTGGGAGTCTGATTGTCTTGGCGGAATCAAATGCGTGGATTCTGATGTGTGCTTTGCACTGCGAGGATATTAATAGTTAAATTTCAGGAACCGGCCACCAATTGTGGCAATCAAGTGAACATTGGGTTAATGGGTGTCAGAACCCATACTGATGTGGTTGGACTGAGTCGATCATTTTCTACAAGTACATAGGTGGCTAGTCAGTAGTACCTTGGGGATGAAGAACTGTAACTTCGTACCGTAACTCATCTCTATTTTTAAGGGGGGGGGGCTTAAGACATGTATGTCAGCCCTCCTTAAATTTGTAGCTCACCTTAGTTCGAGTTGCCCAGGCTACTGGCTATGCTAAACATGCCTGATTATCGACTGTGCGATTCTTCATCCACGAAGTGCCAGACAAAAAATTTATAAAAACTTTAAATTCAAACGCCAAATTGAATAGTATGAATAGTGCTAAGAGATTTCATTCATATGCGTCTGGCAAGTCTATTAACGATTCAGAAACAGTGAAGACTAAGGAGGTGGCTTCTCAGCCCCTTGAGTTGGTAACTCCTAAATTTTAAGTGTTTACGAATACGGAGGAAGGGAAAGACTTTCTAGTTTCCCCTTCGTAATGAACATTAGAAAACTACAGAATGGATCTATTTTACTAGAGACATACAGTTATAAGCAAACTTTGTCTCTAAAAAAGCCTTCGTATTTTGACCAAGTGATGGTATTGGTGGAACCCCACCAATCCTTTAACTACTCAAAGGGCGTAACCTGTAGGGATCTACTCCATATTACTCTGGAGGAGATTAAATCCGAGTTAGCTGATCAATCTGTGATGAATGTTGTACGAATTATGAGAACAAAGAATGGAAAAAAAACCAAATACATAGTTTTTATTGACGTTTTGCAGTCCAATAGAACCAACACACATTTATGCTGAATATCAACGGCTGGTGGTTAGACCTTATATCCCAAACCCTCGACATTGTTTTAAATGTCAGAGTTATGATCATGTGAGCTCTACCTGCACAAAGCTGGAGGTATGCGATGAATGTGGTACACAACAGTGAAGGATGTGGGAGGGATGCCAAATGCCCCTATTGTGGTGGTGGTGATCATCCTGCTTCTTCCTTCAACTGGTATCAGATACAAAGAGGAGAAAGATATTTTGTCTATCATGTCGAAAGACAAAATATCTTTCTCCATTGCCAGAAAGCTGTATAAAGCTAACAAACCTGTAGTAATAGGAAAATCTTTTACTGCTGCAGCTTCAAACAAAAGGGCCCCTTGTGAGAACTGTGAAGAGCTGACCAAGACGGTTAACTTACTAACAGAGCTGGTGGCACAATTATTGGTCATTTTCTAAAGTAATCCGGGCAACATCAATCTTTACAAGTCAGTTAACTTCTCCTCCAGAAATAACTCCAACTATTTCTGGCCTAGTTTCGAGGAACAAAAACTTCACCTGTGACAAAGGCAAAGCCTCAGTCACCAGCAATAAAAAAGCAATTTTCAAAAACCAGGTTTATTCCTTATCCTCCAACAACTAAACCAACAATAAAGTCATCGGTTTCAAAATTGGAGCCTACTATAAAGAAGAAAAATGTGATGAAAGTAGAGGTTGTCTATAAATCCCATCAGGGGTGGTCCAACAAACCTCTCTCAAGTTACCTCAGGGTTCTTCCCATTCCTCAACACCTGTCAATATTTCAGCTGTTGAGGATGCTATTGAGATCCTGAAATAATTAAAAATAAACCATCTGATGGAAATTCAAAACAAGCAGCTGGGAAAAATAATTACAGGTCCAAATCCTTTCTAAATTTTAAACAATCCACTATAATTTTATTTTTATTAATAATATATCATAATTATGGCAGAAATCAAAATTTTAAAATGTGATACAATGAAACATTAACGGCATGAGAAGTCACATTTAAGATTTCTAGGTTCTTATGCGTGATACATTCCCTTTACTTATTTGCTATAAGAGAGTCACCTCCATCAACTCCACTCATTTAGTTTGAGGGGGTTTTCAGTTTTTCATACTGATTTTGTCATTGCAGACAAAGCTATGGGTGGAATGGCAATACTCGCCCACAACTCCATCTGTTGTACTCGTGAATTCTAGGACTTCGTTCCAAGCAGTAGCATAGCGATCACTACACTATACAAAATGACAACTTGTGTGTATCTGCCACCTAATTACAGGTTTGTAGAAGTGGAACTGATTAACCTAAATTGAGAAATGACATTAAAGACCTTATGTTCTTGCATGTGGTAGGCCTACATCCCTCTTATTTATTTGCCTGCAAGAGACCTAGCTCCATCAACTCCACTCATTTATTTTGAATAGGTTTTCAGTTTTTTAACGGATTTTGTCACTGCAGACAGAGCTAAGAATGGAGTCTTAGCTCTACCATCTGTGGCATGTCTAAACCTTAGGACTTCATTCCAACCAGTAGCAATAATGATTACTAAATGTCAATTTTCTCTTTGTAGTTATAAGTTTGTTGAAGTGAATTTATTGACTCTATCAGACAGTTGCGTATCCCATTTCTTTTGGTGGGAGATTTTAATGCCCACCACTATACATGGGGATCAAACACCTGCAGCCCTTGAGGAAGCCCATGGCTTGCCTCTAAATTGAGTGGTTTTTTCTATTCGACATATACAGGAGTGATCATGCTTCTGTGAAACTTATCTTTTCTGAAATCTCTCGTTGTAACGATTGCTTTCCCAGGTGGGTTTTCTTCAAAGCATAATACATGTAGGAACATTTTGTGAAGGCTTTGTATCACCCTATATTAATATATCAATTAATCACTATATTCTTTTACAATCCTTACAGTAGTGGACAACAATGTTGTGAAAACATTGACAAGACCACTACATTCACAAGTTTCATGGTGGAAGGACGAATATAGTGTGTAACATTATAAATATTATATTCAATATATATTATAATAATTATATTAATATTTAATCACTGATTATAATCTCAGTTTTTAGTTTTAATAAATAATATCAATTTACTGAACAAAAAAATCATATAGTTGTTTATTTATTTATTTTTTATATAAACAAGCAAAAGAATTTATTTATAAAAAATATTTAATGAAAATAGTCTCTTCTTTAAAAAACGTTAATTATTATCTTGTCTTAAATTATAAAGAAGCATAATGTTGATATTAAAATTGTTTCTATTATATTTCAATTTATTATTATATTTCAAATTGTTTCTGATATATATATACAATTTCTATTCATATCGGAGAAGAAAGTCCCGCGATATTCTTCTCCAATCACAAACTTCTGTGGGCGTGTATATTATAAGTAACGTCTTGCTTCTAGTGGTCGCCATCTTAATTCCAGATTTTCGTTCATATTTCGACAGATTATGTCTTTGTTATTAAATATTTATATGAACTCAGGTGACGTTTTATATTTAGAAATATCTACTTCGTATTTCTGTATATCTCATTTTGTCTTTAGGTCTTCTGTATTTTTATAATCGGCGAAAGATTGGAGTTATATTTTCAATTCAGTTATTTTCCAAGTTAACCTTTCACGTCTAGATAAAAACATATTATTTAAATTTTCTTGTCTCTAACTGTGTGTTGTTATTTTTTATGGATTAATCAAATTCTTAGGTGCAATTTTAATATAGATTTTGATTTGTTCTAGATTGACAATTTTCTGGATTAGTTATAATTGGGTCGGAAAATATTAGATTTAGAATTTGTTTTGATTCGAGTCTGATCTTTTTGCCGCTAGGCGCGTGTATGTTGACGTTTAAAATTAAATGAATGAAATTGATTGTATGTCTGATTATTTTTATTGTATTGATTTTCGAGTTGTTATAAGTGATACTCTCCGTTTACATCGTAAAGCTCTAAAAAAGATTAATTGAAGACCTACATCTGAAAAACTTAAGATATAAAATTCTAAGAGCCAAAGTATGTCGAGTGTTTAGGCAGAGTAGGAAAGAATCTTGGCCCTAGTACATTGACACAATATAGAGAACCTCACCCACATCAATGGTGTAGAAAAAAAGCTACGTTGTGGTCCTCTTCCATCTACTCTCTTATTGGGACTTAGCAGCAGGGTAGAATTTTGACTACTAACTATTATATTTCTAATGTTTTGAGCTCATAATTTGCGAAGTTTTCCTTAGCTGCTGCTTACTGTTTTCCTCAATATTTAGTATAAGTGGAAATATTCTTACATTTATTCAACATTTCCGTAGAAATGGATATTTCTGAATGCGTGTTGGACCTAAGTTGTCAGATCATTTTCAATTAGAGAATGGTGTCCCTCAGAGTAGTGTGCTGAGCATGATTCTGTTTGCTGTGACAATCAACAGCATTACCTTACCACTAATGTTATTTCCCTGCTCGCTGTTATATATTAGTTGATGATTTGCTATATATATATATATATATATATATATATATATATATGTATATATATATATATATATATATATGTGTGTGTGTGTGTGTGTGTGTGTGTGTGTGTGTGGCTTCTCAAAGTATATCAACTGCCGAAAGAGCTCTTCAATTAGTTATAAATAGACTACATTCTTGGTCAAGATTAACAGGACTTAAGTTCTCTGCAATGTATTGCTTTTTAGTCACCATAGACAGAACTATTAATCATTATTATATCTGATTAGAACACAACTACAAATTGCTGCTACTGTCTAATTATTATTATTATTATTCCAATTTTTTTATTAGAGACTTTCTTGGATTCCTCATTTATATAATTTTAAAACAAACTGTAACAAAACTCTTAATATGTTAGATGTTTTCAGCAGTTCTCGTTGAGGAGCCGATAGCACTTTTATATTTTAATTAGTGTAATAAAGTGTTTGTTATGAAAATTTGTTTTTTTTTTCTATTTGGAGATATAAGATATGAGTTGGTTTACAGGATAAGGCTAGTTAAGTTGTTTGTTACAACCAATTAACTTGTTTTATTATATATTATAATCATATGGCAAAATAAACCACTACCTGGAATTATTATAAAGAATAATATTTTTCCAAAATCTTTATATTATAAATTCATAAACAAATTTGAAGAAAGAGAAAGTGTAAGAAGTATTTACCTGATTCTTTATCTTGAATAGTTGCTTGAAGGTTCCAAGAAGTAGCTTCACAAACACTAGGTTGGTCAACACCATTACAGTCCCCATTAACTTTATAGCTAACATCTGGCTTATTTACATCTTCAATCTGGAAAATATTTTTGCTTTAAGTTTGTTTTAGACTATTGATTCTCTTGCTGCGCTGACTTGGCTATTGATTTCTTTATGTGAAACCAGGTTCTCCACTTTAGCAGCTGATTCCACATTAATATATATATTAAATTTCATAAGTATTATTAAAAAACGGCTGATCTTAGTGAATTTTTGACACCTTATTTTAATTTCCATGTAGTTGTAAAAAAAATTCTTCCCATACTCTTAAATAGAAAAATGTATATACATCGGTTAAAAGTTTGAATAAAATCCATTTAAAATACATGGACAGACAAATGGAAATATAAATACTTTAAGAGTTACCATGGTATATCATCAGAATAAAATTACATGATTTTTCTAATTAACTCTTTACATTTATTATTATTTTAATTCTCAGGTTTTGTTTACATCATTTTATAAGTTGGATGTGTAGGCCTACAACTTGTGTGCAGTGTCAGCTACTGTATATATGTACAGAGCAACACAGTAATCTCATAGTGGCTACATTGTATTCAGATAACCAAACCCCATCTTAAACAATTACAAAACAAGAATAAAACAATATAATAGGCCTACTGTCTGACACACAAAGTTTTATAAACATCAACGCTCATATTCAGTCCTCAATGAAGCAATTCTTTTCTCAAATGAAATTATTGGTTTGTTCCCAAAAATTGGAATAAAGAGGTATAATCTATAACCAGTTGTTTTGAAAATAGTAGACCTTTCTTCTTTGAATATATTCAGTAAATTGTTCTTGTAAACCCAGTATAGTCAGCATGCGATATGGTATACAGCCAATGTTCATAGAGCAGGGAGAAATAGTAAATAATATGATAGTTACATTAATCTTGAACAAACACCATTCACAGGGATAAATAATAAAAGTAAAATGTTTTGCTCCTTACACTGTGATGGGCATTCATTGAGATCATAGTGGTATGTATATATTATTCCTATCTTAGAATGTTGCCGGTCTTATCTGAAAAACTACCCTTTACTCCCAGTCTTGATGAGCATCAGTGGCTGGTAACCAACTTCATTGGTATCTTAACTTACAAGTTACATTAAAGTTATATCACATTTTTGAGGAAATTACAAATTTTTATTACTTAGATATAATGATGACATTAAAAAAGTAGTGAATAAGAATTTTTTTAAATATTGTAGTCAAGTAAAAACTCGAAGGAAAGTTTTAGTAAACGTTATAATTTCAGGTGAATTTAAAAAAATATGATTGCTTGTTATACCTTGTTCATACTTTTATATTTCATATTTCAGAGAGCGCACTGTATTCCTAGTTGGAGCACTCATATGGTTTATGGCATAGGACCATGTTGTTACTGCTTTGAACCATACAGATGTAGCTAAGATTTTGTTTTGAGGTGGGTCCTTACAACGGATCCCTCCCATTATATTAACCACAAGAACACTTACGTTGTGTTTTGAACACATTAATAAAATAGTTAAAATTTTTTATTTTTTTTATTTATTTCAAACTATTATATTGTGGCAAGACTCAATACATCCACAAGCGAATGCATAACTTAATAGAGTAGTAGGTTTATTATGTAAAAATATTATAATAGTTTTCATTACTTAATAGCATCTTAAACCATAATGTTATGATAATATATTTTCTTTACTTGGCATTACATTCAATTCATCTTTTGCAGTAACAGGCATTATTAACGGGCATTTAATGTAATGAATCGTCATAAGAGCCAAGCCTGTCAGACTTTCATTTTTTATTACGTTTCGAAGGTAGATTTTTATTTGTTAGGGAGCAGAAAAATAGCTCTTGGCTTCACATGTAGAGACTGTCAAAGATGCTAAGACGCTCAGTAAATATCGTGTATATCATGCTTGTATTATTTTCAAGAGTAACTCCATTTTTGACACCATGAAACATATTCTTCTACAAGAACAGTTTCAGGAACCCTGTTTTCTTAGTATGTTTGTTTGTAATTTTTGCATCGTACAACATTACTTGGTTGATAGATCTTACGAAAAAGTTTCTCGATGACAGATTAAAAGTGTCTGTTATCAACTAAACCTCCATTCCAGATGTAAACTCAATGTATCTTCTGATGGGATAAAGATTGATCACCCATTACTCTTTAGGAGACTCATGTGGGTAGTTTACTCTGTTTGTGTGCTTTTTTGATTGTCTTAGAATACTAATAATAATTTCAAAAACTTCATGAGCAATACTTGTAGATTTCTCGAAAATCTTGTGAAAGTCAAGATTATTATTAATAATTCAAAAAAGATTCTCATTCTTATTCTTTGTCACTGGTTTGAAGGTCTTTCAATTTCTGAAGAATGTCTTCACTGTACTTAAGACATTAATTATGGGTGTTAGGTCATGCTGATAATCTGAGGTAATGCTGAGTAATCAGGTAATGCTGATGTATGTGGAGAGGCGTAACATGAAACTGAAAAGGTACTCATAAACTAACAATGAGATCCTGCATGAGCTCATTCTCCATGGCAGGTAGAAGTTGAAGTATTACTGAAAATAACTAGTTTATGTATGAAAGTTCTCATGGAACTACAGCAGGAAGAAGCTCTATCAACACATTTAATGATATCTGACGTTCAATAAAACTTGTTTCACATATTACAAGCAACCTTGATTTTTTTGATTCTGGCACAATCTTTAAATATTTTCTTATAAAAGGTTACCTGTTGTGTATTGTATCTAAATAATTTCTTTACTTCTTTCAAAACTCCCAAGACAGTTAGAAAGTAAGCGCACGTTAAGTGATTTAGAAAGAATTAAATTTAGGTGATGACATGCACTTATATCGCTTTTAGATATTACTTAAAAATTCTTGTTTGTATTCCAGTATTATTATTATTATTATTATTTGTCCTTTAGAGGTGAAAAACTTTAGAGGTGGTCATGATTATATTATAAGAAAAACAAAAGTAATACTGGAGTAGGTAAAAAAGAATTCTTGAGCAATACCCAAAAGCAATATATGTGCATTGTTCATGTCACCAACCAAATTTAGTTCTTTCTAAATCATTTAATGTGCCTTTACTCATTACAGTCTTGGGGATTTTGAAAGAAGTAACATAGTTCTTTATACACAATGCTCACTACGTAACCTTTTGTAACAAACCCTGACCTTATCCTTTTGGGGTAACAGACCCCTGACCCTCGAATACTGTAATTGCGCTATGTTTGGAAAAGAACAAGAGTTCCTCAAGAGAGGCCTCATATTAAAGATTATACCTGCTCATGGTAGAGGCTCCATAGCCAACCAACCAATTTTTTAAGATCAACACCTCAAATTTCACAAGGTTCCAAAATATGGCTTGCTATATTCAGCAGATAAATCTGTTAGGGGGTGGGGAAAACTACAGTCTTCCATCAGAAATGGCCGGTCATTGTTTGTTACATAACGGAAACTGTTTCAATTTTAAAATCAATATCATTTTCTCTTTTTTTTTCACATCACAAATTTGTGACATTTTGAACAACAGAATACAATACAACGCCTGTCTGAATCACCAACACTGCTCACTGTAGAAACCATAGTATAGAAGTGAGCCATTCATGGGGGTTAAACTTAACTTTAGATGACTGTTAGTGAGTCTTAAAAACAATGATGACGAAATTACTGTCTTATAGTCCAACAAGTCATTTGAAAACTGTTTTATTTCGTTTGTATAATAATTTAGGGATTCATATTTTTTTTTTTTGGAACTGCATAATAAATATACAGATGAAATGACAAAATGACCTAGGGAAAACAAGTCGCTTCTGTCTGTTAATAATAAAATTACAAAAACCATTACCTGTCTTCCAAAGTAAAGATATATCTTCTTAGCCACAGTATAAGCACCAGTAGCAGTAAATAGGACTGTATCAGAGGGTACTTGTTGGTTATTGCCTATGCGAAGTAAAGTCTTGACAATAATAGTTTCTCCTGCCTGCACCCCGCCCCTGTAACAAGATATATGTAAACAAAGTTGTAACATTTCCTAAGCTATTAATAGCCTAGATTATTGCAGATTATATGAAACTATAAATGTTGAGATATTTTGTGTGCAATTAAAAGACATAAGTCTAAAGCTCTTTATCAAATGTATTTAAACTAACAAGAAGACAATTTACTTCTAATAAACCGTAAGATGCAATATTTTAACTTTTTAATATTTTTAAAGCTATATTGCACGCCGTTGAAACCAGATATTATGATAACTTTAAAGTTTGTTTCCCGTTAAAATAACGATATAAATAAAGGAAGAATATGTATATATCACTGACATTATGAGGAATTATGTAATAATTGCTATCATAATGTAACCTAGAACAAATAACTTAAAATTACACTTACCTAGAAAATTAACAGTACATATCCTATTGTAAAAAAAACTAAATAATATTAGATGATAAACTAAATTAATAAGTGGTTAAGGAAATATAATTATGTAAGGAAGGATCATAATTATATATATTTTTAGAAAGGAATTTTTAAATTATGTTAATGTTTTAAATTGAAACAGTATAGGTTAGTTGAGTTAATGTGTAAAGGAAACAGCTGTTAATTAGGTCAGCAAGCAAACACGATATATTGGAATGTATACAGTTAAATGAATTGTATACAGCTATTCCAAATGTGCTTATCCCATTAAATGTATTGAATGGTTTTTTTATTATGCTCAATTTGATTTTTTTATATGTTTTTGTAAACTCCAATGCCTTATCTATAATTGTATTGTTAATCAAATAATTTGATTGCTGTAATTCAGATTTGACTCAGGATTAGTTTCAGTTATTCAATTGTTTGTTCATAAATCAAAGTGATCTTGGACAATAACTATTTGATAGTTGACAAACTCTAATTGAAATAAAATACTATCTTTTTCCACCTCTATTCATTTAGAATTAATGGTCCTCTTTCTTTACTTACTGAGAACTTGAGTTAATACTTTCTTTTAAAGAAAATATTGGTGAATTTGTAAGTTAAAATTTAGAATCTACAACTAAACTTAAAAAAAGAAAATACTTTTAAAAAATGTTGAAGGGAGAGTGAATTAAAAACTTTAAGTTCTTTGGTTAAGAATGAATTTTAGTGAATTTATTTTAATTATGTTTGAAGCCAATTAGAACCAAAAAATATACCACACAATTTGCAACCTTTTCTTTAACAACAAATTGGTTTTGTGAACAGTACATACTAACAAAAAATAAACACAATAAAAAAAACTTCCTTCTTGGAAGCTAAATGATCTGATTACTATTTATATTTTACTCTAATTTATTAATATGTATATACAAATTACATGAAGGTTATATCAAGTTTTAGATGATATCTTGGAGAACAACAGTGTAACTGTTATGTAAATAAAATCTATTTAAAACTTGTGTAACCTTATGAATGTTAAACTTAAAAAGGGTTTAATTCACTTAGAAGGGGGGGGGGTAATAATAACCAAAGGCATTTTTTAGTATTGTAAAAACTTTTTGTAAGGACTTTTTATAAAGTAATAGATAGTTAACATATTATTTCACACATGAAGTTTTTTTTACGAATGTTTGTTATACCTCATTCACACCATTAATTTAATACTTAGTAACTCAGAATGTATTCATGATCAAATTACATTTTTTCATACATTGGAACCTTGCAATACTGTTGTGAATGGCTGCTATTTTATCAGAAAACAAAATTTTAAAATCTACATACTTGATTCAGCCTAGTTTCAAATATCCTTATTACTAAATTTCATAACAAATGTTAAACATGTTTAGCTGTATCTTTGTAACAAAGAAACATACTGTCGAAATGCCAATGGTCAACTTAAAACAAAACCTTACTTTGATTGATGAATAATCTGTACTGTAATTTATATTATTTGGAACTAGTAGATAAAAAAAAATACCGGAAACATTATATCTTTTCATCTCTTTCCTCGCCCTACACAAAGTGACCTGAAATTTTAAAAACAAATCACAGAAAAACCTCTGAGTAAGATAGATAAAGCTAAATCTGGAATTGTCTAGGTGGTGAAAATTTTGATTTCGTGTTCTACGTCTTACTGGCCAGCGTTTGATGAGATTTAAAACAATATAATCAACTCACCAATATGGCTCTATGTTGACCACCTCGCTGTACTCGGTGTTACAATAGTAATAGAAGAACAACTGTCGCTCATAATGGTTGGTTACTTCAAAGTATAGCATCACAGTCTGTCCAGGCTCAGCAAACAATGTTGATTGCTCATTAACCTCAACTGTGAGTGGTATGTAGGGTTTGATGTTTGAAATCCTATAGTCAGCTCCTGAAATTTATCAAAATATATTAACAAAAATGATGTCTGTTTAATGTGTTGTATTATTTTTCTGATCTCATAATATCAGGGCTTGTTTTTATTCTTACTTCAACTGCATTTTTTTATTTGCATTTTGTTTATTTGAGTGACTATAATCCCAAATTGGCAAGACCATGTGGGGTTACCTAATTATTTGCAAAAAGTATTTATAATTTATATATTTATTGTTTATTATTATATTCATATACAGTGTAATTTAATGTAAACATTATTATATTCTCACATCGGTTAGTTGTCCAATATTTAGATGTATTATCATATACTATTAATTAAGCATCTATTACTATTATCTATATACCTATATACCTATATATATCTATATACTATTAATTTTAAGCGTGGCTATTATATTTCTTTTGACAGAAGCATACAGCCTACGTTTTGCAAAGTCTACAAGTCGTTTTTACTGTTATAGTTACTTTAATTTTTATAAATTTACTCAGAAAAAGATTTTATAAATAATGGTGCCTTCACAAGGTCGGGAAAACCTCCTGTTGTGTGCTATCGCTTTTCTAGTACGATTTATTCGTCGAAGCCATTTTAGGTCTAATGGGAAATCCAGCCCTGTATATGAGTAAGTTTATTACAAATTTAAGGTCAAGAAGGAGGTGATTGTTTAGTTTTACGCAAGTTAATTTAGTGAAATGAAAATAACAATGTTGTTTATAATCAACAAGATAAAGCTTAACTCCAGATAAATTTATCCATTTGTTTATCATAGGACTAAAGTACAACTCGGTATATTGGTGTAATTTCTTTTGTTGTTTATTTATGAATCCACACACATTTATTACAGACAATATACAGAGTTGGACAAGAGTTAGGGAAAATCTTAGTAACTTTCGAAATAGTAAATATTGAAAATCACAACTCGTGGAATAATTTTAGGGTTAATAGAAGTAACTTTCTCCATATTGTTCAATTGACCTATAAAAATAGGGTTTTGGGGGCATTTAGAAATGTTTAATAGTAACTCCCATTCAGTTATAGTGTGTTATAATTAAAGGTCATATGTAGAGAAAAATCATCCAAAGTGGAGGTCACTCTGTTAAACTTACCTAAAATGACAGCCGGTTGAAATTTAATCTAGATTTAAAATAAAATGAACATCAGTTAAAACATATAATTATGTTGGGTGTTGGTACCATTAAAGAGTAGATTAAATTATTCAAAACTACGGTGAAAATGAATGTAAAAAGTTTTCTAAAATTATAAAAAATCATGCATATAGTTTCACTCCAAAATAAACATTTTTGTCTCTTGACAATCATTTTGCTTACCCAGTATACGATAGGGTTTGGCAATAGTAAACAATTTCGACATCAGTTTTTTGATTGATTTTCATGTTTCATGGCCTCAAAAAACCCAAAAGTGATTTTCTACACGCCTTCTGTCCGTCGTTGTCGTCAGTACGTAAGCAGTAGCGACCACAAAGTTAGATAGAAACATGAATTGAGTATAAAGAACCATAGTGTGCTCACATAAAACCTATTGAAATTCAGAAAATTCAACCAATTTAAAACAGTTTTTTGTTCAAACGCTACTTACTGTCGAAAGCTAGACTTTTGGAAACTTAAATAACCAAATCAATGAAGACAATAAATCAATGAAGGAATAAATAAAATTGTGTTATATATTTGTTCAACATTTTTAGCACGAACAAAATGACGATTTTAATTTTCCAAGCAAAAATTTCCTTAAGTCGAAAAAACTCCTTTAAAAATATTTTCAAACAACAAACAAATGTTTATCATGAGTAAAACTATTTCATGATATTTTAAAGATTTTTAGAAAACCTTTTCACATTCGTTTTCACTCTTAGTTTTAGCTAGTTTTAAGGATTTTCCCTCAAAATCCCAGAAAATATCCATAAGACATACAGAAAAACCATAAAGTCATATAAGATGTACAGTTTTGTACTTAGATTTTGCATCTTCCTGAATTTTTAAAGATTTTTTGACAAATTTTTGTATTACTTTTTTTTCTAACAGCGGAGAAAATGACTAGAGTAAATATTTCTGATTTGTGATCATATTTAATAAACTCTTGTGCGGATCATTTTTAAAATCTTTAGTATATAAACAGTTTATTGTCACCTTATTTTTCGGGGTTTATCGAGACGTTATTACGAAGTAACCCCCTCCCGGTTAATTTTTTATTTTGTTCACTCCTGGAGATTCCGAAGTTATTTCTAATTTGACAGGTTAAAGTGATCCAAGTTGAAATGTACTTGTAGTTTGTCAAAGGTTGAAATGAAATGGCCCACAGGAGAAGTACAGACTAGTTGCATCTAATAGAGGGGTTTGGAGTCCCTTGCGGTCGCCAGTCAAACACTCAGAACACGTAAAATATCATCTTTATAGTTATTTACAAACACTTCAACATATTACACAATTACTTACACTTTCACCTTCTCTTAGGACTTTTATTTGTAACTTTTGTAGACGGAGTTTCCTCACTTGGCAACCGAGTAATAGGACTCTACCATTCTTTCCAGATGTTGATACCATTTATGGGTATGAGAAAGAAAGAATGCCGTGCTCATGTCTGGAAGTGGTGATGCACATTCTATGGTTGGACAACTGTAAACTCGTCATCTTGTAGCTTATGTCTTGTCACTACATTTGAGTGGTGCGTTTATCTGACACATATATCTGATCATGCTTCTGTGAAGCTTACATTTTCTGACTTCTCTCGTTATAATTATCGCTTTTCCAGGTGAATTTTGCAAAAAGCAAAATGGGAAGATTATGCCGAAGTTTTGTTTCACTTAATATTACTAATAATGATCCTATTGATTAAGCAGTACATTAGTTTACAACAGCACTCCTTACAGCAACAGATAACAATATTTCGAAAATGTCGACAACCACTAGTTCCGTGGTGGAACAACGATTATAGTAACCCTCTCGTTTTATGCTGTAAAAGCTCTCAGGAAGTTTAAACTGAAGACCTACAAGTAAAAATGTTGAAAGGTATAAAATACTACGAGCCAAACCACATCGAGTATTTAGCCAGAATAGAAAGGAATCTCGGGCCCATTACATTTGGCACATTATCAAGAACCATACCGATGTCAAAGGTGTTGGAAAAAGTATTGTTTATGTTCCTTCTCCATCTTCTCCCCTTATACGAACTTAATCAGCGGCTTGGAGTTTTTACTACAAATAATTATGAAATTGGTAATGTTTTGTGTTCATCATTTACAAAATTTGCTTCAAACGACGCCTTTTGGTGCATACAACGACGCCTTTTGTTTGTCTAAAAGGCCTCAGAAGCCATTTGCTTCATTGTAGGCTTCTCGAAAGAATCGCCATTAAATACCCAATTTTCCTTACAGGAATTAGAATCTGTTATGTTGTATGGACGGGATTCCACTCCAATCCCCGACAACAAAGTTTATTCTGTAGTTAAACAGCTGTTAACTTCGATGAAGTTGACTCTCCTTAAAATATACAATCGTAAGCATGCTTTCCTAATGCTTGGTTGGAGGCTACAGTAATTCCTCTTCTCAAACCAGATAAAGAAAAACCGAACCACGAAGTTACCGTCCCATTTCTTTCACTAGTGTGCTTTGCAAGCTGGTAGAGAGAGGCTGCTTTGTACGAACAATGTGGCTTTAGGCAGGGTCGATCATCAATGGATCAGCTGATTTCTTCATTAGATCTGCCATACAAAATGGTTTTTTCTTACGTCAGACACGGGTTGCAGTGTTTTTTGACTTAAAAAGGCCTATGATACGGCTTTGCGAAGAGGAATTCTAACTACTGTAAAATCATGGGTATAAATGGCAATATTCTTGCTTTTTTAAAATTCTCCTTAGCAACAGATATTTCAGAATGCGAGTTGGGACTAATTTGTCAGATCGTTATAATTTAGAGAATGGTGTCCCTCAGGGTAGTGTGCTGAGTGTAACCCTGTTTGCTGTAGCAATCGACAGAATTACCGCTAATATACCCTGTCTGCTGTTCTCACTACGGGGCATTGGAATGTCATTTTGCTGGGCATTGGGGAATTACGGGAAACACAAAAGCAGACAAAGCAACAAAGGGAGCTTCAAGGCAGATGCCAGTCACGCAGGGCATTATGTTTTCTAACTTTGTAGCTGTAATAAACATTTATTGCATGGTCAGTGGGAGGAAGAATAGACACAATTCTGTCCAATAAACTGAGGGGAGTTAAGGATACAGGCCGTCATTGTATTTCATCTACTCATATCATCCGTCGAGAAGAAGTGGTGATCATTTGTGTTTGTATCATTCCATGATTACTCGTGGATTTCTGATGGAACACGGGAATCCGTCCGCCGCAATCCTCATTTTGTCACAGAGTCCCAACTATTAAGCATATCCTAATAGAGTATGTTGTTCTGAATCGTGTGGATAGGACATTTTCCCTACCCAATTCCATTTAGACGATGGCGGGGGACAACATCTTCGATCGAGTATTGTCATTTTGGGTCGCTTGAATATTTTTGATATATTAAAATATATATATAGATTCGATTATTGCAGATCCCCATTACAGCTGTGTAATATTATGTTTAGATGTTTATTTAAATTTTATACTTGTTAATTCTTTGCAGAGCCCTTTTACATCTGTAATATTTGTTTTTAATTAATTGTAGTTAAATGCATTTAGTTTCTCATTGTTAACTTGTTAACTGGGCCTCTTTACAGCCTTGTAACACGTTATGTTATTGTTTATTTACGATTGTTAACTAGTTATTGTTTTCATTTTTAGTTTGTTATTTGTAATTTTCTAATGTGGAGCTCAATTTTGTGAAGGCGATGATGACAGAAATGGTTCGGGTAAGGGTGTTGTTGATAAGTAGGATACAAAAACTCGAACCTTGTGACCACTTTCAGTCATTTATCAGTAAAATTGGCGATACAGGTAGAAAAGCAAAACGTATGAAATAACCTTCACTTATTAATTTTACTAAATACGGAAGTACGCAGACCAGTTGATAGAGAGGTTATGAAACGTCTTAACATCACTGTTGTAAGCTGTTATCTATTGATCAAAGTTCATCATATAGGCCGTGTACGTAGTTGCCCAATACTGACGACATACGCTTATTTATCTCGTTTGACGTATTTATCGTTGATTTTCAAAATCTAACCTCTCAGAAATATCTTTATTGTTTGATTTAGTGAGTGACTGTACGGACGTATTTTATTGGGTGAGTAAATAGTCTGATTGATAACTATAGCACTTTTTGTAGTCTATATGTGGGTTTTAAAGTTTTCAAGCAGAAAGATGTTAGCTATAGAACATGTGAACCCTACCTACCGCAAACGAACTAGTTGACGATCTGGGCCCATGATTGTATTTTGCGAAACTAGCCGCTAACATTGTACAAATTATGCAAAACATTTCTAAATATCGTCGGTAGTATAGGAAAAATAGCATTGTCCAAATTTGGAGCCAGCTTCATATTTTTATTTAATATTTAGTCCAAAATTATCATTTGTGTATATATATTTTAGCTTGCAACTTATTTGGTTTTACCAAAAAAATTATAAGAAGTAAAATTGTATCTGAATCATAAACCACGCCTATTAAAATAGCTCATTTTTATTGTTTATTGGTATTATGTTACAGAACTGACAAAATTTTGAATTATTCGTTTCTTATTTTCAGTGTTGCCATTGCAACAATTTTCATACAATCATAACACTAATGTGAGAAATGTAACCTCAATTGATATTTAACAAAATAGACTAAATTGCATTGCAAAATAATTATTTAAAAACAAAAAACTTGCCATTAAAAAATTACATTTGTTTTTAGTCAATTTTTATAATAAAAGATTTTGGAACCTAAATCCAAATATCTCCGTCAAAAAAGAAGATAATTGATCGCAGCAAGCGGAATTCGAAGCGTTATGAAACACAGGAATTTAAAAAAGTTATATTTTGTTACGTTGAAGCTGAAATATGGAAAAATAAATGGCTTTGATCTAGCAACCTTTACCTAGCAAATAAATAAAACCGAGTTATCAGTCTGTATTTTTTATCCAACTTATCACAACAACAAAAAGCCATTAGCTATTGTGGGCAGGATTGATGACATTGGTCATAGCGATCGAGGGCCGGACTTGGCCCGCAGGCCGTAGTTTGGAGATATAGAATAACGGTCACTACACTAAGTAGATATGTCGATGGGTAAAGATGATTAGATATTGCGACTTTCCACATAGAAACTTGAAATTGATTCTATGAATTGTCCACCGATCCTACCCATAGGAGTAATTTGTCATTATTTTTTACTCCTTGTATATATATATAATATACGGGTGTCTGAATTGTCTCGGAACACCTAAATCGTTATATGATTTAGGTTATCTAAACACATTTATAAATTTATGGAGGGGGCACCTTAGGGTGAAAAAACTCATATAGAGTTATAACATTTTATTGAAAAGGACTTATAGACGGGAAAAAATTGCATAGAGTTTAATACAGAGTTGCAATTTTCAAGGTAGAACTACAATGATTTCCCAAGATGATTTTGTTATAGATAAGAATGTTTGGTCCTATTTCAATAAATATTTCGCGTTGAAAATTTTCGATCATATTTTTTACACAGGCCAACCGATTTTAATTTTGTTTGTTCAAATTACTTCGCATTCTGAGAGCTTTCGAATAAAGATGTTTCACCGCCCCATTAAGAAAAATTGAGCTTTAAAATTTTTATAAAATTAGTGTAAAATCTCGAATTTGTAATTTTTAAACCCGATTTAATAGGTTGTGCATATTATTGTTGTAAATGGTTCCAAGAAGGTTGATCGTGTAAATTCCGTACCGGTACTTTTAGTATTTTTCTCGAATTATGAATATTTGGGAAACCACGTTTTTGAGCCAATTTCGATAATTGAAATCGTTAATAAGAAAAAATGACTATTCTTTAAGGCTTTCATTTAAGGATTAGCAAATTATAGGTTATTTATTATTTGATATATTTAAGTTGAGGTTGGTCAGGGAGTGGGTTGCTGCTCTTGAGGATGATGCACATTCTCACAAGCCGAATTTCTTTAATTAATTGTAAATGTGTACAATTTTATAATAATCAGTGTAGAGGAAACTATATTTAGTTAGTCTTGGAAAGTCCGTTTTCAAGTACCTTTAGTAAAACTTTTCCATACCCATCCATAAAACTAAATACTAAATTCTTATGGGAGATTGGGTTATCAATTTTTTGTGTTTAAAAAAATATTTTGAAAGATATTTATTTAGAATAGCCCTAAACTTGCTTTGCTGGTATCTCCTAACGTAAATCGTAGTGTTGGAAATGACGGCGTCAAGGTTTATTTTCATTTCTTGCCAGTTTTTCTAAAATAAATTGCAATTTTTCATAGTTACTTGGGTCATTAATTTCACTAACATTTGAACATAAACTGCTAAGAAATTAAGTTTTTTATAACAGCTGCGCAGACAATAACTGGGTTTTTAACAGTCACGCATGAGCCGGTATTTTTTAGGACGATGGCTACTAATATGTTATGTTTGAATCTTTGAAGGCTACATTTTAGAAAAAAATTGATTATAATCGGTAGAACAGATTTTGAGAGAGTCGTAATTTTGAGTTTTGATCTTGTGGCAGCTATGTCCAAATTTAAAGTTATTGAAAAGTCTGTAGAGAGTTGCGTAACTACATTGATTGGCGATCCCCACAGGTACAAGAATGGCGCCCCCCCACAAAAAATAACGAACTCGCAACTTGTCTGCTCTAGATGACCCCTCTTCAACCGTCCTACTGCTTGGTAGTAATTAGTCATTATTTTTTTCTCTAAATTCAAATTAAAGTAAATTAATTTAAGTATAGGGCATTCTTTACATAAATAAACTATCTGTTGGTAGCATTGTAATTAAATATGCCAATGTTATGAAATATCACACTCAAAAGAACATGCAAGCTTTAAATTTAAACTAATTTATCATCTATAAAAGGGAAAGAAAGACTGAAACTTTAAACATCAAGGTTTATTATTTACAAAAATCTTGTAAGTTGTTATAATTACAACTATTTATAAACCTCTTCTTTTCTTCGTGTGAAAATACTTGTCGGCTAACCTGTTAAGGTCTATAGCACGAGACAGAGAACTCAGTCTGGGGTTGACATCGTATTCCTCGGGCGGGCGGAGCGGCATTATTGTTAACGACTAGTAAACAGATTGCGCAACCGTAAATAATATTGCGGTTTCAGGCTTATGATTCGTGGTTATATTATTTATGGGAACACTTTTATTAAGATATCTTAATGAAATGTTGTTCATTGTAAAATTTATTATGATGATAATGTGTTTACTACATTATATTTTTTAATTCATTTATATATTTTTTATGTGCCCGGGTGCCCCTTGACCTCCCGCTCCCCCCCGCACTTCGGGGGTTCTATTTACACCACTGGCTGTAGAGTATTATACAGACATAATTCCCAAAACCACTTTTTTTGCTCAAAGAGATCTCACAATGGATATTTCCGCCAAAAACTCGACATCAATTTTTTAAACTATCACTACTTTTTTTTTCTATACTAATTATATGTGATAAAGTGAAACAATGCTGAATTAAATTTTTAAAAAATAGCATACATCAAATTATCCTTAGAATGGTATTTCTCAGATCATCTTTAATAGTTTTAAAACAACACGCCGATACGAGTTTTATAACGTTTAGGTAGAAAATAATTAGTGATGGTCGATGATTCACCCCCATTACCTTTCGTGGTGGTTGGTTAGACAGTGATCAATGATTCCATCGTTGCACTTGAGCTGATAAGTGATTCTCACCATTTACTTATTTATTTCCAATAATTATAGTGAACATTTCCTTGACAGTGATTTTGGTGATTGAATATTGTGATTCTCAACGAGTTCACTCTACCAACTCTCGCAGTATTATTATTTTAGGTTACGTTACGCCAACTTTAATTTATTATAGACTTGATCTCTTTTAGTATTACTTTAAATTCCATTACTTGGCAAATAAATGGTGTAAAAACAAATCATCAACTCCCTTCACACACCCTTTCTACAAAACCAAATATGTACAAATCAAAATTTTTTCGAGATACAATAACTGCCTTTGAAACATCCCATGGGCTTCCAATGTCTATACATTTCCCTTGCAAAATCGTGTGTTGTGACTCATAAGATTGAGTTTATCCTCTAAATTGTAAATTTTTGCCTGCCTCGGCAATTTGTTTATTTAATGTTTCACATTCTTCTACGTTTTGTATTTTAACTCTAAGGTTGGTTCATTGCACTCTGGTGTAATAAATTCAGAAATTCTTAGCCAATTTTTCTACACAGGTATTTTAGCTAAGAAGGGTGTTTATTTGTTTTTCGTCGTACTGCTTCAAAAACACCTGTTTTCAGTACATGCATTGAGATGCTAAAGTTGTTCTTTTTAGTTCTAGGACTTAAAAACATCAGATGAGGTCGAGGTCATCAGCTGTTACTTCGTTTATACGAATTAATTAACATTTGTAATGAATCTATAAAAACAACCGATTGTAAATAACCGATAAAACAGCTGTTATCATCGATTTGAAGGTAAATAGGTTATACAATTTTAGTTTTTTTGAAATTTTTTTTATATTTGCAGTATAACGAAAACTATAGTTCATCACTTGGACCAAAAGAAACTTTTCGATCCTCGCTCTATTTCTGGCCGAGGCGGAGCCGAATTGTTAAACTTGAGCTTGTATCGAAAAGCTTCACTTTTTGTCCTAGTGATGAACTATATTTTTCGTTTTGAATTGTTTAAAATTAAATTGAAAACTAATTTCTTGAATTGTTTGAACAAACAGCTACGGCATAATACACCATAATTAATCACATAAATACCACATAAAACCAACTCTTTACGAGCACTTGTAAATGTTATACAGCACTTTACAAGAAGCAATATCACAACAACAACAACTATCAACTGTAATAGCTTCTCCAAGCGGGAAACGAACAGCTGATTGAGAGTGGAAAACAAAAGAGCTGTACAACTCCCATGACGTCACTACTGCGCAACCTCTACCTTGTATTCTAACTACCTTTGTTTGGAGAATACAAACGCGCGCGCGCACACACCCACGCAAGCACGCTGCAATCACTTCCTGTTATGTGGAATAGAAATTCTTCCAAATTATTTATAGGATTAGTATTAAAGTGACTGCTTAAATAATAAATAAAACACAAGAAAACACTTTAGGCTATAAATAACTAACAATTAAACAAAAGCATTTCTTTAAATTATTTTTGGAAACTTTCTCCATAATACGTATAATGGGAAAAAATAAGAGACATGCGAATGTGAATTTTTTTTAGAGACATGGGAATGTGAATTTTTTAAGAGACATACGAATGCGATTTTTTTTCAATTCAGACACAACTCATATTGTCATTTGCGTTTCCTCATCACATGGAACATTTATTAGAACATTAACTAATGCTATTCTTGGAATTGGGTTAATTCAAAATGTATGATTCTGAATATTTCGTAAACAGTTGAGGCAACAAATTATTTACAGGTACAAAATATTTAGTCCATGCACACAGGATATCTCGATAAGTTTATTTGTGTTGAAGGATAGGTGAGATATCGATAAAAACAACTGTAAAAGACTAATTCTTGGTAATACTTAAAAGAACTTTTCTTAATTTTTAGCAGGAAGTCAACTAGGCTACTGTTTACTGTATCGAGTTTTAATTACCAGGAATTGGTTTAAAACCATTTTTACCAGTAATTTTCAGCTATTTTTCATATAACAATGATAATAAAGATATCTTATTTAGCTTTAAAAGGACAAAATACGATATATTGTAAAATAAATTATGATTTTCGAGATATTTCCCATCAAAACTTTCTAATAAATGGACTTTTGAAAATGTTTAGTGATAAAGTGTAAGGTTTTGTGGTACTAACAGTATAAAATATTTTACAAAACTTGGTGTTGACATGTTAATCTGTTCTGGAGTTATGCCTTGTTGTTTAACACAAACAAGATAGATAGAATTGACGTTTGTTTATTTACTTTTTTCTTTATTTTGATCTCCAAAATCATCTAAAGTTTGGCAGACTGATTATGAAACACGTTAGTATTTATAGATATAATATTCAACACCCAAATAGGCTACTATTTTTCGAGGAATGGAATTTTTAGTATGCTATTTTATTGCAAAATTACAATCGCTTGTTGATAATATTTTACGAGTGTAATAATGGACGGTTAGCTAAATCACTTTTTAAAATTTTTGTGATTGGTTTGTATCAATTACTGAAAAATCACTATTATTTCCATCACTATTTTATTTTTATTTTTTTTATTTATTTTTTTAAATTTCGTAAGAGATGGAAAATCTTCAAAACAAAGGAGACTGTAATTTAAATACTTACTATCTTGTCCACTACGTCTCTGAGCGCTAGTGTCGCTTTGAATTGCCAATTTCTGCAGAACAGCTTGGTCAATATTAGTATCATCTGCAAACAATACGGGTGCTGATTTAGATATTTATAATTATTTGTTGTTTTAAATTGTTGTTAATTTATTTACCAAATTAATAAGTTTTGGAAATAAAAATGTAAGCTCATATCGTTTTGTTTAGTGATTTAATTACTATTTAGGCTTTATTTGCATTTGATAAAAGTTTGCTTTTTGTGATTGTGATTCGATTTTAAATGTCATGGTCATTTGAAAGCCAAAAAGTGCAGAAAACTAGTTATTTTATGTGACTTTTTATTGTGTTTTTAGAATTTTTACCTTTTTTTTTAAATATACGTAGTATGACCGTTGTGTTGAATAAAAAAATCGATGTTGAATTTTTCGTGGAAATATCAATTTGAGGTCCCCCCCCCCCCGAGCACAAACGGGAGTTTTGGAATGATGTCGATTCTCTACCGGTTTTGGACTTATTGTTAATTTTTTTTTTTAATCTGTAAATTTGTCAAACTTTAAAATCGATTTTGATAAATTATATCTTTTGTAGCGACTTCGTGAAAGATTTTTGTTCATGAATCACCAATTTTGGCAAGATGGTGATCAATGTGTTTTATTTTGGGCCTTAGAGATTACATTAAAAATATATATATTAAAATCGTTGGAGCTAATTTTGAGAACTTTGTCTATTTTATTTTTGTTGTTATTGAAATTACACCCAAGTTTTGAAATCTCTATGTATGGGCAAAGTAGATCCACATAGGCTACTTTATAGTATATAAAAATCCGTTTGTTTGAGCTGTAGAGGAGACTTCATTCCAAGAATGACTTTTCATGGCTTTAGGGGACCTCAAAACGAATAGTTCCCCGAAAATTTTGACATTGATCACTTGACCCATTACATTGTTTTCTATAAACTATCTATACATGAAATATTTATCTCTTTATGATATATAGATTGGTATTGAAAGTGTATTTTGGCTAAACTCTCACTCAATTGTTTTCGTACTTTACTCGAATATTAACAATTTTATGGAACTGAGTTACAGGTCTCATTAAGTTTGCCACTGACACTTGAACAATTATATACATATATATTACTTCTTTTACCACTATACAAAACAAAATAAATATACTTCTGAATCACATAACAATAATACAACGTAAGTTTCAAATAAAATGAGGACTTATAATTAATAATAACGATATAATATAAACCTAACCTATATGTAAAAAAAATAAAATAAAAATGAAACTTCTAATTTTAATACTAAAAAAAAATAGCAATGAAAAATATTGCAGCCCCCAAGGGCAGCCCGTTTTGAGGTTGCATATTACTAAGAATTAAAAAGATCAACAAAAAGGGTATAAATAAATAAGTTATCTATAATTCCTAGTAATAACATTTATATATACATTCATGCATATTCTACGAAATAACAAACTTGTAATAATACATAAAACTATACATACTTACATATTATACATGCACATACACACACCATCACATACATACATAGCTACATTAATCCACATATTCATAGATACATACAACTTCATACAATAAGTCCATTCATACGTCATAATGTAGTCCTTACACTTAACTTCTATACATTTTATATTTATGAAATATGTTATAATTTTATAAGATCAAATTCAACAAACCCTCAACTATATCCATGACCAAAAGCCAGTTTCTAATATTTCTCTTTATTTGTATGTAGGTCTTATTATTTACCAGGAGTTGTTTAGAAATTTTTTGGGAGATAGCAGTCAAAATTTGAAATACAGTAGTTAATCAATCTGTTTTGCAGATTTGAAAAAGTCCACTTCTAATATAAAATAAGGACCTCTTCAATTATCTCACGTCATCATTTTTATAATTTTTTCCTGTTTTTTCAGATCATAATTAATTATTATAATGATTTTTGGAAACATTTCTTAAGATCAAGATACACGTGACTTTTACAACCTGTTTTTTTTAAAATTATAGTTTTAAACCAGCTGATTAGAGTTATTGTTTATAGTTTTTATTAAGAATACTTTTAACATAGACTACATGAACTTTCTTGAGTTTGCGTCTTTAACAGATAACAAAGAAAAAAAAACTTAGTTTTTTTATAGAGCAAAGGTATATTGTATAATCGAAAGTTGTGCATTAATGAGCATAGCATGAAGTTGTACAGTGCAGGCATGAACAAGTGGAGTTAAATTAGGTTATATTATTGGCATATAAGCCAATCTTATGATGTCTCCTTCATAATGAACTTTTGAAATACTGTTAATTGTTATTAATTTTGATTTACAAATGAATATAATTATTTGATGTAAAATGCATTTTAAATTTTAATCATTTACACTTATTTATAATCAGAAATAACAACAGCAACAAAATAATTATAATGTTAATAATGATGATGTGAGAATAACGGAAAGGTCCTAGAATAATTTCATGACCTTGAATATACACAATGATCTAAGAATATAGATAGATGTTGTAATTTTAAATTTGCTAATAAGCTGAATAACGCAAAGGTCAACTTTGAGTCATGAGTTACTTCGAGCAGCGTCAGACGCGTTAATTAAGCTGAGGCTACATCATTTAAAATAAAACTTGAACACAAATTTTCACAAATAGATTATTTATTTAATTCCACCGCGTTCTCAAAGTCGCCATATGCAGTGATGCACAAATGTCTTGCTTCATTCTAAATAACCTATAGTTGAAATATAGCACTAAATCAATATTACTGAACTAATCTTATATCTAATAATGCAATATGTAATTTACATTAATATAGAACTTTGTATAGATCCTAATTCGTTATTTTCAATTACATTACGCTATTTGTTAATATAAAAAGTTTCCCAAGCATCTAATGTATTTATAATAAAATTAGTGGTCCCAAATTGCTAAAAAAACTGACCAAAATATGAAGGTTTTGCATAATTTACATGAAAATTTGTATACAACGGTTTTTGAGGTCGCTGATTAAGAATATAAAGTTATATATTTTTTTAAACAAAATGGTGGATCAAAATTACTAAAAGTGTTTTGATTTATGTGAAAATTTGTATATAACAAGGGTTTTTGAGGTCGTTAATTAAAACTATGAAATTACAGTTTTAAAGATATTGTTTTATTTTACTAGAAATGTAAAAATAAAAAATAAAATAAAAAAATTACCGAGTATTTATTATAATTTTAAAGAATTAATAAATTATCTATACAAAGACTGCTACACAATGTCATCCGAATCATATAAATCGTTGTGAACTTCCGAAGAACTTCATATGTCAGAATCACTTAATAAATTGGAACAAAAATATCTGCAGGAAGCAAAAGGTTCAATGCTTCATGCGACAAAATTACTTTTGTGGTTCTTCTTTAAAACTAGAAATATAAGGGTCTTTACACGTAAACTTTTTCGAGAAAATTGCTCGCTTTATTTTTTTATATCTACTTTCGAGTTTTCTGTGCATCTTTCAATAAATTGTCCAATCAGTAACAACAGATTCTATAATTTGATAGCCATGGATCAAAACTGTGTGTACAGATGTGGGTATAAAATACCACGGATATAAGCTTATAACAAATTATTCACACCATTCACCCGCGCATAAAAGAGCAGCTTTCAATTCTATGGTTCGCAGGTTAACAAACTTTCCTCTGTCTAAAGAATATTACGAAAAAGAACTTCAATATATTTTTATAGTGCTGGAATTTTTAATGGTTATCCAAAAGAAATAATAGATAATATAATAAAGAAAGCGAAATTAAAAAAATTAAGGAATCGAGAATTACTCTTGTGGGCAGTATGCCACGACAAGGCTGGGTTAAAACTGCATTTGCTCCTCCATTGTCAAAATTTAATATTGTTTAAAAAATCTCTATGAATACAGGTATATGCAAATTTAAATGTAGCAATGTCAACCGAGAATACACGTACTAGTGCGCTGTCACTGTCGCCTCTCTTCATCACTGCACTGTGACACATTGGTTTAGCAAGGACCCCTATACAAGATTTCACGGTAATAGTGTCAAAATATTGAAATTAATTTTCGGGCTTTCGAGCAGTTTTTTTTTTTTTTTTTTTTTTTTTTTTTTTTTTTTTTTTTTTTTTTTTTTTTTTTTTTTTTTTTTTTTGGGACCACTGTGCGCAGCAAACTTACGTTCTATTTAAATATAGCCTATCAATAAATGTCTGCCCTCTATTGATAAAGCCGACTCTATTTTACATGATGAAAAATTCGGAAGTGAAATATATAAATATATTCTGTTCTCGCGTATTATTTATTAAAAACATTTTTGGAAAGATTGGGTCGAAATTAATATTAATATTATTTTTTGTTAGTAGAGATATTTATTTTTGAGGATCTGTGCATGGATAGTTTTTATATTGGTTTAGGTTTAGGTTTTTTTTTCTTTCAGAATAGCCTATATATAGTTTTATATAACTGTTGTCTTTATTTTAGCCTAATGTATTTTAAACGAATAATAAATAGGCTCCCTAGATTGGCTTAAAGCCGGATACGCCGCCGAATTATGTACTCAAGCTCCATCAAATAAATAATGGCTAGTTAACTTCGACAAAGTAAAATAATGTTTATTTTTCTAATTATAATTATAAAGTAAATTAATATAATGTTTGTAGATATAGATGTTACGGATTTTCGCAGGAGATAAGTAATAATAACGCTGAGATTAGCAGCTTTCGTTCACAAAGTGGGAACTGCTGTCAGTATTCCTAGTAATCGAGGAGAAATTTATATTGAAAAATGATTTTGAGCAGACGTCTAAATCTTCACTTGGTGGTTTACCACCTGACTGCACGATTAAGTAGAAAGATACTATTTAATACTCCCTTTGGATCTATTTAACCATTTTATATAACTTAAAAATAATTTATAGTATGTACTAATAATCTTAGTGTTTAAAAAATAATGATTACTTATCAGGAATATATTCTTTATTTTAAAACTACCTATTTTATAGTCTAGTTCTTTCAGTCCAGTATATGTTTGTAATACACATTGAAAAATAAGTTACGAATATAATTTTTAATGACATTTATATACTAATAAATATCTGTAAAAAATATCAAAGCTATCAAGGATTCTTGAAGTTAATTAACTTAGTTTTAGGGGATATCTTAGCATTACCAAGAAACTGTATCATAACTCTAGATAGAAATTAATTTTGTTTGCTCCGTTTTTGTCTCTCTCTCTCTAAGTAGAACGTGAACACAAAATCGGTACGGTTATAAGATTCAATCAAGGCATTTGACGATCTTACTATATCTATCACAAAATATCTTTCAAGCATTAATACTATAAGAATTTTGATTGGCTCGGTAAGTTGAGCCCAAATTTGAATTAATGTCAAATACAATTAATTTAGAAAATATTAAACGTGTAGTGAAAGGCTTTAGCATTGCCCTATTTCAACACAAAAACTTTTTTAGTACACTTTTTTATTCTTTTTTAAAATTTTCCCCAATAACAAATTCTCTAACATCAGCTACAATAGATTTTAAGTAGTTGTCTTTTTCATTTAATACTGGAGCATTTAATGAGAGTGAAAACAAATTTGGGGGTTTACCGGGTAGAAAAAAACCCACATGTTATCCTTGTTATTATGAAGATCAAATGCAATTAAAACTTAAGTAACTTGTAAAACTTTCAAAGGAGTAAAATTACTTTGAGTTACGATGAATTCAAAGTTGGCTTTATATAGTAGTAATGTCCATGAGATTTTGTTGATTCTATTGCTTTCTTTAATGGAGAAGATTAAGAATGCCGTAATAGCCAGAGCTATAAATAGCATAGAAAATATATTCGAATATCAGTCTTGGTGAGCGTGTAGAAAGACGTTTTATGACTTATTCACACTAGATTGTATTTATAAAATCTATAGTAACTTATTAATTGTCAAGACAAGAGTTTTGAACAAATTACAAAAAATCTTTAAATCTTCACGAGGAGCATGAAATATTTTCGATTTATGTTATCTTGAAGCTAACACTTTATAGATTCCGCCAACTTCGGCCTCTTCAATAATTAAGCACAATTCAATTACCAATTTGTACGCCTCCTGCTATTTTGCAGCCGAACACCTTTCGAGATGGATCAAGGAATTCCCAGCTGGCAGGTTAAGAGATCACCGGAAATTGTCAGGATGGACCGGTGCGATTGTGATTTTAGGGGCAAAGTCAAGAACAAAATAATTATTTTTTATTAAAAAAAAGTTACTAAATTAAAAATTATAAAAGTGATCCCTACAGTTATTTAAATATTAAGCGAAGAAAAACCTACGACCCCTCATTTGAATTTTATAATTATATATTTTGAAAAAAAGAAAAGAATATCATGGTTGTCGCAAGCGACCAACCCGTAGCGGCACCAGCAAGGGACTCAAAGTAAAGATGCTCAATGAAAAATTGCCTTGTTCATCTTTCAATCCTTCTTCCAAAGTTCGAAGGGTAGTATTATTTGCATATAACTTATTCCCGGAGAATAAGGGATTCCAACGATAATAATCTACGATAATCGTAAATTCCCAGAGGCGTGGAACTTACAAAACCCCCTGAATAATATTTAAAAATCCCGGCGATGTGTCTTTAGTTATGTAATTGTTTACGTAGCGCCCCAATTTTAATATTATTTTTCGTTATTTTTTTACTACATGGGAAACAGAATGTTTCGACTGATCACCGAAGTCGAGCAACGTTAGCTTGGATGGGTGATAATTTCCCTACCACGTGCATAGGATTAGTGTTGTTGAAACATTTCAATCCATTGAACAGTCAATATGGAGTGTGAATTACGTTTGTTAGATGTCGATAATTTCAATGATTTACAAAATCAAGACTTTTATGTTCGTCACAATATTGTAAATAGAAAATAACTGATACAGGGTTTATATGTTTATATAGGTCTAGTAAGGTGGCCAAGCTATCTTACTACTAAACCTTGTAAGGTAACAATTCGGGTACCTTAATGGACCTTAACTTTGAAAAATTATAATTTTGTTTTTTTTTCCGTGAAAAGAATTTTTGCTCACCAAAAAATGTTACTATTCTTATGAAGACGACAGATATGTAGTACAAAAAAAAATGCTATTCATAAAAAGAGTGGTTAAAAAAATTAAACAATTTGTATTAACCTATATTTTTGGAGTAGTATGCACAAGTTTGTGTTGTTCTTATGCCATATGCAATAAATTTGTTGCATCTTCAGGACACCTTGTTTTTGCTACCTTATCATTATCATTAGTATTATCGTTAATGGGAATCTAATATTGAAATTATTCCATCTTTATGATCTACAATAATAAATATGATGAGATTACATTTAATAATCACTGTCAGTGATGGTGCTGTAAAAAAACAAAACACAATACACCATAACGAAAACTAAGAATTAGTAGATTTATTAAACTTACTAAGGTTGAATGTGACCATACCATCTTTATCTAGCGGCCATCGCAATCTTCCTGATCTCTTTCCCTGTAACATTATACATAATTATTGACATTAAGATCAGTTGTTTCACAAAAATTGATTTGTCGTGAATATATTAAACTTAGATATCTTCCCTGTGTTTAAAGGTGGAAAACATCTCGTTCATCATCACCTTATGAAAAGACTTCTAACCCTCGAATACTCTAATAGTATCAGGGTCGGAAGAGAACAAGAGTTGGTCAATAGAGACCTGATAGAAAAAATTTAAACAGATGGAAACACGACTACATGAAAAAATGTGTAGATCCAGCTAGGCCCCCTCGGGATTGCCAAGCGCGTACTCACTAGCGTGAGCCACTGAGGGTTATTAAACTTAGATATTAGTCTAGTCAGTGTGAGTGAAGTGTTAAAAAAAAATGTAATATAAATATCACCTTCGAGCCAAAATGAAATTGTGCTAAAATTGCTTGAAGCAAAAATTGGCAAAAGAGTGATCATTTTTAGTAACTTTTTTTGTGAAGTTTATGAACATAGTTTTATTGACAAGTTTTAGAGTATTAAATTTCTTTTGAAGATCACCTATCCGGTGTCAAAAGTTTGTATTTCTGGAGCCGATAGAGAAGAAATTTGGCGGTTATGCTAGCACTATCACTATCTCGGTTCTAGATTTTTAAATGTTTTTCTAACCTAAAAAACAAACTGCCATATATATATATATATATATATATATATATATATATATATATATATATATATATATATATATAACAAAGCGTAGCCTATATGTTAATGAACATTTAGGAAAATTTTCTTTTAATAGTCACAAATAGATATTCTAAATAGCCAAAAATTGTATTTTATATAAATTTGATTTTCCAGTTTTGTAAAAAAATTTTACGGTTTTGTATATACTTTAAGATGTTATTACCAAATCAATAAATTTTAAAATAATAAAACCTATATATTTTTTAAATGTCCTTAATTTCCTAAAACGTGCATATCTATTTTGTGTAGGACAACATCCATATAATGTTCCATACAACTTTTACATGAATCATATAAACTCATTTTTGTTGCATTCCAGTCATACAACCATTTTAGAAATAATTAAAATTTACAACAACAAAATTGTTGTTTGGAAACAAAAATATCCCAAAATAAAGGCATTTAAAAAACCGAAACACTAACAGTTACAAATTTTTACAAAAGTAGTATTTTTTGTCTTTCTTTGTAATATTTCAAAACTCAATTTTGGCTAACGGATTTATGACCATTAAAATTATATTTTCCGAAATGTTCATTAAAATATACGCATTTAAACTAAATTTATTAAGAATAAATAAAAAATTACCAATGACAGCTGTTCGTATTAATTAAAGTTAAACAAAATTGTTTTGGGATTAAAAAAAAATTCAAATAAGTTTAGCCTTAAATGATTTTAATGTACAATTTTTTATAGACACACGCGTTACGAATAATTTGACATTCTTAACGACATCGGCTGACTTGTGAATCTCGCAATATCTGAAATGAAAACATGGAAAAATCGCATTTTATAGATTCTCTCTCCTCTCTCTAGTGACTAGAACATATTTTTTAAAGAACTGGTTTGTTCCCAGTTTTTTTCTAAGTCATTAAAATTTTCCTCTACATGACAATAATAATTATGTAATCGTGTAAAATTGTACAATGTGTTCTTTACAAGGTGATCATTTTATCTTTGTATTTAAAAACTGTAAATTTTTGTTCTGTCGAAAAACTGTAAGTGATAAACCTTGGTATTTAAAAATCCGTATTGAAACTTTAAAATGAGTATGAAATCTCTTATATTTTATGGACTCTTTTATTCTTTGTGATTTTTTGATTAACCACTCGTAGAAGCTATAGGCGCTTAAAGTTTATAGAAATTGACGTGTAATCCCTTTTCGGTAGGCGATTTTTCTCTCTTCTCATTGCTGAATCAAGTTTAAATTTAAACAAAAATGCACGACTAAAAAAAAAAATAAAATAAATAAAAACGTAGCTCAATCAGAAATTAATTAGACAAAGAAAAAAAAAATCATATTGTATTAAAATGTGATCAGCTGTTATTAGGGCTGCATTGTTGAGTTCACATAGTTATTGTTTTATTAATTTAAACTTTACTCTGAAAGATATTTATATTTTTTTTTGTTTTATTACACAATGGAGTTTACCAACAGTGAATAGGTTGATATGATAGAAATTTTTTTTACATATCGTAAGGACGTAAATGTCATCATTTTATCTCTTAACCGTCTTCTGTATTGATTACTGTTGAGTCAGTTGTTTCACTTGTTAACCTGTTAAAAGTTTTAAAACTGATCTGTAAACTTCAAAATATTTAAACAATTATATCATTGTTATGGTAGTTTTCAAATTTTCTTTGTCTATTTAATTCCTGATTATCTAGTTTTTATCTGTTCCATAAATTATTTTACTTTGTCTCATTATTTTTTTCAAAACTCGTAAACTAGTGGATTTATCAAACATCACAAAGAATAAAATTAAAATTCTGTGTAGAACCCGAAAACACAATGGAGCCCATTTTTGATGTTACAAAACGGATTTTTAAATAACATGAAAAGTAACGAAGATTTCCCAATTAGTTTTTCAACTGATCAATATTTTACGAGATATTTTACCACCATTGATAATATTTTGATAAAGATAAAATGATCACCCTGAATAATAAACTAATTTATAGAAGTATTAAATTTTGTGAAAAATTAAATAAATGTTTAATATTCATTTTATAGAATATCGTCTCAAAGTTTCGATGTTATTATATTATTATTGAATTACACGATACAAAATTTGAATTAATTTATTGTTAACAAAATAAAAACGTTAATAAAATTGACTGATCGTGAACTCTCCTCCTGGCGATTTTTTAAAAAAAATTTATTAATTTAATTTTATTTTTTATTTTCCATCTTGCGGATTTTCCATCCAGGGATTAAAATTTTGCAACTCGAATAGATTATTTTTGTAAGAAATTTCACGCTCTACTGCTTTTAAATGAAACATTTTTCTCTACATGTGACATAGTGAAATGAATAAATACTCTATAAATTTAGCGAATTTTATGATTTATCTCCAAGGCGATGGTTACATAATTACAATTCAAATGTAACTTGGTCAAAAAAATGAGCTTTAAGTAAAGCAGACAACCAAAGGACGTTTACTTTTGCCATCATTTGTACTTTTTTTACCATGAATCACGTTCTGAAATTTTAGTAGGAGAATCATGTTTGTGTAAAAAAATACATTTATGGGATATCTGTAGTAATGGTCGGTGATTCATTGATCTGGGATTCTTTCACAACGATTTTAAATTCGCCATTAGTCTTTATTGGTGATTAGTTGGACTAAATGATGGTGAACTATAGTGATCAGTGTCGCACTTGTGCTGACGTAATTCTCGTAATTTTCACTTGTAATATTTATTTATTCTTATCAAAAATTCTAACCCAATTTATAACATAACCTCAAAATTAATAATATGATATTGACAATGTCATTTATCTCTATACTGTTCAGCATCTGATTACTGTTTTCAGATACAGTAATACAATTTGTATTATTTAGCTATAATATTTAGCACGAAATCACAATCGCTTGTTGATAGTATTATCGGATATAACTTTAGATACAGATTCACTATTACAACATTAGTTCAATCACTGGATACCTGAGCGGTTAAGTTCTCATTTTCTTCTGTCCCAAGCACGCAAAGGAAGTGTCCTCCAGTAGTGTTCGTTAAGTCTATTATTAGGTTAGCTTCGTGAGAGATGTTGTTTCCCATCCATATTGCATGTACCTGAATAAACAATGAGATTTTAGCATAATTTAATTACTGGTATTACTCGTATTATATCCACTATGTATTTTGTTAAGAAAATTCTGCTGCAAAACCTAATTTTTGCCAAACAGTTAGACAACGACCAAAAGAGATTTTTAACGAACTTCAAAATTGTGTACTGCTCCTACCTCCGTCACCATAATATGTTGGGAATTGATTTCACTCCGTTTATAGGTTTTATTTCAAAGTAGTTAGTCCGGCTGTTTTGATTTTGTTGGGCCTCTCGTGTATATTTTTTTGTAGGTCTACAGTTTCCAAAATAAACTGTTCAGAAACATTGCACAAACTTTCTCTCATAAACAAAACTATTAATCGCAAAAACATCAGTTCGGTAGTTGCTACAGTAGTAAAAAAGTGAAATTAATCATAGGTACCACATTTAAAAAGGCTTAAACTTCCTTCGCTCGTGCTTAGCGTAAATCGTGTTCGATTCGTGGTGTGGTCAAGGTATTTTTTTTTTTTGCCAATTTTCCAGAACTTCAATATTTGATATTTTATTTATGACTTTGCAGACGGTCATTAATTTTCACATTTCATTAAAATTTGAACGAAATCGGTCCACGCGGTTAGGCTGTAGATATACAACAGACAGACACACCCAAAACAACTTTTTGGTCTCAACTGATATTATCGGCTAAAGTTCTCGTCGTAGATTTTTGACCCATCGCATTACTTTTTCTATGCTACATCATGTGAAAAACTATAAACAAAAAAGTTTATCATTCAAATGTTGTGTAAGTCGTAATTCTTCAAAATCGGCTCTTATCAATAACAATCAAAATTTTTAGTGAAATATGAACCAAACCCGTGTGCCAAATATAAAGTGAAATAAATTTACGTTTCATGAATAATTGGCAAAAAAACAAACCTGAAACTTGACAGCCAACTTTAAAAAAACTTTATTTACATGAACACGATTTACGTTTAAGGCGATTTAATGATACAAGCAAGTCTAAAATATAGTATAAAATAAATATATACCAATTTTACATCAAACCAATTAAGGCTGATTTTTACTTTTTGTAATATAGCATGAATATTATTTACCATAAATGAAAATCTTTACCTTAATGTTCTTTTTCACCAAATCCAGTTTGCTTCTTTCCTTATCTTTTGGAGTAACATTATCTATTACTTTACTTGCCAAGATCAGCATTGCATGACCACGTCGTGTAGCATTGCCTGCAGTCAGGATTGTTGAATATAGAAGTTCATTTGATGAGGGTGACACTAAGTTTAGTAGCTGTGCGAATTCGGAAATAGTAGTTGCTTGCAGACTGGGTTCTGGAATTACCAAACAATTTGTGTCTTATTAAAAGTGATCAATTAAAAATGAGAGGATTTTCTTACATCTAGTAGTATAAATTGCTGTTAACATTAAATTGTGAAGCAATGTAAACGTTAAAGAGAATCAAGTTATTATTTAAGTAGCGCCTCATGTTCTTATGTAGGACATCGAGAGGTGTGCTCACTGAATCCTTGCGGCATATTTCTTAGTGATTATAGAGTGATATTTACATACGCTAGTGAGGGTGTGGTTTTTCGTCCTCGTTTCTGCTCTCAGTACAATACAGAATGAAAAGTGTACTGACCATCAATATTAGTTTATTATTTTGGTAACCCAGCTCTGCATTACCGTGTTTAATAGGTGTTGTATTTTTCTCTCAAGGAATCGGCTTATTTTTTCACCTTGTAATTTCAGAATACTTCCAATTCGTTACGGTATTTTAAAAGTCTTTACTAAAACTATCTACAAGGTTGTCTTAAATATTTTCCACAATATACAGAATACTTTTAAAAAACTATAAAATGAAATTGTTTCTGAACTGTTGAACTGGAACAATATTGTTTTTAGATTTTTTAGGCTAGCAGTTCTAATGAAGACGCTTTAACAGAATTTACTTTTTGCTTAGCATTAATAAAAATTAAAGTAATATATATATATATATATATATATATTGTTTGTTTTTCAAGTATTTTAAAATATTGTACATTTTTTGAAATTATTATCGCATTATTAAAAATATGATTTAAAGTAAGTAAATTTTCAAGACACCCTATAGTTAGTTTTAGTAGAAACCTATAAAATGACGAATCGCAGATATTTATTTGGCAATTAGAAAAATATCAAGCCAGTAATTTTATTCCAGCCTCATTAACTATAATAGTTAATAGGCCTACTATTAAGTTTAACAAGAATATAAATGTTATTGCTTAGTAAGAGCACTTTGTATAGGATATCGAAAGACGTCCTCACTGAATCGCTACTAGTTATGAATAGTTGTGCCTATAAGAATTGATTATAGAGTGACACTTACAAACGCTAGTGAAGTAGAAAGTTGCAACTCTCCGCCTGTCGATATTTGTTCGTTATTTTTATAGTCTAGCAATAAATTCTCCTTTTCGTTAAATGTCGCTTGATTGTGGATAATTGTGTTTACATTATAGAATGATAAATTTACTAAAACCACGTAAAAGTTAATTCTAAATCTCGTTGCTAATTATTATTATGTCCCTACTAAGTTATCACCAATTGTTAGGTGTATTATTGTTATACTGTACTATTAATTAAAATATATTTTAGTCGTTTAAGAAATTTTTCTTTTGACAGTCAACCTACAATAAACGTAAGGCCTATTCGCCGTAATGAAATTACCAACTATTTTCTATCATTTCTAGTGGTAAGCCTAAGTTTTTAAGGAAGAGGTAATTTTTGGCCCAAGAAATGACCGATGTACATCTATGCCAAATAATGTTGCTATTTCTAAACCGACCTTGCAGTTCGTTCCTCTCTTCATAGGAATTACTTTCCTAGGCTTTCAAGAAGTTGGAACTATAGAATTGAAATGTACCATATTCACGCAGAATACAGAAAGTGTCGCAATAACGCAAAAATGATAATACATTTTGCTGAAACTTCCTCTTTTTTATGTAGTAAGAGAAAGTTATGTGAACGGTAAAAAATTTAGATTGATTTTTCTTGGAAGTATCTGTTTCAAGGTCCCTGAATATAAAAGTGAGCGTTTTGGATGATATCTACCGTTTGTACAATGCTGCCTGTATAATGGATTTATTTTGGCTATATAGTTTACAATTTGAGGGTATCTGTCTTTAAGATAAAAGTTCCAAATAGGCTCTAGTGATTTTGTTGAATGTCTCTAACCACCAAAAGGAAATATATTGATCACCATCTTCCCCTTCCCAAATATCTTGTAGACCTGTTATAGAAAGCAATATTTTTTTCAAAGTCTAACGACGTCGTTCAAATTTTGGTTAAAGGTAAAGGTTAATGTCGCCAAACAGTGTGCCAACCTTAAGTAAAAAAAAGTTGTTCTTCCTATTGATTATAATCAAATTATTACTACTAACCCTTACTTTTGTTTTAAGTATGAGTAGACAGTTTAGGTCATTCAATCTTCACATTTGATCAAAATTTGAACGAAATCGATAGTGCTGATTTTGAAAACTTAGGTATTTTATAAATGGAAGACTTTTTATATTTTTTATCAGTAACTCCTGAACGAGCATTTTTGCTAAAATGGGTAACCAAAACCTTTCATTTGATTATACTTAAATACTACATTTTTTAAAAAATTACCGAAATTGTTAATCTCCAATTTTGAATTTAAAAAAAAAATATGGAATAGCCTACTTCTTCATTTTTGACCAAAATATGGCATTACACATGAAATTTGACAAAAATCTGTAATCTCGTAGAGTGTTGGACAGACGACAAACTTACATAATTCCATAACCCACTTAAAGTATTTCAAAACTGATGGGCTATTCTCGTTATATCACTAGCGTTCTGTAGTCTATACAGTAATATATCGTTAAAACATTTTATTGGCTTTAATTTACTGCTAAAGCAATAATTCATTCTCCATTTTAAATAAAAAAACGACTTCATCTAAAATATTATATTAGTTATAGCATAAAGACAAGACAATAAACACTTTATTTAGAACAAGACGACGATTCAATGACCAGGTCATCGTCTTGAATAATTATTAGTTGAATCTTCATTAATGAACTGTGCTAAACATTCTCCCACCCAGTTGTTAGTAAACAAATAAACCTGAACTATGGACAGCGTCTTTTAACAAATATTTATATATTTAAATAGGGCCTAAATTTTGCTTCGCTTTCGCCAGAAACTTGTCAAGCATAAATCGTGCCTAACTAAAAATCGAGCTTTTGATGACGGCTGTCAAGATTCATTTTTGTTTTTGCCAATTATTTCTGAAGCGTAATATTTTTTCTTGCGATTTTGCCATACATTTAGTTAATCTATAAATTTATCTAAAAATTTGTCAAAATCTGTACAGCCTTTTTTTGAGAAATTACGTTTCCCATAACAGTTACATGGAACCCGTATGTTTTGTTTGGGTCCTTAGAGGGATCACTTGAGCAAATTTTGCTCAAAATCGTAGTTTTTTGTTTTAAATGTTTTTTGTCTTTATGTATCTACACCCTAATTTTGAGTTATCGACAAAAGAAAAATGTCCCAAAATATGGCCAAAACATGCTCATGTAACAAATTTGATTAACATCGGTTCACGCGTTTAGGTCTACAGCACTACACAGACGACAGAGATCATTCCCAATTTGGGGAAAACCTCGAGATGGATATTTTAACCCATAAAAACTTTATACTACGTATATGTAAGTTAAGGGACGTATTTATTTCAAATAGATTGTTACTTTTTAGCTTGGAACACAAATAATGACTTAAAAGATAAATTAAAAATGTATAATTTAAGTCATGTTTTTCTTACCTGAGTCATTATTTGTAAAGAGCTGAATAGTTAAATTCCTATCTTTATATGTGAACTGATGCCAAATGGCTTTGGCTTGCTGTAAAAGCATCTTTCTTGTCTCTAGAATCACGGATAGATGTTGTAGGTTCGCATCGTGTAATACGGGCTCTAGGTGTTGTAGCACGGACACTAATGGTTGCACGAGCATAGCGACAAGTAGGATGTGTTGGAACATGGTTCTTCGATAGTACAATGATGCTGATAGATGGACAGGTGTAGAGGAGAGGCCAAGGAAACCCTACCCAGTGTGTGTACCCAACAGATACGTCATCACTGTTTGACAAAGATAAGATCCCAATCGTAAAATCTGAAGTTGTATTTATCTTCACATTTGTATACGTAATATATGGAGAAAGTTATATGATAGATACAAAAAATATAAATATGTTTTCGCGAAAATATCCGCCTTGAGGTCTTCTGAGGCCCCCTAATATGTTTCTTCTTTAGAAATGATACTTGTCTACCCTTATCCGATAATCCCATTTTTTGTTAAATTTTGTATGTGGAGGTATTTAGGCTTTTCCCCTCTTTCATATCATTTTTTAAATAATTTAATTTTAGGAAATAGACCAAAACACAAAACTACATTTTACAATATATAATAATTAAATTCATTCTAACTCTGTTTTTAAAATCAAAATTTTTATTTTTTAAAACTTAAATCCATGTCTCCACAGGCCTGCTGGACAGCTTTTCAGTTGGATAATGTGTGGTTAGCATATATAATTCGTATCTACGTTGTTCTAGCATTCTCAACCAGAGTTCGTTACTAATTGTAATTTCTTCCACGATGTTGTGTCAACACCGTAAATTTTTGAGCATCCTCAGAGATGGAACCCGGAACCTCTCCCTCAATTATCAACATCTATATTTTGGGAACATTATGTATAGAAATGAATATATACCGAGTTTCTTTATTTCCTTTCAAGGGGATCCATGAATTTAAAAAAATGAACCAGAATATGTGATTTGTTTTAGGTAATTTTATGCTTTTCAAGTCTTTAGAACATTTTTCTCTTAAAACTTACAAAAATAATGTTATTTATCGAAAACATAAATATAGTCACTTTTTGGCAAGTTTTTCTCATATAGCATTTTAGCACAATTTGATTTTGGCGTAAATGTGATGTTTTTATTCTAACCTCGAAAAAGACACGTCGATTACCATCTAATTTGCCCATTGTTGACATCTTTTTCATACTAAGGGGACTAGAGTATTCTTTTCTTAGATACAGATCCGTGTGAGATATTTGTGGTTTAGTTTCATTTTGCTTGTAAAAAATGAGATAACTAAAGTTAAATGAAATCTATACTAAACAAATAAAGATAATAATGTGTGGTAAGGATCGTGTGACATCCTGTGTACGTCATCCTATTAACTGGGAACTTAGGACAGCTGGTTGTTTACATTCAGCGTAATCCTAGTGATTCATAAAATATTTGTTGTTATAGAAAAGAAAACTACCCAAACATAGGTTTTTGAGCCGTGAGAAAGATTAGAGGGTTACAGTGATGAGGTTGGTTTTATGTTATTGATTAATGTAATAATAATAACAATAATCATTTTTATTCCACCACAATCAAAAGCGTATAATAAACAAATACAAACAAGTAAACTTTATGTGAAATAAATAGAATCCCTTAGACTATGTCCGTTTAGTGATTTCTTTCAAATAAAACATACAAAAACTGGAGAGATACAAATGTAATAGTAAAACCTGTTCAATAAACAACTAATAAAATGAAATTACTTCTTCTTTTAAATAAATAAAACATCAAAAATATATTTAAAAAACTACCTTACAAATTAAACAAAATATAAACAAAACTAGCAAACTTATAAGATATTATTCTTATTAGGACTATCTAGACAATAGTTGATATTATATGGTCAATCAAATCAACCATTCAGACAATTTCTAACCTAACCTAAACACACATGCTTCCATATACTCACACCCATAAACCGAATTTTAAACTCCCACAATCCCACACTCAGTCCACAGGGCAGCCAATATAAAATTAAAATAAAGAATATTATATATTTACAAATAAAATATATTCAAATAAATAAATAAAACATTGTGCGTTTTCCAAAATCATAATATTAAAAACCCATCATATAAAAAATTCCTTTGGAAAAATAAGATTATTGTTATGGAGTTACACACTTATATTTTTACCAACAAAACAAAACCATGTTCTTTAAATATTTTAAAAACAGATTTACAGTATTTAAAAAAATATATTTCAGGCGGAACCTTATTATACATACAAAGTAATTTACTTTAGTCTATAACAATCCTTTATTAATGCAGCTACAGACATTTCGTCTTCAATGAGACATCATCAGGCTTTTGTACATCTCTTTCTCTATTATATTATCTATTATTTCTTTTGGATAACCATTATTTATTACTGAACCATAAATATACTAAAGTTCTTTTTCATATTTTTTTTTTAGACATGGGTAAGTTTAACTCAACCTCGGGTACTTTTAATCAAGCATAAAATTAAAAGTGGTTCTTTTATGTGCAGGTGAATGGTGTGCATCCTTTGTTATA
The DNA here is from genome assembly GCA_963513935.1 of Aphrophora alni. Taxonomy (NCBI): domain Eukaryota; kingdom Metazoa; phylum Arthropoda; class Insecta; order Hemiptera; family Aphrophoridae; genus Aphrophora; species Aphrophora alni. Next base: position 88,082,631 of record OY740768.1, read on the forward strand.
TATCTGTCTAAATGTGAGAAAGCTTTTTGTAAACACTAAAAGATAAACTATTATTTTGCCTATAACATATTTACAGCCGAAAATAGAATGTTATTTTCTTTTTCAATTTCTGTTACAAAATTGATAGTTGCAAAACATTTCAAGATTTTAATTTTTATTAAAAACTGAAAATTTATAAAAATGGTTTTGAATAAACGTACAATTTGTGAGAATTTTTTTTACGTTTTATTCTATAAAATATCACAACATTAATAATTTGTGGTATTTTGAATGTTTTCTTCCACTAAGTTTGTACAAAATTATCCAACCTGTATTTTTCCTAAACAAATGAAACAAAGAAAATGACCCCTGTAAGGGGGGGGGAACTAAATGCATTTTTCCCAACCATAGAAAATGTCAGTCAACCTATGAGTGAGCAACCCATCAGATTTCTATGGGAGTGTACTCAACCATGGGCGTACCCAGCGAGGGGCAGGGGGGCAGCTGCCCCCCCCTGGAAGCAAAAAAATTAATCTTTATTATACATTTTGTTGCTGGAATTTAATACAATTCTTGAAATAACTATTTTAATAATCAATTTTATATTGAATGACCATGGCTCCCCCCCCTCCTAGTTTTGATCCTGGGTACGCCCTTGTACTCAACACTCATTAGATTTTCATTTTTTATCTACCTTTCATAGGTTTGGTGATTGAAGGAAAAAATTACATGGACTCATGTATGGGTAATAGGGAAGCTTAACATACCAAAAGAGTGTCTCAGATTTATTTACAAATGAAATATATTATTTACATGAAATACCATTTATATACAATATTAAAACTATCCAAACCTTCCGACTGTATTTCAATTAAAAAATTAAGGTTTCTGATGACATTATTCCACATGCATATAAATCTGGTTCTAAGATACCTTAATGTTGATAGTGAAGTAGGTGTACTTGTCAAACCTCTCTTTTATTGTAACATTCTCATCATTTTATTTTTATTTTTTATTTCATGGTTAAAATGTAGTTTCCATGGCAAAATATTCTGTTTTTCTTTTAAGATAATGTTTAAAGTTAATGCTTTTTGAAAAATTGTTTTTAAAATATGTGCTGTGTACAAGTTACAGAAAATGATAACACATTTTTTAAGCAGTTATTTAATTTTCATATATTTACATTTTTATGTTCCAATAATTAGGTTGTTTGATATAGCTTAACTCAAAGTTATTCCTTAAGTAGTAAATATACACATGAAAAACTAAAGATGTTAAATAACAATAATGTTTGTCTCCTGTTTATTTCTAAACCCATTAAAAATTGTTTACAGATGTGGAAGAAGATAGTTTTCTTGGACAAAACCCAGCACCATCTAGTTATGGATCATTATTATACAAGCCACCGCCCATTCTTGGAACTAGCCAGTTATTGAGTCAACCTACTCAGAATCCGCCTTTGCCTTTACAGCCAGAACAAACAAAAAACCTAACGTTCTACAATCCAAATACATTTTCTCAGTCGTCACTTGTGTTATCACCACCTGTGTTATCATCACCACAGCTGGATGATTCAACACCTGGGCTACAGAATCCAGTACCTGTATTCACGCAGAATTTTTCAGTACATGCAACACCGTTAACTAAACCGACTCCTATTTATCCACATGATTCTCTTTCACAAAGATTTCATGGATTAAATCTACAAAAGGCACCGGAACAAAGACAGACTTCTTCTCCTGGGTCTGCGACAGAGACGATATCATTAAGAAGTTCTCCTGGTGTACCAACTCCAACTTTATACACCCCTCATGGTGATTCGTCCACTCTATCTACGCCCTCTTTGTATAGTAAAACAGATTTTTCAGTACCTACTTTGTACTCACCAGTCACTACTCCTTCATTATATACTCCTCCAAAAGATTCTGCATTACCCACGCCAACTTTGTATTCTAATACAGATATTCCGTCTTCTTTACACTCAACAATCTCTACATCTTCCTTATATACTCCTCCACAAGATTCCCCATTACCCACATCAACTTTGTATACTAAAACAGATGTTTCAGCATCTTTGTTATACTCCCCATCATTGTCTACTCCTGTGAAAGATTCTTCTCCTGTTTCAACTTTATTTTCACCACAAAAAGTACCACCAAAAACTCCTCCTCAATCTGTGTTTAGCCCTCATATAGATACACCTGTAACTCCAGCTTTGTTTTCTGTGCCAAATTCAAACCAAACCTATAAACCCTCGGCTACGTTGTTCAATCCATCTCAACCTGCATCTACCGGGAATGTTTCAGTTCCTCCAACATCATTACTTTCCAATATAAGTCTTAATACAATTTCACAGACTTCAACTGCACCTCCTTTGTTTAATGCCAGTGTTTTATCGACAGCGACACCACCAACAGGTTAGTTGATTTATTTTTAGTGTTTTAATTTTGTTTTAATGTCTTTATATATTGAAAAATATTGTTTTTTTTCTAAAACAAGACATGGATGGTATTACAGTAGTAATGGAAAAATTGAGAAAGTTAGTGCTCAATATTTGTTCATAATGGTAACAGTTATAGAAGTAATAAGTTTAATCAATATAAATAAATTTACATTATTTTGAAACATTTAGCAACATAAAATATGTGTTGGCAAAAATTATAAAATGATTATAATATGTGACTTTCTAATTTTGGGTAGAAACATTAAAAACGTTTGACTTGACCAATGAATTTGGGGTTGACATCTCAATTCATTTCTCCTTTTTATGAGTAAATTATACTTTTTTATACCTTTTTATTTCTTACATAATAAGTAGTATAGAGAAAGTTATATGATGGGTCAAAAAATTAATATAGAGTTTTGGAAATGTATCCATCCACTTTGAGGTAATCTGAGTCTACAAAGTTTTAATGAATTTGGGAATGATTTTTGTCTTCTTGTGCTCTACAGACCAAATGAATTGATTAATTTTTATCAAATTTTTTTGTGGACATAAAAAATCAGCTTTACCGATTTTGATAAAACTGTGCTAAAAAAATAGCCTTTATGGATCCAAAACAAAATGTTATGGTCACCATCTCTTTAAAAATGTTGGTTTGGGAATATGCCAAATCCTAAGTAAAAGACAATTATAGTTCAGGAAATTAGCAATAAATGAAAATAAACCATGAACACTACCTTGTAATACAGCCTCGTCAATGCCTTAGAAACCATTGGTCAGCTAGACTAATAAAAAGTGGATGTTACAAAATAAAAAAATTAAAAATTGTGTCTTATTATCTTTAAACATGGAATTCCACCAAGAACCTTCGGTCTCAACAGTAATGCAAAAAAAAAGAGATTAAAAACTCAATTTCATTAAAATGTAATTTACTTTTTGGGCAAATTATGAACACAGCAATAGACTCTATAAATATTTTCAAAAACTTTTTTTTAATATCACAAAAATTTATAAGGAGGGATCATCTATTTCAACTTATTATTTCAAATCTCCATTTGAAATACACAGGGAATAACTCGGTAATAATAAAACTTATATACAGTATATATATATATATATATATATATATATATATATATATACAGTATATATATATATATATATATATATATATATATATTTATTTATTTATTTAATAGAGAGTCATACTTGAGGAGATAATGACTAATAATTGGTTAGAATATGGTTTTATGAGGGCAATGTTTTTGCATCCATTAATTGATTTACTTCTGATTTCTCGCTTAAATGCTTCTTCTTCTTCTTCATTTAGGTACCGCAACAAATTCGTACAGGCTAAGTAACTTAAAGCGACCATTGTACACACGGCCACCTGAATTGGCAGTAACCACACCAGTCATGGCTAATATTGATACAATGCCACCTCCTGTGTTACCACAGCAAAGTTCGGCTATGTTCACACCAGAACAACCTATATTACAAGATGAGAACTATGAAATACCTTCGCCAGCATCTGCTCCTGCTACATTACCTCTTGGTTATATACAATCTCCTATGGAAGCTCAAACTGTACTGCCTCCATCGTTTGCTTCTCTGGTATGTAATTCAAAGCATTATGGTTTATACTTTCTTTATAAATTACCGTTACTTTAGTATAACTATCTAGAGGAGACCTGCATGCTTTATAAATCAACACCCATGCTGACTGGACTCATATATTACTGGTCGTTTATTAACATTTACTGTAGGTTAAGTGAGAATTTTATAATTACACATCTTCATGAAATCTTGGCTTATTATCAAAGCTGATAGTAATGGGCAGTTTGTGTTATGTAAATATTATTTATGGAATTTCTTATAAATTATAAAATACTTCAAGTTAATAAATTTCCGTAAACAATGACATTATAAAAACAAAGATTACTTGATTCTGTATCAACCAAAAAATCTTAGCTTTTATTTGTAATTTATAATATTTTCATGTGAGAAAGTTCTGGAGTTGTTAATTCTAGTTATAGAATTACTTCTAACTAATCAATCGGTATATAGCTATCAATTTATATAGCTCAGTGATGAGTATATATCTTGGACCTAATTGTTTAACATTACCTCTATAGTAATGTCATTTCACTAAAGTATAATAAATCAGCTGATACTAAATTTGTAAATTTGGTTGCTAGGATAAGGAATGTAAAACTTAGTTTAAATATTCAATAAACGTATGTTTCTTGCAGCTAGATAGGTTAATTTTAGTATCTTGGCATCATTGCATAATTCCATTGCTGCAAAAATTATAAAATTTAACTGTCCATAAATAGTGTTTTTGTTTAAGTTCTTATAATTTTAAATAGAGTAATTTGTAATTGCCTTACTTATCTAAAATTGTTAACTGTTTTTATATTTGTGTGTAACAGGCTCAAGGTGTGACATATAGACCAGTATACCATCATTGGTTCTACCGTAAAGAAATTGAAGGCAAGACACTATGGCACCCATTCAGTATGCCTGATTCATTAGCTCTCGAAGGAGAATTTACTTCTCGTAAGTAATTTAGTTTGAATTTTAACCCTCATGAGTTTGTTTTATTTAATACTAATTTATTGAAATTGTTTTGTTCATGTTATTATACGAAGTTTATTAAAAAATAGTATTCTACCTGAATTTTTCCTACAAAAACAAATTAAACATGCCAGGTGACATCCACTGGAGAGATGAAAAGTTCTTTAATGATTATTGTTTCCACCCATAGAGAGTTTTAGTTTCATTTTAACACACAGCCAAAATCAAGTTTTATTTTTCTACGAAGTGAAGTTTCTTTCAACAGAATTTTTGTCTAGAACAGAAATAAATCATAAAGAGACGTGCTATGTGACACACCACAGACAAACTTTTTCAATGTTTTTAAATCTAGTCTTAGAATAAGTTTGTATCTTCAAAGCTAAGTTGCTGTTGGATCCAGTTGTACCACTGTTATCACTTGGGTACCGCTGATAACACATCAAAAATGAATTCACTTAAAGTTTTATCATTAGAGTTGATAAAGCTTTGGATCTATTCATTTTACAACACAACAATAAAAAATACATCATAACACAAATTTCCACAGCCTATATAAAAGCACAAGGGACAAAAACAACCATGAACAGCTGATCTACTGCCAAAAGTATCCAAAACAAAATTTTTTTTGAGAAAATAGTGAAATTTTAGATAATTTATACCTAGAAATTAGTTCTAAACAAAATCATATATAGCGTAGGAATTTAGAAATAAAGCGTTTATTGAAAAGTGTAAATATATGTTTGTCACTGCCAATGATAGTTTGCAAAAAATATAAATCTACACGTATCCCATCTTCACTGTGTTCAACTGGTTTTTTTGATGAATGACCTTGCTATATCTGCTTTTAAAGGCCTACAAGAATGCGATTTGGTGTCCACTGAAGTGCAGCCATTTTTGAAATGGTTGTACCATTCTTTAATTTATGTGATGCTTATGGCATCTTTGCCAAAAGCCTGTTGAATCTTTTGAATGAGATTAACTTAAATAATATCAAATCTGCTATGAAATATCAAATCTGCTACAAAGGGAAAAAAGACAGAATTAACAATTGAATTTAACCCTGTAATTGGCTATGGTAAAGCTTTGTCGCATACTTGACCTTGTGTAATAGCTATCAACAAAATATACAAAGTAAGATAACTTTTTTTACAATTCAACATTTCATCCACTAAAACTCATCCTATCACAATAATAAAATATCATTGTTAAGCTAATGATTTGTACTTACAAATTCTTATGAACCAAAAGGTCATAAATTGTAATAAAAATTATTTAATAATTTGCTAAAGTTACTGTATTTTGTTGCTAGCTTTAAAAACAACAATGGTTCTCAAAGCAGAAGATAAAATACGTCATATTTTTCACGTACGTCATATGTATTACAATTTCACATTTCTGTCAAACTACTCCACAGATACTCTATTTTATAATATTTTTCCAACTCTTTCAAATAGTGCCTTACAAATTATAGTTGCTTTTATTGTTAGTGAGATACAGACATTTTAAAATGTATGTCAAAATGAACCATGCCCATGTCTTTTGTGACAATCACACTTTATGTCAAATATCAATTAGTAATATTTCTATTACTAACGATTTATTTATTTGTTGCAAAGACAAAGTTTAGAGCTGTCCTTGAATATATGGGACTTCTCTGTAATGTTGATATTTTGTTTGTACCATACCTTCAAATTTGGGCTTCCCAGACAGAATCTTGTTCTTTTGTCATTGTGAGAGATAAACATTTTGTAATTGGATGCTTTGTAATGGCCAATGTGGCTTTAGGCAGGGTTGATTATCTACTGATCAGTTGGGTTAATCTAGAGCCTGCCATATAAAATGCCTTTTTCTTGCATCGGACACTGGTTGCAATGTTTTTTTGACCTGAAGAAGGCCTATGATATGGTTTGGCAAAGAGGAATTATAAATACTTTGAAATCAAGGGGTTGAAACAACACTATTTTTGCATTTATACAAATTTTAGATTTATTTCGGAGTACGTGTTGGAACTAAGTTGTCAGATCATTATCATTTAGAGAATGGTGTCCCTTAGGATGGTGGGCTTATCGTGACCCTGTTTGCTGTGGCATTACAGCTAATGTGCAGTGTCCTGTTCGCTGTTCTCTATTTGTAGACGATTTTGCTATATACGAGGCTACTTGAGGGTTACTGTCACCCCTCAAAGACCCCTTCAAATTGTTATAGACTCCAATTCAAATGTCTAGGTCACAATTTCAAACTACAGTAACTGCTACATTTTTGGCCTATTATTTGATCATAGGCTTTCTTGAATTCCACATTTAATTTGTCTGATCTGAAAACTCGATGTGATAAAACACTTGACATGTTAACGTGTTCTCAGCAGTTGTAGGTGGGGAGCCGATAGGACATGTATGTTACGTTTTTACTGTTTTACTGTTGTTCGATCGCGAATTGATTATGGCTCCATAGTCTATTCATCCGTAAGACCATCAGCTATTAAGAAGCTCGATACATACCTCTACACTGCGTACTTTATCTAGAGCATTTCGTTCGAGTCGAGTTTCTAGGTTACTTGCTGAGACTGGTGAACCATTTCTTTCTCGACTAAGACAGCAAATACAAATAACATATATTAGTAGTCTGTGCTCCAAACTGAATCATCCAGCTTACGACATCATTTTTAATAATCCTTTGGCTGAACAATATGAATATTTTCAGAACCGGTCTGCCCCATTTGACACTAGAATGATTAGCATCCTTGACAATTTGGGACTTGTACTTCTTCCAATAAGTATGCTCCATGTTTTATTTTTCCAAGGCTCATTCAAATGCCAACTTTTGATTTTTTGCGCCAAGGTTCATCGAGTACAACACTCTTGATTTAGTGTACCGTCAGGAGTTTCACTATATAATTGATAAATACCCATATAGTGAAATTATTTTTACAGATGGTTCTAAACTAGACAATAAAGTTGGTTGTGCATATTACTCATCCGGTCAGATGTTTATGTATGGATTATCTTCAGCTTATAGTGTATTTTCTGCCAAACTATTTGCAATTTTGAAAGACCTTCCATCTGGTTTCCATTCCTATCTTTTGTGTTCCGATTCCAAAAGTACTTTACAGGCTGTTCAGGATGTGTATTCTGAGAGTTCTTTGGTTGAAAATATTCTATAACCACACACAGACTTCCGCTACGGGACATCGGAGGATCATTTTGTTGGGCACCTGGGTATTGCGAAATTTCAGGAAACACAAGAGCTGACAAGTCAGATACCAGTCACACAGTGTGATATGGTATCTGAATTTGTATCGACTCTTAAATTAGTTTTGAATAGGGAACGGGAGGAAGAATGGACAAATATACATTGGAATAAGTTCAGGGAAGTAAAAGACACTGTCAATCTGTGGAATACATCCATACGTGTCAGTCGCCGAGAGGAAGTGGTGATTACTCGTGTTCGTATCGGTCATTCCATGATCATTCATGGATTTCTTATGGAACACGGCAGAAACATAAAATTTGGAAAATTGATTACCTCAACTGAATTTTAAACTAGAGTATACATCTCTTTTTATAAAGGAATTACACTTAAAAATAATAAATAGTGGGTTGATTTTACTTTTTTTATTTTATAGTTCTTCTTTGTGTGTGTGTGTTTTTCTGTGTTTAGTATATTAGTTATATAAATAATTTAAAAAATCAACCACAGCATCTAAAAATATACATATAAAAATATAATAATCACGCAAAGGTTAACACCACCTTCCTATTATGAGTTATTTAAAAAGAAACATTTTTATTTACGTTTGTTAACTGTTTCATTACATAAATTAAGTTCCGAAAAGTTTTAAATGTTAATTTTTGTTTAGAGGAAAAAAGATAAGGTTTGTTTGTAGATTGCACTTTACTTCATTATGTGAATTTTGAAACATATAATGTATTAATTTATTTATAAACCTTGTATATATATATATATATTTAACATTTTTTGTAGCTTTGATGATATTACAAAAAGTTGCTCTTCTAATAGATGTATCAGATTAACTGTAAAAAAAAAAACAATTAGTCATTTTACTTGCTTAAACAAATCAATAGCCAAAACTACATGTCATAAAACATGTAATTATTACAGATAGAATTATTGTCTTAAAAACAGTCACTGGTTTCAATTTGCAACCAGGATTATCAATCACCCTTTTTGAGCTGTTAGCAACCAAAAGTTTTTGATCATTGAACATTAATTGGATAAAATCTACAAAGTTACTGAATAAAACTAGTTTGCCACAATGAAGATTTTAATGTTTGTGTTAATTTAACCAAACACTTGTAGTTGTTCCAGATTACAATATCAGAATTTTTTACATTTTTTAATCAGTTCAGATTACAATTTTACAAATTTTTGTTTGTTTGTATATTTTTGATTCAGTTAAAAGAATTTTAACATGTAATATTATTTTAAAATTTTGTCATGCAATTAACTTCAACACTTGGTTACATAACTATTTAAAGTCAGATAGTTAGTGCTCAGGGACATTGAGGTGAATTTCAGTCACAATTATTGTGAAGTTTTATATTATAAGATTCACAAAAGTTTTGCATTTTATCAATGTCAACAATATTTATTTATCAAAATATTACATCCGTTACATAGTTTTCAAAAATATTTCTTTTAGATGAGAATAAACATAAAATGATAATTCTTAGCCAAAAATCGAATTTCCTAGTTACTGTAAAATTTGGAAAATTAGTGAGAACTAAATAACAATAGCTGATTGTAGAGATGAATTGAAACAGATTAAAACAAATGTTTAACATTATACAATCATTTCTTAACATTTAGTCAAATCTAGTTACATAGCTAGTTTTTTTAAATACCTAATTACAGGAGTGATGTTTGTCATCCGGTCACAGTTTTCGGAATTGTCAGAAATCATTTCCTTTAAGTTAAGAAGATCTGCACTTGATATAAGTGGGTTGTCACGCTATCAATGAGAAAACCAGCGGAACTTTATAGTGTAATACATTTTATCTAATATTTGTAGTTTTTTTTATGCTGTGTGCAGTTTTATTTTAAAACTGTCACAATAGGTATCATCAAGCTCAATGTCAAATTCTGTACAATACTGCTACTCAAGTCGTTCTGTCATTTTGTAGAAAACTAAAGCTAGGGAACGCTTTCAGCGGACACTCTCCGTCATAGGCTGACTGTCACCAACTGGTGCTCACTGATTCAGAATAAATTATGAAGGTATTCTCTACCTCACCAGTGGAGATCACCTACTGTCCATAATTTATTTTTGCATGAAAAATTCATACAAGATACTTTTTGAAGATGCCTTATACTTAAAAAACAACAATAAAAATGTTTTAAAATCATAAGCAACCTCAAGTGCTCACTTAGAGTGAGTAGGGTTATGGAAATTCAAAAATCCTAGCTGGATAACCTTTCTTCATGTAGTCTTGGGTTAGATCCCTCTTTCAACTTTCCTATCAGGTCTCTCTTAACTAATACTTTATAATGATATTGAATTTCAGCTATGTCAATAGACATATTAAAATCACCTCAGAGCTCATATCATAAATTTCAAACTCTGAACTCACTAAATATAGTCATAATCAATTTATTACATAACCCATTTCACAAAGCATCTCCATTTCAATCATTTTAAAAATAATAAATAAAAATGAAGTGAAAGGAAGTTAAAATTAAAAGAAGAAAGGAGACTACAATAAAAATCATCACTTGGACTCAGGACACCATGTAAAACAATTGGATAAAATTTGTGCTCAATCCAATTCAAGATTATTATATTAAATAAACCAAAAACCCAAGATTAAGAGACAGAAAAAAGTAAACCTCATTAGTGGTAATTTTAAAATAGAAGGACTGGTGAGTGAGCTACTTAATCACAAAGTTATCATCAGAACATTTTGGGAAGCTTAAGACATTTTCTAAATTAAGACTCCTTTAAACTTTCTTTCAATGAACTTATAAGATGGTATATAGTAAAGATAAAAAACTAATTAAACATTAATCAATCATTCCATATTTCCACTATAAGTCTAATAACCATTTAATTTTGTTTTTATTTAATTGTACTTGAGAACTATTTTTTGTAATTGAATATTTACCTAGTTAATTTAAAGAAATTGATTTATTTAATAGATAATAAATCTGAATTTTGTAATAATATACATTGCCTAGTTGGTATTGTCTAAAGTACATAGCACCCTTAGTGTATATTTATTTAAACTTCTGATGCTGTTAAGAGTATTCGACGGCTAGGAGTTTTTATTTTATATTTTTTTCGTCTTGTTTCTAAGGCGATAAGGTTTTTCACCTTACACAAGATGGGAAAAAATATAAGTTGGTACACCAACCGTTTATTTTAAAATTGCCTAAATTGAGCAGGATTTTTAAGTTTAATTTCATTATGTTGATATTCACATGTAAAGTTTGTTCTATTTTTCTGAATAAAACAGTAGCTTTATTTTCTGTTAGATAATTCATTAATGTACCATATGTAAACTACATGTTATAGATTGAATATTTGTTTATTAAATTTATAGCAAATATTTCGCCAGACACTAAAGTACCAACAGATGGAGGTCGTTATGATGTTGAGGTCTTAAGAAGACGACGTATTGCCGTGTATTGGGAAGAAGACCCAAGAGAAGTTAGGAGGTGTTCATGGTTTGTTAAAGGTTCTATTGATGCAAGATATGTTCCTTATGAAGAAAGTATTGCTACTATGTTAGAGGTATGTATTGTTTATGTGAAAATATTGACTGATTTGCACATCTTTATTACTTATGTAATGTGTATTAGTTTTGGGGCTATTTAGTGAATGCAATCCTAACAAAATTTTGCTAGGTCTACACCTTTTTCATAGTCTTGGATTAGATCCCTCTTTTTCATCTTACCTATCAGGTCTCTCTTGTTCTCTTCAGACCCTGATGCTATTAGAGTATTCAAGGGCTAAGGATCTTTATTTTACAGTATTTACTTCCCTCTTTTATATCGCAATGATGACTGGAAGGTTTTTCCCTTTAAGACAACAAGGAACAAAATACTTAATAAAAATGAAGCAACATTTTCTTAGGTTGACCTTTGTTATTTATGTTTTCTTACATTTTAAAAATCTGTTAGAGTTCTTCATTATACATTTATCTTTAAGTTTTAGTCCAGTAGTTCCCAAAGTATAACAATATTTGTTAGCAAGATAATTTTTGACAATTAGGTCTTAGTCCAGTAGTTCCCAAGGTATAACAATATTTGTTTGGAAGAGAATTTTTGACAATTAGGTTTTTGTCTATGTATGATTAAAAATAGTCCAGTAGTTTCCAAGGTATAACAATATTTGTTTGGAAGGGAATTTTTGATGGTTCGGTTTTAGTCTGTGTATGATTAAAATTAATTTTTTGACATATTTTACACATTGTCTTAATATTTTCTGTGAATTTTTTTTTTTTTTTGATTGAAAATTATGGTCAATGATTTTTATGTTAATTGGAACTAAAAGTGGAAAAAAAAATTTATAATCGATGTAATAGTTCTCAAGTTATATCCATTTTTTGCTGCTGAAAAGTAGGAATCCAAATTTTTGGACACATTTTACAATTCTGTTAAAATTTTCAGTGACAAAATTGGTATATGATTTAAACATTAATTGGAATTAAAAACTGTTTCTAAAAATCAGCGAAGTCTTTCTCAAATTTTAACATTTTTTTTGTAATGATTGTGAGTTCTAGCAATGATTCTATCTCTTGGTTCCTAATGGTAAAACTAAAAATATTGTTTACAAAGAGGCCTTCAGATAAAAAGACTTTTCTTTGCCTTCTCTTTTTTTCTTATCTGCTCTACCAGTTGTAATACATAAAATGTAAAAAAAAAATAGGGGATGATAACACAGATCCAAGGCCAATACACATATATTATATACCCATTAGTTCATCTGTAAGATGTAATCAGTTTCATTCATTTGAGAACAAAAAAACAAGAAGAAAAGCTATCAGGAATTATTTAGCTTGAATTAAAAATGTAATAATAATAATACGCAGGGAATACATATTCTCACTATTTAATAAGCTTTAACACAATAAAAATTAAACTTAGAGTCCTGAAAATAAATCTAAAAAAGAAAACTTTTTTCAAAAAAATCTGACCTTTTATCATTGACACAACACAAATAAAGTGCTTTTCTCTTAAATATGTATATAATGAAAAGTTATTATATGAAAGTAGAGTCAAAATTTAAATACAGTACATGAACAGAAAGATTGATCTTTCAAAAATTTTGAAAACTAAAATGAAAAAATTACTCTAATTTATATCATACAAGTACGACTTCATAAAATATTTTTTTTTAATAAACAAAATATAGGCGTATTTTATGTTACACTTAAATGAAATGACACAAAATCCGTAAATCTAATTGAATGACAATAAAGATCCCTCAAACACTACAAATCGTCTAAATTAGTAATTTGGTAACTATGCTAGAAGACTGATTTTTTACCAATATTGTATCTTGTTTTACACATATGTAAGTGTAATTCTTTAATCTAGCAATTTTTTTACCCCTCTAAGTACATTACCAAAATATGGTGGTAGGTTCTCATTGAAATATAGTTTATTAAAAGTATTACCTTTCCTTGCTTCCATCAGCCTCAAATCTTTAGTTTTTTTATTCAGAAATTGCACGATCACCCTAGGAGGAATGTCTTATCGTCGAGAAAGTAGTCTATATTCCTACTGAATACTGGAGTCATGAATAAAACCTGCAGCACCCCTACCGTCTTCTTTATAATTTTCCTCCATGACTTCTCCTGACAGCTTCTCTAGATCAAGTTGACAGCCCTCAAGTGTGAACCTAGTTTTCAAATTGAATTGTTCACTCTTTAGATCAGAAATTTCTTCCTTTAATACTTCTACATCTTTTTTGAAAGACATGTTTTCCTCCTTAAAGGTACATTCAATAAGACATCATATTGTTCTGATTGGAATCTTAAAGATTTATTGATGTCAGTCACTTTATTATTTAATGAATTCAAACAATCCAACTTTTTGTTCATTTGGGATAAAATTGTTTTTAATTCATTATCTATATTAGACAAATTTTTATTGTCTTCAGTTATTGATGAATGTGTTATCTTACACTCAACACAGAACCATTTCAATTTCTGCTCAGCACTTAAGTTTCTCCACCTTGACTCTCAAATACTACAGAAAATATTATATTTACCCCGACAAACCGAGGACTGAACACAGTCTTCTTCATCAGTAACAATATCCATATACTTATTAATTACAGGCAGTCATTTTAATTTTTTTAAATCACAACTTTTTACAAAATCATTTTAAAAAAATGAGACACATTCACGTACTTATTCATATAAGTTAGGGTATACACCGACTCAGACAAGCTCACCAGCGCACAAGGCAATTAGCACATGTCTGACCACTTTTACTTCCATCTGGTAACACATTTCAACATATTTTTCAATTTCTAAAACAGTGTAAAAGGCCTTCTTTTGTTATCACCATCAGCTGCCTCATGGTTAGTCGGAATTGTCTTCCCTTTCAGAAGTTATTTTAGGTTTGAAAAAGCCAGAAACTGCCGGGGATAAAATGTTGACAGTAGGTGGGGGGTGGGGCTTTGGCACCTGAATGATTCTATATTTTAGCACAACATACTGCATGAAATGTGATGAATAGGCCGGCACATTGTCATGATGAACTTAATAGTCATCATTTGCTCACAGCCAATAGTAATTTTCTTTGTACCACATCTTTTTTCCAGTAAAAAAAAAAAATATTGTGTGGTCTGGAGACATTTATTGATGATGCTCAACACCTTCACATTAAAAAAAAAAATACCATCAACCATGGCCTTGACATTGCTCTGACTTTGTTGTGTTTACTTTGGACATGGAAAACCCAAGAAGTAAATGCTCAGTCTTCCCAATAGAATTCGCTTGGTTGTCCACATCCAAAGACAAATGGCAAAGTTTGGCAGTGAGGTTATGTTGACGATGAGTTTTTAAATTTTTTTATTATTATGAAGGTGTTGTCCATCATGAGTACACACCTCCAGGTGAAGTAATTAATAAGGAATATTAGAGTCTTAGTCTTCCTAAAGGACAGATTTGACTCCCTACAAATTCTGGCTTTTTCCAAATCTGAAATCACCTGTGAAGTAGAAAATATTTTAGATCAGCGACATAATTAAGAGAGGCAGATGACAATGATTCCGAAAGAGAACTTGTGAGGTATAAACATAACTTACGCATTTTTGTCCTAGCCACAGTATACATGTCATGTCTTAACATTTAAAAACCTAAATACTTTCTAAGCAGACTTTGTAGATATGTTTATCCTGGGGTCATAAATAATTTCTCTATTATATTAATAACTCTCAGCATAGGTTTTTGTAAGAAATCTTAACATGTTTTGTTTGTGTTGGTTTTTAGTGGGAAATTTTTGAATTGTTTTTTGTTAGTTTAAAATACATTGAACTCTATTTACTTTACTGGTGTTATGGCACAAATATTTGTGGTGTTTAGGATGAGTACAGACAAGCAAGCTCAACAAACGAGTGGAATAAACATGTAAATCTACCTGATGGTGAAGTAATCATCTTCCATAGTCCTAATGCTATTGCTCACCACTCCAGATCTTCATCTCCTGATGCTTGGGGAAATACACCTGTAAGTTAACCCTGGCACTGGCAAAATCGTGATTGCCATCACATTAAGTTGTTCTATATCTAATAATAATTTTGGATACACAGTGTATTTCTGAAAAATCAAAATTCAAAGCATTTGTTTCAAACAAAATAAGTTAAAAGTAGTATCAGACGATAGATTAACTTTTAGACTTTCGAATACTTGTGTTGTAAATCATCTGTGGTAAAATTTGATCCTCATTGTTGACGAAATTTTTGTTGATGTCTGGTGTATATTTTAATTTAAAAAATGAGGTTAGGAAGATTCATGACCTCCGGCACCATGACTTCTTAAAGCCTATTGTGCAATTAACCCTTCGTCGGTCGCAATGTATCAAAATGATACAAGGGGCTGAAAATTGAGCTCTATTCTGGAGTGGGGAGATCTGCTGGTCTGGCTCTCTCAACCGGGTTTCTCCCTCTCTCCCCTCACATATCAGTGCAGTTTTTCTGACTTTGTGCAATGAAATTCTAACATCTGCTAGCCTATTGTATCATACTGATACATTGTGACCAATCCCATCTTTGTTAAAGAAGTATCAATTTGATACATTGCGATATTTTATGTTAGTATTTTTAAGTATCAAATTGATATATTTCGACTGTTCTTGTGATTTTTTTTTTCCAAGTTATACAAAACAATAACTTTTTACATTTTTTCGAGAAAATGGGTAATAATGGGCCATATTTAAATGTAGCAGATGAAGTAGTTTTTAATTATATAAATGACCTTTTGTTCAGTGATCCAGTAAAGGAGATGATCTAAATGAACACTGTAATGATGAAGATAGTGAAGAGAACATGACGAAAAGTCAGACACGGAGCAAAGTGACTTCCAAGATGATGACAAAGTGGAAAACTTGAGAGTTGCAAAGCACCATCGCCTGGAGATAAGTTCATTTGACCTTCAAGTTTCAGGAGAATAAATATAATCAGGGATGGACCAAAGGCAGGAGGTTCCAGAAAAACAACAGCCACAAGTATTACAAAAGTGTTAAGAACGATGCTGAGAAATGGTATTTCCGTCCTCTGGAACAAAACCAAAGGCTGCAAAATCACAATATTTTGAAATGACTGCCTGGCGTAAAAGATTTACTATACAAAGTAAATCTGTAGAAGAATGCTAGAGCAATTTTTTTAGTGATGAAATTTTAGACACTGTTGTGTTGATGTATAAATTTGTACATTTACAAGATTCAGGACAAATTTAGTCGCTTACGAGATGCAAAACCAACAAATTTAGTTGAGATAAAATCATGTATTGAGCTTTTTTATATCTTAGGGAGCCTACAATCCAATCGAAAAAATTTGGAAGAAATATGGTAAAGAAAAATGCAAGATGGTCATGAACCTTAGACGGTTCAAGTTTTTGCTCAGGTGTTTGAGGTTTGATGATTACACCATTCGTCCTCAATGCAGAAGCTTAGACAACATTGTTGCTATTCGTGACATATTTGACAAATTTGTTAGAAACTGTCAACAATCTTACTCTCTTAGCCAAGACGTAACAATTGATGTAAAATTAGAAGCTTTTCAGGTGTGTTGTTGATTTAAACAATATATACCTTCCAAGTCGGCAAAATAAGGACTAAAAATATTTGCTGTATTTTTATTTTAGTCAAACCATTAATATGTTACATAAGAGAAAAGTTACAAAAAGCATTTTTTTAAATTTCAGGTCACATTGATAAATAATACATATTAGACAATTTTATCAACATATAAAATATTGCATGGAATGTTCTGGAAAATTATAATATACCTATTTATAGATGTATGTATAGTTATCTTGATAAATACCAAAAGGTTTCTTTATTCTACTTATTTGTATACAAAATAATAAATAAAAGAAAATAGATATGAAATAAACTTTATATGAGGTGTGGCAATTAAATAACTGAACTGGTGTTGCTACCGCCAAATAGCAAGCATGGTGTGGTTGATTTTAACATGTCTGTGTCTATTGATGCTTCCCCCACCTTGAGCTCTATGAGCACAATTGTACTTCACTTTGTCTCACTGTAGCAATCGCCCGTTCAAGTCGTTGCACTAGCATCTCGTCAGAAATATCCAAAGTGTTCAGTTGGGGTAATTAGTTAATCTCAATTTTCTTGTGAAACTGGTAAAAACTGCTACAGAAGCTCTTGCCATGTTAAAGGAAATATACAGAAGTGAGTGTTTATCATGCACACAAGTTTTTAAGTTTAAAAAAAAATTTAAGAAGGGACATGAAATGACCGAAGAAGAGTTCGCGCCCTGGATGATCCTTAATAACAAAAAAGGACTACAACATCCAGAAAATTGGTAAATTGATCCACTAAAATAAGTGACCAAGCTCTTACTGAAATGTCAGCAATTAACAAAGAAAGTGTTTGTCAGATTTTGCATGAATCATTGAACATGTAAAAAATTTGCTCAAAAATGGCGCCAAAACTCCTCACTCCAGAGAAAAAAGAATGAAGAATGAACATTTGTGCTGACCATTCAAACAACATTGACAATGATCCAGAATTGTTGACAGAGTGATTAGTTGTGATGAATCGTGGTTTTTTACCTATGATCCTGAAACAAAGTGCCAATTGATGTATTAGAAGAGCTTGAAGTCACCATAACAACAAAAAAAAAAAGAAAGGAAAAAAAGAAAGGAAAAAAAGAAAAAAGCAAATCAAAATTTAAGGTCATGATGTTTGTTTTTTACAAGCGTGGAATTGTCTACATTCATTGGGTTCCCAATGGTCAGGCGGTCAATCAGTATTATTCCATTGAGGTTCTGATAGTGAACGAGTGAGAAGATGAAGACCCGATTTGTGGAAGAACAAATTCCTGGATGTTTCACCAAGACAATGCGCCTGCCTGACCATTCTACCTTGCCTGTGAAGGTGTTTCTTGCAAAATATGGTATCACTGTGTTATCCACCCACTGTACTCGCCCGACCTTGCCCCCTGTGACTTTTTTTATTTCCTAAGGTCAAATCGGAGCTTAAGGCGACAAGATTTGACAGTGTGGAAGAGGTAAATTTTTTGTATAAATAGGTTTTGCATTATATATTCAGTTTTACTTTCCCACATAGTTTACAGAATGTTGTGTAAGAATAAAATTATTGTAGTGAGTTTAAAAATATAAGTTTCCTATTCATTAACCTATTTTTTATTTTTCCTTAACATAACAATATATAATCTTCAGAAAGAAATAATCTTTTCAATATTAAAAGTTTTACAAATCTATTTAATAGTTTCCAAGATTACCTGTTACTTATTTACAAACTCTTATATACAAACTTTTTATCTTTGTAATATTAGTGTCGATTGAAATTTTATACTTCATTAGTAATAATCCTGTATATTATTTGTTACAAATATATAAGTAAATAAAATTGTTTATTTCAGCAAATGCAACATAAACCACGGATAGTGAAGAGAGGTATGGATGAGTTTGATATCAGTGAAGGAGAACCTGATAAAGTGGACCACCTATTGTTTCTAGTTCATGGTATCGGCAAATTCTGTGACCTTAAGTTTAGGCCTGTGGCCGAAGTGGGTAAGTTACTATTACCAACACTTCAAGGAGTGTTTCCTACCAAGATATCATTAACAAAAAATTATTCCCTGTTCAAAAAGCAGGGGGTGAGATGGTTTAACCTTTTGAATCCCAGGTATAGCAGAGCCAGGCATTCCCCCCAGCCCGGGTTTTTTTGCTAATATGCAGACTATTTTTTTAAAATATGTACAAATCTAAAAATGAAATAAACATAATAATATATGTATGTGTTTTGTTCAGAATACAGGAGAAGCTGAAAATAGTATAAAAAGTAACATATACAATTTTTTTTTCTAAAAAAATCTAAAAAACCAAAAAAAATTCACATTTTTACCACAAATTTCAAAAGCAAAGTTACAGTAAAATTAAACAATTTCTTTTTTTTTAAATCCAATATATACTTTTTGTAAGAAATTCAATTCCCTACATAGAAATGTTTATAAAATTAAAAAATCTTATCACCAAAATGAAATATGTCCAAAAATGCGGTGTATAAGTAAAAAATTCAGATTTTAGTACCGTTCTGTAACATTGCTGAAATAAATCATTTCATTTTACTGAAAAAATATTTATTTTCATTGAGTAAAAAACACAGGCTAAATAGTCAAAATAAAAAATAAAAACTTAGATTATCAATGTCTAAATATTTAGTTGTCATTGTCACAAAGGGTTCGAGATGGACCTGCATGACTCGCCATAGTAAACAAACATCCAATACTACGCAACAGATGATCTACAAATAATACGACAACAGCTGAAGTTTATCGATCGCTGCAGGGCTGCCGTTCCAGCTAGCACAAAAACGAAATATACCAATGGAAAGGACAGATTTTTCCGAACAGAACGGTAACAAACACGGCATATTTCTTCTTCTTACTTCGATTTAGAAAGCGCGGCAACTTCAAACTGTCCCATGGACGCGGCACCGCGTCGCTGGGCTGGTAGCGGGGCTAGTGCCCGGACGCGCGGCCTCGTCGATGGGATTCAACAGGTTAATCACAGGAGAATTTCTAAAAAAAAAACTATTTTTAACTAAACTATTTGGATTAGTTTAATATCATCCAGAGATCAGTTTGGCTTA
Organism: Aphrophora alni; assembly: GCA_963513935.1. Lineage (NCBI taxonomy): Eukaryota > Metazoa > Arthropoda > Insecta > Hemiptera > Aphrophoridae > Aphrophora > Aphrophora alni. The sequence goes on from OY740768.1 coordinate 88,102,963, forward strand.
TAGATGATCAGTTTGGCATCCAGAGATCAGAAAACATCAATTATAGATGGTATTATCTTCTATATAGTCGAAATTTCGATCAAAAGAGATATATATTTGGTATTAGATGTTTTTAAAAAATTTGAATGAGTTTATCATCATTAACATAAAAGAAAATTGAAAATATGTGGCATTAGTGGCTACTTAAAACATGGCTTAAATTATTTTTGACTGGAAAGTCACATTGTGTATTTCTGACCAAGCTCGGACCAAGCTTGACCGTCATGATGATTTCCTGAGAATTCTTGGTGTGCCGCTGTTATGATGGTCTTGTGTTTTAGATTTTATCCATGAGCTCCGGTAGTACTGGCCGTATATCCTTCCAGATTATCATTGGATTAATTGCCACTGTATAACTTTCACTGAACAACCACCACTGGCTCCCTTCACTGATTTTAATTTTTAATTTCATTATATTTTGACTTTACTACCATTCTTTTAGAAAATTTTGACTTTTTCAAAAATTTATTACAGAGTATCGATTTTAAAAATTGTTACTTTGACCAGCGTGGATTCCGGCTAGTACATTTTAAGAATTGTTTTCTTTTTATTCCTCGGAGAGGATGAGTAGCCTTATTTCTAGCCTGAAAATTCCCAATTCTCGTACCAATTTTTTTCCTTGTAGAGAACTTGAGAATATTCGATTTTTTAGCTTTCTTATTTAATGCCATTATTTCATCTTTTCTTTTTTCTAGTGTGGTTTACTATTTAGGGGCTATGTTATTTAATCTTTTTCTTTCATTAAAAGTCTTTATTAATTACTTTTTCTAATTATTCGTCGCTATCCTAGATCTGTCTTAAAGTTGGTAACACAGGTTCCTCCCTCTTTGACGTCACGATCCGGTGGAGTTTGTCTCCTAGCAAAACGTAACCTATATCTGCAAAATCTTCTATTGTTTTTCTTTAAAGTTTTCTAACATCTTTTTTTTTCAAGCTATCATCTTGAGTGAGGTTATTTTATAAGTCTTCGCTAGGGCTTCACGTTCTACTTCGAACTACGTCTCTAGTCCTTTCTATGCTTGTGTAACCGTCGATCTAATTCTTACGTAGATCCTATTTTCAACTTTGCCAATTTAACACTCGCTAGTTTTGTAGCGCATTGTATTTGAGTCCAGTAGCCGCAACAGAATTTTCGTCTGTTATTCGGAACAAGCTTTTTTTCGCACCCTTTCTCACACCTCCGGATTTCACATTTTGTTGTTAATTAATTTACCTGGGATTGACATAATATGTTTATACTTGTTTTTAAGCTTTATTCTACAATTTGAACTTCTTATAATTTTTAGTTGTCACACTAAGGTGAGAAAACCATATCCCACTCATTGGTTACTAAAATTTTTTTCTTTCTTTAATTTACGTTAACCTTTTATTCATTCAGCTAATTGTATAGCAAACAACTTTAAATTATTTTTTTATTCCACTTTTATTACGTTAGCAAAGTTGCACTTTTTGTCAACTTAGTAACTTTTTCAAAAATTATTCAATCTAAATTAATCTTTTTTTCTTTATTGTATTCAAAAATATTTTATTTTCCCAAAATCAGATTATTTTCAAAATTGTTCAAAATTTTATTTTCCACTACAATTACACATCCTCTACTCTTGATATTTCATATTTTCAAATTTCATAAAATTTGGATTTTTACTGTATAAACTAGCTGACTCGCGATTTTACCATTTAGACAAGTTAGTGAATCGTAACATCAGCACGATCCATAGTTAAGATTCCCTTACTTGTCTAAAACAGAAAAAGTATTCTGGTATCCAAAATACCAGATTGGAAGTTATTACCAAAATCTAATTTATCAAAATGAGCTCTAACAATTTCAATAACATTTGGTTATATGTGAAGAGTACTGTTCAGAAATAACTGGGACAAATTGAAGATGATCTTGAATACTCACATTTAAAACTCAATTTCAATTAAGTAGATTTATCCTTAGGGTAAGTTTATAACATAAGTGAAGCAAATTCTATTCAAATATATAAGTTTTTTTATATCACAAAAAATTGATTAGCGAAGAAGACCTTTCTGTACCAACTTATTTTTTACAAGATATACAGGGTGACTTATGAGAAATGGATGGTTTTCAAATGAGCAGTACAAAGGTAATTTACAAAATAATATTAATTTATTATTACACCAAGATAGGTCAGAATAGATAGGTACCTTTTGATTAAACATAGTCTTTTTTTTTTTAAGATTATGTCACTCATGTGGTGGTGGCCATCATCTTGAACGCAGGTTTCCATTCTCTTTCGAAAATCATCCTCAACTTGGGTCAACATTTGAAATGCATCTCTTCTGTAATTACATCTTTCAAGTCTATTAAATTATGAGGTTTGTGAGCAAAAAGAGGTTCGTTTAGATATAACCACAGGAAATAGTCAAAGGAAGATAAATCCGGTGACCTTGGCAGTCACGGTACATCACCAAAACACTAAATCAGCTGACTAGGAAACCACAACTGTCATCGATCTGCGGGTGGTGCGTTCTGTCACACTATCCTGTTGGAAATTAACATTTCTCATGTTTATTCCTTGCTTCTGAAGTTCTGGTCTGAGAAATGTATTCATCATTCAACTTGTGAACATAGCGTTGTGAGTTCACTATCACCGTGACGCCATTTTATTTAAAAAAAAGCCCAATTACTCCAAAACGACCAACCGCACACCAAACTGTAACTTTCAGAGTGGGGAGAAGTTTTCCATAAACGTTACAGGGATTTTGAACATAAATTTTTTTTGTTTACCGCGCCGTTTAGGAGGAATTGTTGCATTAAGGTTATCATTAAACAACAATTGCATATGCATTGCGAAGTCTACTTTTTGTTCATAATCCCTCACTTTGAGTTGCTGAACCACCTGCGTTTTAGGGGGATGAAATTTCAAATCTAGTCGTAAAATCTTCCTAAAAGAATCACGACTCACATATGTAGCTTCCGTGCATGTCTGTTCAGATCATCTCGGACTCCTGATTAATGCTGTTCTCCCTTTGGCGATGTTTTCAGGCACACTCACAGTTCTTGCAGGGCCTGGTAGCTTTGTTTTTATAATTTTTCCTGTTGTCCTGAAAGTTGCAACCTATCTCAACAATGTGTTTCGGCTTGGTAATGTGCCATTCCGATCGATATTGAAATGCCAACGAAAGATCCACTGTATTGTGATAACAGACTCATTATTTCGAATAAAAGTATCGAAAGCGAAAACATGATGTTGTATTGTCCACTATTCCATTGCGACTAAAATGGTTGGCTGCACTCAAGTGAATGACCCAACCTCAAACGCCCACCACCTGTAACAGCCATGCATTAACTGTTCCAAAAATATCCATTTCTCATAAGTCACCTTGTACATGGGGAAAACGTATTGTTAAAGAAAATTACATTTGTTTTTTTCTTTTTCAAGTATAAGTAGTATTCGAGATTGTCACGAATATTATTTTTCATTAGTATTTGGTTTTGTGCTTGGTGCATAAGAAAGTTAGTAAAATAATTGTAATTAAAACATTTAATGTGGAGTGATATAATTAAAGTAAATTTCATCATATCTGTTACAGTTGATGATTTCCGAAGTATTTGTCTACAACTGATACAATCACACTTTAAAGGTGCTGTTGAAGCAGGAAAAGCAAGTCGTGTAGAAGTACTTCCAGTACCTTGGCATCAAGCTTTGCACAATGAAGATATTAATACTAAACTATACAATATTACTTTACAAAGTATTCCTCGACTTCGGCAGTTTACAAATGACACTCTCAGCGATATTTTGTTCTATACTTCACCAGTATTTTGTGAGGTAATTTTCTAATATACACAAAACCTAGCTGGGGAGAATATTAAACCTTACAAGGTGGTACTCAAAAAGAACCTGGATGGTATTTAAATTAATGTTATTAAGTTTTTATAACTAGCAAATGTACTCTCTTTCAAAATATTCTTATCTTTGACTCAGTGCTCTTGCTTCTGCATTTCCTCCACTGCTGGAAATAGTTCTAGAACTCTTCACCAGTCTTGTTTAAAACTTCCAGGATTTTCTATTTCACTGTGTTGATGTTAACAAAACATTTATCTTTTCATTGAGATTTAGGTTGAGTGAATAGTATGGATGTAAGTACACTGACATATTGTTTTTGTACAAAAGCTGTTGGACATTCAAGAATGTTTGGGCATTTACATTCCATGGTGAAGAAACCATTCAATACTACTCCACATCCTTGGTTGATAAAAAAAAGCTATAACTTCACTTTCCCAAGAGTAACATTCTTAGTGCATGATTGTATTTACATACTAGAAATTAATCAACATGGCTTTTTTGCTTGATTGGGACTTTCTCAAGTCTTTGTGAATTCAGTATTTTCTTATTGCCTAAAATTGTTTAATTTCCGTATTTAGCTTCCTAGAATATGACAGTCTTCTCCAGTTACAATTTTAGAAAGAAAATCTTTGTAATTTTGAACTTTTTCTTTCAAATCGTATCATACATTAATATTGTTGTTTTTATGGTTTTTTTCCTCTCAATCCGACACAAATTTTTCAGAAGTGTATTTAATTTCAAATCATTTATCACCAATCTTTCATAAAAAATAAAATAAAGTTATATTACTTACATAACTCAAGGAGGTACTGTGGAGAAAAATAAAATAGAAAATATAGCTAAAACTAGGAAAACTACTAGCAGCAGTTAGGACATTACATTACAATCTTAGAATGTGCAACGGCCTGCATCATAACTATTTCTTCTTCTTTTTCTCGTGGCCGAAACTCGAAGGAAGGTATTGGAAGAAACATTATTGCCCTTTTAACCATTTATATTTTAAAAAAATATACATATATTATATGCATTGTGAAATTCTTAGCACTGTGTAATGAATTATGTATGTTAAGTTTTTATCATTAAGGGGGGTCGGTTGTCAAATATATTCTCTTTAAGAAAATACTTCATTTACAAAATTCTGACAACAGTTTTTTTTAATAAATGTTTTACTAATATATTACTAAGGAATTTTTACGTTTTATTTCCACAGCAACCAAATAACTTGGTCACCTGTAAGTTTTGCTAATTGTATGAGATTATGTTATATTGATTATTTTTCATTACTCTATGTCCTTCTCCAATCATATCTCTATGTGTTATACTACCAGCTACCAGCTGATATTCTCATGTTGTTGTTTTTTCACAGTGAAGTGAGGTTATTGGTTATGTTTGTATTAGTTTTCGTGAATCTTTTGTGATCAAAATTTCACCAACTTGAATGCCAAGACAAACTGGGCTCTTCCAAAATCTCATCAATATTCCAACAATGATCATTGATTGTGTGACAAACTTTTTAAAGATTTTCATCATTGCAGCTTGTTATATATTGTTTAACATTGGTGGTTTGCCCTTCAGTTGATGTTCATCATTGTTTGAAGTGTGAATACCACTCATTAACTTGTGTTTTACCTAAATTGTCTCTTTGTTGAAGCATTAAATCAGTATAAGCTACTGCTTTTCCTAAAAAAAAAATGAAAACATCACATATACTCTTTGGTAATTATTTAAGCAATGATGACTCTTAGGAATCGCTCTTTCTAGGCCTGGGTGCTTCAGGTATAGTAATTAAAACAGTAGTTCAGTCAGTGATGAAGTTAATAATCTTTCTATTAAATTATTTAAACAATCACAATAACTATATAATTATATAATCATAACTTTGATCTTATCTCTCCTAATCTATAAATTGTATCCAATCAGCTACAATATGAAATGTAAATCCAGAATGGTTCTAACTGTTATGACTCTACAGTTTACTTTTCGTATTAACCATTAAAAAGTTTTGCGTCGATTAGCGACGATGACGGCTACGCCTAGTACAGATAACAATAAAAAACTCTGATTTTGCAACTGGACATTAGGCCTACTCATATTCATCCTACCGAAATAAATTTTATACCATTGTAAAGCTGACGTTTCGTAGATGCATATACATGTAATCAAAAGTTCATAAAATGCTATAAAAATATTTAAATAATTGGTAAAGTTTGGTTTTTTTAGTCGTAAAAATGGCGACTCATCAACCGCACAGAGAAAGAAAATATATCATCCTACTTTGCCTAAATGTCAGAAACTGACATTTGGTTCAAATAAATGAAAAATTGTTTTTAGTACAAATCTTTACCTGTCCAACAGAGTTCACCAACTCACGACAGATGAATTCTATGCATCTTTCTGAGAAAAATGATGTCTTATAAGTTAGGTTTTGTGTAAAAATAATATATTTTATTAATTTTTAAACAAACGAAGAAAATTAACATTGCTAAGTTTTGTCTTTTCGAGGGTTAAACAATTACAAGCTTTTCAATACACAATGATTTACTCACCTTTCTTGCAAAGTTCTTCCAACGTCGGTATCTCAAACTAACGGGTTCTTTTTCTCTTACTTGCCAAATATGGCTATCTTCCGAACACACTTAGAGCAGCGATTCCTCTTGTGATCCTCCGCTTTTGTCCAGGAGCGAGGACAAAATATAAATTTTTTTATATATATCCCTCTTGTTTGTGGCGTTGACTGACTTTGCGTGGTGAGCATTTCATCATAATTATTCTTACACTTGTGTTTTTTGCAACACTTGGTCTTCATTCTGACTTTAATATAATATTATTATTTTTATTTACCTATATTTTAACTAAAACTATCCTAATTCCTAACAATGACCACAATGGTTTGTCGCCTTAAACCAAAAAACAAAACAAAATTTGTATTATCAGCCATTTTGAAAGTTACCTAACTTGTTTCCAGGCAAGTGAGGGGGGAACCAAGTGTAATGAATTTGTTAGCTGAGAATAACATGATGTGGCAACTTGTTGACTAGTAATGTCTAGCAGTTCATCGTGCAACTATGTCCACTTTGTGTCATTTTAAAATACTGTTTTTTTTTATTTTTTATGTTGGTACTCAAAAAGTATTCAATGTACTTTGAAACTCTCTGTATATTTATCTGTTCTATTTGTCATTCTTTCTATTTTTTAAGTAATGTCAGTAATCAGTTGTAATCTAATTTGGCAATAGATTATTGGATGGCAACGAATGGAAATGTTGTAATACTCAGGGTCAAGGAAAAATTAGATAATTCTATAAAATTGGAACATATTTAGAGGTTCTTGTGTTTTTTAGAAAATTCAAAAGGTGTTCATTTTTAGAAGTCATACATTGTGAAAAGGAAACCATGGACTGAAGTGGTTATCTGATCGCTTATTTTTTGCTTTATAGTTTGTTTTGTGAATGTTTGTACAATTTTTTGACACTATTAACAATTTGTATTGCATTTCAGAAAATCACACAAACAGTAGGAAATGAGATGAATCGATTGTACACTTTATACCGTGCGAGAAATCCTGATTTCCAAGGTAATGTCAGTGTGGGAGGTCATAGTCTAGGCTCTGTTATACTGTTTGATATGTTATGCAATCAAAAGCCTGTTCCTTCACCTACTTCAGAACCTGAAGTGTCATCTCTCTCTCCATCGGAGGTAAGTAACATTATACATGTTTATGTACAGTGCATGTCTTCAATAACCTGTAACAACCCTGCATCTCTCCAAAAACATCAGTTATGGAGCTGTCTCAAAATTAAAATCTACTGATTTCGTTAAAAATGCGAAGATTATTATACTAAATTAGTGTGATAAATCGTAAAAGAATGAAAATTACAGTTTAGAAATTATAGTCAAAAACAAAATGATTTAAAACACTATGGGGAGTGACATGGCATAAAATGGCATAGACATGTTCAGTTTGCTGTTAATGACATTAGATTCTCGGGGTGGCAAGCGACCAGGAAATTTTTGTTTTGGCAAATTAAATTTGAGAGAAAAATAAGTAGAAAATAATTATTTAGTGACTAATAAAATTTGTAAAGTAACAAATAAACAATAGAGATAGATAGATGCTCAGACATTCCGAAACAAAAGTAGAACTACCTGTATAAGTAAATGAATAACAAAGCTTGGAAAGTGAAAGATGGGAGTGGTGGGAGCTCGTCATGTTATGACATGAGATCTTTATCTACCATGTTCTCTTTCCAAATAAAATGCTGGTTTTAGTGATAAATGTTTTTTGATATAGGAATTAGGGCAAGTTCATAGGCTATTGTAATTTATCTTATATAAACAAAGAATAATTATTTATTTGTAGTTTATTATTTTAAAGTTATGAAACTAATATGCTTATAGAAATAATTAAAAAATATTCTAAATTCAATATTAATTTAACACTTAAGAGGCCTACTAGGAATTCCCATATTAGCTGACTATTTTGTGATTTATCCAACTTGTTATATATAATTTTTCTCAAAGAAGGTGCATAGAATTAATCTGTCTAGTGAGTGAAAAATGTTGCATGTCAAAATTTTGTAGTTAGTATGTTAAAAAAATCTGCGAAAAATGAAGTAAAAACATCACAAAAAAGGCTATATAATATATACCATACAACAAATTTTTTTTCTAGATATACAAAAGTTTTGTCATGTAGTTATTATGAATAAATGTTGATAAGAAAATTAAACCATTTATAAAATTTACATGTTAATTTTTATGAAAAAAAAAGACGCTGAAAAGTTAGGCTTATTTTGAAAAATCACCAAAAATAGTTATTCTTTACTGTCATATAACATTAAGCATATATTATATTTAATAAACAATAAAATTTTCTAATTATTTTCAAGATATACAAAAGTTTTGTAGTGTAATTATAAATAAAAGTGTAAAAAAAATATAAATTAAAAAAAATTTCATTAGAAAAAATTTTTTATGAAGAAAGTACGAAATAGCTATAAAGTTAGGCCAACAATTTTTATTTAATACAAAACCCAACTTGTTATATACCATTGTTTAGAGAAATGTACGTAAAATTAAACTATGAATTTAAAAATTTTCTACAATGATACATTTTTGAGTAAAGTAATCAAGAATGAGAAAAGTTTTCTTCACATCACAAACATTTTAATCAAAAAATCACCAACAAACTCGTATAAAATAGCAAAAAAAATGGTTGCTATTCAAATACTTACAATAGTAATAGAATATAGTTGTGAAGATAAATCTGTAGCAACTCAACAAAACATAATAAATAATTAACAATAAATTACAAATAAACTCTCGAATCAGTAACCTTAAACCAACCTGATGAAACACTCGTAAGCTACTGCATTGAATAAAACAATCAACAGATCTGAAATTATTCTTCCCAATCACAAAGATCATAAGAAAAATTGAAATATTACACATTGATATTTGACATTTCATCAGTATATCATAAGAAAATGCAGTTGATCTTGGTCATCATAATTCCATCATAATTATATGATGGTAGTCATATAATTTTTATATATCAACGACTATGAAAGCTACGATACTTTGGAAGGCACAGATTAAAAAAGGAGAAAAAATACTATAATAATGATACTGTGGCTAAATTGGATAGAAATTTGGACTTATAAAAAATGTACGAACTATGTCATAATTTTGTCTTATATTGCGACGAATGTTGACGTGTTACTCGCTAGTGACAAAACACAGATTTATTAGATATATTTTTTATGTTTCATGGACTTTTAAAGTTTATATGAGCATGAAAGTGTGAAACATTAGCTTTACAATGGTACCTAAATTATTGTGATAAGACGATATTTTGAATTGAAAAAAGTGATGTTTATGACTCAGGTGAGTTATGAAGCGTGTTTTAAATTCTGACATTCTATAATGTTTATATCTTCATAACTATAAGAGCTATGATAATTTTAAAAGCACTGATTGATAAATACTATAAAATAATGTCATTCTACTAGTACAGAAATGTATATTTGTGAAAATTAGACAAAAATGACATAATTTTGTCCTTTACATCCGCGAATATTGCCGTGTTACTCACTAGGGGCAAAATACACTAGCTACCGATTTATTACATATTATTTGTTACGTTTTATGAACTTTTGGTTATATAAATATGAAACATTGAAAAAAATGTCTTTACAATATTACTTAAAACTGTTTCATTTTTAGGGAGGAATTTTAGTGGATGAAATGTTTAATTTAAAAAAGTGATATTTACAACTCAGGTCGAAGAGTCGAAGAGCGTTTTGAGAATGAATGCTTATGACTCATCTGAATCGAAGAGCATTTTAATAGTTAAATAAAAGCAGAAATTAGGTAAATCATTCTTATCTTAACACTTAAGATGGCGGTTTGTTGGAATGTTAAATTCCTGAAAAATAAATAACCCCTACACCAACCGGTTTATTAAACTCATAATTCAATGAAATATAGAAAGTCCATTTAGGGGTTATGAGCGGAAGTGATTGTCTTCCAAGAATTAATCAGTAATAGGCATTGAAAATAACAACTCTTTTTTTCTAGAATTACAATAACATATTAATTTGTCATATTTGTATTAACCACAATGAGCTGATAAAAAGTGTCTAAACAGGATTTAAATGGATTGTTTTAAAGTTGAATTTACAAGACTGATTAGGAAAATTAAAAAATAGTAGTGCAGATAAATATAAACTTTACAATAAATTTTAACTTTTGTGTGTAGTAACGTTGTAGTATTATCAGATCGATCCACTATATCTAGAATGTTAATTACCAAAGTATATGGTTTTGTAAAAACATAGCAAAAAAGTTTCTATAGAATGTTAAACAATGACAACAGTAATTTACTATTTAGAGACAAACTACTGCAATATTTGTTTGAACCAAAAAACACCTACTCATAATATATCTCACTACGCTGTCATTTTATTCTTTATAAGGTCAGATAGACAAAGCAAGGCACAAGGAAGGAAGGAAGGGTGAGGAGAGGTATGTTATTGACAGAAAATAGATATCCTAGAAATACAAAGTGTTGTATTCCTTCAGTTTAAAATTAGATTGGATATGTCCCATCTAAGCATAAACATATGTTTTGATATTTTATTACAAATAATAATGGATCTGCTGTAGACGTTTTACAAAAATTCTCATTACTAGTAAAATAAAGATCTACACGCTGGTTTACAAAAATAAATTGAAACTAAATTCTATTACTTTTTATGAAATAGAAATGTATTATAACATCAGAAGTGTAATAAATTTAATATTGAAAGGTTTTATAAAATATTACTTTATTAACAAAAATATGAATTTTAGATTATTGTTTTTTATTTTACGTTTATTTTATTTATGATTTTAAAATCTTTGCTCAGCTTATGGGCGTCAGGTAGCTTTCGCCTACCAATTTTGAAAAAGAAAAGAAGTTAAATATTATAATATCTCGGGCATGGATTCTTTTAAAAGGGTACTCCACAGTGATTCCAGATTTCAAATGAAGAACTCTTTTGTTTGCTGAAATTTTACATAAATTTATTACAGACAAGTTATTTTTTATACATTAACATTTGTTATAGAGACATATATCATGAAAATAACTATAATTATCATCTTAGTTAAATTACTTTTTTTTTATTTTCTCAGAAGGAGAACTGATCTATTATTCCTTGAATTTAAAATTGACTCTATGTTGCAAAAAAAAAAAAAAAAAATTGAATGAATTTATGAATAAAAACAAATTGAAAACATCTGCTTTTCTTTTAATATGAATTTTACGTTCCTTTAATAAGGATAAGTATGTCATTAGACATTTATTATTCTTGTACATAAAAAGAAATTACTATCCTTTACACATCAAATTTATATTATAAAAATCAAAATATTAAGCATTGTAAATTTCTATACAATAACAGAGTAAATGTAATGTGTTATTTAACATCAGTTACCAGACCATAGTCATATTGTACTTAATTCAAAGTGTTCCTACAGCGTCCTAAAAATGCCGTCTTGTGTCCGTGGCGAAATTGTATTTGCACTTCACGAATGTTTATAAAAAGAAAATCTGTTTATACACTAGTCCATTCTACAATTTGTAATTGTTCATTATCCGACCGCATTGCCATAACACACGCTAATTGTCAATTGTCTATTCGCGTGAAAACGTCTAACCAATTTAACTGTTCAAACAGAGTTTTAACACACTCTCACCCTTAATCGACCGATGATTAAACTCTTTACACTTTCTATTGTTCTACATCAAATTATTACATCACACTATGTCCGTTCTTTCCACTAAAGTCTTTGAACTACATATTCAACTCGACAAAATACATCATTACTCTCCAAGCTCTTTCTTAACACTCTGAAATACAACTGTTCATCCTAACACTCCAAACTATACTCAAAAAACACATTTTTATCTTCTCCACGTTTTTTACTCAGACTCTCAAAATACGACCGTTCTGTTCAACACTCCCAACTGGACTGCCGGTCTCATGGTGGAAATCTTGCTTCCGTTAATGTTTCAGGGTTCACCCTTCCGGTATCATGGACTTTATTCAAAATCTCGCCGTATCAGCGTTATCTGTTTCATCGAATGCACCGTTCAGTACTACGTGCATGACAACTAGTCCTTTTTACAAATTTATATTCACACACAAAATTATTTAACTTCTTTTAACTAATTTTTCTTAAAACCTATACATTATTATTTATTTGTGTTTGGAAATCTATAATGATTGAATTTACTTTATTTTTAACTTTTAAAGACATAAATCACGTTTTCGACTTACGTTATCTCCCCTCCCATTTAACTATCTTGATTCCCGGTTATTTCTCATTATTCAAATTGGATTAACTTTTTTAGGTATTACAGAAGTATCGAAAACATTATCGATTGAGAATTTCAATAAATTACATAAAATAGAAATATGCCTTTGGAAATAACAACAAAATATTGTCAAAGAGTAAAACAATAAAACTACACATTAACCAGAATGATTTCTTGTTTTCATTCAAAGCTTATAAGAAATGTTAAAATATCCAACAAAAGAATGGAACTGCTAGTAACACAGTTACTAGAAAAAACTGGGTTACAAGTGCTAACTGTGACAAAATTCTTAGAGAATTTGAATCGCTGTGTTGTGTACTGGATGTAGAGTAATGGCCCAATCATTTTTGGTTCAAATGTTTAGCTGACAATCAGTGACCTAATTGTGTCATGTCATGAAACTTGTCTGTATATTTTCCCATGGGAATGCCGATGTATATCAAGGCTTTTAAATCAACTCAGAATGCATTGTAGAGAATATGACAGGGGTTGTTGGTTGGTAGAAGATGTGTATACAACAAAGTTTCATCCATTGGAGGCTTACAAAATTTCGAAGATCGAGAAGCCATTAATCCTAGCTGCACGGAATTCATATGGTCATTATAAGAAGGGATTAAAAGAAAAGAAAATGCAATGGATGACAGTGTTACATAAACTATATATATATAAAAAAAAGAGGATGGCTTATTTGTAATTGAATGAATTGCAGAATAAAAAAGCAAAAATATTGGTAGAGGCTCAAATGTAAGCAGACCTTCTAAATGAATAAATAGAAAGGTTGACAAAAAGTAAAATATAAATGTCGTTCTGGGGTCTACTATAATATAAATTATAGTGTATAATGTAATGTGTTTTGTAAATAGTAAGACTAAATAAACTACAACAAATAATTGTTTTTATTGAAAGATGAATTAAATATTGTTACAAGGCACAATTAGGTTGTAAACTACGAAGGTCTGGTTAGGCAAAATCGCAAATTGGGGAGGGAATAGTCAGGGAATTTCAAAAGTTTATATCACTAACCACCCTTATTCTGCTATCACCTTGTACATCAGTTGAAAGGGCATAAAGACAAAAGAAATATATGTTATGCTTAGCATAAGTTTATGGCATAAGTGAAGCAACTTTAGGCTTTATTTATATAGATAAATATTTTGTTTTAACTTAATATAGGTGGTGTGAACTTATCTTTTATAAAAAATACATAGGGGAAAACTGTAAGTAGTTTAAACACTTTTGGGGAGATGGCAAATAATATATTTTTTAATTTAATATTTGTTTTTTGTAAAATGGTTTGTGAGAAAGTTAGTATAATATTTTGTGAACTGATTATTTTGATTACTTAGGACCATACTTATCCTTAACTAAATGAAATACATTATTTGCTTTCAGGATATAACATTGGATGAGGAGATTAAAGAAGGTTTAGGATGTTTCAAAACAAAGAAAGCTAGACTGAGTCGTGGTGTGAGCTATGTGACCATCGGTAGAGCTGGTACAGGACAACCTTACATTGCTTATCCACAACTCATGTTTAGCCCTACATCCTTCTTTGCTCTCGGATCTCCAATAGGTAGATATAAAGTTAATAGTTTATATTTTATATTATTTTTAGTATAAATTTTGGCTAATAAACATCATGCATGTACAAAATTTGTTCAAAAAAATGGGGTTTTTAATTTTTCCTACGAAACAAGTGAAGCACAGAAAGTGACATTCAGTGTGGAGGTGAATACCTTTTTCTGCTTGTATGATTTTGTTTTCCTTCTACAGAAGACATCAGTTATTGACAGTCAGCTTATGTGTATCATACATTTTTATTTTATATGAATTTGGACCCCTTTCAAATTTTCACTTGAGGAGTTTAAAATTATAAGGATCTGGGTTAGAATTGTAGTGTACCACAGGAATACTGTGCTTGTCCAAGAAAATCTTAAAAAGAATGAGTTTGTGTGTTCCTATGGTCTGGTCTCTTGCATTATACAATAGTAATTTAGTATCTCCAAATAGTACTCTTTAGTAACATTTTGGCCTTGTGATTGTGTTTTTGTTTTTTGTGGAGGGGGGAGGAGTCGAAGAGACCTACACAGACTCGTCTCCATTGCAGTGATTATGCATCTATTGTAGAAGATAACCTGACTAGAATTTATCCCATATTCTACCCCAGCTGCCTATGAAGCTCGTGAGATCAGCATCTCTAAAATCTTCATTCCCCATTTATGCCCTACTGAGGAGTTCACTGAACCTCTGCCTAGCAAACGCTTTACAATTGTCTTATTTCTATCATACATATTTTCTTGGGGTAATATCTTACTGGACAGTGACCAGTCAACAGACTTATCGGTGCTCAGTCCTTAAGTCCTTTCTACCCAGTCATAATTATTTTATGGCTTTCAGCTTAGAAATTAGGATAAACCTCTATATCTGTTTGAACCCAAAAATTTCCTCTAGACAGAGAGACCAGCATCCCTTTGTCCAGACCTCTTTACTTAGATTGCTTAGATGGCTCTTAGGCCTTTCACAGAAGGGTTTAAAACCATGTAAGAGTCTTTTGAACACTTACAAGTCAATCAGCATCCTCGTTCTCATCTATGCCTGTATGACCATGCACCTATTTTAGAGTGACTTTCTTCATCCTAGCCATATTGTATCATTCACCTCATTAATAGAGTCTCACATTACCCTGGGTTTAAAGATGAATGATTCCAATTTTTCAGAGCAGCTTTTCTATCTGAAATTGTATGTTTATAGTTTCTCTTATAAGTGTCTCTGCGAAGAGGTCTATAGCTATGACATGAATATTAAAGTGAGGAATCAAGAGCCGTAGATAATCTGTATCTTGATCCAACTCCACTATTCTTGGAGCCATCCATTTTTCGTATATGGACACCTTCTATTTTTACCAATTTACCCGTCCGCTCTTAGCAGTCCATAACAATAATCATGAAAGAGCTATCAAATTTAAGTATCTCTTCCTCATTACATCCAACAGTCTTATGTCCACCTTCAATTCCCGTACTTCATTCAACATTGCATGGTATCTAACCAGATCTACTGGCCTATATGCAAAGGATCGGTATCATCTCTATGGCTGCTGTAGGACATAAACATATATAGCAATACTAATAACAAGACACGATAGCCGTTGCAGGTTTTTTATGTTTAAACTGACATGTCTTTTGCCACCATACTAAGCCTCACTATAAAGTCATAAGACCAGATAGCCATTTTTGGAGTAATGCCCCATGTTTTATCATAGAGCTGATTACAGGCCCACATAGCCCTAGTTGCCTTATTACAATCCAGTCCAGCTCGGTTTTCCAAAAGAGGATCTAATTAAGCAATAACATCCACATAATTCACTTCTCAACAAACATAGTATACATATACAAATATCTCGTATATTAAAGAACACATAGTCCATACATTTGATTAAGATAGAATGTAAATGGTATGAAATATATCAACAATGGTGTAAGGTACTTAACCCTCCAACTGGCAATGTTAATTGTCTTGAAAATTCTTCGTTTGTTAAAAAATTAATTAAATATATTATTTCTATACAAAACCTAACTTATAAGATATCATTTTTCTCAGAAAGATGCATAGAATCCATCTATGCAATAAAAAAAAAAAATTTTGAAACGGTTTTGGAGTAAGTATGTTACATGTCAAAAACGAAGTTACCAATTTTCAGGAAAAACCTGTATATTCCAAAATCAATAACTTACTACCTTTTTCTAAGATATACAAAAGTTTTGTGTAATATTTTTGAATATATTTAGGGGGAAAAAAATAAAATTTGTTATATTATCAAAAAAAAACAAAAAATAGTTTACGAAAAAATGTAAAATGATCATTTTCTTTTCAAAAAATCACTAAAAATAGTATTATTTATCTTATACAAAAGTTCTATATCTCATTATGTTCAGAAAGGTGCATAGAATGTAGGTGTGTAGTGCAAAAAAATGTTACATGTATCACATTTGGAGTTTTTTAGTCAAATATCAAAAAATCGAAGAGTAACGAAGCAGAAATTTCACAAAAATGGTAATGAATAACATACTAATAGATTTTTAGGATTTTTTTCAACCATTTCTTGAGATTTGTCATATATTTGTGAATATATTTAGGGGGAAAAGATAATAATATGTTACATTTTCTAAATAAAAATACCGATTTTCCCTAAAAAGGTAACTTTTACAAGTGAGGTTAGGTTTGTAACCTCCACAATTTAGACTCACTAGTACCAATTTGAAGATAGATCAAAGACAAAACTTATAGATTTAACTAAGAAAATATATACTTTACAAAGAATAACACACATATTCACTTTTATAATCATATAAAACACTATATATAAGACAATTTGCATATAGCCTAAACTTACCTTTTTGGCCTAGGTTATCGCAAATAAGAACGTTCAAAAACTAAACTATCACACAAAAACATAAGCTGTAGATATAAAAACACATATATTGTAACTTTTATACACAATTTATATACAATTTGTATACACAAACCTTCAAAATAACAAATATCTAACCCCAAAACAATTTGCGCTACGTCATTTGTTACAGTTTTTACGTTGCACAATTGCCTATGTTCCGAGATCAAAACAAAGCCTTCTAAGAGTTCAAAGTAAATATCAAGTGGTACCAACTTATAGAATGGAATTTCCCCTACAACTTAGTGTAAAGAAATATAAGAAATATAATATTAGAAACCAAAGAGAAATGCAAACCTAATGCCAACCAAATTTCGTCTCGTCAAGTTTGTTCTACGTTCAAGTAGGAATATCTCTGGATCTATGAGACGCAGAAAAATTTGTAATCTATGGTTGGAAAGAGAAACATGTGATCTATAGAACAGTGTTTTAGTTGACTTCA
Organism: Aphrophora alni; assembly: GCA_963513935.1. Taxonomy (NCBI): domain Eukaryota; kingdom Metazoa; phylum Arthropoda; class Insecta; order Hemiptera; family Aphrophoridae; genus Aphrophora; species Aphrophora alni. The sequence continues at coordinate 88,120,568 of OY740768.1, forward strand.
ATGACAGATAAATAGAGTTGGAATTATATAGGGAAAAATGGCGTCGCGCTAACGAAAAGGCGCAGAGTTCAAATCTACGATTTTACGCATAAAAAATATGCGAACTTCACCAATTTTTGGAATATTATTTATAACGTTTTGTGGTATTTTTTTGCATGATTATGCATCTACGGAACATTAGCTTTCCAACGGTATTTTATTTATTGCGATCGGATAATTTTAAGTGGGCGTAACGTTGAATGGCAAAATACGTGATTAAAAGTTAGTGAAATCACTTCGGAGCACGTTGGCGACCTACTGTAGGTCGCCGTGCCACTTGGAGGGTTAAGAATTAAATTAATTATAAACATTCATTTAATCCTAACTGTGGCATGTTCTAGGTATGTTTCTGACTGTCCGAGGGATTGATTTACTAGGAGAGGATTTCCAATTACCAACGTGTCCGTCTTTCTTCAACATTTTCCATCCATTTGATCCAGTAGCCTATCGTATTGAGTCATTGATCAATCCAGACCTAAGCAAATATCCTCCATTACAAATTCCACATCATAAAGGACGGAAACGAATGCATTTGGGTAAGGAATATATAGATGTATTATAAATATTGTCCTCATTTTTATTAATTTTTGTTATAAATTTTCTTTAGGCTTGTCAATTGGAGACAAAATATATATATATATATATATATATATATATATATATTTAATTTTGTAAGACGAGTTCTTTGTGTTAAAATTTAAAACGCTGCAGTTAGCCTACAGCATTCCGGGATGGCTCATTTTAAAGGTAGAGATTTAGAGGTGCAAGGAAAAATATGCATTTTTTATAAAAACCCAATAAAATTAATTATACAAAAATAAAATTTGGTAATTTTTCATTTAAATACATACGTTCATCTGTTAGTTTAAGCTGAACAACTTTAATAAAGCTATCAACTGTAAGTGAAAATGTATTCATTGAATGATTGTTTTCCTATGGCATAGGTTATTGGTTTAAAACTAACATGGAAGTAAATTAGAGTGTAATAAGACATATAGGCCTATTAGTTTAGATTTCGTATGGATAGAAGACACAGGCTTACCTTGGAGAGTGGTCCTTGATATTACCTACTAGTACACAAATAAGAAAACACACACATAAACACTAAAGTTCTGAAATATTTTGAGGGGGTTTTCTAGGTATTGTGACCCATTGATAAGACAGTTCCCGTCTTCTTAGTTCTGAGAGGTTACGTTCTGTTGGGAGTGATTTTATAATTTTTAGAGAAAGTGAACAGTGTTTACTAATATTTCAGAATTTAGTCTTTTTTGTGTGTTTTCTTATTTGTGTACTATTAGGTAATACCAAGGACCACTTTCCAAGGTAAGCCTGTGTCTCCTATCCATACAAAATCTAAACTAATTGGATGTAAATTACTTATTTAACTGCTTAAGTTTAGAATACAATGATTGTTTATTTATTTTATAATAATCTTCTATATATTTAATTAAAATTTTTGTTTAGTTGTGTTCCTTTTTGTTGTATATTGCTCTAATATGTGCTGTAATCAAATGTGATATGAATTGAAACATAAGAGATGAGGTAGAGTTTTTGCACATGTTTCTGACCGTCAATTGAACGAAGAATACACGAAAAGGTAAATCTAGGTGGAGTAAATGGCTATAATAATGAGAATCCTGCTCATTAGGTACCAGATAGTTCTTCTGGTACCTAATAGATACTTCTGGTACTTCTTCCAGATAGTTGGATCTGCTGAGAATCCAGATAGTTCTTTTAGGTACCAACTTTTATATAAAAATATTATTTCTGAAAACTTTTTTGTGCAACATTGCAATTCTCTACACTTTCTTGATGAACTGACAATTGGAGATTTTAATTTGTGTTGCCACAATGGGCTTATATGGCTTCCTCAACCTAGAGTAAATGTAGAGTATAGAATATCATGTTAACCAATAAACAGTTTGTTGATACTATCCGGAGGTGTAATAGTGGTAAGGCATTTGCCTCCGTTTCTGCATCATGGCAACATATTCCTGAAATGGTCCTTATACCTTGTAAGTACGAGGTCAGATTCATAGATTTACATCAGATTTGTTCCATGTGCATGGCCAGCCACATTTATTTGAACATTTATATATAATTGATTCAACATGTAACAACATTCGTTTAGGTAGATTAGAGAACAAAGATCTAGAGGTAAATGTCCTGAATAGCCTTTATTCAATATTTTGGCAAATAATCCTTACAGTCAGACTTATAAAAAAGCAGGATAATTATTAAGAGACTAAGAAACATACCCAGTTCTACAAAACCTGGACTTGCGCTTTATGGATAGCATTTCTACGGACAAGCGACGTTATAATTGCCCCACCACTGATAAAATAGCTAATATATTCATCTCTGAAAATGACAGGCCACCTAATCGTTGCTTTATGGTTGTTCATGGGCAGGAAGATGGACCAAGGTTTATTATCGGTTTTAAGTCTTCTGATGAGATCCGATGTCATAACCAGTAATGTTTATTTTAGCGAGCTTGAGATAAAGACATTGTATATAATAGAGTGAGACTTCAGTCTCCATGACAAAAAGTTTTTTGCTATAGTTTGTATCTTATAGAATTGCTATTATAAGCAATGGGTTTTCCCATAAGCTTCAAAGTAAAAAATTGTTCCAGCAATATTTAGTTGACCAGTACACAAGAGTGGAAGGACCATGACTTGAGTACATTTGCAATCATCAAGCAGAGTTGAGGTGTGAGAAGTAATGCTTCAAGACTTTTTGAGGAATTACACTCGTGGAAATAATTTGCAGGTAGGAAAAATAGTCATACTACCATCTTCGTTTCATGGAAGCCCGCAAAATATGACTCAATGATATCACAAGATGATGTGACGATAATACGCAAATTTGGCAAACCTAACATTTTCCTAACTTCAACCATAAATGGAATGAATATTATAATACGATTTACACTATTGACCGAAGGTACTTGGTAGAACTCCATTTTTAATGAAAAAAAACAAACGCAATATTTAGTGAATTCTACAAAGGTCAAACTCACCTTTGTTAAAACCATTGTCTTCCTTATGACCACATGTTTCCTTTCTACTCCCCCCCCCCCCTAGCTAAGTAATTGTTCTTCTTTTTGTATTATTATATATCAGTTTTCAATATCTTCATTAGTCTTTGTTAAGCTGCCTTGTAAATGCCATTGCTGGCGAAACCATGGTCAGCAAGACTCAATAAAATTGTAGAATTTAATAATATTGTGTTTGTTTTTTTCATTTGAATATTATAAGCTTTATTAATATTTTCAGACAGACTCCAAGTAACAGACCTAATATTGTGTCAAGGGTGTTTAAATTAAAAATATAAGGAACTTAGAAATGAGATACTTATAATAACATTTTTGGTAAAGTTGTTGCAAATGTTTATGTCATTGAATTTCATAAAAGAGATCTGCCATGTTGTCACATGCTGTTATTCTACAAAATAATGTAAAGTTTAGAAAACTGATGAGATTGATAATTTTATATTGGCCGAGTTGCCAAATGTAGAAGAGTTTCCAAGTCTGTGTGAAATAATTTTGACAATAATGATTCATGGACTATATGATAATCGCAATACAAATGCTCCATGCATGAAAAATGGCAAATGTCCAAAAGGATATGTTAAGAATATAGATATCCTAAGAATATTTGAGAGGAAATTGCCCTGAATACTACAGAAGAATCATGGGTGCAAGTGTGAGAGAAGTTCATGCGATTGATAAAAGAGATGTTGTGGCCTATAACAAATACATTCTCCTTAAATAAATGTAGAAATCTGTTCAAGTGTAAAAATCATTAAGTATTTATTCAAATATGTTTATAAGGGCTTTTGTAAAAAATACAGCTATTGGTGAATTTAACTATGATAAAGTTATAAGCTAAGCAAATATGCTGTACACAAGCTCTCATGAGTCTATCAAGAGATGACATGAAAATGTGATGCATAAGCAATCACACTTAGTCCAACGTTTGGTTCATGAAGAAGAATTACATAATATGTGTACTTTAAGCTTGGATGAGTGGCTGTGGTGGCTCTTGAAAATTCTACGCACAAAAACAAATATACTACACTAATTGTGTTGCTTGAACTAAATGTGCAAAATGAAGAGGATCATCAGTATCTGTACTCTGAAATTCCAAATCATTACATTTTCAAAAGTAGTAAATGGACAAAACATCAGAGAGGAGGAAATAGAGTCATAGGAAGACTTTATGCTGTTGCTTCTGATGCTATACAATGGATTTTACCTTCGTATACTTCATCGTCATGTAAAGGCACCAATATCATTTTTATATTTACATTTTTACAATGGAGTGGAGTGTACCACAATATATATACACAGATGTTGTTATTGTATGTGGATTGGTAAAGGATAATCAAGAAAGGATGGTTAAATTTCCTTCAAATATTGCAACCATCAACATCCGTCGCCATTTAAGAAAGGTATTTACATATGTTTTTTGTTTCTGTGAGCCCTCATCTTCCATCTTACCTATGTTTACATTTCAAACATTAAAACATCTGAAGACTTCAATACAAATGAAGTAGAAGAGGCTAAAAATTTGGCACTTTTGAAGATCAATTATATTTTTTAAAAAATTGAAATGAACTGAGTTGTTCTAAATTAAACTTATTACTACCAGATGTCATCCATGAACCATTCTCAAACAATTTTGACAAGATTGAGAATTCCCAGTAGGTGACAATCTTTATAGAAAATTAAATTATGAGCAAAAAAATTTATTGTTGATGAAATAATGTCTGCTATTACTCCAGGTTCAAATACTGACACTCTGTTCTTCCTAGAGTCTCCTGGTAGCTGTGGAAAAACCTTTGTGTTTTCCCATCCTTAATGTATTGAATAATAGGGTTTATCAGCTCAGGTAGAGCACCATGAACAGGAATTGCTTCTTTACTATTACAAGGTGGTAACATAGACTTTTTGTGATCTTCCAACGATAAAAACACTACATTTGTATCAAGTATTGATGAAAGAGCAAAGTCATTAAAGAATTGTAGAATAATTATTATTGATGAAGTTTCAATGATACCACTTGACATTAAACATTGCACAGATTGTCTACTAAGTGATATAACACAAGTACAAAAACCAACTGACGATAAGGTTATTGTTTTTGGTGATGATTTCAGCCAAGTTTTACCTGTTATGCTTCATGCCAGAAAGGTTCTCTTAATTGAGTCATATACACAACAAAGTAAATTATGAGCTTGGGTGAAAATGCTACACCTAAAGAAAAATATGGAAGCAGAGGAATCGTAAAAATCATTTTCTGATTGGTTGTTACGTCTAAGAAATGAAGGTTGGTAAAGATATCATCAAAATTCCAAATGAGTTTATATGTCTTGAGTCAATTGTTTACTATATATTTGCCAATTCTGTTGATGTATCCAATTACAAAGAATATGCAGCAAGAGCAATCATTTGTCACCATAATGAATACTGTAATAAGATAAATGAGCAAGTGTTAACTATTATTCCTGGCGTAGAAAAATTCTACACAAGTTTAGTAGGTACCAATGATGACAGTGAAAGATTGAATAGAATATCTTAAATCGGTAACACCTGGTGGTGTGCCTACTCGTATATTACAATTTAAAAAAGGGTGCATTGTAATGTTGGTTCAAAATATAAACAAGGCTTCAGGTTATTTACTGGAGTTGCTTCTCCTAATAGAAGGATATGGCTTACCTGGTCCATATATTAAAATTTTCATTAATATAGAGTTCCTTTTTTAAATTTATAATCTATTAGAAATATGTGTATACTTCAGGTACACTATATTATTCAAGACTTTCATTTTATTACTACAGAAAGTTGAAATTTTTTATAGAACTTTCAAAGATTTGTTGGCTTAAAATGAAGTTTAATAGTTTTACTTCCTCACTCACAGTCTGACTGTCGGTCTCTGAGGATAGGAAAATATTCTGAAAGTACTTTCCATGTCGCCACCAGAGGGTCACCTCTCATTTTTCATTATTTGTAGGTTGTACAGACCTCGTCTATGAAATAGTTCTTTTCTCAGCTCTCTATAATAAAAAATTAATAAAGTTACCACTACTAGTTTAATTTTGGACTCTGAACTCGCATATTTAAAAGTTGTAATATTAAATGTAGAAGTCAGATTTGTATTATAAGTGTTAAATCATATACTATTATAATATGAACTATTCTTGTATCTATATTTGTAAAGTTTTCTATGTCTAATGATTTTCACGAAATTGTGTTTATAAAGGTTTTTTGGTATAAGGAATCAATTGATCTAGAGCTCATCTTAGGAAAAATTCATCTATGTTTGCAAAATTGGGGGCTCAAAATCATGACAAAACAAATTAAGTTACCGTAACAACCAACATAATAACACACACTTGGTTGTTATGATTATGATTACATAGCCTAGACCAGTATAAAACATTTTACTAATACAACAGCTGATTAGGTTCAACAGCTTTAATTTTTCCTTGTCGTTAAAGGTGAAAAACTTCTTGGTCATCATCACTTTATAATAAGAAGGAAAGAAAAGAACATAAAATAAAGACCCTTAACCCTCGAATCCTCTTAGAGTCAAAGTCGGAAGGGAAAAAGAATTGGCCAATAAAGACCCGATATGAGAGATGAAAGAGAGGGATCTAACCAAAGACTTCATGGGAAAAAATGTAAAACCAAGTTCCCTCGGGACTTTCCATGTCTGTACTCACTATAATGAGCCATTTAGAGTATGTTAGCTTTAACAATTCAGCATAGTGATAGGTTAGGCCTAGCTTAAACCAGAGTTCTATACACTCTAATCTTGTTTGTAAATTTTTCTCGAAAGAAAACTGTGTTTTTGGGTATGAGGAATTCATTGATATAAGGCTCAGAATCAAGAAAATTAATCTAGGGGAACTCTTTTGTATAGAAACCATGTTTACAATCAATTAAGAATCAGCAATCTAATCACTATGAGGATAACACGATTCTCAGCTTTAGCCCATTACGAATTGTGGACACAGTGAGTGCTCACGTACGGTGCTCACTTAGCTCATATCCACAGGGACGTGAAGGCAATGTCCACCGTTCTATAATTTTCATTACTGTTGAGACCGATGGTTCTTGGTGGAATTCCATGTTTAAAGATAGTAAACAGGCGAAACCATTGGTCGGCTAGACTAATAAAAAGTGGATATTACAAAATTAAAATTAAAAAAAAAAAATTGTTTTACTATCTACCGTTCTATCTTACTTTTGAGCTCTAAAGGTTTGTATTACTTGCTAGATTGTGTTAGCATGTCTGCTAGACTCTTCTTAGCAATGGCCTATACATTGCCAAGAAAATATCTGAACTTTTATAATTTATTGTTTAAAAATTGTATTGAAGTTTTCAATCTGGTGTATATTTTCACCATATTATGCAAAGATGTTGATTGTCTATTTTACAGTGTCGTGGTCCTACTGTTATTGTTTGGTATACATAATTTAACTACCAAATCTAATATTCTGTTCCATACATACCTTACTCTTGATATATTAGAACATTACTGTATATGTAATTTATCATTTTTATATTTTGTGTTTATCTTCAGTGAAGAATAAAATGTGTTCAAAATGCCCTACTGTAATTTTATACAACTGGTAATTTGTCTTTGTTTTCATGCTTAAATAACTTGTCCCTTTCATCTTATTAAATTTTTTTTTAAGTATCAAAGCAAAATATAAAAATTCTTATGCCCTATCCCTCCCCCCTTTTTACCAAGCGATGCTCGGAATTCCAGTAACTGTTATATAAAGGCAAAAATGTAAAAACTCAAAATCTCATCATGTCATCAACTCTTAGTCAAGTCAAGATATTTTAAACAATAAAAAAATCAATCTATTCTTAAATAAATGCCCATGATTCAAACCTTTGGAAATATGTGTCTTAAGAGTTTAAAACCACATGCAATGTTTTATTTCACGACTGTATACTGTAAAGGGATGGTTACTTGTAAAATATTTTTAACTGAAAATGTAAGATGTATTCTGTAGTTCATCAATGTTACAGAATTAAAAGACACTCTGGAACACGTAGGAGCTGCTCTGAAACAGAAATTGATGGACTCTATGAGAAGTACATGGAACACAGTGTATCAGTTGGCTATGTTTCATAAGACAGATGATAGATCTTTAGAGCAGGAAGTTAATAAAGTAAGTTTTACTATTATTACAATAATCTATATTTCTGGTAGGACATACATAATTGATTTGAGTACAGTCTTCTGCCACTCGTAGTATTGGCATAACTTCTACTGTTTGATTCGGATAAACTTTATTTTCAAAACCTATTTACATCTCTTAAAGAAGTCTTCTTATATAACCTGTAAACTCCGTCCTCTTCCGTGAAATTGACACCATTATTGATTATTTGTTAGTTTACAAGTTTTATCTAATAGCGCTATCTGACTGATTATTTATTTGCTCATTTGTATGTTTTGTATTTTTAATTTTAATATTTTTAAATATATAGCTGCTTACTCTTGCAATAATAATTAATAATTTCATACATTCTTTCATCCGATATATTATTAATAGATTAATCAACTAAAACAGGATAGAAGAAAGAACTAAATACTATATATAAAATACAGAAAACAATAGAAAAGTTATAATAAGAAAGTTGTTCTGAAAATCTAAAATTAAAATTGATGACATAGAATTGATGATCGTAGAAAAAAAGAAAAGTATATGGGCTAAATTTACTTTCACAGAAAATGATAGGGTATCAAATAAAATGTGTTTTTAAAAAATATAAGGCTGGTGATGACACATAAATAACAAACTTAAGATTAGATTAAACCATCAATTGAAAAAAAAATGACAGTTATAACACAGTTATACAGGTTTATTCAGAATCTCTGGACTCGAACAGAAAATGAACCTCAATATAAAAATGTGTTATTCAACACAATATTTATTTTATACATTTAGTATATTACAAAGTAATAGTTTTTAAGATACCTCTACCACCAAAGATGTTGAAATTATCTTCCATTTTGTAACAGACACTACTCGATGACTGTTTTTTTGCATATACGAGTTTCAGTACATTAACTGGTACACCCCTTCCAGCATCAGTTGTTTATATTTATTTAATCTTCTACCATTCTAAGATTAATGCATTACACTGTCTTTCTAAGATAGCCCACACAGAACAAAATCCGGAAAAGAGATATCCAGCATAAATGGTAGACCCAGATTTTTTGACATTATTGATCATCAAAAAACTTACAAAGCATTGTCATTGTTTCATTAGAGTGTAGCAGATCATACTGTCAAATTGAAACCAACAATAGCATTCATAACTTCAAGCTTGGTTACAAATTGTTGTATGTTTTCTGCATAAATAATGGAATTAACCGTTGATTCAAAAAATAAATCTATCTTACAATTCTTTGCCTAAATATGGCATACCACACGTTACACTTCAACTTGTAAAGTTGAGTTTCATGCAACATGTGAGAACTAATGGTAGCCAAAGTGTGAGTGTTCTTCTTATTAATGTATCCATTTAAATAAAACTAGGCTTCATCATTTAAAAAAGTATTATTAAGTGGTTTAGTTCTGTTTTTACAAATGAATCTCTTAAACCAATCACAATAGGCTTATGCGGTTTTATATGCATCCAAAGTATATACTTCTTGAATTACTCGAATTTACTATGGCCACAGCTCCAGAGATTTAGTGGCTCTTTGACAGTTGAATAAGATTGCAAAGGTAGCAGTTGGGCGTACGGTTTGGGGGTACGTAGATCTACTTTGTTATGCATTGCCGGGTCATCCGATCGCGTGGTAAAATTAATATAAGTACACTGGGCGAATCTTGATCTAGGCTAGCCATTTTTGATGATGTAATTCTAGAAACTAATTTACTAAAACTAACCCATTTACACTAAAACCAATATTAATATAAACTACACTGTATTGGCACAACATGTCGGACTAATACAAAAGGCCTATCATGGCCACATATTAGTTCAACTAATAATATTTCGTTTCCAAAAACGCGATGCGCCCAAATATAAACCCTAGGGCCGTACCGGCCATATTCTTTTGGGTTTAGTAAGGCATACTTAATTATTTCGGCACTATAAGAAACCAAAGATGATCACTGTCCAGGCGTCTTCCCTCACTGGAAGTTGATCCACGACTCGTTCGTTATCTAGTGGTGCGTGTACATGTGACAATGTGAAAAATTAAAGTTTATTGAAGGTTTGAAAAATGCGGTAAAAGTATATAGAGGGGGAAGCTGTTTAAATAATATTTAATATTTGGTAAATTCATTTATAAGAGAAAAATAGATTTTCAGAACAATAAAATAAATAATCATGTTAAATTTTAATATAATTTGTTTAATAAATAGTGTATGTAAATTTTAGTGTTTTATGAGGTGTGTGTTGAACCTTTGGAACAGTTAACCGGGAAAAGTCTGGCGGAAGTAAGATATACCTCATGGCAACAGGCAGTCTTAGATCAACGTTTGGAGAGGTTGGTCGTGTTTTAAAAAAGTCTCAGTTCAGCGGTTGAAGGAGCAAGATGTTTTCTAGTGAATCTTAGTTTGGGATCTGAGAAAGTCAGACTCATGAAAGTTTATGTAGGACGTTTTATAAAAATTGTGATCTTTTTAATAAGTCTTGGATCAGCGTTAGGAGACGTTGGTTGTGTTTTAAAAAGTCTTAGATCAGCGTCTGGAGGAACGTGACGTGTTTCTCAGGCTAGATCATAGCTTTCGAAAAGCATGGTCGGTTTTCTAATAAAAGTATAGTTTTGGAATGTTATGTAGAACGGTTGTTCTTTAAAAGTCTTAGAGGGAGATCTGATGCAGTAAGACGTGTTTTGATAGAGAGAAACTTTTTCAAAATGTAATAAAAATTGACAATGTAGAGTCATATTTAAGACACTTAAGAAAATGAGAGACGTTGTTTTTTGTCTAAAAGAAGTTTTAGAACATTTTAGTGAAAATAACGTGTTATGAAAATAGAGATAACAGAGACAATTACGTTTTCCGGTACAAAATAGAACAATGCGTATTGTGCCTAAAGACACTTAAATATTGAAAGTGGTTTATGACTTGTGAGCGTGGATAATCGTGAGGTGTTAAAATGGACTAAAATATTAATAAACATTCTTAATACGGACATTTGTCGAATAATGGAAGGCTCGAAATCCACGATTGATACGTCGACGGACAACTTAGCACGTGCACATAATCAAGGGACTTCTTTCAACAAAAGACGGTAATCAGTGTTATATAACACTGAAACTCATATTGTGTAACTATGTAAAGCTTATTATATTTAATGTACTATTTTTTATAAATTTAATATTTTTAAATAATTATTTTGTTTTAAGAATCATAAAAGTCTACTGACTTACAAATTTTTTATAAAAGTAATTTAAAAATAATACAAACAGATAACTTTAATCTGTTTATTTAATAAATAAATTTCCAAGTTGCAACGTAAAAAAAGGTAAATTCAGGATTCAAAATTTTGACCTTCTTAAAAGGTAATAATAATAATAATTAATGTTAGGATGTATAATTTAGAAAATTTATGAATTTTAAGTTAATAATTTGTCAATGTACTAATTCTTTGTTTTAATAAATCTATGTTCAATTTCAGCTACAAATGTTCTCATTTAATACCAGAATTCACTGTGAGTACACTTTTAAAAGAGCTTACGACCCCTGAGATAATAAATTTATTAAATTCATTTTTATATGTTAAATAATGACGAAAAGTCTGGCGCCCAATAATTATAGAATAATCACTTATAAAATCACTTTTTCTTCAACTTAAAACATAAAAAATTAAGAACTCTTCAAGTTCAATACAATTTTTCTTTGCTTTTTCTTGTAGATAATCATTTTAAATTGTTACATACATACGAGATAGCGAAGGGGAGGGGGGAATGGTGACTAATCACCACAAGATTCTTCCATCTGTTAAGACTGATGACTGGTGGTTTCATGACATCATAACATTTTGTGTTACAAAAATGTTTCACAAGATTTAAATAGAATAGGAGCATCAGGGAATTTTCCTACAAATAATGCTGCATAACAATCTTAAGATTTTATTGCTAAGTAACTTTCTAACAACACAAACTTCTGATACTATACGAGACTACGAGAAGACTGACTAGCTAACAGACACATGACAACAAGTAGGAGTACATGATTTGCTACTACTTGTTACCCAAGGTCATGCAAACGTACAACAAGTAACAAGCTCACCAATCTTTGTTAGTTTTTCTTAACTAATTTTTTTTAAATTACAGTCCGGGGATATTTTAGTCACACTTTATTTGTTCAAGATGTTGTTTCAGTGGTTAACTTATCAACTTCATTTGTTATATGTACACAAACCTTCTTAATACAAATCTGCAAGGGGGCGGTGCAAAATGTTTTACAAAACTGATTTTGTATCTTACATTTTCTTTCATTTGGTGATTGAAGTTTCTACAGTAATACTCTTTTCAAGTTAACAATATGGTTTATACAGTTTTGTTTGAAATATGGTAAATATACAAATATATATATATATATATATATATATATATATATATATATATATATATATACTGTATATATAAGAACTCATATAAACATATATCCAGGAATTTTTTTATAAAATCCTGGATTTAGAAATGATTTTTTCTATATAGTTTTCTTTGATTAAAAATCTGTCTTCTAGATCTTTTTTTTTTATGAACTGAACTTGCAAAGAGATTGTCAAGACTATCAAGAGTTTTGGCTGGCGAGTTAAAATGGGTTTACTTACAATATACACTTGAAAAAAAAAAAGAAGAAAAAAAGGAAAAAAAAAAATAAATAAAAATAATGACACAACTAAAGAAATTAAAAATCTCAACATGGTTGAATAGGATCAGAAAGTTTTATTTTACAAGATGTAAAACTATTTTAGGTTCATAAGTAAAATTTTTCTTTTTTTTTTCATATTTTTTAATTAAAATAATGTCTTATTGTAAAAATTCTTTTAAATAATTTTTATAAAAAGATTTTAAACATGGTAAAACACAAGTTACACTAAAAATGTAAATGTAAAAACTATATTGCCTCAAAGTTCAGCCATGATTGTTCATCTTTAGACATGGCTGCTATTTATTATGCTGGTTTTGTTTACTTGACATAAATTATTTTTAGTATCTGAACACACCACTTTTTACTCCTAATAACGTTCCCTAACATCTATTGCAATATTGATCTTTCCTTCTAAAACAGTTTGTATATTTAAATAATTCTTTTGTAGTTTTTGTTGTTGTTGTTGTTGTTGTTGTTGTTGTTGTTGTTGTTGTTGTTGTTGTTGTTGTTGTTGTTGTTGTTGTTGTTGTTTAGAGCGAAAAAACAATAGTGGTGATAATTGCTTTAATTGTGTTTATTTGGTTATTTACGTGTATGTGACTGTATTAGTATGTAAGTGTCTGGAGTATTTATAAATTCTTGTATCCATTTTTCAGGTTATAGAAGATCAAATAATTACACCTCTTACAGAAAACTCGCAACATTCAGTGGAACCTGAACTAGATTCTGAAGTTGTCATTGGTTGTCTAAATGGTGGTCGTCGTGTTGATTATGTTCTTCAAGAAGCACCTCTGGAAAGTTTCAACGAATATATATTTGCGTTAACAAGCCATGCATGTTATTGGTCAGTACATAAGAATTTGGTTCTACTTAATACATTATTTGTAATTAAACTAGACTTTAATAAGGCACATAGCCTAACAGTTTAGATTTTGTATGGATAGGAGACACAGGCTTACCTTGGAATTGGAAAGTGGTCCTTGGTATTACCTAATAGTACACAAGTAATAGTACTCGCTACAAAAAAAAACTAAAGTTCTGAAATATTTTGTTAACACTGTTCACTTTCTCAATCAGTAGAGTATAAAAGAAGACTGAATTGTTTTAATCTAGGATGGATCACAGACAATATATATAAGCCTATTGGGGAAGGAAAAAATGATGATTGATCTAAGATTAAGATTAGGGGGTTCTCTAGATTTTGTGACCCATTGATGAGACAGTTCCCACTTCATGACAAAAATCATAAAACACACCCTTCAGAATGTAATCCTTCAGAAATAAGAAGATGGGAACTGTCTCATCAATAGGTCACAAAATCTAGAGAACCCCTTAATATTAATCTTAGATAAATCGCCCTTTCTCCTTTTTCCTTTCCCAACAGGCTTATAAAAAAATAAATTAAAAAAAAAATATAAGCCTACCAAAGACCACTTTCCAAGGTAAGCCTGTGTCACCTATCCATGCAAAATCTAAACTAATTAATTTTTTTGTAATCTGAAATATTTGATTTCTTGTATTATGCAGTTTTACCAGATTACTTTAACAAATATACTTGTTAGAGTTGAAGTATATCATTTTTCCTTATTTGCAAATTAAAAATCTTTAGGATATATGACATTTAAGATATTATAAGTGTATAATGACTGAAAATAAGTTGCTGTTTTATATAAATTGCAAATTATACCTTGAGTGTTGTTACTTGTGAACCCACTGATATTCCATCTAGTAGAGAAATAGATTACAGTATACTCCCGATTATCTGCGAAATTGAGTGGCACAGACATCACGGATAGCGAAAATTGTGAATAATATGCAAGAATGCTAAAAATAATGGGAAAATACGTAATAAAAAAATAGTTTTTACATAAAAAGACTTTAATATACTGTACATAAAACACATAATAAACAGTACAAACCTATAAATTAAAAACATTTTAATGTACATTATGCGTACGTTCCTTCTTCCTCTTCACTTACTCTTTGCTCTTCATTCGCCCCTCTTGCTTTGTCTGCTATTTCTTGGTCCATCAGTTGGTCGAATCCCAACTCATTAATGTCCCACTCCAACCACTCTAGACAGTAAGCTTAGCTTTACTGCACAACTTCGTTATAGTAGTTTTACTGGTTGTTACACATACTAAACAGGTAAGGAGAACTGTAAAATTTGTTTCTTTATTTTTTTCACAAGACTCGTGAATAATCTGCTTCACGGATAATCGGGAATATACTGTGTTTACTATTTATTGTCATCACAAAATAGACCCAAAGTTTATAGACAAAATTTCAAACTTCATATATTATTTATAATGTATACTCCTGACATAATAATTTGGTACTCTTCACCTCTTTTATGACATCTTTCCGAACACTATATTATATCACATAATGTATAAATAATCTTTTTGTTTTGAAAAATTTCTGATTATATTTTTCTTGCGCTAAGTAGCAAACTTGGTTATATGTTAAATTTATTTGAATTATGAAAACTGAAATAAATATTTGATTTTTGAGTAATAATTAATTATTTATAATTTCTTATTTCTTTCAGAAGTATATAATATGTGATGTTACTTAATAAGTAACAGGATTTTTAAATATTTTATTATCCTAGGTTTCAAACTTTGCATTATTTTCTATTACATAGCAACAGTCTTGTCTGCATTTATCAAAAAGTTTTTCTTGAAAAGTACTTATGTTTTATTTACATTTAAGATTACACTTCGTTCTATTAATAATATAGATTCCCTTATATAAACTTTTTTGTAAAAATTATTTTGTCATATTTAGGGAATCTGAGGATACATTGCTGATGATGTTAAAAGAAATTTACAGCTTTGATGGAGTCATGCCAGATAATCAAGTTCTTCATCAGATTATGCCTTTTGAAACAGTCGAAAGAGATCAGACGGATGCAAGACAGAGTTACAATATACCTCCTGTAGCTCCCCAGTATGTACCTTTAAGTAATTCCCCGCCTACTTATGGGATGGATCCTACAGCTCCAGTGTCAGAGAATGTTAATTTAGGTCCTCCTCCTATGACTGGTTTTGTGCGCAAATAAACTAAAGTGTAGTATTAAAAAGAAGATCTGTGCAAATATTTGAATAGGATCAAATGTTTAAGACATTTTAAAGTTAAATATGATTTAACCGAAACAATTAAATATTTAGGATATTAAAATATATAATTCTATTATTGAACCATTAAAATAATTCTTTGTTATGATTAGTATTCAAAAAAATAAATAATTAATAATGCTATCGGAATATTTATGAAAGGAGTTTAATACATTGAAGCTTTGAAACATTTTATTAAAGAAGGGTGTTGTTAACTTTTAATATTTTATATAATGAAGTTGGGCCCCATTGAAGAGATCATAAAAAGTTTCTCTGAGGTCGCAAGTTCTTTAAAACACTCTACTTTGGAGAATTATAAATAAAATACAGAATCCTTTTTTCTGAAATGTACATTTAATTATTATTAAACATTGTATAATAAATTTCATACAAAATCAAAATATTACCTGAAAAGACAAAATTACACAAAACATCCTACTCTTTATATTAATCCAAAATTATAATTCGTTAATACTTTATTTATTATTAATCTTACGGTTGCAACCTAATTTCAAAATAAAATCTCTCATTATTCAAAATGTAATATTTTTATATTACACAATCTCTTTTACAAAATATTTATTTTTCATTATTTTTAAAACATCTAATTTAACAAGTCAAATAATTAATATCTTTTAATTATAAAGTTCTTTAATCATTATCTTCAAATAAAATATTTTTCTATATTGAAAAACACATGATAATTCTGCATACATATTATCCAAGTTTCATTAGTGAATTAACATTTCTAGTTATTTTTATGTTTAATTTTTTATAGAATATAATTTAAGCATGTTATACCAAGCATGCATTTATACACACAAGTTAAATTGTACATTTTACATAAAACTTTAAATATATTCACACTACTTCCTTGTTCAATCCACATGGCGTCGTTCTAACGAATAACCCGTCTCTCTTTAGAAAATAACTTGTTCAGTTTTACATTTCACTTTTCTAATAATCACAATTGTCTACTTTGTCTTTTATTCAAATCATACTTGTTAACTCATATAGTTTTTCTTAAAACACAAATATTTGTCCTTTTTTGATTACGTTTTCCTGCTTCCGTGGTACGGCTTTGTCTATATTTCATCATTTTTTACAACCACGGCTTCTCACTCTAAAAGTTTATTTCTTATTTATTCAAACTAACTCGTAAAATCACATGATACTTCTTTAAATAGAACTTATAGTCCTTTATAAAAATACTTTCTTTCTTCCACGGTTCGGCTTTGTCTCTATAAACATTTTTATTACTTCCTACATCTTACCTCTCAGAAAGTTTAGATCCAACTGGATTGAACCTGATTGGCAACAGGCTTCCCACCCTCACTCACAATTCTGATGTCATATATTTCAAATAACTAAAATTATATCCGTTCTAATTATTAACATACTTTTAACAAATTTCTCTAATCATTTTGTATTAATTACTTTCTTTATTTATTTGATTCTTTATTTATTTTATTCCAAAAACAGAATATACTTCCTGTTTATTGCTTTGAGTCAAACTTATTTTCCATTCAAACCAAGATTACCAAACTAATAATATACACTATTACAGCTGAGCCCTATAATTAGTTCATGCATTCTGAACATTTTTTGTTTTTAAAGAAAATCACTGTAATTATATTGTTTAAAATAGGTTATTATTCTTCATTTTATGTTTTATAATATATTATGTTGTATATATATATATATATATATATATATATATATATATATATATATATTTATATGAAGTTTTATTACTTAAGTTTTTTTTTAATATCTACAAATAAACACTTTTTAAGATAATTTATAAATAAGAGGCTTTTGTATGATACTACTTTAAAACAGTTTGGTATACAAAGTGCCACAAACATAATCAGTTACTTCTGTAATATCACTTTCTTGTACTGCATTACTCAGTTTTAACAAAAAGTACTCCAAAATAATACCCACAAATAAAAACAGAGCTGTACCGAAACTCCACTAACAAGTGTACAGTTCTTAATAACAATTTTTATTTATGAATATTTATCTAGAAAAATTGCCCTTATATTGCAGTATGTGATGGAAAACAGCAAACATTATGAAGGAGACCCAATACAGACTTCTTCAAAAGATGCAATGAAATTAAATAGATGGTCTTAGTGAAATTTGGGTCTTAGTAAATGAATTATTAAATTTCTTAGTAAATTATTAAATTTAGAGCCTTAGTAAATGCGACTAATACCCTAACTTCAAATAACAATCCGCCTTAGGCTTGAGTTTCTTAACAATTCACTAAACTACTAAGAGAATGTTTTAAGAATCAAGTCAACACCATCAATTGTATCTATCACATAATCGTGTATAGTGATTTGAACTTTGAAATCTTGTCTTAAAGGTGTAATGTATCGTGGAATTAAAATTGAAAACATATTTTAAGTAAAATAAATTTCAGATAGCTTAGTATTACTTCAATTTTATCACACTCAGAATTCTTTAATTTTTGTCATGCCATCTGTTGGAAAAGTTAAAAAAAATATTGTTTTTAAGATTTATTGTGTTCAATGTTTCAAATATAGTAAAACCCTGCTTAACTAATCAGGATAGATTTTTAAGGGATTGAAAATTTTTGTAATTCATGGATTCTATTTAAAGTTAGAGTTATAAAAAGACCCAAATATCAATTCTCTTTATAAGTTTATATAAACATGAAATGTACTAAATTATTTTTGAGCTTTACAAAGAATTGAATAATACTGACTGATGCTCGATAAGCGAACAGGTGTGACTCAATGGAATTACACCATCACCCGCCCCACCTAATCTAATGGAAATCTAAGACAAAGGTAATTGCATGCACTGACACTGAGTACATAGCAATAAAAACATTTTTTGTTATAATTTTTTTACTACCATTTCGGTGAAATAGAGTTCTGTTAAGAAGTGTTTTACTGTATAATTTGAATTTTGAATTATCTTTGACTTTTTATACAATATTGTTAATTTATTTAATATATATAAATATATTTTTTTATGATTACTGTTCGGATTTAGTTAAAAATTCCACCAATATTTGATTCAACCTCAAATGTTTGCACACATCTGTGCGGAAAAAATTAAAGTGTGTTTATAGAGAGATATTTTTTTTCCAAACTCAAATTAATTTTGTCAATGGTTTTTTGAAAGATTTAAGACAAAGTAAATTTATTATTATGTTATATTGTTACAGTGTTTATACTATTGTACTCATATTGTAAATAAAACATTTATTTTTATAGCATATCATTATTCAGTTGTTAAATATTAAAAAATGTTTTTTAACTCTATTTATAAGTTGTAAATAAAATTAAAGCACTACGGATTTTAAATGATGTTATTTATGTGAAAATAATTTAACATATTTATTATTGTTTGCCTTACTGGACTGATTATAATATATTTTATAAATATCTGTATTTAAGTATGCTGCTCACAGTCCTGTTTTTGTTTCTAAGTTTATATAGATGACATACGTTTATCCTATCAATCAGGCATTTTCGAATCCGTCAGAAATTGATAAAACTTTATTAGCATTAATTTGAATAATGCATGTCATAATGTCATTTAAAATTGTTATATATACACATAACCCAACACACGGATTTGAATGTTCTACTAACGTTTATTGATGCTTTAATTGATGTTTATGTATACACGTGTCCGTCCACTTCGTAGTACTAGTTGAATTATTATAGTGTTGCAGGGAATGTATTGGTTGGGTGGGGGTCAGTTCTGATAATGATGTCAAAAATATTGTTGCATTGAAAGTGTGTTTTCTCATTTAATAACGAGTTTTGATCTGATATGTTAGCCTCATAAAAGTACTTCTAAGACATTCACGTTGGGTCCCTTGGAACATTTGTTTAAAATTTGCATGTTTTTTTGTATGTTAGTATAAATTATGTCCTGTATTTATTATATGTTCTGCGTATTTAGATTGGGTAAGATTTGTTCTGTTGTTGGGGATTTGTTCTTTAAAACATGTTTTGAACGTTCATCCTGTTTGCCCGATGTAATGAATATTGCAGTTGTCACAGGTTAAGTTATAAATTGCTGATTGTTATATAAATAAAAATAATAATAATAAATTGAATAAATAAATATAAATAAAATAAAACTTAAAGTTGATCCAGCACAACAGGACAACTCCTAGGAATGTTTTACTCAGTCATAGAACTGTGACTGTTTCTACACAAACAACAACATATGATTGGGAAGATCAATGTTTTTAAAATGGTAGTACCACACTTGGCATGTGAGGGCTATTCAGATTGGGGTCTGTACAGTGCATTCTCTTTTTCTTCTTCTTTTTTTTTTTTTTTTCAGAATTCTAGCTGGACACATAATCTAAGCAGTTTATTCCTCCTAGACTAGACTTCTGCTTACTTTGCCTTCTCACTTTGATAAATACAGAGTTATCATAAAAGTGTAGTAGGGTTTTGAACATGGTTTAAAATGAATAAACAGAATTACAACTGGTGTTGTTTTATTTACCTAAATTCGTCTGAAATAGTTTTTTTTTTTATATAACTATTAAATTTCGATATGTGTGCCATTAGTCGCTCGGCAAATGTCCAATCGATAGTCAAGTTCTGCCCAAACGTTAGTTAACATGTCTTTGTTAACGGTTGTCATTGCTTCATTAATCCTGTCCAATGATTTTA
The DNA here is from genome assembly GCA_963513935.1 of Aphrophora alni. NCBI lineage: Eukaryota > Metazoa > Arthropoda > Insecta > Hemiptera > Aphrophoridae > Aphrophora > Aphrophora alni. The sequence continues at coordinate 88,141,273 of OY740768.1, forward strand.
AGTGTCTTAAAACTTTTTTGAGAACATGAAACGCAAAGATCAGTCAAAAAAACGAAACTCGAAATTTTTTCTAATTAGCAAACTTACCCTATAGATCACTTCGAGGACTGTAAGGAATAATAGTGCACAAACTTTTTCATTCATAAATATACACAAGAGAAAATTGTTTTGTGTTATTTTTAGTTTGATGTTGATATTTGTTTTCAAAAACAGTTGTCAAATTTCAATTTTATTTTATTTTTTTGCTTTATTATTTTAATTATTCTGGAATGATAATTTTATTATTTTTGCCATTTGGGTTATTAGTATAATTAAAATTGATAAATCTATTTAATGGTTGAGCTTTACAGTCGGTTTTATGTTATTGCTGATAACATTATAATCGGGAATTAAGGTGGGAGGGGAAGTCTGTACGTTTTGTTACATTCTGTATGGGTTACAATTGAACAATTTCATTAAAATTCTTTAAACCTACTACGAAAAAGAACTAATTTTTACTTAGAATTTTTAATTACATAATTTACAAGCGTAATTAGGAACCCTAAAAATTCCCAGATACTAATTTGAAACCAGATAAATTCAACTATATCAGAGAAATCAGTGCTTACAAATATGCATTAGAACTTAACCTAACCAAACTTTTTCTCTCATTTAAAAATGGACATGCAAGGGTTGAAAATTAGTACTGGAACCAAAAACTACAGGAACATAGATATAATACATTTACATATGATAACACCAGGATATTCAAATTGTATAAAAAAATAACCTTTTTTTTTTTTTTTCTTTTTTCATAAACATTGAGAGATCCAACAAAAATTAATAAGGTCTATAGTTTGTAAAACGAACGAAGATCCGGTGGTTACCTGGCAAAAATCCTGTCTCACGCACGCAAACTCACAGATGTCCTGCCTCCAGACTAGCTGCCTAATTAGTGACTCACCCACTTCAAACTCTTTTGATACAAAAACAACTTTCTTAAAGCTTCTTAATTATTAAATAATATTTACTGAAAGTGAATGTTCATAAAATATGATTGAAAACTACTCCAAACAAGCCATAAGGGAGAAATGATGCGAATAAAAGAAAAGTAAAATAGTAAAGAAAGAATGATGAAATATATTTGTCCCATTACCGTATTGAAATAATACCGTATAATTTACATAAATACCATATGTTGCTTTAGATTCCTCACATCAGCCTCCGACTATATCTGCAAGTCAGCAGGTTAATAACTCAACGACATGCTGTGTTTGCCATATAGAGAGGGTTGATTACACCTTGAGACGCTGTGGACTGTTTGGTATGGGGATTGGCCCACCTGTTCGACATATGCCCAGTATGATGGACATGAATAGTGGTACGTCCTCATATTTTTCCTATTAAATTTCATTAAGACTGATGAAGTTGGATTTCCATTGCAACATCCTCCGTGAATGATTTTGTAGTTTCTATTACAACTGTATATGAGTTTTGTAATAATCCTGCATATCATTGAACTTACTGAAAGTTCTGATGATGAAAGAACCCCAACCATCTCCCTTCGTTCTGGCTGATGGCGTAAACAATGGACAATATTTATAGAAAGCACTTTTGAGTTGTCTTGAGTAAGCTTGCCATAGTGAATATGCGTCCATCCACTAGTGATTGAATTTCCTCTTGAGATGTTTGTTATCTGCAGCAAAATCGTCATTCTTCGAAGGTACCCAGACATTTTCCTAGAAACATTTTTTGTTACCAATCGGCATAGTGCTCGGCAGTTTGACGAATTTTTCAATATAATCTTCATGACAACCGTCATCTTTGATTTCATTTTCACTGTGTTGCACAGAGGTTTTAACCATTGAAGAAAGCCTCGGGGTCGTAATGTTTGAATAAGTACTTCCTTGTCCTCATCACTGCTGGTACAATTTTTCATTTTAAATTCACTGCATAAATTTAATTTAATTTTAGCAAACGATGAGATGGTATATAACTCTAAATATACCGTATAACTCATTTATGAAAAGGTAAGATCCATATAATTGTAATTCACAATTTAATATTCTTTTACTACATTTAAATTAATATTATATGGAAAACTGTATGCAACTATGTGTTTATTGTCCACAATTTATGGCATTTCAAGTGACAAAAAAATTTGTCATTTATTTTCTAAGAAATAACTCGGTTTAGTATGGATTTTAATTTTCTGTAAGTTTATAAGTTGGAAGAATGTGTAAAAACTTGAATTTTTACAACATTTTTGTATATAAAATTTGAACATGAATATTTAGTAACATGCAGTTTATGGTATAATATGGTAAGGAACTTTAAAAACTAAACGAATCAATTTTCATCAAAATTTTTAGAATAGTTTTTTATAAAAAATAATAACCAAAATTGTTGTGGAAAAATTTTGGCCAAATAAGAGGTTAATGTAAAAGATTTTGCAAAAACATGGCTCATGCATCTATTACAGACAGACATTTTTGTAAAACTATTTTTTTGGGGCTCGGGGAGCTCAAAACGGATGTAGGTAAAGTTAAGGACCTAGCGCTTTTGTGAAGTAATGCCGAAGGTGGTCCAATGAAGAGCCTTGAAACAGCTGGATAATCATAAAGGAAGTTATGGTTTATTACCTAAAATCCAGATGAACCCAGAGATCCACTGCAAAATTTTGTATCGAGATCTCAATCAGTTCTGAAATTACAACTTGTTTTTAAAGAGACAAACAGGAAAATGAAGCTTTTTTCGTCGTATTTTATAAATATTTTTATTTATTTTAATGTCCAGAATCACTTCCCAAAATTCACTTTTAATGTCACTTCTCAAAGTTTGGCACACTACTTACTGGGTGTTCTGTATATTCTGTTGTTTGTATTATTTTATAAAAGAGTAAAACACTATATTTATATTTCACTCTTTAAGATGACAAAAACAAGCACAACAACTTTCTTACAAAAAGTCTTACAAGGAAATATAAAAAATAATACAGTACAAATGTCTTAATGACGATGGATAATATATAAGAAGTTACACTATATACTAAGAAACTTGCTCAGCTCCAGTCTATATTATTTGATGATACTCAGTCTTTTCTTCATGTAATCTAGAGTTAGATCTCTCTTTTTTTATCAGGTCTCTCTCGACCAAGATTTGTTCTCTTCCGACCCTGATGATATTAGAATATTTTAGGGCTAGGAGGTTTTATTTTATGCTCTTTTCTTTCTTTTTTAAGGCGATGGCAACCGTGAGCTTTTTCTACTTTATACAACAACAAATTAATGTTGACCTTATAATTGTTATTATTAATTGCTGATGTGGCATAAAATATTTTGATTTATAACTTGGTTGTTTTAAATAATTATTCCAGATATTTCTTTAAATGATATCTTTTGCTTTGTTATTATCGTTGTTTATTTTAAATCCCAGAAAGGCCCAAGGCAACTCGTTTAGTAGATACTATTCTATTAAATGTAAATAGATAAGTAATAGATATATAATGATACTTTAATGTTAGTAAGATTAGGACTAAGCATAGTGTCTGTTACCTGTATACAAAACACATGCTGCACATACAGTGACAACATTAATATTTAAGACAATAGTTAACAGTAATAGAAACATACAATTATTTTCTCATATACAAATAGTATAGAGAAAGTCACATGATGGGTAAAAAACAGTATTGAGGTCCCCCCTGGGTAAAAAAAGGGATTTTGGAATCTTGTCTGTTCAGTGCTGTATAGTCCAAAGGAGTGGACCTATTTTGATAAAATTTGGTATATGGGAATATTTTGACCCTATTTGAAGCATTTTTCTTTCTTTTTTTTCGAAAATTATAATTTTGTGAGTAGCTGTTGTGAGACCAAACTCAAAGTTCTGATTTTTTCAATGAGGGTTTTAACTATTTTTGTATCCTGTAACTGAATTTAAATAATACTTCTACTAGACTTTTTCCTAGTAGTAGTAATTGGAACTCTTGTGCATTGTATTAAAAATCGATTGAGTTTAAAATTTAAACCTTCCGAATCATTCATCACAGCACATAAATCATATTCAAGTGTTCCTATGTATCATTCAGGTAACCCTTGTGTAGATGGATGTGCAGTGCTATTAATAAATCCCTGATACCATATGTTTAAAACAGTTGAAGTGGGAAAACTAACATTGTCTGTCTGTAGCAATAACTTGAAGAAGTCCAAAATGTGAAAATATGTCTCTGATTGAATATTCGCTAATTATCCTACTCTTAGGAATTGCTTCCAACCATTTTGACTTAGCAATCCAATAGAACAAAGAAATAAGGTTCCATAAATGGATTAGCAAAATCGAGGTATAATTAGATCCATGGAGCTGTAGACAGTGGCGGATTTCCCACTAGGCACTCTAGGCCAGTGCCTAGGGGCGGCACGCTCCAGGGGGCGGCACTGCCAGCGGGACCGTGGCGCGGCGCGGCGGTGACCGAAAATAGAGTCAAAAGGTGCTGAATTCGCAATGCAGCACATTTATCAAAAATAGAGCAGTTTAGAACAAAGTGGTGAAATCGAACTAGACATCGACGCCGTTGAACAGCTAAGTGTAAATTCAGGTAATTTAGTTTTAAAACAAACTGAAACAGATTTTAATGTAAGTGACGACCCAACTGAGTGGAAAATAAACGATGCTACAAATGATATATTATTTAAAAGAGGGATAAACCAGAACAAAGACTGTGATTTTAAAAATTCAAAAAGAGATTTTGGCGACAAAGTAAGATATTTAAACAAACATTTCTTTAATAGGAAATTGTTAAATGGAGAAAACATATCACGGGACTACTTGGTGTATTCAAAAAGTACAGGTTCGGTATTTTGCGCTTCCTGCAGTTTATTTGGACAGACAACTCAGACAACGACAAGTTCCAAATTAGCTAGTGAAGGTGTGTCAGACTGGAAAAATATTGGAGCGATTTTGTCCACCCATGAAAATTCACAGGAGTACATGAACTCTGAACAAGCTCTATTGACTCGTAAAAGAGGAGTTGGGACACTTGATACTCAATTGGATTCGTACGTCGAAACTGAAAGGAAATATTGGAGAAACGTTTTGCAAAGAGTGTTTGCTGTGGTAAAAAAGCTGGCAAGCCGGGGACGCCAGTTTCGAGGATCGGATGAGATATTTGGGTCGCTACACAACGGTGAGTTCATGATGTCACTGATTTTATTTTTTATTTCATTTCACAACTTAGTATGTTTAAGATTTTATAAGTTTTTTCGTTTACATAATATTGTTGGTTGTACCTTTTACAACTAATAGTCTACTGATTAAGATTAGCCTTAACTAGAATTTTATTTTATTATATCAACTATGTTATTAGCCTAATAGTTTTATGTGATTACTGTTCAAGTCTATTCATTGTATTTTTTTTATTGTTTCAATTGGAATTGTTTCATAGTATTAGATCAATTATTTTCCAAACATAAAAATTTAACGTATTTTTGTTTTAGTTTGTAAGAGGATATACCTTTAAATGCGATTAAAATTTGAAAAAAGTAATTCTCAGTGTTTTTAACAAAATCCTTTTATGAACTGTTCCGATTTAGTATATGATTGAAATAATGGAGTTAACATAAAGCACTTGGTAGACCGAGTCTTGCTCGGTAATATTTCATTTTTATCAGTTCATCCAATTACTATATAACCTTTCAGAGTCATTAAATGTATACACATTTCTTTTAATACTTCATGCAATTTTCATCCCACATTTTGAAATAGTGTTTATCCTGTCAGGAGGCTTTAATTTTTCAAACAGCTGTTATGATTAGGGCCTACTTTGTTTGTTCCAGTTTTTGTTGTTTATTTCGTTACCAACACACAATATTAAACCCAAAATATTAAACCGTTTTTGACCGTATAATTTATTTATTTACGCAACTAGATGTTGTCTGGCCAAGTAACCTGTATTGAATTCGTTTTGGAGCCAAAAAAAGTTATGTCTAGTACTTTAAAAACATTCTCGGAGCCCGAGATATCAATCAATCAAGGAAACATACATCTTTCTATAATATCGTAGGATATTATGGATATTATGAAGTACTACAGGAGGGCGGCAGTCAGAACAGTGCCTAGGGGCGGAACATTTATAAATCCGTCCCTGTTGGCACACCGTATGTCATTCTAAATTACACTTTTTTTTTTAACCAGAACGCTTAAAAACTGATATTTCTTTGTAAAAATAAACACGATTTTATTTGACCCTTCATGAAACTTTGTCTAGAATAAGTGCAATTAAGGGAATGAAAAGGACATCCCTTACTAGATTTATATGTCATTTACACCACCCGACTATTGAGCCGTTGAATTGTTTTGGCCCCATGTGTTATTATGGTCAATATATATGCTGACGTATTAGCTGAAGATGGTGTCTCAAAGCTACCGTTACGATGGGTGGTTTACAGTAAATCTATCTATCTATCAATAAGCTGTCTATTAACATTGCGAATACTTTTATTTTCTTTCATGTTTTGAAATAAAAGGTAATATTATACTTGGTATGGTGCCTCGTTAACACTGAAGAGGTTATAGTCCTAAACATGTAGGGCACAGGGTAATTAATGTCTCTTGTTGTCGGAGTCATATTATGTAAGTCTCTAAAAGCTTCAGTAAAATGTACTTGTTGTCATCTCTCCAAAAAATACCGATTAGTGAATTATCACGAATAAAATCGGCAATGAACCTGTAATAAAAACATAATAACTAAAAATCAGCTCTACCGATTTCCTTCCAATTTTATTTTAAAATAATGTTCCAAACCCTTGAGCGAAATCGGAAATTCAGCATTCGGGACAAATTACCAAAACATAGAAATTACCGTTTAACCACCGTCATTATAAGTTCGATTTTAATAAAATACTATTTACTCCGTGTAAGCGATTATATCACAAGCGAAGGAAGTTAAGGTCTTTTTAAATATTATAAATATTTTGTCAAAGACAGTGTACATGATATATTTTCATTTTTTGTTTTGAAAATACCGAACTGACATTCTGGTGAAGAATAGTTTTGAGGAAACTGGGAAATTTTGTGAAATGTTTATGGGCCCTTTATAATAGATGAAAATATCTGTTTTTAATAACCTCTTAATTTGACCACTTCAACAATGAAGTCATGTTTCAAAGTTAAAAATTGCCGTATCCATGGATATAGTTTAGTATTTAAAAGTTTATAAAATCTTAAAGTTTAGGTCAATTTAAATTTGCTTCTGTTGTGTCTAAATTTAAATGATTCTATGTAATTGTAATTAAATCTAATGTGTATAGAAATTACTCCGCAATCAAAAATTATTACAGTTACAATTGTAAATTAAATAAACGATGTTCAACTTAATACATTAAGGGCCTGAATAACTGAGCTTCCAGGAGCAAATAAATTACTGGTAGTCTCCACCCAAAAGAAAATAAACAAATTGGCATAGTACTAAAAATCATTGATGTCTGCAACAGAAAAAAAAACGAATTGGCAGAGTACTAAAATTCATTGATCTGTGCAACAGAAAATAAACGATTTGGCATAGTACTAAAAATCATTGATGTCTGCAACAGAAAATAAACGAATTGGCATAGTACTAAAAATCATTGATTGTCTGCAACAGAAAATAAACGAATTGGCATAGTATTAAAAATCATTGATTGTCTGCAACAGAAAATAAACAAATTGGAATAGTATTAAAAATCATTGATTGTCTGCAACAGAAAATAAACGAATTGGCATCGTATTAAAAATCATTGATTGTCTGCAACAGAAAATAAACGAATTGGCATAGTACTAAAAATCATTGATTGTCTGCAACAGAAAATAAACGAATTGGCATAGTACTAAAAATCATTGATTGTCTGCAACAGAAAATAAACGAATTGACATAGTACTAAAAATCATTGATTGTCTGCAACAGAAAATAAACGAATTGGCATAGTACAAAAAAATCATTGATCGTCTGCAACAGAAAATAAACGAATTGGCATAGTACAAAAAATTATTGATCGTCTGCAACAGAAAATAAACCAATTGGCATCGTACTCAAAATTACTGATTCTCTGCAACAGAAAATAAACTTATTGGCATCGTACTCAAAATTACTGATTCTCTGCAACAGAAAATAAACTTATTGGCATCGTACTCAAAATTACTGATTCTCTGCAACAGAAAAAAAAACTTATTGGCATCGTACTCAAAATTACTGATTCTCTGCAACAGAAAATAAACCAATTGGCATCGTACTAAAAATCATTTATCGTCTGCAACAGAAAATAAACCAATTGGCATCGTACTAAAAATCATTTATCGTATGCTGCAGAAAATAAAAGAATTGGCATAGTACTAAAAATCATTGATCGTCTGCAACAGAAAATAAACGAATTGGCATAGTACTAAAAATCATTGATCGTCTGCAACAGAAAATAAACCAATTGGCATCGTACTCAAAATTACTGATTCTCTGCAACAGAAAATAAACTTATTGGCATCGTACTCAAAATTACTGATTCTCTGCAACAGAAAATAAACCAATTGGCATCGTACTAAAAATTACTGATTCTCTGCAACAGAAAATAAACCAATTGGCATCGTACTAAAAATCATTTATCGTCTGCAACAGAAAATAAACCAATTGGCATCGTACTAAAAATCCTTTATCGTCTGCTACAGAAAATAAACCAATTGGCATCGTACTAAAAATCATTTATCGTCTGCAACAGAAAATAAACCAATTGGCATCGTACTAAAAATCATTTATCGTCTGCAACAGAAAATAAACCAATTGGCATCGTACTAAAAATCATTGATCGTCTGCAACAGAAAATAAACGAATTGGCATAGTACTAAAAATCATTTATCGTCTGCAACAGAAAATAAACCAATTGGCATAGTACTAAAAATCATTGATCGTCTGCAACAGAAAATAAACTTATTGGCATCGTACTCAAAATCATTGATCGTCTGCAACAGAAAATAAACTTATTGGCATCGTACTCAAAATTACTGATTCTCTGCAACAGAAAATAAACCAATTGGCATCGTACTCAAAATTACTGATTCTCTGCAACAGAAAATGAATGAATTGGCATCGTACTAAAAATCATTGATCGTCTGCAACAGAAAATAAACGAATTGGCATCGTACTCAAAATTACTGATTGTCTGCAACAGAAAATAAACTTATCGGCATCGTACTCAAAATTACTGATTGTCTGCAACAGAAAATAAACTTATTGGCATCGTACTCAAAATTACTGATAGTCTCAAACAGAAAATAAACCAGTTATTATAATCTGTGATTAGTATTTCAATAAATTTTCAGTTGTCTTAGATATATATTTGTTTGATTTATTTATTATTACTATCTTTAATTCTTTAAGCTCTGTAGAAAGAAACAAACATATTGATTGTGGAAAAAATATAAACGGTGCGTAATAATACGTAACGTCAACAAAAATATAATTTTGGTAGCCGTCAATCTAAAATTTCACGTTAACCATGACGCCATCTCTTAAAAAAATGCTTAAAAAAGGAGCTAAAAATATATTCTCAGCTTAAAAGCGTATTTGATTCATATCGAGTTTTTTTGAGACAGTTTTAAGAAAAAGTTATGTGATGGGTAAACAAAAAATCGGTGTCAAGTTTTTTGTGGATGTACCATTTGAGGCCTCTTGTGTTCAAAAAAATCATTTTTTAATAATGTACGTCTATCGAGTGTGCAGTTCTCTATAGCCCGGGTGGAATGATTTTAATAAAATTTGGAGTGTGAGCAGTAGTATTTTATTGTATTCAGCCTTTAAGACATTCTTCAAGTTCGGAAATCGCTCTCTTGTATTAAAGGTTTTTATTATACCTTTAATACAGTACAATCACTGCATAAACTACCATTAATTATTTGAGGTACTCTTTAATTGTTTTTAGTATCTTCACGGTGTATTAAACAAGTTGATGGATGCCATCATGATATCCAGCACCATTATACAATGTGTTGTATTACTCATGTCGGTTACACCTAACTAGCGTTGTAGATAATGTATTAAATAGGCTGTACTCTGATGTCAGTGTATCGGTCCTTTCGGACCAGGAAACTGTACTTTCTGGGCTCGTGTTGTTGATTAAACACTGCCAGATCACTTAAAATACAAAATAACATATTATTGAAAGGTAGGGATTCGAAATGACTTGTTTGACAAATTAGCTATTTGTAACACTAAAGATGCAGAGTTAGTATACCATTAGATTCAAAATTCAAAAAAATAGATGTGTGTGTGTGTATTTTGTGTGTCACGCAAGAATAGGTGGCATATTATTGAAAAACAAATTTAACAATATTTTTTAATTTGACCCAATATTATTGCATTGTCATCTAGTTCTCAGCTATGTTCAATATTTCAAGTTCTAGACAATCAGGAAGTTAGTTTGAAATATATTACAAAATTTGTGTATGTACCCGCCAAAGCGAGTTAAATAAAATGAAGGCTACTAGTCCTCGATACTCGAATAGCTTCAGGATTGGAAGAGAACAAAATTTGGTCAAGCGAGACCTAATAGGAAAGATGATAAAGTAGGATGTAGCTAAACCAAGACTACAATATAATAAGTGTAGTTCCAGCTATGTTCCTCGGATTCTCCATACCTTACTCACTATAGTGAGCCTCAGGGGGTAGTCCCATAACAAGAATCCCAAGGGAACCTAGTTGGATCTAACCTTTTTATTTAGTTTTGGGTTAAATCCCCCATCTTTTATCTTTCTTATCTAGTCTCTCTAGACCAATTCTTGATCTCTTTCGACACTGACTTTTTTCTTCTCTTTTTGCATTGGGAACATATTGCTGAAGCTCTGTTGGCCTCCGGCACTTCGGACTATTGTGCTCCCCTTTCTTTATTCACTTTACACCGACCCCAGTGCCTCTAATAAGCTCTAGGATCTTGTATAGTAGAACAGCCCTAAGAAGGCACTTGTGCCCGGTGCGGGGCGGCAGAGGAAGAGGTGGATTATGTCGGAAAATAACACCGTTCCACAAACATTAACTTTGCCTCCGAATCGCCAGCTACCTGAGAATTGCCCTCCTTGAGAGAACCTAATGTTTACTTCGAGAATAGTACAGCGTTTTCACCCGAACTGCGAAGTGCCTTTTTAGGCCTGTTACACTATACAGCGTATTCTTGTTAAAATTTATGTCTGGTACAATGATTTTGTAAATAAGATAGCGTGGAAAATCACCATTAAAATAACGGAGGTTGTGTTACTTTTTGGATTTTAAATAAATGATTATTTTACAAAATCATATAATAAAATGTAAGCACAAAATGTAAGATCGAAAAGTTGGTTTCTTGGGCCTTGTAGGAAATATTAAATTGTATTGATAGATCATACACAGTCTTACCTAGTAGACTAAGTTTGTGTAAAACCGTAGTTACACAGATTTTCTAAACCTCGTAATTGTGTATATCACTACTTTCTTGACGTCGGCTAGATCCAAAGGCCTTTGGAGAGATATATATATATATATATATTAAAAAGTATTCACTCGCTTCGCTCGTGTCAATGTCTTACCTCTGACGTGTTAGAAATTTTAAATAAGTTATGTGCCGGACCTCGTAAGTTACTCACATGAAAGGTTAGCGTTTAAAATTACATTTTTTAAAAATAACTTCGCTATTTATCATCTTAGAGAGGTGGAGTCGGTACTTTTACACCTAGAATTGAAATCTAAATTTTTTTTTCTAATTTAGTGTGTTATAAGTTGAATAATATACGAGATATGATCAAAAAACTGTTTAAAATGGCTACCATTTTGACATATTCAATTCAATTTTTTTATATTTCAATAGGGTTCTATATGAATGGTAAATGATAATTGTGTATTTTCATGTACCTATTTTGTTTTTGTGGTCGCTAGTTAAAAAACAGAACTAAGCCTATAGGCCTACTTCGTATACTGGATAAATAATAAAAACTTGTCGATTTTAAGAATTTTAGTTCGTTTACTCTCACTCTCTCTCTGTCATATAACAGTTACTTTTGTTATAACTTCAACTCGATGAGATAGACAGGTGTGATTAGGCTGATATGGAGGGGTGGGTAGAAATAGTAGGGGAAATTAAATATGCACTATTTATAGGTCCAGAAGAAAGAGGGGAGGGTGATAGACACCTGTTGTATTGCTTAGGCCTAATCTGTCTGTACATCAGATGTCTGTGGTTTTATAACTTATTAATATAACGATTTCCAAATGTTTTTATGTCTTGTTTGGTATTTGGTACAGTAAAATTAGACATAAAACAATTTTAGGTTTGTGGAAAGGAGGGGGGGCACGTTTATTACTTTATACGGTTCATAGGAACATTTTAAATTTACTGAAAACGAACGATTCATCCACCCTCTCACTCACCCAAAAACTATCCTTCATAAAAAAGTCAGTTCAGCAGTAAAATGAACCAAGGATGCCGTCTTCGATAACAGTATTTATATATTTAAATAGGCCCTAGCTTCCTTCGACTGTGACACAAACATCCTCAGCAGTGGCTGATTTCCCACTAGGCACTCTAGGCCAGTGCCTAGGGGCGGCACTGCCAGCGGGACCGTGGCGCCGCGATGGTAGGCGCGGCGCGGCGGTGACCGAAAATAGAGTCAAAAAGCGCTGAATTCGCAATGCAGCACATTTATCAAAAATAGAGCAGTTTAGAACAAAGTGGTGAAATCGAACTAGACATCGACGCCGTTGAACAGCTAAGTGTAAATTCAGGTAATTTAGTTTTAAAACAAACTGAAACAGATTTTAATGTAAGTGACGACCCAACTGAGTGGAAAATAAACGATGCTACAAATGATATATTATTTAAAAGAGGGATAAACCAGAACAAAGACTGTGATTTTAAAAATTCAAAAAGAGATTTTGGCGACAAAGTAAGATATTTAAACAAACATTTCTTTAATAGGAAATTGTTAAATGGAGAAAACATATCACGGGACTACTTGGTGTATTCAAAAAGTACAGGTTCGGTATTTTGCGCTTCCTGCAGTTTATTTGGACAGACAACTCAGACAACGACAAGTTCCAAATTAGCTAGTGAAGGTGTGTCAGACTGGAAAAATATTGGAGCGATTTTGTCCACCCATGAAAATTCACAGGAGTACATGAACTCTGAACAAGCTCTATTGACTCGTAAAAGAGGAGTTGGGACACTTGATACTCAATTGGATTCGTACGTCGAAACTGAAAGGAAATATTGGAGAAACGTTTTGCAAAGAGTGTTTGCTGTGGTAAAAAAGCTGGCAAGCCGGGGACGCCAGTTTCGAGGATCGGATGAGATATTTGGGTCGCTACACAACGGTGAGTTCATGATGTCACTGATTTTATTTTTTATTTCATTTCACAACTTAGTATGTTTAAGATTTTATAAGTTTTTTCGTTTACATAATATTGTTGGTTGTACCTTTTACAACTAATAGTCTACTGATTAAGATTAGCCTTAACTAGAATTTTATTTTATTATATCAACTATGTTATTAGCCTAATAGTTTTATGTGATTACTGTTCAAGTCTATTCATTGTATTTTTTTTATTGTTTCAATTGGAATTGTTTCATAGTATTAGATCAATTATTTTCCAAACATAAAAATTTAACGTATTTTTGTTTTAGTTTGTAAGAGGATATACCTTTAAATGCGATTAAAATTTGAAAAAAGTAATTCTCAGTGTTTTTAACAAAATCCTTTTATGAACTGTTCCGATTTAGTATATGATTGAAATAATGGAGTTAACATAAAGCACTTGGTAGACCGAGTCTTGCTCGGTAATATTTCATTTTTATCAGTTCATCCAATTACTATATAACCTTTCAGAGTCATTAAATGTATACACATTTCTTTTAATACTTCATGCAATTTTCATCCCACATTTTGAAATAGTGTTTATCCTGTCAGGAGGCTTTAATTTTTCAAACAGCTGTTATGATTAGGGCCTACTTTGTTTGTTCCAGTTTTCGTTGTTTATTTCGTTACCAACACACAATATTAAACCCAAAATATTAAACCGTTTTGACCCTATAATTTATTTATTTACGCAACTAGATGTTGTCTGGCCAAGTAACCTGTATTGAATTCGTTTTGGAGCCAAAAAAAGTTATGTCTAGTACTTTAAAAACATTCTCGGAGCCCGAGATATCAATCAATCAAGGAAACATACATCTTTCTATAATATCGTAGGATATTATGGATATTATGAAGTACTACAGGAGGGCGGCAGTCAGAACAGTGCCTAGGGGCGGAACATTTATAAATCCGTCCCTGGCTGTAGAAGTGTCCTATAGATTTACTGGTACCTTAGAATTTCCATATGAACCTCATAACAAACTTTACATTCTTTAGCAAGGTGTTCAATGTCTCTATTGATATTTTTCCAGCAGCAATAGTTTCTTGCAATTGCTTTTAATTTCAAACATACACCAATGTGAGCTGTATGTAGTTCATTAATTAAAAATATTATCTTTGTAGTGCTTTCGGAACTAACACTCTTGTACCTCAGAAAATACATCCATTTTGTAACGTGAACTCTGCTTCTTTCCTTTTGAATTCTATCTTTGATAAGTCCCCTGTTTGAAGACCCAATGTTAGTTGACATAAAATTTTATCCCTTTTGTTTCTAATGCTATTGTAGAACTTGTGATAGGTAAAATATCTTCATGTAATGTAGCATTAAGACAATCACAGTTGGGTCCATTTTGAGGAAATCTTTAAAAATAATCGACATTGGTGTGGTATTTTGTATTTAAATACTGATAAAATTTATTAGGCATAGCGTAAAAATCTGTTTGTAACCATTGATGGTAAGTGACGGTTTGAAAATTGAAGTTAGATGTTTATTGTCAGTGATGAGTGTAAAGTCGTGTCCATAACAATATTGGTTAAACTTGTGTAATCCCAAATGAATCGCTGTAACATCTTTGTCTAACTGACTGTAATTTTTCTCACTTTTTGTTAATGACCCAGAAGCAAAAGCAATTGGTCTCTCGTCCTCTGGAAATTTGTGAGATAAGATTGCAGATAAACCATAAGGAGGTACATCAGTTGCCAGAATTAATGGTAATATAATATTAGATATTGTGAGAACTTGATCACTTGTAATGTCACCTTTAATTAACTGGAATGTATTTTCATAATCCATTAGAACTGGATATCCTTTTGAAGCAAGCACTTGATGTAATTTCAAAGCTAAATATGGTTTGAAATTATTGTAATTAATAGTTTACCATTCCTAGAAATTTATGAGACAATCTTAGGGTGTTGAATTTTTAAAATGTTTTGTATTTTCTCTTTAGTTTTATGAACATCATTTTCATCAATAGTATAACTATATTATACAGATTTTTGAAACAATTTGATTTTGTGCGGATTTAAATGTAATTCAAGCTCCTTAGTTTTTGTAACAGTAACTCTCAGACACTTCTTCAATTGTACTTTCTTGAACAATAATGTCATCAAAGGAACCAACAATTCCATTCACCCCCCCCCCCTGCAGAGACATCAAATATGAGGGTGTAGATGTATTGACTCAGTTAACACCCAACAACACATAAACTATCATCTATATAGCCATATACATGCAGTTCACCTACATTATACAGTTCCTTACTTTCACCTTAAATTAGGGTTCGCATGGCAGGGGGTGAAGACCTGAAAAGTTTTGATAAAATTTAAGAATTTTCTAGTCAATTATGCAGAGTCATTTTACAGCTCTGATATAAATATAATGTTTAGCTTTAATTTAATTTTATCTTGGTTAACTTGTTGCTAGGCCTTATACATCCCTAATAGTCTTTATGTTTGTAATTGTTGAATTGTATTATTTAACATAGTTTATTATTGTTAACTTGTTGCAGGGCCTCTTTACAGCCATGTAACATGTGATGTTGTTGTTTATTCAGAATAATTGTTAACAAGTTTTAGTCTTGTTAGGGTTGTTTAAATTTTATTTATTTTTTAATATTTTTATTTGTATGATAATAATGTGGAGCATTTTATGCTCAATTTTGCCTTAGTGATTTTTTCCCTTAAAAAAAATTATTCCATTCCTTGAATAAATGAATCGATAAATCTTTGTAAACATTTAGTGCAGTTTTAACTTTCTTTTAACCATTAAATTAATATAGTGACAGTTTGTAAAATGGAACTTTATCTTATATACATTAGTGTAAAAATGCCTTGTGAACCTTAAGTGTTGAAAAATACTTCCCTTCCTTTAATTTCATCTATAAACCATCAACGCATGGTATCATCTTGTAAACAAGAACTATAAATGACCTTGTAATCAGTACATAAACGAATTGCATTATCTTTTTTAATGATTGGAACTAATGGAAAGTTTCAAAAGTTTCAACTTTATCAAAAATATCAAGTTTTTCTATTTTTTCAATTTTATCATCAACCAAGAGAATAGGAAAGAGTATTTGCCTTGGTTTAACAAATATTGGTTTAAAACCTTCCCAATATTAGGAATATTACTCATTTTCTCTTCAAAAACCCCTTTAAATTTTTTTTTACTTTTTAATATTTTTGTCTGAAATAGATTTAATCAGGAATATTAATGAGTTTTTATGTTTTTGTCCAATTTCGCCCAATAATTGTATCATAATTTCCTTCAACCATGTGTAGGTTATTGTATTTTTATAAGGGGAGAAGTATGAAATTTGGTCTTTGGCTATGCCAAAAATAGGAATAAACTTCATTGTAGAACGATTTTAGTTGAGTTTTAGATTTTGATAAATATTTTATTTTGTGGAAATAGTGTTTTAAAATTATTGTAAAATAATATTTACTAACTGCAGGCCCTATATCTTATTCCATTTATGGATCTAACGTTATGTATAATTATACCAAGAAAATATTTAGAGCAATCTGATTTCTGATATAGTGTAATAAAGTAAGTGTATCTCTTCAGAGTATTTGTCTTTGCTGTCTAAAGATGAAACATTAAGGGCATTTATTTTGTAGTTGGTGTTTTGTAAGAAATGCTATATCGTGTAGCTGTAGTAGGCCTATTGTGAACGAATCGGACCGCTCATTTTGTCTTTTAATACATAGTTTCAAGGTGACTTTTAGTTGAACAATATTTAGAAAATAAATTCTTTGTCCTACAGACATTAGCTTTTTGATTTCCTTATTATGTGGGAAACATTTAACATTTGTATAGCCTACTGTATTTTGTATAAACGCATTTATATTCGTCAGTTGTATAAAACGTTTTTAGTAATACTGTAGTTGGAATTGATCTTGAGTAGTAAGTAGGCTAGTATTATGTTGGTTTATATTGCATTGATAAATGCAGTTGGCTAACACACTACATTTGTTTACTTTCAGACATTGAAACTTATACAGCAAAAGCAATTTTTGTGGCTTTTTCAAAAGTAATATTTATTTCAACCTAAAATCTTTTTCGAATGTTTGAATCACGCAAACCCAGTATAAACTGTAAACGAAAATATATTCATGTTAACACATTATAATTCGTACAGATTAAAATTCCAATATATAGTAAGTCGTTTTAATTGAGCTATGCAATTAACAATGCTTTCACCTTTATGTAAGTGGAAATTTGTGCTACTTCATAGTTTTATTCCTATAGGATTTAAATGATTAACAGCTTAAGGGCACTCCGGACTCCATTTAAACTTAATGCTAGCTATAATACACATAACTTTTTTTCTATTTGAGATATTGTTCTAATTTTTGTTTTGTTTTAAAGATCAGCCTTTTGCCTAGTTCCTAACACGAGATTATGGTTTTACATGTTCATGAACATTTTTTATTAAATTTTTCTTATTATTAAAAAAAAATTCAAAATTTTTAAAGAAAATATTTTTTTATTTAGAATCTATATAACATATTTATAAATCCTTGTGTTAGGAACTTTGTTTGGTAGTTATAAAACCACAGTAAAAATTTCAAAAAGATATATTAAGCGGTTTCTGAGATATGTGTAGTGAAAGTTAAAAAATATTAACTTTCGGATATTAACAAAATAAGATATAAAAGTTCTTTAAAGTACAATCACACCTGTTTTAATGGCCACCAGCGCTGTATGAGGGGTTGTCTGGGTCTTCTAGCTCTGCATATTGGTCTTCCAGGTTTCTTTTAGCCATTGTTCTCTTCATTCTTATTTTCTTCTCGAGTTCACTCATCGCGTTCTCTGCTTCATAGACTCGTTTGCGATCAAAGATTTCCATTGCCTTTACAAGATTTTTCCCAGCTTGAAGCCCTAGATGTTCTAACACCTTTGCCTTGGAGACGTATCCAATATTGAAAGATAATACAGCTTCTGACACTCCAAAACTCAAAGTGCAGAGTCCTACAAATGTTTTTTTCGGAAGACGTGACCATATTAAATTATTTAGTGATTCGTTAGGGTTCTGTGACTTCCCTTTCAAACATTTCTTTAGAAGAACTGGATCAGACAAAGACATGAATATTGGTTTTATTTCAAGCATTATTACTTCAGGTAGATGAAAATGTTTTGAATGGTCATATGCGAGACCGGAAACAATGGCTTTTTTGTATTTACATCAAGTGTCGTCTCCGGATGGGCATAATTGATGCGTCGGGTTCTCGTTGTTAGACTGAATATGGAAGAAGTTAACCCATACAGCTTGCTGCATGTCTTTCTCACTTTTTGTATTCCTTCTTATTGATAATCCATAAAACAATTGAATCTTTTGAATTGCCAAATCAGCTGATCATGTGTTTGTGTATTTGGTAAATTAGGCGCTAATAGGGTACTAGCAATCAATACGTTTTTGTACCAATGCAATTGATTTAAATTTGTACTTTTTCTTGTAATCCATAATGTATTTCAGGTTTAAATAATTTTGGAATCTTTACATAATATATATGTAGATAATTTTTCTAAGGTTTCGTAGAAAGGTTCCAAATTTATATTTATTGTAGGCGTAGTCATGGTTGATGGTTGGCCAGCTTGTAATTGTTTTAAGGAAATTCAATTAAGTATTGATATTAATATTCTCTTTTTCTGCAATTATAAATTTAGGTATATATATTCAACATTATTCAATATTTATATATTCAATTCAAAACTATATTTATACAACTACATTTATATGTATTTGCATTTTACAACCCTATATAAAAGTAATGTTTCATTTCGTCCTAGGCCTAATTAAAACGTCAAACCAACTTTCGGTCTATCCCTAGGTTAGGCGTGGATCAACGTAATTGGTGATGTCGAATTGGGCCCACGGTCTGATGTAAAAACGACTGTTGAATTGAGCCCATGAACAGTTCGGAGGCAGTGTCAAATATAGCCCATACCTCTACAATCATGACATACAAAATGGAATTCTCGCATCCACCCTAGTTTTAAATACATTCAAACATCTAAAATAAATGTTTGGTTAGGTTAGATTAGGATAGGTTAGGTTTTTAATGGATTTTATATTTGTTTATGTTTTAGTGAAGTTTTATTGTATTTATTTGCTTAAATTATGTTTTAGTTTTTAATTCTATGGTACATTAAAATAAAAACGAATGTCTGATCACTTAACAAAACTAATGTTGCCTGATCACCTAACTAATGATAAATGTTGCCCGACTGACCAGGGGCCCAATTTAACCCCCGACCCTTCGAGGGTTGACGGTAATCCGCCTAGGAATGTTTTGACCGTGGGCCCAGTTCGACCGTGTCCAACGTAATTTGACAATTGAAGTACAGTAAATTGAAATTAATTGTTTTTTTACCGGTATTGTCTTTAATTGATTATATGTCTAATGTATTTGTATTTATATAGTTACATACTAAGAATGAATTAAATAACTGGAATTGAATAACTTATATTAAACTTAAACTGCAATTTTATTTTTTTTATCACAACTAGTAGGACTAAATCTAACTGAACAACAATCGTCCTAGTTGCCTTGACAACAACAAATCATATATTGTAACACGTAAGAAATACATAAGAAAAAACTCAGTTATAAATAAAAACTGTAGGATATATTTTATGTTTTACTTAATAGCACAGACATTTTGGGGAAGACGGCAAGACATCATTTTGGTTGTGTGGATAAGCATAGAAGAAGGAATTAGAATCTAATTCCTTCTTCTATGGGATAAGGGTGTGAGAAAGTTAGTTCAATATTTCTGCAGCGTTCATATTTAACAATTAATTGATAATAAATATCTGATTTTTTTCGTCGCCTGTATTGTTACAGTCGCCTTGGGAAAAGTGTCGACAACAATTCTGATTAAATAGTTTATATCAGAAGAAATAGTTTATATTGGCGAGAAGAAATAAAAGATCTACATTGTCCACTTGAGATTTTTTAATTGGGTAAAAATTCAAAAATCGGGTATTTTTGTAATAACTGCGTGAATACTAAAGATATACGGAACAAATTAATGACCCAATGAAAAAGAGCATGAATTCTACACACAATATTTTATCTAAACATATTTTTTAATTTAATAGTTTTCTAGGAAAATGCGTTTGATAAGCGCAGGTTCTTGCGGCCAATGAATTTACAGCGTACTATACAATTCTAAAATTTTAAGAAGTAATAAATATGATCAAAAGTGTGGTTATATGTTTTTTGCTGGTTTCCTAATCCCATTTTTAGGAAGATGAAGACCAATTCGTTTTAATTGGGTCTATATTGACTATATACTTGCAAACTTTACCAAAATGATTAGAACATATTTTGATAAAATATTAATTTTGTTTTTTGTCTTACTACGATAAGACTGAAACATCCCTTCATTCCAAATTTGATAAAAATCCATTCATACATCTTGACAGACTCATTCCAAAATTACCCTTTTTGGTATTCTCTAAGCGGATACCATATTTCCATCAAAACTCAACATCAATATTTTTTTTTTAATTCACCAATAGTTTTTCTATGTTAAATTTATTAGTTAAATAAAAAACGTTTTAAGTACGTTATTTGTGGTTATTAAAATGGACATTTTGACAAATTGAAATAAAAATTGCATGAACATTTTTGAGATATAACTTTCTATGTTTTATCCTATTTCATATGCTTTTATTTAACTTGCTCTTTCCATTATACGTATTTGAAAAATTGAATAAAAATTACTGAAGTTATTAACAAAAATAGAACTGGTCTTGTGAGAAGATATGTTCTGAGAAAAGTTGAACACAAGGCTTCACAAAATAATGTTTAATTATCAATGTCACCATATTCGTGACTTAATTACTACTCTAGTAGGCTACTCTAAATTTAGACTACATACTTAATTTAGTACTCTAGTAGCCTTAGAGTACATACTAAATTAAGTCACGAAGATGGAGGAACTTCGAACGCGTCGATAATTAATTAAAAAATGCTAGGATTGACAGCAGATTGTACTCAAATCTATACTATTATATAAAAATCTAATGGGTGTGTGTGTGTGTGCGCGCGCGTGTGCGTGTGTGTGTGCGAGTGCGAGTGCGAGTATCACGTAAAAACTACTGGACCCATTGAGCTGAAATTGTACATGGACATTCTTAGGGTCCCTGGTTAACACATAGGCATATTTTTATTTAGAAATTCCATCAGGGCACCGCCCCCACTTACCTTGAAAACTCCCTTAACACTCAATTATCTATACTCCATTATACAATACAAATATACGTCAACCCCGTAAGAAAGGCGGGTACTCTGCTAGTTAAATTTTAACTGAACAATTATTTATTATTAAGCTCAGGTCCAGATTTATAAATGAGCAGACTTGGCATTTGCCCAGGGCGGGGGTATCAGAAAGGGTGGATTTTTTGAATTTTTATAATATTAAATGTACTATTTAATAAAAATATATATATTATTTTGGAAATTTTCCAGAGACCCATACAAACGGACATAACTTGAGTGACTTCAATAACTGTTAAACAATAACTTTATAAGGCCACCTTAATTTTCTGACATATCTTCATTTACTTTTCAAAACTAAAACATTGCCTTTTATATAATCTTTAAAACCAGTTCATAACTTCATGAAAAAAATTTAATTTTAAAACTTACCAGAGCTGAAATAGGCTGTTGTATTTTCCTAAATACAGCCTGAAGTGTTGATGTATTTTCCTAAAGTTGAGGCTAAAAGACACAAAAAATTATAATTCATCTTAAAAAATGAAACTTGAAACAATGTGAGATTAACTTTTAGCTAACTTGTAAAATAATAATAAGAAATTAAAATGATTATTTTGTTTTAAATTTTTTTAATATACCTGTAAAACTTTTTTTTTTGTTTATGAACAGAATTAAAACTATAGAGTTTGATCTTTAGTGTAAAAATGCCAAATACAAATCCATTAAGTATTTCAAAGGTTGACTATATTATATAGTATTACAAATAAATACGTTTAAAGATTTTAGAACACAATTTTTTAATAACATTGCAATAGCAATTATGCGATTTTTGTCAAAATACAATTACTTTTATTTTCAAGAACAAATGTTTTATTATTTTTTGTTGTATGTAGCCTATGCAGTAATTAGATCATTTGCAATACTAAAATGCTATCGGTACAATAATCTATATTTATACTTGAGAGTAAAAACGAAAATTTACACATTCAACAATAACTTGGTGTATTAGAAACATAAAAAATGAAAGGGGGAGGGGTATAAGAATGCTTTGTTCAAGGTGTAAGGTACATAAAATCAGAGCTTGTCTAGGCTACTCATTATTTGTCTGGTGTAGTTAATGCATCACCGATGATGGCGACATTGTCGTTATACGAGTTTAGTAATGAAATATTATTTTATACGAACTTGTGTTATATTTATTATTCGTAGATGATTACCAAAGTTGTTTAGATAAAGCCAATTGAGGGTTAGAAGATTGTTATAAAGTAAATTTTTACTCTTCATTTTGTGTGAAATCTGACAATAGGTAATTTGTTACAATCAGTTTCTGTCACATATGTTTTATTTTTATTCAATTACTAGCTGGCACTGCGCAGAAGTTCTAAGAATTCGTTTGGAGCAATGATGTAAACATAACCTCAAAATAAGTCGATAGACAGTATTTATAACTGATCAGAAAAATCATATAGTAATAAACATTAGTCTACCCTTGAGATTAATTTTAATACTGATTATTATGGTAACATTTCAACAATTTAGGTATTTTGGTTTTTCTCTTCATGTATCTTTGAATTTTCGAACGATGTTCTATTCAGCTTATGGAAACCCGTAGATACGTAAAAATCTTTAAAATGAAGTGGCGAAATGATCATGATTTAGTCAACCAATAGGTACTTCAAAATTTCGGGAAAAAATTTTGGGAATTTAAATGCATAGAACTTGTAAACTGTTTTGGCGTGAAATATTCGAACAGGAAAAAACAAACGGGAAAACAAATCTAAAATTAAATCTATACTTACTGATATCCTAACCCCAATGCAGGCCTAATCTTACATATTTACAGAAATGGTTACAGGCTACCAGGTACAGTATTAGGCTATAGTTCTCGCGGTCAAAGGAGGATATGAAACTACGTCATTTTAACTTACGCGCCAAATCAAAACACCACACATTATATCAAGAGGAAAAGTAATACTGATAACACGACTGTAGTTTATTTTAAAGAATTTATTTATAATATGAATGAAGTTTACTACCGACCGCGGGTTCCGGAAGCTTGCCCACGCAGTAAGGAAGTTAGGTGCTAAATAAACGGTGCAAACATTCTCACAACACTCATCCACTAAACCAAAAAAAAAACCTACTAAAAAACTATTCGTCGGAGTCTTATCTTGAATATTTCTGTGTGAGTGTGTGTGTGTGTGTGTGAGAGAGAGAGAGAGAGAGAGATAGAGAGAGAGAGAGAGAGGAAAACTAATACAATTTTTTTTATTAGTGTGTTTTTCCCCACGAATATCTTTTGGAAGATAAGTTCATAACTCTTATCAACTTTTTATTATATTTTTTTGCAACTTATTCCTGAACCATAATTATATGAACTTATTTGCACACTGATTTCTATAATTAATCACCACATTTCATCTCAATTTGAACGAAATAGGTAGAACTGAAATTAAGTCTCTTACAAAAGCTCCATTGAGGATGTTTTTTTTTTTACTTATAACTCATGAATAAATTTTTCAGGAGATAGCGAACAATATATTGTGTTTGAGTCATTGGAGGCTACATTTAGAAATATTTTAATTTAAATCGTTTGAGCTATTTTTGAAAGAATTGGAATTTCGAGGTTTGGACTTACGACGGCTATCCCCAAATTTCGAGTTATTAAAAATCAAAGAGAAAAAATCCTCGAGATATATTTAAATTTGGTAAATTCGTTTTTGAAATAGATCATAAACAGATATAATTTTAAAAATCACTTATTTATTGATTTTTACTGATAACTCACTAACTTGTATTTTTTTTTTTTGAGATATGGCGCCCAATATTTTTTAGAAATCGTAATTTAAATTTTTTCCTCATATTTTTAAAATTACTTTTTATTTAAAATATATGTATATATAAAACGTATATATTATAACAAAGACACATCTGACTTTTTAAAATGCAAATGAATTTTATTGTTACAATTTCTTTCTTTTTTATTATTATAATAATTTTTCACAATTATTAATTTTAATTTAATTTTGATTTGCTAAGGATGCACTTATTTAAATACAGCCATGTCTAATTCCTTAATCTAACAAATGAAATAACTGCAATATTTCTTAACCTAAACAAATGAAAATACCTGAAATAAATCACAATGACAATTAAACACAATCTAATAAGATTATACAATGCTTCCTTAACAATTAAAAAAAGAAACAAAGAGTGTATCAAAATTGTTATTAGTGTTATTAGTTTGAATTATTTATAATGAATTTATTTTTTCTGTAATTTCTTTAATATAATTATTTTAGTAATTATGTGCCCATTTTAATTAATTTACTGCCCTGGCTAGCTTGTGTTATTTAAAGATTGATTTAAAATAAAATAAAATCTCTCTCTCGTTCGTGTGGTTCTTTGGTGACTATAATTTAAACTTTAGTTAATGAATCATCAGAATCAAAATGTTGTTGGTGGTTAATTATTTATACAAATTTTCACAGTCTACTTTCGAATCTGAAGTCCTTTCACAATCCGAAGCGTGGTTGTTTGGTGGTTGTTCCAGCGGAAGCTCGATGTTGATTTGTTGTCCAATAATCACCTTTATTCTCGCAAAGCTGTAATCTGGTCTGGTAATCACTTGGGGTAACTCACGTTGAATGCTCGTAGAATCCTTCTTATCCTCGACGCTGATATTTCATCTTTTAACTTTTCGCTGACTATATTCACTTTACGACGTATTCTTTAACTTTAACTAATTCACTGTTCCAAGTAGGTATTTCTTTTATTTTAACTAACTCACTTCTCGACGTAATTTATTTTAATTTAACACTTCACTTTCAATGTATTTCTTTAATTTATTATTCTTGGCGATTACTTTCAAATGTTTACCAATTTCCCAGAAGATTTTTACAATTTATTATAAAAGTTTTAACAAAATTGTATGAAGAACAATTAACTAGTAGAACAACCTTGTATCAAAAACTTCGCAGAACAACCTTGTACAAAATATCTTGAAGAACTCTCCTGGTTCTTTCTCTTGAACATATATTTATAATTTCCTCGTTTTCAACAGTCACACCACGGCTTTATTTTTCATTGGTGAAATTCAAAGTTTACTGGAATTTCGAAAGTAACGTTACCTTCCGTATTGGTTAATTTAAACTTTGTCCGTTGGCCTCTCCGTACTCTAACGTATCTCTAAATGAGTTCCTTGCCTTTAAACCCTTAAGTTTTTTTTTTGAAGTATGGGCTTGTCGGAGCTGTTAACTCTTATATTTCTTGTCAAATTGATGACTTGCCATTCACTGACCCTAACCAGCACCTTTTCGTTACAATATATATATATATATATATATATATATATATATATATATGTGTGTGTGCTTGCACCCTACTTTTTACGTATTGCATAGGTATAGGTTTATACGAGAAAGTGAAAATAGTAAGAAAATATTTTCAAATAATATCTGTGTCATCAGGGAAGTGCCCAAAAAACACATTTTAAACTAAAAATCGTCTGCTTCATCTAATTTATATTTGAACCAATTTTTCCTGAAGTTCAAGTTAGATTTTTACACATGGTAGTTTAAATCTATGAAGAGTTTACTAAGCTAATATAAAACCAATTCAAAGTGTGGCCCAGCCAAGGAGCCCACCAAACCAAAATCATAATAATTATAAATTAGGATGTAAAGGAATTCTAAATAATAAAATATGAATTGGCACTTGCGATTTTGATGAGCAGTGCAATATGACGTAGAAGAAGGGGAGGGGAGAGACGAGGAGTGGAGGGCTTGAGCTAGCGAGCCGACCGAGAGTCTTTTCCGAGAGCCGCTAGAAGAAAGACGCTACGGGACGAGGTCAGGTCAGTCCATTTTTGGCCACATATTTAGAATATGTATTTTTAGGAAAAAGCTTAAATAGACAAACAAATGCTATAGAGTAGGCCTATATGGATGGATATTTTGTGAAATTTGTCATTTATTGAGACTTTCGAACATATCTACTAATTATTACCACTCCCCTCTGAATCATTCTGTATAGAAATGCTATATTTTTAAAATTTTAAATATGCTTATGTTATAAAATCAAACTAAAGGTAATATTTAGTTTCAAAAACCTCTATTTGACTTTTATGAAAACAGATTTCTACACATTTAGGCCTATTATGTGCTTTAAACATGTGTTCAGATTGTGGAAAAAATTGTTTAAAACCCTCTATTTTACATTGTTATAATTTTTTTTATAACCGTGGCAATTTTTTTAAAAAAACTACAATATTTCAGTGAGTGTCAAATTCTCTATTACTTAGCAGAAATCGGATGTTTAGAATAAGGTTACATGATACACCTTTGCACAAATTAGATGTTTCTGACTAACTTATGGAGGTTATCTTTGTTTATGTTAGTGTATTTTATGAAGTGCTTTATTAAAAATATAGTTATTTTCAAAAAAATGATGGAAACTTAATATAATATTGTGGAAGCTAGTTCAAATAATGGAAGGAAGCAAAAACTTGGAAGAAGAATATATTAAAAGATAAAAAGGATAAACTGCACTTCCAAATTCACCAATATGTAGTCATAATACAAAGTCTTTTACATGTATGATCTTCAGAGATTCATAGTGTCTTTTTTTTTACAATTCTCATAACAGAGTACAGCATGATTGTTTCATTCTAAAACACTGTAAAGTGCAAAGCTCAAGCAAAAAGGACCAAGATACTCTCAGAAATCCAATCTATAAGTACCACATTTGTGGTTCCGGGTCTGGTGCCCTTATTCCTATGTGTAGGAAAATATTTTAAAGATCATTAAAAAAGATAGAGTACAGGTGTTCTTCAGCGTTTTTTCAGGCAGTGCAAGCATTCCTTATGAAAATAGATGTGATGACCACTACACAGCACACAGCTAGACATGGTGATGGACGACATGCTGTCCATAACATATTCAGTTCTTAAGATGTATCGAAACATATTATTGGGGCTCTAAAAGTAATCATTGTTTCTGCTTGTTTGGTGAGCTTAACTTGTTCAACCAACTCGTGACATTTTGAGTAAATGTCTTTTCTAGGACTACCAAAACCTTGGTTAAACTTTGTAGGTCCATTTTGGTTTTGTATTGGGTGGAAGTAAATCAAAATAAAAAAGGAAAGATCTATTCATACTGCTGGGGTGAAGACTGATGACAAGTATCCCAAAAGTTCTAATGAAATTCCTAGCAGTGTTTGTAACTATTAATTAACTATTCATCCTAGATTAGAGGTTGGTCACGACTGTTCATTTAGTTGCAGATGGATATGTGGTGGCCAGAACAAGAATACCCCAATAATTTGTATGGTTAATAAATGGGCTAGTGACACACCTCCTTCAGTTTATTATTTTAAATGGTATTTCCTATAGCAAAGCAACCTTTATAACACCAGATCTAGTTTTTGCCTTAATTGAGAAGAACGTAAGACCCAATCATGTAATTATAAGACCGGCTGATTACGAATAGATATTTCTGAACAAGGAATCATAAAGAAGCCTGGTTATGACTTACGACATTACAATATTCAACTGGAAAACTGAAACACATTCGATTTTCAAGAAAGTTACTAACTGGATAGTAAGCTTTAACTTATGCAAAAGATTTTTTTGTCAAGAACAAAATCAAGAAATATAAAACTACAAGTAAAGCCTTTTCTACGGAAGTATTGTAGGTGCTACTAAGATGGTGACTAAGGTTGAGAAGCATGTTCAAGACATCGTTCCATTTCCTAAACTCCATTTTTAAGTTCCTAGAAAAGCATTTCGGTAAAGATTGGAGATCAGTATTACTTAAAGCTGAAGACACAACCATGAGAACCATCGATGAAGATCAGCAATGCAAACCAGCCCTTGAAGATGAAGATCTACGTGTTAAAGGCTAAACCTAATATCTATAAAATTTTATTTTATTATTCTTACTGTGTAAAAAATGTTTTCTAAGGTTAGTTAATCAATAAAATCATTTGAGTAACACGTTTGATAATATGCTTCTTTAACTTTTTTACTTTATGTTAATTACCGTACCTTTTAATAATATGTTCTTCTTCCAAGTTTTTGCTTAATTACAACTTTCCTTAAAAATTCAATTAAAAATAAATAAATAAATTGTATATTTTATAACTTTTTTATAGGAATTTGTGTAGGGTACTTTATATGTTTTAAGTCAGTAATGGAATTAAAGTTAAATTAATGAAAATGATTCTTTTTAAATTAAATTGGCTACTCCTACTAAATTAATATTACAAATTTAAATACAAATAATTTTAGTACGCCTACTTTTTGTTATTACCTGACACAACCATTTTTGGTCACATTTACAGGACCCATGCAAATAGATTTTTCAAATAGGTCATTTTATTCAAATAACCTTTACAAAAAGCTACCATAAGTGGATACATCTTCAGGCATTTACAGGAGTTACAAAAATCTTAATTTTTTTAGAGTAGGTCATTATGAGTTTCAAAACCCTTTATTCCCAGAAGTGAATTTCAAAACCCAATATGTAATATCTATTTATCTAAATATTAAATTATTAAAAGAATCCAAACATTAAAAAAAAAAATTTAAGAAGTAGCCTATTTGGATTTCCTTCAACTAATAAAATAATTTCTTCGAAATAATATTGTATTTAAGTACAAAATATGAAAAAAATATTTCTCCTATAATATTGCAAAAAAAAAAAAATAATAGCCTAATAATAATAATAGAAAATTGTATATAACCGTAACCTTAAAATAAAACATTTATCATTCAAAACCTACTCAGAATTGTCAACATATTCAGACACGAGTTCAGGATGGTTAAAACTAAACTAGGTTTCAAATTTTTTTTTTCTTAATGGAGCAGTTTTAACTACCTAAAATGGCTTTTTGGAATCATTTTCAACTGTCGCTGTCTGCAGGCTGTGCAGTGATCTACAGCTGAAACTATTGCAATAATTTTGATCAATTTTGTATGTGTATATTTTAACACTATCTCAAGCAGTTTTCTCATTTTTTTCCCCAATAACTTAAAATTTAATGGGTCGACTATATAAGAATGTTTATCAATCTATAAATAAACGTGAAGATTTATAACCTAAACCTATGTGAGAAAATAAGATAAAAAAATAAATATAGAATTAATGAGTAAGTTGAAATTAACGAAATGAATCCTGACCATCTTTGGGTTTGTTTTTTCCGATTTTTGGTTTAAATGTAGACTCTAAAGATTTAAACATAACGTTGCCATCTCTCCAAAAATATTACTGTAGTTATGTAGTTATCTGTAATGTAGGTGATATGAGGAACATAATTTCTTAAAATCAACTCTACTGATTTCATTCAAATTTTGGTAAAATGTAAAGGTTAATGACCTAAACCAGTTTGCAAAATCTCAAGTAAAAAAAAAAAAATAATAATAATAATAAATAAATATAATTAAAAAAATACGTTTCTGGAATAATTCACAAAAAATAAAAATGAGACTAATAGAAGCAAGCCTAATTAGGAGATAACCTGTTACAACTATTATTTTAGGTTAATATTTGGTTTTGTGGAAAGTTAGTGCAATGTTTTTATCCAGTTTATTTAAATAAAATAATTTTCAAAAAACATATACTGTACGTTTAAAAAATATATAATCAAACTTAATTAATTTGTTTTGCTATCAAATATAATTCTGCAAAAATATTCATTTGGTCAAAGTTCATGGATAAAACCACAGTTCGCGGTGAAGACCTAGGCACATACGTAAGTAACATAATGACTGGTCTGGGATTTCCTTTATTTCCTCAGTCAGTCGGGTCAGTCCGGTCAGTCGTGTCCTAGTGGCCAGAGTGGGAAGGTCAAGAAGTGTTGTGCGAGTGACTGAATGTAGTAATGGATAAGACGTTTGTGTTAACGCTGTGTTTTACAGGTAAGAGGTTATGTTATTTTCTAAATAATTCAATTCAACACCTTAACATAAATCAAACTAAGAATAGTTTGGCACTGACAATAGTACCAACTACAGAAGGTAAAATTCTTAACCTTAAAAACGTCAGCTGTAGTTGTTTTCGTTCTTCTAGCAGGACCTTGAACCGTAATGAGAAGAAAGTTGAGTTGCTTCCTCATCTATTTTGATAAATTTAATATGCCTAAGCGTAAACTAACTGTCTGTCTGTACATCCACATTTGATTTAATATTATTGTTAAAATAAAATATTAGTTTTACGCATTCTCTGAGGGGTTTGAATTGTTTGAATTTGTGGTTTCATAATTAAATCTATAATTACCATTGCCTCTTTACTTTTTCACATGTAAGTAGTAGCCTACATGTTTTAATTACCACAAACAAGTAGTATAGATTAAAAAAAAAATCTATATAAAGTTTTCCCAGAATAGGCTATCAGTTTTGAGGTTCCCTAAGCACCAAATAAAGTAATCTTTGGTAATGTGTACCTGTCGTTTGTGCAATGCTATTTATAATATATAGTTTATATATTAGACTATAGTGCAATGCTATCGTATAGGAGTTTGTCAAAAATTCCTATTACCTATAATAAGACTAGAATAAAGAATTAAGATTTGATCAAAATCGGTTGTATAGATTTTGATCAATTTTGATCAAATGTAGCCTCTAAAGATCCAAACAAAAGGTTTGCTTACTATCTCACTGAAAATTAAGAGGCATTGGTAAAAAACAAATTTCTCCACACATCTAATTTCGTTGTAAAAGACCTAATTTCTCAAAATTAGATGTATCGATATTATACAAACAAATTTTGGTGAAATGTCAAGAATAACCCAAACCAGTGTGGAAAATTCCAAGTAAAAAAAAACAACAACATTAAAATTTATAAATATTGTAGTAACTTAAATAATATTCATTGGTTTATTTATTGGCGAAAATTCCCAACGAAAATGTCTGTTCGAATTATACAGAAGGGAAATGCTTTCTTTATTATATTCAATTTGGTCTATATATTTCTCAGGATAATTAAGTTGTGTAGAACCTTTCTCTTTAATCTTTTCTATCCGGTCTCTTTTGTTGTCTTCAACTCTGACGCTTTAGAGTATTCCAAGGTCAACCGTCTTTATTCCTTTTTTATAAGGTAATAATAACAGAGAGGTTTAAACCAATAATTATATAAGATTGTTATAAGATATAACCAACGAGTCCTCAACAAAGTTGGGTTCGTTGGATAAAAAATAGATTTAATGGTTATTGCAATAAACAAAAGATCTCTAACAGCTCATTTGATTTAAATACAATGTTTTTTTCCTATTATACTTACTTTACTTTTAAAATTTACATAAATGTACTGTCTGTACATAAATGTATTGGTCAAATTGACCAGGTAGACCCTTTATGTAGAGTTAGAAGTAAATTCTAAAAGTAAAGTAAGTGCTCTGGTGTCTTCCATTTTATTTAATAGCCCTACAGTTCGTCCTTGATTCATAAGGAGTAATATGAAATACATAATAATAAGGAATAAACTAACTGGTATCATAAACTTTTGGGATGTTGTAGTCAATTTATTAATTAATTACCAAGAGATTATGTTTTGTTGACAACAATTTTATTTTATTTATTTTTTAAATTTTTTTTTCAGGCTTGGTTTAACCA
Source organism: Aphrophora alni (assembly GCA_963513935.1). Taxonomy (NCBI): domain Eukaryota; kingdom Metazoa; phylum Arthropoda; class Insecta; order Hemiptera; family Aphrophoridae; genus Aphrophora; species Aphrophora alni. Next base: position 88,173,485 of record OY740768.1, read on the forward strand.
TGTAGCCTTTTAAAATAACCACTGTCACTTTGTTTCTCCATTATTATATAGCTACAGAAGTTTGTCTGAACATATTATCTTTAATAATTCTTCATAGAAACACTTTCAACCATGTACACCTTTTAGAAAGCATTTTGCTTTTATTATAATTAAAAAAAAAAAAAAAAACACACACACTAACTATATTTGCCACTTGAACCAATATTATTTGTCGTTTGAAGATTATATAAATTTTGTTAATGGGTAACGGCATATATGTGCTATTATTTTGTGATGGGAAAACTATATAGTGTCCTAAAAAATAATAATTGTTAGTCACAGAAACAGTGGGGAATAATTCTAAAGGGTTTTGAGAGACGGGATTTAATAGTGAAAGATAAGGAACCGGTCTTTCTCTTCTCGCCATAGGTCCTTCTGGCATTCCTATCCCGAATATCTGTTACCTAGGCGTACAGATAAAAATATAAATAACATTGTGTTTGCCAATAATCAAGGAACATATTTTGTCAAAATATCTAACAGCATTCTTATAGTATACACAGTAAAATGTTAAAATTATTTTCGAGACCCTAATGGCATGGGGAAGAACATCAATATTAATAGGTGATTTCCTTATTGTCTGTTGTGGACTTGTTCTTGAGATAGTTTTATTTTTAATTTATATAAATGACCTGTCGTCAGCAATACGTATGTATAAAATAATACATTTTTGTGACGATTAGCCTTAATTTTTAAAGCAAACTCTAAAGCAAAATGCTTTCTTGTACGTCAATTACAAGATCAGTAATTAGGTGAAAACACAATCTGTTAATTAATCCTGTATAAAACAAAATAGACTATAAACTAAAGTACCGAGTGCCTTATTTGGAAGTAAATTCAGCGAAGTTGTTGGATTTCCTCATTTATAATAAGCTTTCCTGGAGTGGTCGTTTTAATAATATCAGTTCAGGGGTCATAAGAGGTAGGGGGGAGAACGCAAAATTACTATTTTATAAAAATCACCTCTGATCAAATTTGGATGAACTGTAGCCTATAAGATCCCAAGGAAAAAGTATTTATTCCCATCTCTCCAAAAATGTCTGTTCTTGAGTAATTTATAAAAAAAAAACCAAAAAAATCAGTTATGGCTATAAAACATGTAATGTTCAAAACCAGCTCTACCGATTTCGTTCAAAATTTAGTGAAATGTAAAGATTAATGACACAAACCCGTGTGTAAAATCTCGATAAAATAAATATTAGATTTAAGGAATGCAACACCATTTATTTACAGCTGTGATAGACATGAAATAGTCTATAGTAACCTAAATTTGGCAACGCCTAATGAATAAATATGTAACTATCTCCATGATAACACGTAAATTCTCTGAGTCCAGAAATATGTGTTTTTAATGTCTGTCCATTTTTTTGGGTATAGTTTGGCTATTTTTCAAACATTTCTTTTTGTGTTATTATTTATCATTATTTTGTAATAACTCAAATGTTGAGTGTAAGGGACATAAAATCATCTAAAATCCAAAATTACGGTTATTTCAAGATCGACTCCTAGGTTGTCATATTTCCAAAAATTCCTGTTCAGGATATATCGGTAAAAAACATCGTCCATGATATAAAGACCTAATTTCTCAAAATCGGCTTCATGAATTACGTTCAATTTTTTTAATAACCCAAACGAGTGTAGTAAATCGCAAGTAATTCGATGTTAATGAAATATGATTTATGCTTAGTTTATTTCATTAGCTTAAACTGTATTTAAATACCTTTAAAATCATAAATAATATTTAGGAGAAGCTGACTTGTCAACCTGAAGAAATACGTGTGGAAAAATTCATTAAAGAAAGTTACAACTGTTTTCCTTCTCACATATAAGTAGTATAAGAGTTTTTTTTTTAGAAATGGCAGTGAATATAATTTGTATTGATATTTTTGAGAAAGTTAATGCAATTTTTCCCCAACATATATTATCATTTAATTCTCGTATTTTTCCTGTTGTTTACGAAATCAAAGCTAGTGTAAAACATAGCCATACAGAGAGAGCAAACAGCAATGAAAATATACGTTTCTTATCTGTAAACATAGGGAACCGTGAAAACAGTCATTATGAAGTTATTTCTCCAACCTGAGGTGATTTGGAGTTTATTTGTTTGCAGAATTTTAAAATATTTATTCCAGTAGGAAATAAGTTTCCGATTATAGGCTTAAACAAATATCAACCATATTGGTTCCTAAGATTTGTCTAAAACCCAGATCACGCTTTCAAACATTAGTTAATCTTCAACATAGAATTTTTGGCAGCTCGTGCATTTTAAAACGGGTGATGTGTAATCTACTGTCGAAAGAAAACTGTAGCCACGATTAAAATACAATATTAATAAACATCTAAATTTAATGATTAATTGACTAGGCGTGTAATAATAATTAGTAACGATATTTACAATTAATTTTAACTTTCCAAGTCCCTGTATTTTAGAAAATATTATTTTATATTACCCATTACCGTGCCTATAAACAAAAAGTATTTAAAAAACGAGAATGTAGGCCTACCTACGGCTGAGCTACCAAAATAAGGAATTACTATTGACCACCGTAAAGAAGAGACGAGGACGGAAAACTACTTCGTCAATATCGTGTCCGTGTGTCACTGTATAATCAATCTTTCACTACGAAACTAACCATTAACCATAGCAATTCTGGGAGTATATTTTATTCGCTAAAGTTAGCGTTATCTCCTGAAGATTCAATAACTTCAAACCTTACTTTAGGAAGGAATAAATGGTGCCAAAACAAGTATAAATTTTCTCAATCACTCGCCCCCATAAACGAACCGAACTTAATCGTCAACAAAAATCAATTCGGTAGTAAATAAAAGAGTGTAAAATATACCGTGGATGCCGTTTTTGGAGAACGTGTTTAACAACTGATTTCGTTTGTGCCGTAAATAACCTCAGCGTAAATTATATTTGATTAGAATTGAGGTTATAGGGATAAAGATATATTATCCGTTTTTCGTTTTTGTTTTTTGCCTATTATTACCATAATATTTATTTTTACTTGCGATATTTCACACGGGTTTGTCGCATTAATGTTTTATCGTTTCACTACAATTTGAACAACATTGGTGGAGCTGATTTTGGGGGAAAAAAATATCATTTATAACGGCCCCATGACTAAGTTTTAGTTTTTATTGATAACTCACACTCACGACTTTTTTTCTGGAGGTATGGCGACCAATACGTTATGCTCGAGTCCTTAAGGAACTTTTAAAGAAATCTAAAGAAATTGTTACAGCCGATTTAAAAAAAAATAGTAGGACTAATTTTGTATTTTTTTTCTTGTAGTAGCTAACCTAATATTTTTAGTTATAAAAAAAAAGTGATATGCTCAAAATTCCACATATACCAAGTTTGATTAAAATCGGTCCACGCATTTTGGCTGTAGAGCACTACACATACGACAAAATATAATATAAAAACCACTTCTTTGAACTCAGGGGACCTCCAAACGGATCGATTTTTGACCTCTCCATAACTTTCTCTACCTAGGCGTACTAAACATGTGAGGAAGTTGAAAAAGCATAAAAAAGAGACCCCCTAGCCCTCGAATACTCTAGTGACATCAGGGTCGGAAGAGAACAAGAGTCGATCAAGAGAGACCTGACAGGAAAGATGAAAGAGAGAGATCTAACCCAAGAAAGGTATAGATCTAGCTAGGGTTAAGGGAGCCTCCTAGGGGAGAAGTCGTTTTAGTATTTATGACTATGTCGATAATATAATATCGTACAGACATGGCATTTCATGTAAATAGTTAAGCTAAGTATAATCTATGTAACCTAACCTAACTTGTCATAGGCCTGTGTTCAATCAGTTGTCACGTCATAAATGTTATTAACTAAACCACAACTTTTTGACGTTGGCTACAGGTAAGATTGTAGGTTAAATCATGTTAAATTAGGTAGGGTAAATTACATAATCTATATTTATATTCAACAAATATGGCAGCCATCATAATAATCATATTTCACGGAAAAAAAAATTCTTTAAAAAAAAAAAAAAAAAAGATGTAATACACATGTGCAATTAGTCATATCGGTAATAGTAGGCTTTATTCTTCATTATCTAGAAGGTTGTAAGATGGGAACAGTTTGTTCAGTGAAACCAATTGCCTAGACATTATAGCATTTTATAGAATCTATTTGTGTATGTTTTTGGTACTTACCATTTTAAAATTTTACCGTAAAAAAGTGAATAGCGCGTTAAAAATATACCTAATGTTTTTTAAGTTAAGGTTAAAAAGATATTGAAATTAATGCATCATAAAATAAAATAAAACACTAATAATAGACTACATATATTATAAGTTTGTTTTACACGTATAAACAACATAAATAATTCTTCCTCTGTATAAATGAAAAATACAAATTCCCTATATTTATTCTTAAAACAACAACTTGCTACACAGCTAATAAATTAAAAATTGCATACATTCATCTATACATTCACTCCATTTTAATAAAACTGTTCAGCCTGTTTTTAAATAAAATTTATAATGTACAACCTTTTTATATTAATTTACCGTTAAACATTTATTAAGCCCACAAATTACACAAATCTGAATCAAATCTATAGAAAACTCTGGGAGATTCAAAACAGCTGACGATGATGTCATTTTTGCAGTTGCCATGTTGATATGACTGTTATTCATTAACTTAGTTTTATAGTGGTGGTTAGTTGGCAAACATGCGGTATACTCTTGAATAATGTTTTTTTATTGTGAAAACCTACTGGATTTTGAACTTGTTGGTTGCTACCCAGAATGCTTTCTGAATTTAGTTTGTTGTTCGGAACGTTCCAAACAAGTCAACAATTTTTATCCTCCACATAGACATTGAAAAGAATACTTCCTCAGGGAAGGTGATAAAAAGTAAGAGCTTGTTCTTGATATTCGAAATGGTCTATACTATACGTTTTCAGGAATCGCTGCGCCCAATAAGTCACGAGGTTGAGAAATTTTAAAAAAAACATGCGAACGTCCTGCCAGGAAAACGAAATTATGTCCGTACAAAGGTCATGCCATACAGGACCTCTAAGGGCCAGATAAAGAAAAAAAGTGTTCGGTACTGCCAGTGTTTCAAGCTCATCAACGTGTGAGGCGAACATTTTTTCTATCACGTGGTTTGCGGATGAAGCATAATTTCACTTATCTGGATATATGCATTGACAAAACTTCAGGCACTGGGCGAGCAAACAGCCGCGTGTAATCGGTGAACATCCTTTACACTCCAACGAGATCGGTGTTTGGTTCGCGATATTGCCATGATTATTTTTGGAGGATTTTCTTTTATGAAAATGTTAACAGTGTAATTTATGATTGGATCTTCATGGAACTTCTAGAACAATGTAATTGCTACTTGTCTTGAATCTCCCCAAGTTTTTATATAGATTTGGTGTAGTTTTATATAATTTGTTTACTTAATAAATGTTTAATGCTAAATAAAATGGTAAAGGATCACCTTTTCCTGGATCACCCTGCATTAGATAACAATAGAAAATTCGCATATCATTACAGATGCTCTTACGATTTTTTTTTTGTAATGTTGGCAAATGATGTAAATAATCTTGCAAAACCGGTTATAAAGCAACTCAATTAGACTTGTATCTAACGAGGATGAACTGTGACTGATTCCCTCCACCAAATACCAATCTTTATTTCTTAGTTTTTAGTAAAAAATGATAATTTTATACGAATAGTAATTTTAATAGGGATTTAAATAATAGAATCTAAATTAACTTGTTCTAGACACGTAGACACCGAGTAATTGTTTTGGAGGTTTTGTGAACAGTAGACCTGGCTACTTCTCGGTCGCGACATGACAACAATATTTATAGAATAGAAGTAATAATAAATAATACCACAGCTGTTGTTAATTTTAACGAAAACCATTCGCAAAGAGGCTAAATGTTTTATAGTTGAATTCAGTTCTTTGTGATTGTGATTTACCATTGATTGTTAGTAAATATTATGCTATAGCCATTGATGTTTATGAACCTTGGACTGTTGACAGCTTTATCTGAAAACGGACCAATTTACGAAATGTCAAATGGTCGCTTCTCTCGGTCATTTATTTATGAAAACAGTAGTCTATTAAATGAGAATTTTGCGTGATGGGGAACCGTAACTTAGACTCAAATTTCAAGATGTTTAATTTAAAATGAATTAAAGTTCATTGTTTGTGTGATACGACGATAGCCTACTATCTACAATAACCTACTGAACTGGAACTCTTTATAACCAATCATAAACTTACTAAAATAAGGTTTACATAGATTAAGCAAAAGTTAGTATTTGTATAGAAAATCTTCTCTAATTGTTTTCTACGTTCTGCTCCAGGCCTGCAATTTAAATTTAATTAAGTTTTAAATTATAAGTTACATGTTCAAGGTCAACCACAGATAGCATTTAACAAATGAAAATATCCAATAGATCCTCAGCAGGAAACACATTTTCTATGATCACGAAAATATTGTTATTTTAATAAGCAAATTATCTGAATAAAGTAATCTTAGAAATCTCTTTATAACTACTATTATGTTTTTCTATATTTAAATGGCTGCCTTTTAAATCTCAAAAGAAGCAGATTAGTCAATGTAATAGGGATGTTTTAATAATATTAATGTTCTCCAAAATTTGGAGTGGATTTGAAAAATATTTTTACGATTGCAAGTGATGACTACTTTTTTTAACGTTAGAAATTTAGGCTACTGTCGAAAGACAAATAATAGACACATCTAAAATACATTAATAGGCTAATTAATATTTTATACTTTCATCGATACTTACGTATTAACTATTAACGCCACCGCAGCATTTTTTGCGCATATATATACTTGGTTTGGCCAGGTGTTTATGTATATATATATATATATATATATATATATATATATATATAGCTACCTGGCCAAACCATATATATACAGTATATATAATTATATACACATAAACACCTGGCCAAACCTTATATATATATATATATATATATATATATATATATATATATATGCGCAAAGTTGCTGCGGTGGCGTTAATACGTAAGTACCCTTTCATCTTATTACTTATTAGTCGTTATATTTACTAAATTATCTAAATTAGGCGAATAAGGTGAGTGCTTTTTAAATTAATCCATTTATTTTTACAAAACTCTGTGAACTATGTAATAGTAGGCTATATTGCATGACGAATTCACCGGATTCATTGATTTCACGTGTGAGACGAAGCAGAATATGGGAATATTTATTTTTACACTTTTGGGATGAGTTATGAACGATACTCTTCATCATATTGCAAAATTAATACTACTCCACAAAGTAGGCGATTTCATTTGTTTAGACTTTTCTGATAGATATACTAGCATCACTTCATCACTTACTTGGTTTAATGTGATATTTTGTTTCTTACACCAATCACCAAACTTATTATATTCATCTACCGAGATTATCCTGGAAGTAAATTGTCTGTTACATCTGCAGTTTTTTAAAAATATTACATTGGGCAATTCCATAATATTATTTAAAACAATATCTCTATTCAAAAATCTAAATATTATTATTCCATAATAAACTTTAAATTATAGTTAGTTTTTACATTGGTATGGAAATGATGATTAAAAGCGGGATCAGTTGTTTTAATAGCTTAGAACTGAAAAGAAAGAACACTAGCGCAGACAGTGTCAAAAACCGTAACTAGAGTCCAGAAAACGTTTGATTTTCGGTGCAGTTGTAAAACTGATCTGTAATCAGCTGTTTTCAAATTTTTTGTAAACTTCAAAAGTATTTACTTTCGGTGCAAATATGATGAAATATACTATTACGTTACAAGTCCGGGAAATAGGTGTTTTCCGGACAAGTATGATTATCATACGAGCTCAGAAAACTCATTTCGGACGAGTCTCGTACAATATTTTACATCATACCCTACTCTATAAAAAAAATCAAAAGTTAGAACAAATTTTTATTTCATAACAACATTTTTCTTTGTGCTAAACAACTCTTTATCATTGAGTATTTGGCCAATATAGAAGTAGGTTTCATGGCGTCATTACCAGTTCATTAATTGGGGGGGGGGGACATATGCCGGGGGTCTGGGGGTATGGAAATTTTTAAAAATTAAACTTCTCAAAACATTGTTTTTATGCATTTATTCATGCGTTTGTAACAGAAATGTAATGTTAAAAACCCTAGTAAAGACAATGCCCGATGTTTACCTTTTAAGGTTTTAAGTAAATCATTCGTTTTTAGCAAAAATATTTTTACATCTCAAATATTGGGGGGGGGGACGTGTCTTCCCGTCCCCCCCCGGCGATGACGCCCATGGTAGGTTTCATATTTATGGATAGTCCAAGATATATACACTAAAAGAACATTGTTAGTTACTGTTGCAAATTTGTTTTCCTTGCACAATTTAAAGAAATCGGAGTATTCTTTTTATACTTGTATCTATACTTATCAGGCAGTAACTGTAACGATATTTCAATAGCTTCCATTTCTATAGTGTCTTCTTTAAGTTCCATCTTATTATTTACTCCTTGTCAAAATGGATTTTGAATAGTACTATGTGAAAACTATAAGTTTGAGATTATTTTTTGGTTTGTTATAAACAAATGCGGCTAAGTCGCTACTATCATGTAATGAAATCAGCTGTTTCTTTACCGATCACTTCTGTAATTAGCTGTTTTCCGTACTAAATGTATGTATTGAAAGTTGTTGATATTGAAATAGTGTGATGTAAACTTTTCTACTAAACAACTCTATTCTATAAGATTTGGGCTGGGCTACCAAATTAATCACCAACGCGCTTGCCACTTTGTACTGCACTGAAGTAGTGGAGGACGAGGAGGGAAAACCACAATTAATTGATGGTATTGGTGCGGTTGTTATGTTGATATGTGTTATTTATTTATTTACATTTATACTAGTGGAAAACCATTCTTGTCCTTTTTGTTGAATAGTATAGATGTCATCGGTGCGGCTGGTTTGTTGATATGTGTTATTTATTTAACTTTGTACTAGAAGAAAACCTTTACCATATTTTTTATACTAAATATTTATTTCGGTCAGACATTCATAAATTTATAAAGAAACGTTGGGAAAATCAAAATAACCCATAAAAAATAAACGTACATAAAAATATGATTTAAAAAGAAAAGAAAACGTTGGATGCGTTCTCCTGCATTCAAATATGACTCCAGCTCTCGCTTCATCTTTTCAAATGTCTGAGAAGCGTATTGACATCAATATTGTTGATTTTATCTCGAAAATATGCAAGTGTTTTTATATGATCTACATACACCCAGTCCTTGCCCAATTTTATTTCTTTTTTTGTTAAAAATGACTGGACTAAATTGATACCCACACCTTTAACTACAGAATAACGTTACATACAATAATTTATAGGCTAATCTATCATAATTACCGTAGGCTACTCTCATATTCGTAAACAAAGTCACTTTGACAAATGAATGTATATATGATGTATATTTCATTTGTGAAACAGAACACCAGTTTAATGAGAAAAAGTAACTGTCAGTAACTTGCCACTTGTATAGTTCGTAAGATTTAGCCCGGCGGCGTCTGCCCTTGAGATGCGCAGTCGTCTTTGAGCAGGTTGGTGTAGTGGGGGAAACACTGAGCTCAGTCTTGTAGTGAGTTGTGTACTGTGCGTTTCGTACTTATGCATTTAAAAAACATTGGTTTGTTGTGTTGTGATGGAAGGTGAAAACGTAAGGGAGAAAGTTGGTGGAAGTTTGATAAAGATGATAAGACGAGACGGCAACATGAAAACGTTAACAGCGGAATGTAGCTGAGTCAATGTCTTTATCAACAATAGTAGTTATGACATCACTTCTCTGCCCCCCTATAATTCCCCCCTAATGCGCATTATGAAAGTCCACGCTACACCTTACGGATTGTTCTAAATCATTTCCTTTGTGAAATAGAAACATTTGACAACTGTAACCTTGTCCTTTTGTTAAGTATACCTCTGTATCAGTTTTTCAAATTTAGTAAGAACACTGTTAATTTTTAAATTATAGCCTATTTTTAGCGGAACCTAGGGAAACTTAGCGGAAGAACATGGTAGTGTGAAGTGGGGATGGTTTCCAGCTAAGGCTAAGGTTTTGGTGTACTGTCTGTGAAGTGAGTAGAAGTGCGACTGTAGAAATTCCCATCGTCTCAGGGAGATTTTCTCGAATGGAATGTATTAATTGATGGGAAACTGTCTAAAATACTGTGTAGAAATAAATAGCGTGAATGACGTTTAGAGTCACGGAAAAGCCCAGTAAATTCACAGAAATGCCAGGAAGAAGACGGACAAAAAAAGTCAAAGGTTATTCTGTACTGTCTGTGAAGTGAATGGAAGTGCGACTGTGGAAGTTCCTATCATCGTCATAGATAGATTTTCTTGAATAAATACGTCATCGATATGAAACTGTATAAAATACTGTACACGGAAGACTACAATTTCACAAACTTTCTCCAACACTCATCAACAAAGTCAAAACTAATGAAACTATTTGTCGTTTAAAATGTTGTTTATAAAAAAGTGAAACATAACCGCCTAAGATTTTACAAAATATTTTAAACAATATTTTCATATTTGAGTAAGGTCAAAACTAGGCATAAGCGTAAATTGAATTATTTAATTTAAATAACGGATGTCAAGGATTGTCGGAAAGTTTTTGTAATAATTCTTGAACGTTAATTTTATAATACTTGTGATTTTTTACATTGGTTTATGTAAGCAATCTTCACTTTACACCAAAATTTAAACTAAATAGTTTAAGATTATAAGGCTCTATTGTAAATTTTGTTGATTATTTTTCCAAAGCCGTCGTTTGTAGGGATATGGTAACCGTGACCAATACGTATTATTTAGTCCTTATATTTAGGAAACATTTATCAACAAGTCAGCGACGGTTTTTTGTACGAGTTATTGTTAACTCACTAGTACATTTCAGACGAAACTTGATCCACTCAGCCGCTATTCTTATTTATTTATTATTTAGTCCTTATATTTAGGAAACATTTATCAACAAGTCAGCGACGGGTTTTTGTACGAGTTATTGTTAACTCACTAGTACATTTCAGACGAAACTTGATCCACTGAGCCGCTATTCTTATTTATTTATTATTTAGTCCCTATATTTAGGAAACATTTATCAACAAGTCAGCGACGGGTTTTTGTACGAGTTATTGTTAACTCACTAGTACATTTCAGACGAAACTTGATCCACTGAGCCGCTATTCTTATTTATTTATTATTTAGTCCCTATATTTAGGAAACATTTATCAACAAGTCAGCGACGGGTTTTTGTACGAGTTATTGTTAACTCACTAGTACTTTTCAGACGAAACTTGATCCACTCAGCCGCTATTCTTATTTATGTATTATTTAGTCCTTATATTTAGGAAACATTTATCAACAAGTCAGCGACAGGTTTTTGTACGAGTTATTGTTAACTCACTAGTACATTTCAGACGAAACTTGATCCACTCAGCCGCTATTCTTATTTATGTATTATTTAGTCCTTATATTTAGGAAACATTTATCAACAAGTCAGCGACGGGTTTTTGTACGAGTTATTGTTAACTCACTAGTACATTTCAGACGAAACTTGATCCACTCAGCCGCTATTCTTATTTATGTATTATTTAGTCCTTATATTTAGGAAACATTTATCAACAAGTCAGCGACAGGTTTTTGTACGAGTTATTGTTAACTCACTAGTACATTTCAGACGAAACTTGATCCACTCAGCCGCTATTCTTATTTATGTATTATTTAGTCCTTATATTTAGGAAACATTTATCAACAAGTCAGCGACGGGTTTTTGTACGAGTTATTGTTAACTCACTAGTACTTTTCAGACGAAACTTGATCCACTCAGCCGCTATTCTTATTTATTTATTATTTAGTCCTTATATTTAGGAAACATTTATCAACAAGTCAGCGACGGGTTTTTGTACGAGTTATTGTTAACTCACTAGTACATTTCAGACGAAACTTGATCCACTCAGCCGCTATTCTTATTTATTTATTATTTAGTCCTTATATTTAGGAAACATTTATCAACAAGTCAGCGACGGGTTTTTGTACGAGTTATTGTTAACTCACTAGTACATTTCAGACGAAACTTGATCCACTGAGCCGCTATTCTTATTTATTTATTATTTAGTCCTTATATTTAGGAAACATTTATCAACAAGTCAGCGACAGGTTTTTGTACGAGTTATTGTTAACTCACTAGTACTTTTCAGTCGAAACTTGATCCACTCAGCCGCTATTCTTATTTATTTATTATTTTTTTCTTCAAAATCGTATTCAGTTTTATAAAGACCCATCCGCCATTTTGTCGACTTAATTTTTCTAATTTTTTGGAATATTCTCACGGTTCGTTTGTTTGTGAAAGACAACTTCTTGAGATATTTAATAATAAATAAAAAACAATTATTTTAAAATTATAAAATTCTACTATTACCTATAACATTTTAATTATTAATTTATACAAATGTAATCTTTACAGTTTATTAATAAGATATGGAATTATTTACTTCTAAATTTGTACCATTAGGGATAAAGTACAAACAAATATTTATATTTAGGTGAATGGTTTCGTTATTAGTAAAAAGTCTGGAGATAGATTCTTCCCGACTGCCTCATATTTGTTATGAAGCTCCGTATAATCTAGATCTATGTAAAACTATTAATTTTCCATGGAGCTGTCCAAAGACCCATCTTTTATCATAAAATAAATTAAAAATAATAACTCTAAAACTAAGCAATAAATGTACAGAGTAGTGAAGATACAGACAACGTGTTATATTCAAAATATAGATAAATCGTAAATTTAGATTCACCTCAACAGTATCTTAATTTGTATGTTTTAATTTATAGCAAAATCGATAAAAGGATCTGAGCGTTTAAGCTATTGCCATCATCATCTGAAGAGAAACGAATCAGCAAATTTAAGCTCTACAACTAAATGTGTTTGTCTTTGAATTCTCTCACACAAGTTTGTCCGGTATCGTTAGTTGGAAATAAATAATCAGGCTGTCTTAATATTAATATCTTTGTCCTATATATTTAACAAAATGACGTATCATATAATTGTTATCATAAGTTTCCTACTTATTTAAATGTTTAATATTTATAGATTTACTTTAACAGTTTAATATTTTACCGTATAATATTTATAAATATTCTCAATCGTTCAGTTGGCTTCTGGTGGAAGTTCCTAGGCCATGATGGTTTCGTCTTCGTCCTGTTCGCCGTTAAATACACACATTAGTCAATGATCCTGACTCAAGGAACAAATATGACACAGGATGACTTTGTAAACCTCCACTGCGAAACCAAGTGCTTGGTTCGAACTGAAAAAAAGTAATATAGCCTACAGAACTATCAGACTGAGAAATGGTCCAGTTCATGTGTGAACTGACGAATTTCTGGATTTGTTAGATCCTTTCCGAACATCAGAAAAAAAAGTGTAGTTTATCAGATGGCTGCAGATACAGGTTTAAGATTGCCCCCATATCACTGTGATTTGAATCCTATTGAATTCGCGTGGCCAACTAATAAAGATAAATTGGCTTGTCGCAATCCATAATATTTCTTACACATACTATTGTGGAGGTTATGTTGAACAATAACATAATAGACCTGTCACCCGAAACGTGGAAGAGCATCTAAGAAAAGCTGAAGATGCGTTATGGAAGTTAGATAACGTTATCAATTGTTTCACGGATGAAACTCGCGTTGTTGTGAACGTGAGTAATAAAAGTGGTTCACATGACACCGAAAGCGGCGGCTGACAGGTAGAAGACGAAATCATGGCCGAGGACTTTCCCCCAGAAACCAACTCTAATATTGACAAAAAATGTAAATAACACTGTAAAAATTAAAACTGTAAATATTAAATATTTAAATAAGTCAGAAATTTATATTAAGAAACCCTGATTTTTTATTTCCAAATAGCGCTACCGGACAAAGTTGTGTGAGAGAGTTCAAAGGTAAACGCAGTTGCAAACACAGTTTTATTAGAGCTTAAAGTATACCGATAGTCATGAGAGAAACACTGATTTGTTTCCCTAATGATGATGATGATGGCAATAGTGTAAAATATTTTCACAAATAACGCAAATTGATTAAATTTTGGTTTTCAAGTGAGGCGTGACTATGAGCTTAGTCTGCCGCCTAACCTTTCGGCCAGCTAGGCTTGCCTCTTGCCTCAATTTAACATTTTTTTAGCATACTATTTTTGTACTGTTTATTACTTTATGTACTGCAAGAGAAATTATGTTGACAGCTGTTATTAACCACAAAATAACTGTAAAATGACTTTAACGGACATATAAATAAAGATTAATTAGAACTACTGCAATTAATTAATTACAAAATGTTATGCTTTCCAAAGTAAATTTGCAGTTAAACTTTCATTGGCATATTTATTGGAGGTGCCCCAGACTTTTAACACCACCTCCCCGCTACTCTTATGAATAATTCAAATAGGATGGAGCTTAACGATGGTTTATAAACGTAGGCTCGTTATATCTCTGCTTCAGGCAATAGTTGAATTCTTGGGGTCGACGCAGGCTGTAAACAGAAAGCTTATATATTACAAACTAGAATACATCCACTCTTTTTTCAGTCTTGGAGTAGTTTTGTCTATTATGGTTTAATGTCTGTTTGTATCTTAGTATGTCCGGTTGGAAGGGAATGTTAGTTTCATATTTTGTCGATCGTAAAAGATTCGTCATTATAAATTAAATTCACTTATGTTTAGTAATTTTTGACATAAATATGTTGTCTTTAATTATGGGGGCTCTACGAAATCTCTTTAAGGTTTGTCGCGTTTCAGCATATAGCTCGTAAACTATCAATGATTTATATTTCGTTCAATAAAGGAGTTTATGTTCGTATCTAAAATGTCTTGTAGTGGGAGGAGTGCAACAAGGAAGGGGTAGTGCCTGCGTGTATCACTGAAAATGGCTAACTCGTTTGGGCAGTATAACTTTGGATGTTAAAAAAATATGGGACGCTGAAATTGATGTCGATTTTTAAAGGATAACAGGATCTACAAAACCTAAGAAAGTTTGTCAAACACCGGCGCCGGGGCTTCGAATACGTCGCCGCCAGAACCAATGGATATTGATTTGGAATGTGGTAACTTTTACTTTGAGGATTGTAGGGTTTCTAAATTATATCTAAATATTTAGATTCTATCAGGAATATTGTACCCAAAATTATTCTAAGATACCAATGTACTCAATGTCGATGTTAGTCAAAACAAATCCCTATAGCGTGAGTTGAACGAAGTATCATCGTCCACTACTCTGGGTAACACTAGTATAGATTTAACATTTCTAGGAAACATCGATGCCTTATGTGTAACTTTCTTCTCTCTCATCGGTATTTGAAAAATAAAATTTTTTACTAACTTAAAATTAGAAGTCGGTTAATCAATTTTAGCTTATTAATCATAAAAATGTGACTTATACCAGTAGTGCAACTGTAATTAATTAATTATGTTGTTTTAAATAACAAGGTAAAGGATGTAATCGAAGAATTCCTGAAGCGGCCATTTTTATTTTGGCTTAAGTTAGAAAACAATATTCGTGTTTAGGTCCCAGAAATATCGAAAATTGTATTTCATAAATTTTAAAACTGATTCAAAAATCTAATTTCACCATTTTGAAATTTTAATTTTAACTTCAATTAGGCAAAATCTAGTTCAGTGCAAAAATAAACGGGGATAAGTGAGATTTATCAAAATCTGTTTCAAATTTCATCCGCTATTTTACATTTTAAAAGTGAAAATTTAAAATTGTATTTTTTGTGACTTCTTTTATCACTATTGTTTCATAATTAATAATATATTAACCATGTTAAACGATAAAAAATGTTAATTAACTTAAGGTAGTATTAATTTGTGAAAAAACTAGATTTTTTGTAAGACTATAAATATATAACATGTAGGACACTTTATCCTCCATTGAGGTGAAACATTTTCTCTAAAATTTACAGAAGGTATTAAGCAAAAACTGGTAAAATAATCATTATTTTTTTGATCAGTTTTTGGCTTGTAGCAATTTTAACAATAATTTGATTTTGAGATGAATTTAGATTATTATTCTACGATCCAAGACTCATGTTTTTGTAAAAATTGAAAATAATCTCGAACTTTTAGTTTTTTGCCATAAGCTGACATTTTGAGTTTATAAGGATTAATTGAAATTTACATAAATAATGCAGTAGTAGAAATGTGTAATAGACACCTAATTATGAATCCAGTGAAGAGAAAAACAATTTTTATCACAGCGTGATGATTTGCATGCCTTCTCCCCTCTCAACTATGCCCATGAATGTCAAGTGTGCCATATTCAGAAATATATGGACTTAGCACCTACGTAAACTTATAAATTTAAGTTACACCAATTATAATTTTTAATCATAAGTACACACAAATTCCACAACAGATTCTATTACGAGATATGTGCAAACACACAAACATTTGGTTAATATGGATTATTTGGTTTAAGGAAACTAAAAACTAATATTTTTCTTTTTATTTCTAGTGATTTTTGAACTGTGTGCTGGATCCCCAACGTCATTGTTTCCCCACAGAACGAAAAGACAAGCTTGCAATGTGTAAGTATTAACAGATTTCCTATTTTGTAGAATTTACACTTAAACTGATTTCAAGATTACAATCTCATTTACAGGTTCAACAAAATTAGTTTTAAATTTCAATATTCATCTGAATTGTAATGTCATCCGATAGGGTTTTCAACAGATTGACATCATTCCAAACAATTTGATAGGCACGCACCAACACATTAACAATGATACCAAAATTACAATAATTATTGTAGGCTCTATTATACAATGTAATACAAGCAAATCCTCTAAATATAATGGATCTTCTAGGAAATGTTAAATTGTGTTGGTAGGTGAATGGGTTTTATCCAGTAGGGTAAGTTTGTTTACAATAGTGTTATACACAGTGTTTCTGAATCTCGTAATTGTGTATATCACTACTTTCTTCCACCCGCTAGCCCCTAACAAGCCTAGATTAAACAATCTCCTCTCTTTTCGCTCATGTCAGACCTTGAAGTTATACATATATGGAGGAGCTCCACTTCCTATGTTCATGTCAGTTGGCTTTTGGCTTTTCGTAACTATACGAATATCACATTTCCTTGCGAACTCAAAGTTCGAAATTTTATTTTTACGATAATTTTGCTATTTTTTATTCTACAGAGTTCGGGTTAAAATGGAGAATTGAAATTTACTAATTTGGTGAATAACACATAGATATGAACAAAAAAATTTTAAAATGGCAGCAGTTTTGGTTTTTTCAAATAATTTTTTCTGAATTTCTATAGGGTTCTACACTTTCACAATATAGGTATGTTCCTATCTTAACTTTATGGGTGCTATCGTGTTTATGTTCAGTTGAAAAGGACGACATCAATGACGATGGACGGTATTGTAGCTGTCTTAACTCGACTACAACCATAGAAGAAGGAATTAGAATAAGAAAGTCACAGCCCATGTTAAACAGCGTGATACGAGGGCGATCGGCCTCTAGGAGCGCCACTAGTTGTTTTGTAGCAGTTCTTGTTTTCAAGTAGTTTAGGTTACTGCCACCTTCCCACCCCGGCGCTGTATCTCCACAGCCAGCCCTGTCAAGCCCACCCTACCCCCGTCAGCATGGCAGCGTAACTGGTCTTGTGATACATAGTAGCCAAGCCTTTGCTACTAGCGCTTTCTGTTGTCCAGTAACCAAAATAAGGATATTTTGGCGATCGAGGGCATCACGCTAGAGCCTATACCTGTGACTTTCTTATTCTAATTCCTTCTTCTATGCTACCACTCCATGTCCCTTGATAATTTTATGACAGGGCAAATGACATTTTAAATTTTACTGCAGTAAAACAAACAATCTTGTATTTAAATTTTAAGTTTAATAGTATTATGATTAATTTATTTTATAAACTATTACTATGTACAAGCAAGTTTAAGGAGTAAATTTCATCCGGCACTATATATATTTTGGGGAGAATTAAAAAAAAGTAGTACCACAAGGAGTTTTCTCCTGTAAAAATGTTTTTGTCTTTTTTAACATACACTTCCATGAACCTATTGATTTGTTTTTGCATGATTTGGTTTCTTACTTATCCATTGAACCTTTAGCTATATATCCGGGCATCGACATAAATATTTTCTTTTACTTTAAAATCAAGTTTTCAAAGGGATGCATCCATAAAATTAAATCAATATTTGTCTTTTTTTTTATTACAATAGCGTTTTATTATTATTATTATTATAAGATGTTATACAACTTCGAATTTTTGATGTATTATCTAATTTCTTAATATTTTGGTTACAGTCCAAAGAAAAGAAAGAATCTAATACAGACTAATTAAATGATTCCATTATAAAGTTATTGGTTTCACTTTTTTGAAACCTTACCAGTAAGTAACACATGTTGTGTTAAATATAATGGTGTAAAAATATTTATATGTTCTTCTTCTCCAAGTTGTCTAGTCTTCTCCTTCTCTCTTAAGCTTGTTTTTTTTTTGGATTTCTCTGGGCAGCACATTATTTAAAACAAATTATTTTGATTTTTTAAATTGTTTTATTCTTACTCCCCCAACAAAATGTCAATATTAACTTTTTCGGTTTCCTGAGCCGAAAGATTAGTTAAAAAACAGACTTTGAATTTTTTTGCAATTACCAAACTTATCTTAAACTTTGTATAATGGTTAAATAAAACTACTTTTTTGGATTTGGGAGACTTCAATACGGTATAGCCTTGAAAAAACTATTTATCGATTTTTTTGACTCCTCACATAATTTCTGTATTCTTCATCTATATTAGATAATAAAAAAGAAATTGAACCTCTGTTGGGGAAGTGGATGATACCTTCATGTGCATGCATAAATTTTTCTCTACTGTATGTATGAAAGTAAAAATTTATGTATGGACATGAAATTACTTTCCACATTCCAACCGGAGGTCTCTTGTCTCCTTCATTGGTTTCTGCAGTAAAAACTCCAGGTAGGATACTTTTAAAAAAAATTTTGTATAACTTATATATTTATAGCATGAAATTTAATTGTATGATCTTTTATTCGTTTGTTCTTTTAATAGCAATATATGAAAATAAAGAAACATTTAGGTAAATATTGACATGTAACAAATTTTGATTTGTGAAAGAGCGATTAACTTTTTAAATTTCTTTCAATAAAGGTGCAATAAATAAATAAATTATTGGTGCAATAGTCCATTAAGGGTTCAGGCTTGCTAGACATGTTTTACATCAGGTGGTTTGGGGTTAGACATGAAGTTACAATGGTAATTCTATCTTTCATAAGTAAGATCTCTACCCATTGTATTTCTCCAACTCCCCATGATGTTGGGTCAACACCATAAATTATCATCCACTCTAGGGAATCAAACCATTTGTATACAAAGTGAAAGCTCTAGACCAATTGGGGGCTGGTATGCTCTATTTAAATATTTTTTTATAAATCTGAAACTGAAATCCTGGTTCATTTTCACTTTTACAGTCTGGCCAGTCTCGGATGGTGTGTATCGGATTAGTAAACCCTTCTTTCTCGCACATGCAGTGATGGACCGCCAGTCAGATATATATATATATATATATATATATATATATGTATATTCATCATTATATAATTATATGTTTTAATAATTGTAGTTATTCCTTACTTTGCAGTAATATGGTCGAGTTTGAACTTATTATTCTTGTAATTTATTGTACATGTCGATAATATAATCGTAACAAAACAAATTTAAAATTTGTACAAAATCGTAGTAGCATACTAAGTATCTTGCTATGAGTGACAGGTAGCTCGCCGCCCTGCCATTTTCTGGCGGTCCGTCCCTACATGTACAAGAGCGAAGGGTCTACTAATTCGATACAAGCCATCTGAGACTGGCCGGACTGTAGACTGATAGACATTTTTATGGAGATGATAAAAAATTATGTGTGAGAATTCTTATGCAATATTTATGTAACCTTAATTTGTTTAACTACTCATTCATTTACATAAAGTATCCTAAGTTTTAAATTTGGTAAACAATTTAATTTTGTTTTTGATTTTAGGAATGAAGAGTTTACATGCACATCTGGTCAATGCATCCAAACATTCAACATGTGTGATGGTACCAAGGAGTGCTCTGATGGTTCTGATGAAACAAGTGCTGTCTGTAAACAACTAGATATAAAGTAAGTATTAAGTACTCATTTTAAGTGCTGTAAATAATTATTGTAAAACGTAAATTTAAAATAAATTGCTCTTATAATAAAGAGTAACAGTGGCACAATTGTTCTCTGTAATTGTTAGGGTATAGCTACCAAAATCTGTGATTTACTTCTCTTGGATAGATCCCATCCCATTGCCATAAAGAAAAAAACATACTAGTTAATTTCTCTGAGATTTGACGACGTAAGTAATACTGCTTGAAGTACAGGGGTTGTGGGTGAACATAACAGTGTTGGGATAATAAGAAAGGCACCTTACTTTGAACGTTATTTCAAGGTCATTGCTGAAAACTGTCAAGAGTGGAAATGTAAAGGGTAAGATACAATAGAGAGTACTCACGTATTGTATACACATGGCTCCAAGATGAATAGTTAGTTGGGGCAGAAGTCTTTGGACCAAGATATAGATTATCTAATGCTTTTGGTTGCTCTTCATCACTATTTCAAGCCGAGGTTACAGCTATAGAGATTTGTGCCAGAGAGATCCTTAAAAGAATATACAGAGGCACTAAAATCATATTCTCTTAGATAGCCAAGCTGTTCTAAAGCTACTGTATTAGGCTAGAATCTATAAACTTTGAATTCAGTCTAGTGTGGGACAACTTTACTATGATGAATGTTATGGCAAAGGTGTGATTTACAAAATGTGTGCTTAGTCATGCAGGTACAGGTAGGAACATGGCCCAGTGCTACAAGATCCTTCCATGGTGTAAAACCCAAGAGGGGAAGATGGTTACTCTAAAACACTATTATTTGGAACACTACATTTTACTTTGGAATACAAATTCAAGTCAGTTAATTTATTCACATATTATTTTGTCCACAACAAAAAATATTATATATTATAATATTAATATAATATGAATGGCTTAAATATTCATTTTTTGGAGAATATATTTTGTTAAGTGATAAAAAAACAAATGTCTCTGTTAAGCATTCTGTCCGTTCCGTCTTTAAGTTAATATTAGATAATTTATCATTTTAAATATATAAATTTATACATGTTGAATAATATCAAAATAGCATTATTGTATAAACTTTTTGAAAACTTGATGTTATTTGCTGATTACCAATTTTTCCTAAATGATATGCAAGAAAAATTTTAGAAAATTGTTCCTTTTTATTCACAACTGATATCCTGATATTAACCACAAAATAATTCTACAATATGGCCTAATTGCAAGAGAGTGTCCTATGCCCTCTAACCTATATGTCTATGATATGTAGAGTATGTATATTATAGTTATTATTATAAAAACATAATAATAAAATCATTATACTATTTATTTTTTCATGAAAACAATGTTGTCTTAATAAATTTGAATTTTCATAATCTGCTTATAGTTAAATCAGCCTAATGCATTTTATTCTGAAATCTGAATGTTAACATTTCCTTGTTTAAAGAATTTATCTTGAACTTCATAAGGAAATGTTCCCAAATAATATTCTTCTCAAACTATCATATTATAATTTTTAAAATATTTCTCAAGACTTTCACCCATTGGTCTCCAAATATTATGACATGTTTTTCGGGCTCTGGATACAAGTTGTTTAATATGTAAAATTTCTTTGTATGTATGGAGTAATCTCCAGAATTACTGAACTAATTTTAATTAAGCTATTACTGTTCAATAGTATCATAGGCTGTTTTATTCTCCACCCACTATCTGGTATGGGGGGTTGGGAGTGTCAAGAAGGGCGAGTTATTAAACAATTATAACTTATCTCATTTCTACTCCATTGTGACTTAGACTTTAAATCTTATATTTACAATAAGAACATATTATTAACTTATTTTAGTAATTTATGATGTTTTTAGTAATTTTGTTATGCATGATAAATTATGAATTTTGCACTGGTAGGCCGTTATAGATCTTTATCCATGCACACTAAAAATAGTAATTGGATGTATTAGAGGAATTCAATAATATAGTAGAGGTCATTTGTTATGTAGTGGTGCTTGACCTTCATCGGGAAAACAGGTTCCAGTCACTTTTTAGTGGTGGGGGAAGCGAGAGAATCAGTGTTCCGCCCTCCTTTCGTTTTTGCGTTTCTAGACAGTGTATTACAAACAACCTTCCTACTCCTAGCCTGACCGCCCTCTCTCCTAGCGCCACCATATAACAAATGAGCGATATAATATACTGTATATAAATCTTTTGAAAACATTTCTATGGATCTGTTAAACTGCTATCATCTATTATACAATTGTCACATCTATTATAGAATAAAATAATAAACATAATTAAGAGATCTACGTACAAATTTATAACACAAATTACTCCACTACCCCATTATAGGACCATGTGTAGTCAGCCAGTTAGAGTTCAACTACAGTAAGGTTAGGGATCTTTCACCAAAAATCATAATATTTGGTGAAGGATCCTTAATACAGGTCAACGTTACTCTGGGTATGTTTTAGAATCACATCATAGATTTAACAAATTGTAGGGTTGCTATACACGTTGATTTCGTGTAATTTGTACATGGCCTCGCTAACATACTTCAGCAGTGAAACTCATGTATCCGAAGTTATTCTGTATAATATCCATGAAGCTGGATACAAATAATCACCACTTAGGCTCAGTAAGAGGATGGTAGGAGGTAAAGAAAAGAGTACAAGATGACGTGGAGGAGTATCTCAGGTTTAAGGATGGGCAAACTCTCAATTCATGCCTCCTCTTATCAAATTATATATGACCTTCTCTCATTAGGCAGGAGGAATGTAGGGAAGGTTATAGAGTTTATGATAGGACACTGGCAATTGAGAAATCATTTACACTGTTGGGAATATTCATTGAGGAACTTCTGTGCAGAGAATGTGATCTACAAGAGGAAACTGGAGAGTACATGATTTTTGAATGCAAATGCTTTGATCACTGTAAGACTGGAAATTCCCTTGTACCTTTGACAGAGGGACAGACAATCTTAGACCTTTAAACAATTCTGATGTTTTTGGAGCCAAGGGTCTTCCTAAGGATGTCTATGGTACGAACCCATCTTTTATTTGTTTCCGAGTGCAATAAGCCCTCATGGTTGATTTGCTGAAGAGATTGACTACCCAATTTGAATTAAATAATAATAACAAAAATAACAACAAATTGTGGTGTTACTTGTATTTTTAGTGTTTGTGGTATAATTTTTATTAAAAAAGTAACTTTTTATAAAAACTGTATTAAGAATAAAGCTTGAAAATGATTTAGTTGGATCGAAACGACGGAAAGAAGAGAAGATTATTAAAATGTAATTACCAAATTTACATTTAGTTTATAAAATAGTTTTCTAAGAAATAGAATATATATTGAATATGAATATTACAAATCTTTATATTGATGTATCATTTTTGTATTGAAATATAAATAACACTATATCCATGTTTTTGTTTACAGATGCCCAGCTAGAACATTTAAATGTACCTATGGAGCATGCATTGATGGGGACAAGAAATGTAATGGTGTGCAAGACTGTGCTGATGGTTCTGATGAGGACCAACAAACTTGTCCTGGTGCTTCCAAGCCAACTAATTCTGGTGGGAATTGCAAGTAAGTCTAATAAAAGTTGATGAAGTGGTGGCTTGTCTACTAAGGCTAAGGTCAGTTATGGTTACTACCAGCAATGAATTTCACAATATCTGCTTCAAGGGATGGTACAAGGGTCATTTTTAAAGTAAAAACCATTTTGTTACAGATCACAAATATTTTATTAATGAACAAAATTTTAACTGATAATACAAACTATAACATATCTTTAATTTTCTATGCAATCCGTATGTAGATCTAAGTACTTGTTGAGTTGTGACAAAAGATTGTAGATACTTTCATCAGTAGTCTGCGCCTGACCATTAAATCTCAATCCACACTGATTTTTTTAATTCATCATCATATGTTTTTCATTTCCCACCCAAATATACCTTTAGCTTTGGAAGAATATGGAAGGTGCAACATGTGTGTCACTATTTACAAAATTAATCAATAATATATCTGTGTCCATATAGCAGAGAATACTTAATTTTGTATAAAAATGGTGACAATTAATTAAATTTAGTTTCATCATCGTGCAGAGTTCAAATATGATTCTTTTTACGGTAAAAAAGGAACATTCTTCAAAGGCGCTTGGAGTTAAGATACACAAAAATATATGTATATAATATTGTACACACATTAAGGAGAGTTGCTGAGTTTAATACAACTATTATTTACATACTTGTTGACTTGTTGATTAAATCTGAATGAAGTTATTATTTTAACAACTAAAAATGAATAAAAACTTGAAATAGGCAACACGAGAAAACTTCAATCACAAAACGAAAGAAAAGTACAACAAACACTTTATTAGAACAAGGTGATGTTTCAATAAGTCTTATCCTCAGTTCTTACATGTACACAAAGTTTCTTGGCACTAACCTTTCACAAGAAAGTCTTTCTGGGTTGTTATTTAGAGTTCGGTAAAAGAAATATTTGTGAATACGTAACAACTGAGGATAATGATATAGTTATTGAAAAGTTGTCTTTTGGCTAATAAAATGTTTGTTGTAGAAGGTTGTGTATTTTTTAATGTTTGGTAAACAGCCATTATAATAATAATGATATTTTATTATATTTGTATACAATAATAATTGAAATAAAACTAACCCTTGAAATGAATTAATTGTAGTGTTAGTAAAAATATCATGTTTACCACCTCCTTAATCTTACTCACCTGGGTTTTGGAACATAAATATATATATATATCCACATGTTACACTGTATAAACATACATATAAATACACAAATATACAATAAAAATACAATATAATCATACTCAAAACAAAACAAAAGAAACTACTTCCTTAACTTAAAGATAGCTTAACTTTTATAGATTTTTTTTTACATAATTATGAATTTTATACATAACATTTTACATCGAAATTACCATAGAGACAGTAAACAGTACAACAGTGAACAAATTTAGGGATCTCCTAGATAAACTCCAGTTTGAGACTTTCATCAAAAAGAACAAAAACAATATCCAAATGGAGAGCTTGACAGGTGTCCTAACTTAACCACAAGAAACAAGCAAATATGTTATTTAAATATACAGATAATATAGAGATAATCAACCTGCAAAGTTTTTCACAATATATACTATTATATTATTTCGAAAAGTGGTTCAAAATATTGCATTAAAAGCAACCATGACTTTATATTTCTTAACATTACAATGTTTGACATATTTTTTAAATTCACAATTTTTAGAATGCTAAGGTTATAAAAAAGAGCCACCTATGAATAAAAAATTGACGGTATAGAGTTAAATTTGGTTTAGGTACGGGTACAGGTACAATACTATTAGAGTTCCTTATACTGTATGCAGTATTTTTACAACAAGAGAATTTTGTTGGAAAAATATTTTAAAGACTTTATATACGTAAAAATATCGCAACGGAAGGATTTTAGATGCCAAAAAGAGTGGCCAAGAGTGATCTAATTTAGATTTCCTAAAAATTACTCCAATAATACTTATTTGCAGACCAATTAGTGGCTTGAGTATAGTAAAATAAGTGCCTCCCCAACAACTAAGTCCATATCCTATACGTGAGATCATTAGTGCATAATACACATATACAAGTACTCTCTCAGGGCAGACATTTCATAACAAATACAATTTACACAAAATTAAAAACATTTCTCTCTTAAGTTTCTTTACAAGCCCCCCCACCCATGAAAGCTTTGAATTAACTACAAGCCCAAGATATTTTATCTCTTCAACCTGTTCAAGTTTTATAAGATGATTAGAGATTTAGAGTTCTATAAGACATTTAGAGATAATTAGATCTAATTTTATATTATATTCAATGATTTTCAATTGTTGTAGTTAATAATAACACCACTGAGTCATTATTTCTATAGTATTATTTAAACTCTTGCAGATTTTAAATATGAACATGAATAAAAGTTTAATGAACAATGTTGAGAGTAATGAAGTTGTGTATGTTTATTTTTATCCGTGTGACAAGGGAAGAGACTCAATCTATGTTTATATAAAAATGTCTAAATAGCCGAAACATCTGTTATGAAGCCAAATAAAACAATTGACTATTGCAGATGATAAGTTGTAAAAAATAATATTATTAATAGTAGTCAGAATGATAAAAACTATAACATATGACTAGTCTCTTTGCTTTTATTACAGGAGAAGACATTGGTCATTCATTACCACTTGGTGAAATTTTTAATCCAATTATTAATAGAAAGTGACGATTTGTGAGGTACGAGAGAGTATTTTGAGTAAATGAGAAGTAGAGGGGTGGGTATTTCTTAAAAAAATATTAATTGGTACAATGCCCACATGGAAAGTCACGATTCTTTACACAGCGCTGTGTCTTGGCGGCCACCTCACATGCTATGAACACATATTATGTATCTGTAGATATATCTTCTTATATTAAATTATTATATACTTCATTTCAAATTCTGAATTGTTTGTTAGTTATTATCGAATTTTGTTTTTAGAAAAAATGAATTTCGCTGTACATCTGGACAATGTATAGATGAATTCAGTATTTGTGATGCGAAAAAACACTGTGCAGATGGTTCAGATGAGACAAAAACACTATGTTCAAGCATTAGGTAAGTACGAAATTTACAAAATACTTTAAAAAAAAAAATATCCAAAATACACCCTCTCCCTCAAAATAAAACCGCTACTATTACCAAGAAGGATTTACACAATGGGTTTTATTAATTTTAAATTTATTGATTTTAATGCTTATACGTTTTTACCAGCTAGTATTGTTAATACAATAATATTTCAAGTAAAAAAAAGCAAAGTCAAGTGAGAAGTGAACGTTCTATGCTGGGAAGCGACTAAGGTAGAGCATTGGCACGTAAAGCCAAAGGTCATGGGTTCAATTCCTAGTCTAGGTTGTATATTTTTCACTTGAAATAGCATTGGGTTTTCTTCTAAACTTTGAAGATAAGGCATGTTTGTAAAGTTAGTACCCATAAGGTAAATAAAAATATAATTACTATCTATTTTTAAACAATTTTATTATTAAATGAAGGCCATAACTTAAGCTACTTTTCCATTTAATTTTCACCAATATCAAAACTTTGTCATAGTGTGAAAGTAATTTCTGACATTGCTTGTGAAGACAGTCAATATTAAAATCATCTGGCGTTAGGTCTGGGACTTAAAGGGGGGGGATAATAATCCATTTATTTCCAGGCAAATGACATGATGTGCTCTTATCGTATTAACCATACCTTGCCTTTTGTTTTGGATTGCACAACACAATTTATTTAAAGTTTCACAATAAGTTACCACATTTATGGTGTACCCTGTGGCTATCAACAAATGAAATTGCTTTACTGTCCCTAAAAAAAACATTGCATGTGATCGTTTTGGTTGAAATTGTTTACTTAATTTATGCTTTTACTGTGATTTTTGTATCCATCCAATATTGATTCTTGATTATTGAATCAAACCATATTGCTTGCTCTATTTGACCCTCCAGTTTACCATACACGTACTATCAATATTTATGTTTATATATACAAAGTCCATTCTGTCAATTGATAATCCTATTTTCTTAGATCCTGACAAATACAAAAACGTTCCTTCAATATTATTTCCTTCTAACGCTGTCTTATTTTACAAAATTTTACTAAAAACATCTTATTATTATCCTGAAATAATAATAAACTAGTGCCAATTTTTTTAAACAGTTAGAAAATATATACTTCATAAGGTTTACAGTATTTGGAAAATATAAGTTGTACATCACAATAATAAAAAATGTAAAAACTGTCAAAAACCGCCAACAATTACATTGTTATATAAAAAAAATCATATAAAATAAAACCTCTAACAAATATACTTATAAAATACATTAAAAAACCATAAACATTAATAAAAAAGTAAAAAATAAATATAACAATTGCTTAGATTGTATTCATGAGTTCAGAAAGACTACTTATCCTTGGAAACTTGTGAAATTTGCTTAAAATTTATTGGTTTTAACCCTAACACTTTTCTAAACAGCAGAACACTCTTATACCTATAAAATAAATATAAAATTCCAAAATTACAAACAATAAAAACATATAATATCATGTAAACTACACTATCACTAAGTAAACATTAGCTGCAAAGCAATAGAAAATATGTCAGCTGTTCCCGCACCACTTGCAACATGAATTTCATTTGCTTTGTCAGCTGAACATATATTTCGTATGTTTGAAATGAAAAGTATTAATTTTTAATTATACAATGAACCTAAAACCATCAAGATTGAGCAATATTTAGTCATATTATATTTTATAGAGCAATATTTGGTGTAATCAATGTTTTGAAGGTCATTTAGCAATGTTTGGCTCTATAGAAATTTTTTTAGAACATCACTTAGCAACATTTTCTAGCTCTAGGGTTAATATATGTATTATTTTCTACATATGCCTGCACTTATTGTTTAATCCTAGACCAACCATTGGACTAAAAACTAGTAGAAGACACATGTTAAAACAAAATTAAAATATGCCTGATAATTTTGTTTGAATTGGAATGATCCAGATACCATTGTAAAGTTAACATTCTAAAATTTTACATTCATACATTCATAACCGTTATTTTAGCGTATGTTCGTATGTGAAAAAAATTAAGTAATAACAAATTATCATTAGATTTTTGAAAAATTAAAGTGACATTCCGTCCCAGCTTTATTCAAGATGTTTGATTTATTAATCAGTTTTGAAATAAATGTATCTCTCAGTCCAGAGTGTATAATTGAAGCAAGTAATTTAAAGAAGGTCGGGTAAGAGTTAAAAATAAACTACATATTCATCGGGTGAGAACCTCAACCACTGAAGATAAGCTAACTGTTATTGAGGTACTAACTCCGAGACAATTGAAAAATCACTGGCAGAGATATCACTTAGGAACTTGAAATAAGTGTTGTTAGTATAGAGAAATAAATCTTAAATTTAGCAAGGTGAGTGCCAGGTGGAATACCCCATTTCTTTAGAAGCCTTAACTTAAAGGGAAAAAAGATTAGTTTACAGTCCCATAACCTCTGCAGCATTATGAAAAGGGTAAAGAAAAGTTTTTAGATTCTATAGTAACCTGTGATAATACATGGGTGCACTACTTAACTCCAGTATAAAACAAGCAAGCAATTCAAGCTCAACTCTGCCACATTTTTGCGTGAAAAAGACTTTATGATTTTTAAGAAATTCTTCTCACCAAACAGAGAAGTAACACTGCTGAGTTCTATTCTATGATTTTAAAAGAGAAAGTGAAGCCAACGATTCATTGCAAGAGAAGAATTGCCCAGCATTCTGTTTGTTTTCTTCAGACAGTGTTCACTCTCACAATTTTGCTTTGATAATTGAAACGTTACTAAAATTCTAGTGACATGTTCTACCTCATCATCCATGTAGTCCAGATTTAACACCATCAGACTTTCACCCCTTCAGCACACTTCAAGTTTTTTGAGGAGGAAAGATATTCAACTCTAACGAGAAAGTTATTGATGGTGTGCAAGAATGGGGGTAACATGCAGTCACATGACTTATACTCTTCTGGAATTAAAAAATGTCCTGAGTACTGGAACAATTGGATTGGACTATATAAAAGGTTAATTAGTGTGCAGGTCAATAAAATTAATTGTAATAATAAATTTTTTATTGTATTCAATAAGTAATATATAACTGAATAAATTCCTCTTTATATTTGAATGATCCTCCCATAGTAAGTACATATTGGATTACATATAAACATTTTCATTTTTGTTTTACCTATTGTTATTAATTAGGACCAGTCTGCTTTGTTGTTAATTTGTAATATTTATTTGCAAACATATATTTTGAAAACGTTTTATGTTTTTTTATAATTTCTCTTCACTAAGAGATTTTAAAATATTTGTGCATCTTGAATTTGTTTTAAGAAACATTATGTATATAATATATTATTGGTGCATTTGTGACTTTTAGGACACTTAAAGACATTACAAAATTTTTTTGATATACTAATTCCAAAATATTTTACTCTAAAAAATTATCTAATTGCACAGATGAATGTGTTACAAAAATCATATGGAAAATTTAATGTTATGGTTGGTATAAAGTCTCTATTTTGTGTGTGAATATTTTGAAATCACTGATTAAAACAAACATGTGGTTTAACACCACAGAATCAAGTGCTTGACTTATTGTAGGATTAATATGTATATACTAAAAATGTTTATTTCTTTTTCTAGTTGTCCTAAGTATACTTTCCGCTGCAACTATGGAGCTTGTATTGAGTCTAACATGAAATGTGATGGTAAAGTAGATTGTGCAGATGGCTCTGATGAAGACTCAGTAACATGTTTAAGAAACGGTGTACAAACATCTAAACCTCCACCTTCAATGCCTGTTTTGCCAGTAATTTCTAGGTATTAAACTCTATATTAAAATAATTTTAGTTAATAATGAAATTGATCAGAAAACTGATAACTTTGGAAGTTAAACATTATAAAAACATTTTTTTTATGAAAAACGTTAAAAATTACTGAAAACAAAAGAAGGTAGAATAGGTTACTAAATATAAAAAATATTATCAACAGTTAAGTTTAAACAAATTGTTTCTTGAAAGAGTTCCTTTATAGTGTTATAGTGTTTGGAAAAAAAAAATGTTATGTTTCCACTTTTATCAATTTGTAGACACCATTTAAAAATGGAAAAAAAAAAAAATACCTTTTAATTTTCCATTCAGACATATCGAAGACCAAATCCATAATTGACAGATGTTCAGCACCTGAAATGGTTGACCAAATTTTCAAGCTGTTTTCGCAAATTTCTTTCTTGGATGATCTAGTTCTACAACTTAAACACTGTGAAAACTAAAAAATAAAAATCAATAATTTTTCCAAAAGTTTTTACCTGGGGGGGGGAGCCTTTATTTGCTATTTGTCACTCTAAGAAATGCTTGGGAAGAAACTTTAAAATGTTTTAAAATGAAATTTGTTCAACTAATTTGATTAAAGTTTGTATTTTATATTGTATCAAACACATAACCTAAATATTTGAAATTAACTATTTGGATTTTATAAATATGAACATAATATTCCAAAGATTATAAAATATATTATTTGTATTGTTACCTGAAATGGTACATTAAGTAAACTCTTTTTTAACCCTTTTAATATTATATCTGCTTTAAGAGGGCCATGAAGTCGATATTTCTTAAAATCATCACATTAAGGTACATTAATTAAATTGTTCATTCAAACTGGAGATTATTATCTGTTAAAAAAAATGATAATAATATGTTTTAAACTCTCAACAACCTCTTGTTGGAGTGAACAATTTAATTAATGTACATATATGATGTTTTTATGTATATGTTTTTTATGAATTAGGATCTGATGATGAGCAAGTGTGCTTGAAACAGGGGATTATTTTGACATACAGTATCATTTCAGATAACAATATAAATAACAGTTTAATTACTACTGATAGTTTGTGCTAACACTTAGTGACTGTGTCCGCCAGTTAACCGAGTCGTCCACTTTATTCTCATGGATTTAAGGTTTCGCCAGCATATATACCCATAGACTCTAAAGGTTAGGAACTAAGTGATGTATCTGTAGATTGAATGCCTTAGTGTATAAAATAAAAAATGTGTGATATTAACGCTAATTTATAAATTTGTTTACAATCAAAGGGATGTTAATATTGTATAATTTTATATAGTAACATTCACAAAGGTTGTGAGAGGCATAGAAAAAATCAATCAGTAGAACTTTAAACACCTATCTGCCACAGTTTATTTTTTGTAAGAAGAAATATTTATGCCCGCTTGAGTGGTGGGTTAATGATTGACTATTTCAGTCTAAAGTGATGACATAGTGTCTTCAGCACAGGAGCAGACATCCGTTATTGAACTTCGTATCTAATGGCTGCTGTCGGCAAAGTGTTTGAAATATGTTATTTGTATAGGAACCAAGGTGACCTTCTTGGTTATGAGATTTACTATGCTGAAGCTCAGCCTCTAAAATCCTAAAGCACAGGGTTTCTATGTGTGGCAAGTATCAAGTGGGAAAAATAACATTTATGTCTAAAATATAGTATACCCCATTTAAAAGTGACCCAACTATAACGATGAGTCACTACTTCTCTCCCTCACAATGTAGTTGAGCCTATTACAGACCAATTACTTGGTCACCTAACGCATAATGTCAGTTGTTATTTAAACTTTGTGTAGTGTAGTTTAACATTGTGTTTCTCGTAACGAAGTATACCATATTATATTAATGAAAAGATGTGCATAGTTGAAGCTTACATTGTTATAGCCTTTAAAAGAACATGTACACTTTGTTGTGAATAAATCCTGCATTCCAAAAAAAGCAGTTTTCAGATATTGCTTAAACTAAACTGTTTTCATCTGCCTTCTTCCGACTATGGGAGTGGTTACAGATAATCCCCATGAACTTTAGAATCTTTCTGACAAGGTTGTCTTGAGGTATCTCTACACCCGTGTCAATGTTTGAGGCATTTGCATTTGAAGTTCAGGTGCTACAGTTGCCTCTTGCAGACTATATTTTCTACACTATGACTCCTCAGTGAATATGCAAATCCTATGCATAAATTTTCTCAGCTGGCAGTGTCCTTTTTTGAACCCTACCATTTTCTTTATATCGTCCCAGCTTAAGAATAGAAGATTACATGCAACTTTCTTAGAGGAGCTGCAAAGTGAATGTTTACTCTTCCAGAAACCTTTAATTGCCAATCTCTTGAATCTGTCAAAAACAGCTCAGGTTCTATATATAAGTTTTGTTGCTGATGCTTTGTTAGACAGCACCTCTGCACATTCATTCTCACTAATCCCAGCATTTTGTGTCACACAGCATTTTAGAGAAACACACATTAAGCTAAGGTTTGTGGCCGCCTCATTTCTGTGTATTTGTCTTCATGTAGCTTTTATCTTTGGAGATGTTTGAAGGATAAGTATCAGAATTTTCCTAAAATTGTAAATGAACTGAAGAAAACATATGTGGACCCATTAAAATTTTGCATAAAGTGAGTTTGAACATGATTAGACATATAATAAACTCCAATGAGACCATTTTGAACATCTTGTATAACTTATTTAGGGTGAACAAAAATAAGTTAAATGAGTTTAATTTGTCAAATTTTGTTTTGAATCAGATTTTTTTCTCATAAAAGTAGATTTCTTCTTAAATAGTGAGTAGGGTCTCTTTTTAGTGGTACATATTGGATTATCAGTTTCTTATATGAAATTATCAGATTCAATATTTTGAAATTTCTACAATACTTGATTTCTTGTTTCTATAAAGAAAACCTGATTATTTTCAGTTTGGAAGGTGGTTGCACTTTGCCAGAACCTCCTGAAAAGGGTTCTTACTCATCACCACTGTGCCAACCTGGACAAGCTAACGCAGCATGTAATCAAGTACCAGGTACTGCCGTTGCAAAAAATTGGGTGTTACACTTTCAATGTAATAGTGGCTATCAGCTACCTGAGAACTATCTGTATGCTATATGCTTGAATGGAAAATGGTCTCCTTTCTTACCTACTTGTACAAGTAAGTATTATGTTGAAGTTTCTAGATATAATTTAAGAGTTTTGAATAAAAAATAATCATAAATCTTTAATACAATAGCATATCGTGACTTGAATTTGTTACTAATTATAGTTCCCAATTTTTGCTCACAATGCTGGGCCAACATCAAAACTTGTTTAAGCCCCAAGGGGGATCAAACCTGGAACATCTCACAGAAAAGGCCAGAGCTCTAGTTATTGGAACATCCGGCGGCTCATTCATATTTTGAATACACTTAAATAAAATTATGGAATTTTTAAATAGGTCTGTCTTGTATCAAAAATAATTGTACAGATATAGCACAGACTGATTCAATCTCCTTCATTGAATTTTTATAGTAATTTTAGTTTAAACTCATTTGGAATAATGTGCATAGGTTATATACAAAAAGTTAATCATTCAAAAACTATTGTCATGCTAAATTTTCAAAACTATAAATCTTGAGTAAATTCAAATGAATGGCATTGATTTGTAGGTATCAATCATTAAATATATAATATACTCACAAGCTTACTCTGGAGTAACAAAATGAATGAAAACACATTCTTCATATAAAATTACTTTATTTATGCAACACAAATACAAGACGACGGTTCAAACACTAAGTCATTATCCTCAGCTGCCACATGCACACAAACCCTACAGACACTGGACTGTGACTGGCAAAGCCAAAACCTCAACCTTATAACAAGAGGTAACAACTTGAACACATGTCCAATGCTATCACAATTTGTTCTATGATACAATGCCGAAGATTTATATAATGAAATATATGCAATGGAATAATCAGATGTAAAAAAGTAAATATAACAGAATCAAAAACTATAAAACAAAAACAGAACTGGTCCCCCCCTCACAAAAAATAACAAAAACCACACTCAAGCATAATATACATGCTGTATATATATAAATGTAAAACTAATATAAAAAAGAAATATAAGTACAAAAAGACACACACATACATGTAAATGTATATATATATACATGTATGCATATGTTTTTTTTTAATGTTTGTGACTGTTTTGGAACCTGGTGGTGTGGTAGATATTTGTTTGGGAACCAAAAGGACTTACGGAGAAGTCCTGGGGATGCTGTTTTTCGAATAAGAAAACAACTGTTTGAGAACTCTATGTAAGTCCATGTTCAAAATAATTCTTATTTGATATCCGGTAGTTTCGGAACGTGAAGCTTGTATATTGTGAGGACCTGACGTACTGACTGATTTATACATGAAGTATGTTCATTCCTAGACTTGTTATTCAACTTAAGTTTTCTAATAATGTAAAATGAAATGAGCTTACATCATTATTTACCCCACCAAATTTGTTAATTTCAATTCCCCCTTTCTAACTGACTTAAGCTAATGTTGATCTCATTATTATTATTGTTTACAGCACATTCATTTTCACACACATTAGGCATTTTATTTAATCTATTTTGTCTTAACTCTTTATTCCATTGTTTAAATTCTTCCAACACTAATTCTAACATTTGTCTATTTTTTTCATCTCTACTTATTTGATTATTATCAATTATACTTTGCAATTTTTTTATAGAATCATCCTCACTTAAACTGTCATCAACCCCACCAGTTCTCTTAAGTTCTACATTTTCTTTATTATTACATAACCCATTTTTTACTTTATCATCAGCTTAACACAAGTGTTCTCTACATTATTTGATTCACAATACCCATAATATACTTTTTCTGATTCACTATGTTTAGTATATGCAGTTACTCGAAAAATAGGGGGTGCTTCTTCTGACAAACTACTTTTCAATTTTCTATAAGTCTCATTTCTTACTTTAAACACAGCACATATCATCTTTATCATTTCTTCTTTTAACTCAATTTCCCTATTTACTTCATTCTGTGCTAATCCTACATGTTTATCCAATTTATCCCGTCTTAACTCTATATACCATCGTTCACCAAATTTCTTACCCATGTCCATTACTAATTCTCTTCTAAAATATTTATTCACATTTTCAAAATACTTATGCGATTCCTGCTTTATTGCATTAAATTCTCTTATTACCCTCTCTTTGTCACTTATTAGATTATTATTTATTGTACCTTCCATTTTGAATATTATTTAAACTTTACTTTAAATTTAGAATTAATTATTTTAAATTACTTGTTTACCTATTAAAACTTTTGTTTTAGAGAGAGTTTTTCTTACTGATGATGGTATTAAATTTTACCCACATTGATCAAATGATCCATCACTATTTACTAACCCTGACAAAGCCTGCTCTATTTGTACATTATCTATTTGTTCTAAATCCATTTTAAAAAAAAATCTATTTAAAAAATTTTAATTACTTATTTTAACACTTATTAATTATCTTGTCATTTACTTATTTTAAAAAATTTAGAGAGAATTATTCTTATTCTATTTCAATTATGAATATTCTTACCCTTTTAAGAATTTCTAATCTACCATAAAATCACTTGTTTTTCGACTTATTTGTCTATATTTTTTAAATATAAACAAATAGCCTGTTCGTTGGTGCGACAATTGTAAATATATAATAATGAGGGTAAACTACTTTTGTTAACTAATAGAATTTATGAAAAATTGCTCAGCTGAGGGTGCCAGGTTGTGATAATTTATTAAAACGTCTGTTGTTAATTTTTTATTATTGATAGTGAAGCTATCTGAAAATATAAAAGTTATATTCTTTTGAACTTGAAGAGTTCCACTAAGTGATTGTTTATTAATTTGCTCGACTTAAGGGCGCCAGGTAGCCTTAGCTTACCAATTTTGAAAAAGAAAAAAAAGAAGAGTTTAATCATTTTTTTAAATCTCTGGGGTCGCAAGCTCTTTTTTACGGTGTACTTACAGTGATCTTGGTAGTCAGAAATGAAAACACTTGCAGCTGAAATTTTGACATAAACATTTATTAAACATAAAACACATAAACTTCATGTAACAGAAATCAAAAAGAAAAATTTATATAAGATATCTTACATCCTATCAATATTATCATCATTACTTTGATCTTCTAAGAAAAAGAATCTAATCAAATTATATTAATAAATTTAAGTTATTTAGTTGCAACTCTAAAAAATGAAAAGGATTCTACTTTACTTCTTTTGGTAAATTTCTTAATTAGTAAAAATATAATTTTTACTGAAGTTAAAAATTAATTGATTAATAAAAAAAACTTTACTTTATCATATTGTTATACTTTAAGACTCCACAAAACATTGCATCTTATTGATGAAATACATAATTTTACTATATCAAAATATATCTTGAAAGTACAAAAAGAATCTAAATTGTTCAAAATACATACATGTGGTTTAATAATGAAAGTCTAAACGTGTTATACCAAATCACGTTATATTCTTTATTTAAAAAAGCACTATCCCTCGAAGGATGATTCGTCTCCTCCCATGTGACTGCGTGCTAATACTGCAGAGATGCTTGTCCATTGTCAAAAGAATTGTCTTTAGATCATATATCACAAGATTTATTTTGTTGTACCTGTATTAAAACCAATTATTAATGTCTTATGATAGCT
Source organism: Aphrophora alni (assembly GCA_963513935.1). Lineage (NCBI taxonomy): Eukaryota > Metazoa > Arthropoda > Insecta > Hemiptera > Aphrophoridae > Aphrophora > Aphrophora alni. Next base: position 88,210,942 of record OY740768.1, read on the forward strand.
TTAATAATTCCATTTTTCTTATAGAAAAGTTCTTTGTCGAGAATTCGAAAATCACGTGGCAGCGATTGCACAACATAACTAAAAATTGCGAGTTCTCACGCTTTTTCATAAAAAAGTTTATTTATGGAAAACAATATTGTCTTAGCACTTTTAAAATTGTTAATACACCATGTCTTTTACAGATTTAAACTTCCTGACACATTTTATAATGTACGAACAAAAACTCGGAGAACTACCATTCGTAGGTCTTAGAGCAACTAGCCCCAAACGAAGACTGATCTAACCACGAGATTTTTCTCTTTCAAGAGCGAGCTGTTCCGGTTAACCGTTACCAAAGTTCACATACTCCCCACAAAACACAAACAATTTACATATGCTATTTATAAAAAACAAATTATACTAAAATTGACATGATTACATATTTGTTTTTCTTGAAAATCTATTTTTCTTTTATTAATGAAGTTACTAAATAAATTTATGATTTGAACAGCCTGTTTTCGGCGCTAAACCGCGGATTTTAAACCTATTATAAATTATGATTTTTCACATTACCACAAGGTGGAAATTAACTCACCAATTTTGAAAATAAAAAAAAAATGACTTAAAATTTAAATATTCTCAGGGTCGTGTTTTCTTTTAAATGTGTATTAACAGTGGTTGTCTGGTAAATAAAAATCCTTGTTTATTTTGCTGAAACTGAACATAGTAATTTATTAAAAATATTCATACACACATATTGATAGTACATACATATTAGTATATTATTTGAATTTATATTAGGTTAGAAATTTGACATTGTTTTGTCTTGAAAAGACCAAAGTTCTTTATAAATGATTCTACTTTAATTAGTTGCAACTTTTAAGCATTAGATTTTTTATGAGCATCTTTGTTCTCATATAAAAAATTATAAATTTTCTATTAAAGTGTTAGTTTAAATATTTTTTAAAATTACTTATTACATTAAGATTACTTATTTAAACAAATTTTAATATATTTAATATTCATCATTAGTCCTTTTTTACACAAAAGATAAAAATAAGATTGTCTATCATTTTTGTTACCACATTGTAGCCATCTCCAGGGTGAACATCCTTTGTCGTGTGCAGTCCTCGTTCTTGAGGTTGAGGTCCATTATCGACTACGTAATCTTTCAGTTGATGATCTCAATTTTGACTTTACGAATTCATAGTTCTCACACATTTTATCTCTATCACTGAAATAGAGTTTATGTTTCGATACTTAACATCTTTCAGATTGAAAATACCGGCTAAACTGTTTATGCAATGAACAAATTCAAGTCGCACCATGTGCTCTAAGCACAATCACAAAAGATTTACTATTTCACCATATTTATGTGTCGGTTGATTTCCTACGCACTCTACAGTCAATTGATTCTAAACGGATTACGATTTACATTGTCTATATTACAAAAGAGTCTCATTAACACAGGTTACATTGTCTACAACTTTTTCCTATCACTAATCAAAAGCACGTCTTTCTATTTCAGACGCCGCCTCTAGACTTTTACAAATACATCTGATCACTTCAGAGGTACCCTTCCAACTGTTTTACATTAATTACATTGTTCACAAATATTTTCAATCAAAAATGAGTCTGACCAAGTCAGACGCCGCCTCTAGACTGTACTAATTCCTAGCATCTCAAACTAAGCGTCCTTTTCAGATCTACCAACTCAGCATACCCCCATTACGTTCACATTTCTGGTCCCACGGACACTGTCCAAATCATTTTGCTTGACAACAAGCATTGTCTATTTTCACAAAACAATATCTTACTTCAATATTTATTCTATCTTACAACTAGACAGTATTTATTTTAAATTTATATTTTGGAAATCCATTTTAATTTTTATTCCCCTTGTTTTATTATTATTTACAGACATTAATTTGACTTACGTCGTCTTTTCTTTAAACCAATCACAAAATTCCCTTTTCCCCCTTGTTTTAATCTCAAAGCAAAATTCAAAAATTGAGTATCACAGAATGCTTCTTTTCAGTTCCGATATTTGTGTACCATCTACTTTTGTCTAAACACTTGAAAATAATTTTGTAATAAAAAAATTATTTACTTTCAATTTTGTATAGTATCATTGGTGATTTTAAAGCTTTTGTTTAAGGGGTGTAATTATGTAATATAAACGGGACTTTGTAAAATTATATTTTATTATTTATTTGAATTTAAAATTGTAACATTTTTAACTCGAAACTTTTATTTTATGAAAATTGCTCAGCTAAGGGCGCCAGATGGAGTTAACTCATCAATTTTGAAAAAGAAGTTAATAATTAATTGTTAAAAATACCTCAGGGTCGCAAATCCTTTTAAAAGTGTACTTACAGTTGGCTTTTTTGGTGAAATAAAGAAATATTATTTTGTTGTGCTGAAACTAAACATAATTTATTGAATTAAAACCAAACATATATTTTCATGATACATTTCTTACCACTATTTAAAATCTCTATGTTTTTTGACTTTATTTATTCTTCCTTGAAGAGGCTTAAATCCCTTTTTTATGATTCTAAATTAGTAGTTGCAACTTAAAACAAAATATTTTTTATGGTGAGTTTTTATATTCTCACTTAGCAAAGATTATGATTATTTTAAAATGAAATTAAGTTCTCTAAATTTACTAATTGTTATACAAAGATTATTCATTTGAATAAATGTAGAAAGTTCATACAAAAAGTTCCTTTTTATACAAAATTATTATACAATTGTCTATGATTCTTTGTTACCACATAACCGTTCCAGTAGGGTCCTAGGCTCCTCGTGGTGAGTTCCTCTCATCTTGTATGCAAACACCTTGTAGACTCTATTTACACACCTGACGATCAATTGTCCTTTCAAGTTCATAGTATTTTACAAAGATTTTTATCACTTTACTAAGAGTTATTGTCCAATACACTCTTTAAACGCAAACTACGTCTTCCCACGTCAAAACTGTCTCTGAAGTCGTTGAATCATTACCATCAATGTTCTAAAACTTTGTTTAGACAAAAATATCTCTCACTGACACAAATGTCACAATAAGACTCTACTTTAATTACTTTCGCTACATTTTAAGAAAGTTTCTCTACACAAGAATACACGTCTTACTCATTCAACTGTTCCCTTAAGACTCCTTTAACACCTCTCACCACCTCGAACGTTCTACTCAGACTGCTCAAGCCACATGTCTGTTTCTCACTTCCTTTACCGCTATACTTTTTAAATGTGCATCGTCCGCGAGAATTTTTCACACCTAGCAACCCGGACACTGTTCAAATTATTCGCCTGACAACAAGCTTTGTCTATTTTCACAACACAAACACTACCAAAATATATTTTACAACTTGTAATTAACATTTTATACATGACATTAGTCTTTTGGAAACCTATATTTAATTTTTATATTCCCTTGTCTTAATATGTATTGAGTCATCCTTTTGACTTCTGCAGTCTCCCCCCCCCCATTTATTCAATTTCAACGTTTCCCGGGCTACTTTTAATATTCAAATCTAAATATAACCATTTTTTGGTATTACAGGGGTTCTTTGTAATTTTTATTAGGTCCCTCATCCAACTCTGGATACTTCACTGTAAAATTCATTATTAGCTAGAATTACTATTTTATAGCGTTATACGCTTTTAAATAAAAACATTCTTTTTCCCCTCATACCACTAGTTAGTTCTAAATCTTTGTTAACTGTGGTGACTTTTTGTTAGCTTAATACTAATTTGATTGTCTTGAATTTTATCTTAAATGCATTCCTTATATAATTGTTCTCAAATTTTTAAAAATAAGTAATACTACTTTCTGTATTAGCTATATATAGTTTTTGTTTACTTTTATTGTGATTGTTATTATGAAATTGATTGTAATATTAAAATTTTTTTTTTATAGAATATAGACCAGATTTATACAGTGCATGTATTTCACAATAATTAATAACACAATTAACTGCATACATATCTTGTTTAAATTCTAGAACTATGCCCCAAACTAGTCTCACTGAGTGTGAAAGTCACTTGTATATTCCAAGGAAACCATGTGGACTGTAGTCAGTCTATGAAGCCTGGTACAAAAGCTATGGGCACCTGTAATATAAACTACTACCGTTCGTTTCAACCTACATATTCTGAAATTGAATGCCAAGAGGATGGAACATGGACTGAACCTTTATTCTTCTGTACTCCAGGTATAACTCCACAGCCATATCCAACAATCATCATCAATAATTATAATTTTAATATTTATCAAAAACCTCATTACTATTACTTTAATATTAAATATAATTATACTGATTAATATTACTATGGTGTAGTAATGAACAAAATAATTGTATTGGAATGGTTAGATATCATTCATAAATTTCATTAAGTGATTTATAAATAATGGTTTGTTTTGAGAATATTCAATGACCTTGTAAATTGTATACAAGGTATGTCTATTAAATAATTAGACTGATTCAATTAACTCATCTTTATTTATATATATATATCATATTTCTAGTTCTTGAACTCTTCAATATAATCCTCATTTACACTTACTTACAGATGTAGTCTTGTTTTTATTGTTTGAAGGTGTGGAGTAGATCAGTTTCTATTTACAGCCTGCTCTGTTAGCACATCTGTTTCTTCTTTACTGCATCAACTGACTTAAAACGTGTTCATTAAGCACTGATTTCATTTTAGGTAAAAAAAATTCACAGTATGCCAAATCTGGCAAATACAAGATTGTTAAACTTTGATAATGAGCTATGTCAATAAAAACAATTCACAGAAAGTCTTGTGAGAAGGGCACATTGTCCTGATGAAGAATAAAACCATTTTCCTAGACGTTCTTTTTTACTATATATCTCGGTTTTGTCAAAACTTCCTTATATTATATCCTGGTTCACTGTTATTTCTTTGATAAAAAAAAACTCATTGAGCAGGACTTTAAATTTGGACTTGCTTTGCCAATTTTTTAATTTTTGTTGGTGATGGCGTTTTTCAGTGGATTGACTGTCGCTTATAAGGATAATACTGGGAAATCCAGGTTTTGTTACAAGTGATGATTTTTTGAAAAGGTTTGGGGTGGCCTCAAGTTTTGTGGTATGTAACTTCAAATTTACGTGCTGTGTTTTTTTTTATCTGGTGTGAGAACTAACAGAAACTGACACAAACTGTTTTCATATTGTAATTCTTATACAAAAACTAACTTTCTACACCACATCTTTGGACACTGAGTCACCGGTCTTCTAGAACAATTTGGCAAATTCTGACTACATTTTCTTCTTGAAGTTGGGGGTCATTCATGGTGTTCATTGTCTTCAATGCACAACATTCTTCACTAAATCTTCAGTGCCACTTATACATGCATAAGACATGTAGTCTTCCCCATAAAATTCTGTAAGTAATTGATAACACTCCATTTGTTTTGTTCAATTTTATTAGAATTTCAAATTAACATGTTGCTGAGTTTTTAAACAGGATATTTCGGCATAGTAACCCTACTTCAATAAACCGTCTTATATTAGTTCACTGTTAAAAAATTGATAATTATGTACTTTATTTGCTAAACAATTAATTGCTTTAATTTACCATGCAATGTATTATGTCAAAGTCTTCCACAAATTTATAATAATTGAATATTTTATGATGATATAACATTTTTGTCCCTTATAGAAACAAAAGCATGTCACTGACATCACACATAATTATGGCATAAAAGTCACTAATATTAGGCCTTATTTTTTTTTTCAGAAAATAAATATTATTTTTTATGATAGTTTTTAATTAATAGGGCTTAAAAATAATCTTATAAACCCTGCTATTAATGTTTGAACTTATTTGCCTGTATTGTATTTATCAAAACAGTTTATTATGTACATGCCAGCCAGGCCTTGGCATGATTGTTTTTTTTTCTATGGAAGAACAGACTCAATGTCTTCATTTTATGCAGCTAGATTTGGGATCAACTTGATTTGAAACAGGTGTATTTTTCAAATTCTCGGGAGAGGACAACTGGGAGGTGGTACATTTGTAAATTAGTCACATTTATACAAAAATTTGTACCATTGTTACAAAATGATGAAATTAAATTTTGGGAACTATTGTAGGTACCAAAAAAGAAAAATAGGTAGAAAATTTTTAAAATAATAGAAAGACCGTTAGTCATATGATACTTATTTGGATCATTTCACCTAGGAGAAAGTGGTATCAACAAAAAAATAACAAAACTGTATAAGAACTAAAAACTGACTATATTGCAACATTCTTACAGTGCTTGCACAACATTAACTTACTCTTACCAGTGTTGAAGGCATACTAAAGAATAAAAGAAAACTTCATAATAACTTTTGATACCACATATCTGTCTTATTTTACTGTCCCTTGTTAAGTGGAGTTCATGGTTAGGTTAGGTTATGTTAAGTTAGGTTAGGTTAAGTTAGGTTAGGCCTCTTAGTATTCCTGATTTCTAAATAATGATTTTTTTGGTGAATTATTTTATTTTATTATTATTTTTTTGTATAAATAACTGTGATAAACTGCTCTATATGTTTTGTGTCAATAATTTTGTGATACATTGTGCTGGTTGTTTCCTATTAGCCTAAGTAATTTTTAAAAGAGGTGTTATTTTTGTTTTCTGTAAATAATTTAGAGATAAACTGTGTTTTTGTCTTCGGTAATAAATCATATTTTTCTGATATATAGGTATAAATACAAATTTTCAACATGTTTCCAAAAAATATTCCTTTAAGTAGAAGGGAAAGATTTGGTAAACTGTTTTTTATTACTTATTTCAATGTTATATATTTCTGTGTACATACTAGGCAATTCTAAGCTTCATTGACTTGAGATTCCAGGCTGACATCTAAAACACTATATTATTGGCGAATATGCCAATTTTAACTTCTGTTATGGTTTGTAGGTAACTCACCTTTGTTCATAAGTGAGTAATGTTAATATTAAACATACTTTTTTGTTTGTAACTGGAGTTTGTAACTTTGTGTCTGAACATAGACCATCTATGATTTAAGAATCTTGTTAGTCAACTTATCATGTTTCTTTCTATACCGAAACTTTGAAGTTTTGAGATATATTTAGCTCTCCATATCGAGTCATAGACCTCTTAAAATCAACAAAAATACCAATATGTTTCATGTCTATTATACCCTTGTTGAATGCTTTTGTTAGTTGGTATTGTTACTCAAAGAGTATGTTGTATCATATTAAGTATCAGTAAGTCTTACAAAATCATTTTCAATATACTGTTTGAACAAAACTACCCATGACATGTAGAAATCAAATTTAACCTAATATTATCTGCACTTAAACATTTTTGAAGGCAAAATTTTATTTTTAAATTAATGTCTATAATCTGATTTTTTTGATTTTTGATTTCAATTGAAAATTTAATTAAGTTGTTTTCACATAAAAGCAAAACAAAAAATTTAATTTAAATTTGTAGGAACAACTATAAAAAATTTAACCGGTGACACGAATGATGAATGAATAAAAAATAGTATTGTTACAAAAGATTTTTATTATATTAAGTATATAATTTAATACTGTTTTATACCTATTAAAATGTTTGTCTTATTTTAATTTATTATTTACTTAAACAAATATGAGGCATGTAAATAAGTATCGTTAAAGTATTACAAAATAATGACATTCTGTTTTTCAATAACTTTGTTAGTAAAAGAAAGACCAGACATACCTTAAACTATTATTTCACTTAATTGTTATCAATATTAAGGTTTTTTTCATAATGTGAACCAATTTCTGAATAGCTTTTTCATAGAATGTTATTATCTATGAAGACAGATAATGTTGTACGGTTCTTTTGGTATTATCATCGTTGTTATAGAGCAGACAGGTAAGGGACTGCTTCAAATATAGAAACAAGTGAAAATCACAATCACTAGACCAGGGCTGTTTGGGGGAATGATCCAATTGTTTCGAGCTTATGATGTCATGATCTCTTGTATTTGAGCAGGAGTGTGTGTACGAGCATCGTTGTGAAGCACCAAGTTACTGCAACTAAGCAAGCCTATCCTTTTGTTTTGGATTGTGCATGATGCAATTTTGTAAGGTCTCACAAAGATGCAACATTTATTGCTATATTCTGTGGTAATAAATCAACAAGCACAAATCCCCTATTGTCCTAAAAAATGTTGCACAAGATCTTCCATATATAAATGGTTTACTTAAATTTCGGATTTTTCAGAGATATGGCGATTGTTATATTAATTTCGGCATAATGTGAAACACCTATGTCTCACCACCAGTGATAATGTGGATTAAAAAAATTATTTCTGTATCATGTTAAAAGTGAGACCCCTGCCAGGTTTTTGTGATCCATTGTAATAATTTTTGGCATCCAGCATGAGATAATTTACACAATATAAAACAATTTTATACAGGACAGTTCTTGAAATTTGTGTAAATTTACAAGAAAGAGATAAAATCGTAAACTGTCTATCCTCATGAAGTTTTTCATTTACGAGTTACACCAAATCATCTTTAATGACAGATGTCTGCTCGCTCTGTTCCTAATCATGCATGTTTTACCACTTATTTATTGCATTTTAACTGTTTCACATTTCTGTACAATTAAAAAACTGATAACAGTCCATAGTTGACGGTCAGTAAATTTTTCAAATATATTAAAAACTGTAACCACGTTAAACAAACCATAAATAACAACGGCTTCCCCATGAATTTTTTATTCAGCTAATTAAAAATAATGATTAAAATTAATAATAATTATTATTCAGCTAATTAATTATTTGTTCTAACATAAAAGAGCTCAACCAAAGCAGCCTTGTATTTTGTTAAGTACATATTTGATTCATTTTGATGACGTGTATTTTTGAATAAATATGTTACATTAAACGTATTTGTTAGTTTTATATTACAAATTTTGTTATTTATATATTGTAGTATATCATTAGCACCAAGTCAACAGTATTATTTAGTACGAGTAAGAATGTATTCAAATATTTTTTGTAATTTATTATGAAATAAATAAATATAATACATGAAATAAATTTTATGTTTAATTATTTTTTACTATACTTCTGAAAATCGATAAATATAAGATTGTTATAAATAATGCCTTCATAAAATACTCAAAATACAAAGAGTGATCAAAAAGTAGTTTTGTCTGGGAAAATTACAATTAACCACCTGCAGGTCTAAAACATTGATTCTCATTCAAAGTAGTCTTCTTGTTACTTTACACACTTATTCCAGAGATCCTTAGAAGTGGAACTTTTGGTGAATGGAATATTGCTAATCTGTTATATTCTGAATAATGTCTTCTTGTAATTCAAATCAAGTAACTTTCTGGAGAATTTTCAATTTAAGGAACAGCCTAAAATCACAAAGAGCCATGTCGAGAGTGTAGGAGGCATGATGTACTAAAGGAGTCCTGTGTTTGGCCAAAAAATTCTAAATAAAGATTCTAGGAATGAGATGGTGTTTTGTCATGATGCAACTGCCAAGCTCCTGCAGACCAAACAGGACAGCGTAAAGAAGTCAACTAAGTATTACCAATATAATTCTTTGGTAATGCCTTGATCTTATGTTGTGTATTCATTATACACAATACCACGGCAGTTAAATAAGATATTTAAAATCATTTTGATTTTATTCCAAATCTTTACGTGCTATTTAACGTAGCTATTCATCCCATCATTTTGGGGTAAGTGAAAATTCAACTGGCATTGAGTATACTTCATCACTCATAAGGCAAATATCATACTCATCTCTGGTGGCAGAAAAGAAATTCCCACATGAGCCTGAAGGGTCCCTCCACCATCCCACAGGAAGTCACCCACTAATACTTAATTTGTTTCCATGAAAACAATTCAGATCGGATACTTTTTGAACAATCTCCATATATTAAAATAATGTTGAAATAACCCTGTTTTGTATTTTAATATATACACTAAATATCTGAAATCACAAATTTATATGAAATCACTATGAAAACAGTTTGGAACATTAACTGCCTTTGTGTACATTATAAAACATAAGAAATGTTGATTGATTTTTGAAATTGACAGCTGTGTTGTTGAAATGTACACAAAGCTAGTAAATGTATGATTGACAGTATTTAGGTGCTTGTTACTGTAGTCGTGATCAGAAGTACATTAACTATTTTATTTCTGAGAGTTGTGTTATTTTTTTTCTTTCTTCAAAATACAACAGTTTTTTCAAAATATTGTTTTAAAAACAGTTTTTTTCAAAATATTCGTCTGTTTATTGGACATTTTTTGAACCCAATAAATGAAAAACTAAATTTAATATCTACTTCCAATTTAACTTGTGTATTTTTTTAATTCATATAGAAACAATACAATTGGTGCTAAAAAAAAATGTGGGTAAAAGTTATAAAAGTCAGGTGTGGAAGTTACATAACGGCGATATACCTAAACAAATTTTGTTGAGAATGAAACTGGGGTAAAATAAAAATGTCAAATGTGATTTAATAGTGATGGTCATACATAGGTAATTTATAATTGAAAATATTAAATAATAAAATTAAAAAATTATGATAAGATAAAGGAGCTAGTTTACAAAAATTAAATGAATATAAAATAAAATAATGTGAAAAGTGCCAAAATATATCTAATACATGTATATATCTAAGAATGATCTGTATTTATATTTAAAAAAATTTTTTTTTTAATTAAAAAGTTGTTCACAAATGAGGTTCTACTTTTTTTTAAATGTTGATCCATCATGATGTTTGTGAACATGATAACAAGAGAACTGACAGTGAGATGTTCTTACAATTTAGTATATAAGTTTGTATATGTGGTCATGAAACTGTATAATTTTGTGTTTCATTACTCAAAAAATGGAGGACTGGAGCATACAAATTTAAAAACATTATAATACAGCTTGAATTAAAACTTTGATGTAAATTATGGTGGGACCAAAATTGTCAAAAATAGAACAAATTTTTGGGAAGTATCCGCTTAAAGTAAATTTATTTCAAATTCTAATATAATATTTAAAAAATTTTAATTATAAATTTTTTCTTGGGTAACAAAAAAGGTGGAAAAATTTACAAAAACATCTTGTTATGAAGTATTATTTAAGCTGCAGCGATCACTCAATGATTGACGGAACATCTTAGAGCACAAGAGATGTGACAGCAGCTATATATAAAATTATTTATACGTGGCACAAAAGATTTGAAACTTTCATTGTATTAAGTTTTTATATTTTAAAGGCATAAAGGGATTGTGGCAGTGTAATAGAAATGTTGCAAGTAGTAGGATTTCCAAATGACACCATATGCTACATGATGGATATTTCTTAGATGTAATAGTCTCTGAAATTGTGGTTTGGTGGTTTATTTAAGTATTGTGAATTGCATCACAGAGTTCCAAGTATTTTAATTATAACTGCTGTAGTGTTCAAATTAATTTAGTTACATTATCTTAGTGATAGCTTTGTTTAATAATAATGATGATGATAATAATAATAATAATAATACAAGATGATAGTAATAATAAAATTAAAATTAATTATATATAATTTCTTTCCAATTATACAGTAATAGCCTATAAGTATTTTGTTGCATGACGTTCGTGGTATTCAGTTAGTTGTGATGTTTGTCATGTACTTGTTGTTCATTCGACTGAAAGTTTTAATTATTTTGTTTATACAATTATTTAATTTTGTTCCAAATTCCTTAGGTTTTAAAGTTAGAAATGAATGATAGTGATAAGTGATTTTCAAGTTTGTCTGATCAAGTCAAACATATTCATTCACATAATATTAAAATTTGTCTAAAAAATCAAAATAAATTTTTTTTTAACATACCACGTTTTTAAAACGGTCTAAAAAGTATAAAATAATTTTTCATGACCCTTCTACAATTTTGAGGCAGGATTGTTAGTAGCTATGGATATAGGCTATTTGGAATACTTGGAGAGAAAAACGTGGGGCGAAGGCAATCTATGATAGTTAAGGAGGGGTAAATAAATTAAATTACAGTGATTCTCATTTCCGATTCACTGAAATTAGTTGTGAATTCATCCGGATTGTTTATTTGTATTATTTACTGGCTGTGCCCCACGTTTTTCTCTCCAAGTATTCCAAATATATCCATATCCACTAACAATCCTCCCTCAAAATTGTAGAAGGATCATGAAAAATTATTTGATACTTTTTAATCCGTTTTAAAAACGTGGTATGTTAAAAAATTTTAAAATTTGATTTGTTATTAATCCAATAACTCTCACAAGCCATGAAAAATTTGCCTACTCCTACTTTAATATTCCGGTTACCATTCAAAAGCGATAACGCGGTTAAAAAAATCTATATCTCATTGGCCAATTTTTATTTGTTTAAATATCTACTGTTTAAATAAATGTAGAGACAAGAAACCAACTGAATATTGTATTGTCATCCAATTCTGACTTATGTTCAAAATCTCCAGGTCTCTAGCTTATCGGGAAGTTAGTGTAAACTCGATTGCAAAATTCCACCCGGACAGACTGACAGATATGACGGAAACCGAACTAATAAAAACGTGGTAAAATTAGTATTAAAGAGATATTTTATAAATTATGGATAATTACATATGAATTGTATGCATTATGTCCAGAGTAGATTTTCTTAAGAAACCGAACTAATAAAAACGTGGTAAAATTAGTATTAAAGAGATATTTTATAAATTATGGATAATAATTTACTAATGTAGACCATATATTTTATAATAGTTACATTTACTAAAATACAGGTAATGGGAAAGTTAATTGTGAATCTCATTGGTAATTCTTAATATGTGACTTTTAAGTAATCACCAATATTTAGAGATTATATTTATATTATTTTATACTATTAATTAATGTATTTTAGCCATGACTATAATTTGTCTATTGTTAATAAGTTTATATTCTCCACATTTTAAAAATTCACAAATTACATGGAATTGATAGGTTATAATGAAAAATATTTGGAAGGTGGACTCAAATTTCGTCAAATTAGAGGTTGGGAATAAAAATTGTTTTGTGATTGGAATTGGAAAATCAAATGTAGGCCTCACTATCTATTTTGTAGATTTTAAAATAATATATTTAATATAACTTACTTTGTTTATTTATGTTTCAGCTTGTGGCAAAGCTAACCATGCAGATGCAGAAATCCTAATCTCCCATGGAGCTCCAACAGATCATGGAGAGTATCCATGGCATGTGGGACTCTATCGGAAAAATGAGAGAGGGGACTGGGAGCAAAACTGCGGAGGTACTCTTATTAATCCTCATATTGTATTAACAGGTAAATATAGTTCAGAGATTGTATATGTGAATTTCATAATATAGTATCTTTAATTAAATGTCTTTTCACAATGAATTTGGTGAGTAATGATATTTGTGCAAGCTAAATTATGGGAGGTTACAGAATAATACAAATAATCACATTTAACTTTAAAAAAAAAAAAAAAGTATTCATTTAAGAAAAGTACTTGTATTTTAAATTCAGGACATCTAAAACCAAAAAACCTGTATTAGTTCTGCTATTAGTAAATTAAATATAAGATAATTAGACTAAATAAGAAATACAACATAAATAATTATATATAACCTTATCCTAAATAATAAGGAGAACAAGGATTCCCTGAACCACACAAATAAGAAACAAAACTAAGATTATAATAAATCTAGTATTTTTATTATAATACTTTTATGTAGATTTCTATGACATAGTCATCATCCTCAGAGGTTTACAGTTTAGGCTTAGCTGTAAACTTCTGAGAATGATGTCTAAGTCAATGAAATTTTACTTCTAAGTAGGTTCTTAGAGGCTACACTCGAGTTAAATTTGATTAACATTATTAGAGCCGATTTTATGAAAATTATAACGTTGTATTTTCTTCTAATGACAGCTATCCCTCCCAAGATATGGTCACAATATGCCCACATATCAAATTTTAATAAAATCGGTCTATGTCTTTGGGTTGTAGAGCATTACACACATTTGACACATGACAGACGCATTTTCAAAAACCACTTTCTTGGAATCAGGGGACCTCCCCTGTTAAAAAAATTAACATCAATATTTTAATTCAACACACAACATTATCTATACGTCTAAGGGAGAAAGTAAAATTATGAAATTTCTGATTAGTCAGAATATCACGTTTAAATAACTTTCAAAATTTCAGTGTTACAGTATTTTGTAGCTTTCGGAGGTTGCTATATTCACTCATTATAATAAGTAAATATGAACATTTATTTCATGAATGTTTACTTTATTGAAATAGAAATTTAACTGTACTCTTTCATAATGTAGTAATGATTTTTTTGAGTAGTTAAGAGGTTTTATTGTATTTAGGATAGTACCTTCCCAGAAAATTATTCTGTGTTGAAGTCTTGAATTAATTAGGTAATTGTATAAAAATTAATTAACATTGAAATTTTTCAGAATTCTTAATATATATCTTAAAATATAAAATTATCATAGTGTCACTAATAATTCTGAATTAAATTTTTAATATAGAGCTTCCAACTATATACAATATTTTCAAGGTATTTAATATTAGAAAATAGTTAATTTTGTTAATTTAGAAGCAATACAAGTTATTACCATTTCATGTTAATGGATCACATAAACTTAGATTAAATATATTACTCCAAATTTTTATATATAAAATAAACTATTTTTTCAAATAGAAAAAATCATTATTTCAGTTAGTAATATCTGTTATATACCTTCTATTTTCTAATATTTATAATTTTAAAATTCAGCTGCCCATTGTGTTTACGAAGAGAATTTAAGAGGAAAAATTGATATTTCCGAAATAAAAATAGGATTGGGAAAATACTACAGAGACTGGATGAAAAGTGAAACTGGAGAAGAAAAGCGTGATGTAAGTAGCATTATGAAAAAAATATACATAACTATTTATTTATTATTAAATTTATAACTATTTATTGTCCATAACTATTTCCCCCAAAATGTTTTTGAAAAACTAATTATGGTTTTGAATTCTGTGAATTTTTTGTAACTTATTGAAATGTCATTCAATGTTATACTTAACTTAATTTATTCACAATTTATGATTAAAGATTTCACTATAAATCACTCTGTCAATTTTCACACCTTTGTTGTTTCCATTAAATCCTTTACATAATTAATTATATTGCTACATGTCCACAACTAGGGAAAAGCTCATTTTTCCCCTTAATTTATATTATTTAACAATAAAAATCTCTATTCTTAACTTACAACATTTTGACAACTATACATTTATTTATTATATTAAATTTTATGTAAACCCTGCTCTTTTACTTATCATAACTTATTGTGATGTTATTCTTATTGTGTTCATACTCTTTAAACAACAATTAACCCCCCCCCCCATTTAATCTATTTCTGTGATTTTATACTCAATTTCCTTTTATATATTTGTTACTAATATTTGACTTTTTTATAATTATTAAATAAATATTTACTCAGTTTACTATTTTACATCCTTTTCAAGTCATCCACCCTATTAATTTATTATCTTTTATTATTTAATTGTACTAAAGCTTCTTTTGCATTTTACTTGTAATTTTGAAATATTTATTTTATCAAATTTGTTATGTATATTTTCTTTTTACATTCAATTAGCTTGATAATATTTCATTATAAAACTTTCCTCTTTTTCAACTTCAGAATTTTCTTTGTTCCTTTTGAAATTTTACAATGATTTTAATACAGGATGTTTTATTAAAAAGAAAAGAATGGATTCCAAGATTGGGAAGTTACTATTTTTGTTACTATTTCAATTTTTTATTAACATGTATTTTTTCTATCAGCCCATGGCTCAGATTCAAACACTTATTCATGCCACATCAAATCCCTCATCCTAAAGGCCTCTACACACCGCACGTATTAATACTCCGCCGACGTCTTAGTAAGACGTCTTAGACGTATCTCACAATGATATCATTTGATATGGGGTAGTTCAGACCGAGTATTAATACGAAGCCGACGTCGGCGGAGTATTAATACGGAATGGGAAAATACGTGTCGCCGCCGTAGCTTGACTCACGCATGCGCACAGAGCTATGTTCAGCAAGCAAACTTTAATAGCCTTTTTTCTGTCATTATTATTAAAATTATATTACATTAACATAATTTTGTTAAGGTTTTTTTTTCAGTCTTTCGTTATTACATTAACCATTCTGTAATAATAAAATATTTTGGTTTCATACATACAGCGTAATCCAATGTGTTTTATTAACTGTGACATTTATTATAAGTTTGTTTTTATTCAACAATAACAATTACAGTAATACTGAACTGTTACACTCATTCTTTTACACTAATATAATATTCACCATTTTGTTTATTATTGATTTTTTTCTATATCCTTCAGCCTTGATTTATGGTGTTAGAAAATACTTTACATTTAACTAAATAAACAATTTTATTTATTTAGACAATATATGAATAATGATTTTAATTTGAAATAATCAGTTATAATAATGAGAAAATGTTAAGGACATGTTTAAAGAAAATACCCTTCAATAGAATTTATAATTTGTGACCAAAATGACAGTTTGGATTAGCCCAAAAGGATTTTATTTTACATACTATGTTTAATGTTGCTAAACTAATAAGTGGAAAAAATACTGCACAAACTTATTCACTCACACATCCCCACAAAACCAAATAAAAGTAAACTAAAACTAATAATCACCAAAAATATCAGTTTGGTAGTTTTCAATGAAAAAATAAAAGTGATCAACTTTTACTTTCTTGCAGGCTCACATTTTAAATTTCATATTTAGTATAGACAAAGTTATTGGGTTAAAAATAGATACCGAATATTCCAACCAACCAAATATGTTGGGTTGATAGTTTTTCTGGATATATCAGTTTTGACATTCCTTATGTGCAAATAAAATTGTTTTTGGTATTACTTTATGTTTGTCTGTCTATGTGAAGTAGCCTACTCTACAGCCAAACCTATATAAGCCTACTGAGTTTAATAAAATTTGGTATGTGGCCATATCTCGAGACATTTCTTGGCGACTAATTATGGTAGTAGTTGCCATTAGAAGAAAAACAAAATTAAGATTTTTTTAAATTGGGTCTAATGATTGTGATAAAATTTTGTTCACAATCCAAAGAAAACTTATCGGTCGCCGTTTCTCCATAAATGATCGTTAATGAGATATTGGTAAAAAACTATAAATTTGGGCATAGGGCTGTTATAAACCAAAGGTAAGTTTTTCTCAAAATCGGTTCCATAATTTTATTTCAAATTTGAATAAAATTTAATCAAAACATGTAACCAAAATTGCAAGTAAACAATATTACATTTTAGGAATAATTGATCAATAATGCGGCACCATTAAAAGCTTGATTTTATTCAAATACGATTTATAAAGAGGGTATGTTTACATGACATGGAGAGCAAAGCCCTTTTTTAAATATACAAATATCTTTTGATATCACACATGGTTGATTTTTATTTGGTTTTGGAGATGTGTGAGTGAATAGGTTTGTGTGGTATTTTTCCGCCATTTATTAGTTTAACTACTTTAAATATAGTTTTTAAAATAAAACACTTTTGGGCTTATCCAAACTCTCATTTTCATAGCTTGTTATTACAAATTAAAATCATTATTTATATATTGCCTGAATAAAAATAGAAGTTTATTTGATCAAATGTAAAGTATTTTCGAACGCCATAAATCTTATGCTGAATATAGATGAAATCAATAATGAACAAAAATGAACCTTTACTCATCAATACACTGACTGTTTAATGTGTAACAGAAGCAGTAAGAAACGAGAAACGAAATATATTGGATTTTCATTTTGGGATCAATAAGTTATTCAGGTTGAAGAGAATTGAAGAATACATATAGCACTGACTGGTGTGGCCCCACGCCAAGTACATTCTTCAATTTTGACCAAATCTTAATAAATCACTGTTGATATTTTCAGCTCTAAAAATACACTCTCTTGCAAATATTTTGGTACAAAAACAAAAGGTTTACTGACAATAATATTTTATACTTTTTGACACGTTAAAAGTACCATAAATAAATGTCTCAGCTTTACTTGATCTCTTATTAAAATATAGTTTGATAGAATGTTAAATAAAGTGATAAGCTGCACCTTTAAAACCCAACAAACAATAAATTCATCAATAACAAAGATAATTTCAATAACCCAGTGTTTTCTCATCTATTAACTTTCTTGATGTAGAATACAAATTCATGGTAATCATGAAGCAGATAATTCCACCAGAATTTTTATTATACAGCTTTTATTTTAATATCATTTGAGCAAATTGATAAATAAAAGGAAGATCTTAAAAAAAAATGGGATGTCAGTTGGAAAGATGTTTAAAATTTGTATTCTTTGAAAAGTTGAAGAAAGGTCATTTAAGAGTATAAAATGAAGTGGAAATATTAAATTTAACAAAGAAGAGTCAGTGACTAAGTTTCATTGAGATTTAAAGCAGAAAGATTAATATGTGTTAAAACCAAGGTAACAATATCAATTTATATAACTAAAGTCCAGGTAGCATACATTTTAAAATAATAAAGAACTCAGTTAATATAAAGAAATAAAAAACATAGTTTTGATGATTATTATAAACTTTCAAACAATGGTTTAATTAAAATTTATAAACTTTTAATAATATGAATTTACATTATTCTTCCTATGTATAGTTAGGATTTAATAGGTTATTTATTAAAAATTGCAAGCTTACCAGTAAACCCGAGATAAAAGAGCCATAAAAAATATATATTTAAACAATGATAAATAAATAATTTCAGATAATACAAAATAATATGGTAAATTTGAATGTTTTTGTTATATTGATTTATTTAGCAAGTTTGATTTAACATTTTCAATTTTAGAGATTGAGATTCATAGTAAAATAAAATAGTTATCTTAAAATTATAAAAATAATTTTATAGTTTTGGCACATCAACGTGTGCCAATTAAAAGTACTATAAAACACACATTTAATTTATTATTTATTATAATAAGTGATGTAGTTTATATTTATTGATAGTGACTGGTTAAACTAAATGTATGGTTTGTTATATCGTGTTCAATATCATCTATGCAATGTGTAATTGTCCAGAACAGAAGGATTAAAATTAATAAATTCACTCAGCGGCTGAAGTACAATTTCCTACTGTGTGACTTGTGTAATATGTGACCTCTTATATTATAATTATTTAGTCATAGGGTCTACTTATATTTTAGTTACGTCTTTATCACTAAATGTAAGACAATTATTTTGAATAGTTAATTAAAATTGTAGAACTGAGTATCACTAGCTAGGGTGAACCACTTTAATGTGAGAATGGTAGTAGTTTGGCCAGAGTCAAACACTTACAGTCCCCAACTGAATCGCATTCTTTATCTGTGATCTGATCTATGCATTTATTTAATTAATTCTAAATATAATGTAGATAATATATTTTGATTGTAATGTTTGTCACCGATGTCACTGTATGATATTTAATCTGTATTTCTTGTGTCTAGGTACGAGAGATCGTTGTCCCATCTCTTTATGAAGGCAAAAAATCCAGTTATGCTCAAGATATTGCTCTTATTGACTTAGATTTCAGCGTCAGAGTAACAAACTTTATTATGCCTGCTTGTGTGGATTGGGAACTTAAGTTTAAATTAACACCTGGAATGTTTGGAACTGTAAGTGAAATAAATAGCTAACTAATTGTTTTTTATTCTCACCTGAAATCTTATGACTCAGTAGAGATATTTTTGTTTAGTCCAACAATTTTTTAAAATTAGTTAATGATTTGTTCATACAAACTGAAAATAGAATAGCTTTTTACTAAACAAATCCCAGTTTCAAAATGTAGCAAGCACATGGGAAAATTCTTTCTAATAATAAATTAGTAGCACAAATGATGTAAGTACAAGATAATATAATGGACTTGCTACCAAAGTTAAAATCAAAATGTCTGCAGGTATTATTTATAACATATTATGCATATAAATTGCATTTAGTTTTAATAAATGTAAAAAATATTAAGCAATGTAAAGTGTTTAATTATTTTGATTACTTTAAAATCTTTTTTAGATCACTTGTTCTTAATGAAATTTAATACTTTTTTCCCCTCAGTAGTTCTTACAGAGGCAAGTATTATCACTTAAAAAACACCTTAAGAAGTCTGTGAACTGAACAAAGTTCAATAAAAGAAAAATTGAACACTTTTCTTTTGAATTATAAAAAAGCACAAAATTTAACCAGATTATTTAATCAGAAAAGATTATTTCTAAAACGGAAGATACAACGAAGACTTACAATTCTATGCTCTGATCTTAAATATTACGTGGAACAGAAGTTGTGGAAGAATCAAATGAGATTTGAAGATAGACAATTCCATATTGGTCGGAGAGTTGTAGTGCAACAGTATAATAAGCCAAAAGGAATTATTAATAGTGGTGATCTGTTCAAGAGAAAGATCTAATTGTATGAAGCAATAACTGTAAGATATATGCCTTGCAATTTTCCTTTAGCACTACCAAGGAAGATAAAAATAGTCACAAACAACAGACATCAACAACTATCAATTTAAAAAATACATTAAAGATTCCTCAATTGTGAAACGAGCTAGAAATCGATTGAACCCATAGTAGTAAGCAAAAATGTGCACATAAACAATTTAATGAAGCTATAGTTACTAACGTTAACAGTAAAAACTCTGATCAAATCAAATACTCTGCAGACCTCTATAACAATAGTATGTCACCAAATTTCATTTTAAATAGTTCCTGATTTCTGTCCAATTTCTTCACTTCATTAAACTCTACCTTTCCTTCATTGTCTGAGTGCTGATGCCCTTGGGATGTGATTGTCATTGGTGTTTGTGTATCGTAATGTTTATTTAGTATAAATATTAAGTACAGCCATTGTATGGTTTTGAAATAGTTTGTTTAAATTATGTAATGTTATAAACTGTCATTAATTATTTAATTCAATTTTCTTGCAGTTGACTGGTTGGGGGAAAACAGAGTTGCACCAGGCAAGTCCTGTCCTGCTTACTGCACAATTACCTTACATTGAAAGGATAAAATGTAGAAGTGAAGTTCCTGAAAGTTTTCAGCGTTACATAACCCCTGACAAATTCTGTGCAGGATATAAAAATGGTACATGCTGGTTATTTTATATTAAATCACAATGCTTAGTTTTATGAATACTTTTTCTTCAAGCTCCACCAAGAGCTTATGCTAAAGATGAATAAAAAAAATCTAAAATTTGTTTTTCTTACAGGAGTTTATAAAATACAGTGTTTAAATTAAATTTGGAACACACAAAATATTTAGAGAACAGCTTAAAATAAAAACATCCAATTTAGTACCTATACATTTGTTAGAGCTTTTATTTGGGATATTTTCCATTAAAACTAACTTTAAAATTTTAAATAGGAAGGAGATAATGTGCCAGATTTATTCAATGCCTTTTGATTGGGAAACTGATTCTATAATCCTTTTTCTTCTTCTCGAGGTATCGGGAATTGAATTTGAATGAAATACTGAAACAGTTATGGAGTTAAAAAATAAAGTGTTAATTATGGACATGGTATTTCTTTTAGCAATGACATGTTAGTAATTTTCTGGCATGGTGATTAAGTGTTAAATCACAAAAATTTCTACAGTATGAGAAAATGTTTAGAGATATTAACAAAACATTTTTACATCTATTTGTAGAAACATTATACTTGTTAGAATTTCAAAGGGAGAATCTAGATTCAGATCAAAATCTGTCAACATTGTGAAAGAATTTGTTCCATGTTAAAGAATAATTTGATATAATGCAGAATATAATCATAATATTGTACAATTGTTTGTTTAGGAACTGGAGCTGGCAATGGAGACAGTGGGTCAGGCCTAACATTCGTACACAATGATGGCTTACATAGAGTGTATGGTATAGTCAGTACGACAGTGAAAGATCAAAACACATATGCTACATATACGAACGTGACAAATGTGGAACTTATTCAATGGTTAAGTGATCAACAACGAAGATTAAATAGAGCACACACTGAATTTTAAAAGTTTGATTACTTAATTTGAGTAATAGCCTGAAGTTAATGGAAGGTAGCGTAAGGTTTAAAGCCTATGAAAATGTGATATATTGTAATTAATTTTTATTTATTTATCCATGGTATCTTATGCCAAAATACAGGGTAATCCTTAAGTTACTGAGTGTTATAATACATAGAGTGTTCTTTTAAAAGTCAATTCTGATTAGATAAACTCAATTTTAGTAAATCCAGAGAAACACAATTCTAAATTGTATAAACCTTAAGTTCTTTTTTCACACATAACTCCCAACTTTTAATATTTAGGAAAATGCTGTCCATTTTTTTGACAATGTTTTTTTTTTACAGAAAATGGTATGATGTATGCAGCATTTAACTCTAAAAGTGATAGAAGTGAAGAGGTTTCTAAAAATCGCAATAACAGTGCTATACTAGTTACTCTAGCAACTTCTAGCTCTACTGTATATTGACTTTAATTTTCTACTAATTGATAGTTGAGATTTCCAGCTTTATTTTGGTATATATTTCTATGTTTGCGACAGTGTGCCCTAATTGATTTGCCATCTGATAACCAATTGAACCAATTTCATTTGCATTGTATTTCATTTTATTGCATTGTCAACCAATTTCTTTTGTATATATTAATATAAATTTTTTATATAATATATATTAATTTTTTTAAAATTATAAATAATGTACACATTTTGTATATAATTGAAATTTTATACAATTTTTATTATATATATATATAATGTGAGGTTGAAGTACAAGAAAAAAATTTGAAAACAATTTTTTTGTTTTTGTTTCTTTATAGTGAAATTTACCATAAAATAAAAGAAATTATTTTTTTAACTTCATAGATTTTAACGATATTAACGTCATAATGTTGACGTTACTGAGTAAAATGAGATATAAGTTATAATATAGTTATCATTTTTCAATTTGTTGTGATATTTTAAAATTACATCCACAATATACGGTATTAAAAAAAAAAAAAAAATCTCTATCACTTGCGGAATTACACTCATGACTTCTAGCGTTAAATGTGTGCATCATTTATTTAATCATTTCATAAAAGCCAAGTAACCTACTAACCAGTTGGCCCTTTGAAGATGCTTTATTAAGGCTATTCAGACCTAACTGCCATCTTGGGTTCAGTGTACATAAGAACAATTGCATGAACACATTATTAGAATAATAATCATTGGAAAATTATGTGTCATGTTATTTTAAAGGTTAAAATATATGAATATAGTCATATTTTTAGTTGTTTTTTAAATAGTAGTTCTTATTTTGACAATGGTATTAAGTTAAAATTTATGAGATAATTTTGCAATTTTTCTTGTACTTTTAAGTATTGAAAATATTTAAAATGTAAACAGTTCATCACAATTTAAATTTAATTATCTTTAAAATGAAAATAATTAAATGATTAAGGTTCGTCAAAAAATCTCCTTTATATTGGAAGCCAAGACATTTGCATGTAGTTAATGGGAAAGCTTGTGTCATCTGAGAGAAAGCTAGAAAAATAACATTTTTGTTCACTCCTTGGTAGGCTTTAAAATAAAATCAAATTTAGCCACTGAAATACAGATTCAGATGTCAAATGTAACTTAATTTTTATTGTTTATTAAAAAATATTCAAAGATCACAATATTTTGTTGGTAAAATTGTACAATATGATTGAGACTGGCCTATTAATTTTTCTTTCAACCATGTACCAATATTGAGCAGAGATCCAATTATTAAAAAAATCTCTAGAACTGTAAAACATAATTAACCTAAAAAAATATGGCAGTAATTTTTTTTTTTGTATATAATTTATTGTTACAACAGTCGGTACATGATGGAATTCCATGATAATGGAAATAATGAGACGATTATTTAATTCCACAAAACAGCTTTAATTGCGACATATGTTTCGCCGTTAGGCATTTTCGGCGAAATGCCTAACGGCGAAACATATATCGCAATTAAAGCTGTTTTGTGGAATTAAATAATCATCTCATTATTTCCAGTAAATTTTTTATAAAAAATTAATCAACATTTGTAAACAATTTGAAAATTTGGTACAAGTTAAATTAAATGTTACTTAAAATTAATTACGAAGTTGTAATTATGAATAGGCTAATTATTTTTAAAAACAACATTAACTTAAACTATATTATTTAATAAACACTGTATATAATCTCAAAGATAGAGGCTGAAAATTAGTAGTATTTTATTAGTGTAGTAAATTGATTAAATTGATGGTTGCTAAATGGTTTAATTAAATTTAAACAAAATGTTCTGCAGCTAGTGAGAAAATAAATAAATTTATTTTAAAATATAATGACTGTCTATAAAAAAAAAAGTGTTTGTATGTAGGCCTATAGTTCCTTATTATATATGGTATACTATAAAATTACCAGACTGTCTTAAATTCTTCACTGCTACCATTAATTTTTAAGAAAAACAAATTTCTGTATGTATACATTATTCTCCTTTTCACTGATATTCCATTCTTCTAAAATACCTCTATAAAAAAATGTCTTAATTACAATTAATAATAATTTTATACATACTCTATATACACACTATTATAGGCCTACAACAAATAGAAGAACTGTAGGGGAAGAAACTTGCCTCTAACAGCACTTGATGAGGAGAGTTGTATGTGCCAGAAGTACAGTAGGTTAATGAAAAAGGGTGAAGCAAATATGAAGCTTCAACTTGTCCATAGGCTTTAGTTTATTGTAGGGCTAGACAATAACATGGAATCAATATGTAGCAGAAGATAGATAGCAGCAGGAAGATTTCTTGTTTCATTCTGAACAATTTGCAACTTAAAACATATAGCCACAAATGACATTAGAACAAGGTGCCCATTTTGATTACCGTGGTACACATGTACTACTTGTTTATGATAGGTAGGAAGTAGGGAGTGTGTTTTAACTCGTTCTTGTTAGTTAAGGGATTAATAATTTTTAAATTGTAGACTGAAAAATATGAATTTTGGGAAATCTAATTGGACTATGCAAAAAAATAAAAATAAAATAACACAAATCAGAACACGAGCGCTTCCAATGGGAGGAGACTGAGGAAACACAAGGGCCCAAAGATTCATTAATTAATCTAATTCATAGTTAATTGGGCCTAGGGTTAATTAAGGCCAGTCATTTTGATATATTATGATAAAATACCCATTCGGTCCTCCATTGATATGCATATAATAACACTAAATCCAAAGAAAAAAGTGAAACAAGAATTTATAACTTTAAATAATGGTAAACATCTTATGTTTAATCCAAAATAATCTTGTAAATTCAAGAAGAAGCCATCAACTTACTTAGAGAGACCCAGATCAGTATATTTTTTCACCATTTACTTTTTGATAACAATTTATGGTTGACATTTTCAGATGAGGAGCTAAACAAATATACCAGCTATATACTACATATACTAAATATATTGATCATTTAAATTAGAAATTATTTTGTGATTTTTAACTTCACGATATATATATATATATATTTTTTATCAAACAACTTTGAGTTTTTATTAACAAATGAATCAAATTATTTTAAATGCAGTTAACAAAAAGTGTAATTTTTTAATTATGCTCGTGAAACCCTCTTTTTAGTTAGAAAGTAGAAAAGCTGGAATATTTACAGTTGTAAAAGTTAGTAACCCTTACTATTTCTTTTCTTTTGTAAATAATAAACAATCTGTTAACAATAAGAATATTATTATTTTTAATTAAAAAACTGTAATAAAACAAGAATGATTTTAAATTTGTTTAGTGTATTTTATTATATTTTTTAAGGTATATAAAACTATTACATTTATATTATTTAGTTGGAAGTTGGATAATTTACTGTCCCCATTTATTCTGAAAATTATTAAAATATATTGAGCAAAACTTGTGGAAAATTTAAAGTCTGCAATTAAGAAGCACTACAATATTGAGAAGCAACACGTTTTAATGACTATGTCATGTCTCAGTTCTTACTTGTGCATAAACCATCTGTAAGAGGGGGTATGCAGATAGCATCAGTAAAGCAATATAGTCATGCGTCCAAATACATTGATTATACTATACAATGCATCTTGTAAAATAGGATACTAAAATTGGAAAGGTGATTCTGGATATCAAAATAAAGCTAAAATGTTCCAGTAAACATTGGTCCAAAAATGATTTGTTTTCCATCTGTCTTTTTCAAAAACAAGATATAACTTCAGAACAGATTTATATATATCCAATTTTTGCAGAATATTTTATACTATAAGTTTGGAGTTTATCAGAAAATCTTCAAATTTCCCACTTAACTGTTGTAAAATAGTTCATTAAAATTTGTTGATTTAAAATATCTATAAAAATGTTATTTTATAAAATATCTAGCCCTTTAATGCTGAACCACAAGATATTTCTATTGTTATTTTATGTTGAAGGATATCTGAGATATTGGTAAAAAAAAAAAAAAAAAAATTGATAATTTACAACACATTTTCCTCAGGGGCTCACTGTAGTGATTACGGGAGTAGCAATAGCGAAGGACTCTAGCTGGATTTTTCCATGTAGTTTTGGGTAAGATCCCTCTCCTTCATCTTTTCTATAAGGTTTTTCCTTGACCAACTCTTATTTTCTTGTAATCCTGATGCTATTAGAGAATTCGAGAGCTAGATGTCTTTAATCTATGTTCTTTTTATAAGGTGACTGAGACTTTTTCGTCATTAAAAAAGAAGAAAACACAAAGGAGCATGTTTTGGCCATCTTTTACTCAGCTTAATAACTAGACCTATTTTAAAAGTTGACTGCCATGTGATACATGTGACAGAAGATCAACAAAAATTCTTTTGTGTTTTAGTAAATTACTTAATATTCAGTTTTCTTTACTAACAATATCTCAGCTTTTCTTCAACATGTAATTAAAAATTAACATATCATCTAGCATTAAAATGGCAAAATATTTTGTATCTTTGGAATGTTTTGTAAAATAAATTTCAACATATTTTACATCAAAAATTGGTGTTTTGAAATGTTAAGTAAACAATTTAAAAATTTTATACTACTCTTCAAACTAATAGTATAAAACATTTTTTTAAATGTAGTATCGCTATCTTAGTCCGTTCTGTAGTTATAACTTGTATTTGATAAGACTGAAAATGAAGCCTTGTTGGATATGTTAATAGGATTTTTCTTTTATTTTCATGTCTTGAATCACTTCACAAAGTTTGTCATCTTACTTATTGGACCCTATGAATAACAATAATTTTTGTTGTGTACAAATGAACCAATTAAATTATACAATTATGTACAAATTATTATATTATTATATGTACAAAGTTAGAAATTAAAATATTAAATTTTATTAAAAAATGTTTTGATCATAATTTCATATTACAATGTTTTCGTATAAAGCAAAAGGTTTCATTACTGGCTCAGTAAGTATTCTAGACTTTTACGGATCTAATAGCTACAGTTCGTTTTGATAGACTTGGTAGACTATATATTTGATAGCACACAGTGGTACAACACTGTGTGCTATCAAATATGAATCCTGTGAACATAGTAAATACTGGTGAGTCATATGTTAAGCGGTTTAGATTGTATGGTTTTAGGACCACATTCAAATTTGACCTTATCCCTAAAGGCATTTTGGAAATTGGTTGCCTCAAATTTGGTTTTGCAAGTTTGGTTGAAAGAATGAAAGCTGAATCCTTAGCTAATGACCAGTTGGAATTTACACTAACAAGTCTAAATTTAAAAATAAGGAACCGGGGTATGAGGCTTTCAGACCGGTAAGTCAAGTTCACGGGGATATTATTCAGAACAATGGGGAATCAATTAATTCGACAGATACATTAAAAACTGAATGTACTAGAGACAATCTCTCCCTGTGCGGAATGATGGTATAATTAACCCGCCAGTAGGCGCATGGATTTTGTAACGCCAGAAGGCACTTGGGGTCTTTTAGACCGCATTTTTTTAAACAGGCTCCAAATGAAATAAAACACAGATATTTGGTTTAAAATACTTTTAAATTGTCAAATATTAGTAAGTTAAACATTACTTTTAACATGAAAGATGTTTTTCCTAGGCTTAGTGACTAATTGAGAAATTCAAGAAACGTTTGAAAAAAGAGACTGCAACATTTAAAATTGTATAATTTAACTTAATTTCTAGTTAATATTTGTATAATATATTACAACTAAGAAAACTAGGAAACATCCTAAAAAGTAAGTAAGAAAATTATTACTATACTATATTTTAGCAAAGCAGTACATAATATATTAACCCTCTTTATTTCTGAAAATTCATCCGAACTTAATAATGTTTATTCTGAATCTTCTCCTTCCTCATCTCCTTGGGGAGTGTCACTGCATCTTAAACACACTGGTCTAGTATGTTCCCTACAAATAAATACCTGACACCTTTGGCACTGGGTTTTGTTTTCCAGTTTTTCACTCGGTCACAGAAACCACAGCGTTGTAATAGTGTACATGTGTTCTTTAATTTTAAATAGAATGGGATATTCTTTGATCTTAAACAGAATGGAATATATACTTTGATCTTACATGAAAGTGGGGTATACATCTAGACTTGATGAGTCAAGCTAGAAACGTATTTTGTTTTCATTGAATAAATTAAAAAAGACCAAATTAGAAAGTGCAATTTCCTTTGTGATGCTTGCTACTTTCCTTATGACCACAAAGGCGAACATAGATGTGAAAATATATGTCCCACAATTCAAACCATATCCATATATTGTAAATTGCAATAATGAGGAATAACTTGCTCCAAATGCAACTTTCACTTTAAAAATCAAGTTTGTTTCATAACAGGCCAAGGTAATCTTTGCAACTTTGTTAAAAAGTGTACCGAATGCCGTATGATTATTACATTAAAGGTTAGAAAATCAGACCTTGTGTGTGATGAAGTGTTCTATAATACTTGTGCAGAATACAAGTCATCTAACCATCAGTATTTCATGCGTGTCGATATGGGTACTCCAAAAACTGAAGACTTTCTGTTCATATTTTTTTATTTAGAAACCTGTAATACCTAGAAGAGGTTGGTTTAATTAAATATTTTGAAATCGCGGTTAAGCGTAGTGGGTGACTTAAGTCAAAAGCGTGTCTAATGATTTTCAGTGTTAAACAGAGTAAATTCATAATTAAAATAGATTTCCAAACATAAATAAATAATGATGTATAGTTTTTAAGATAATTTAATGATATAAAGTGTTTATAAATAATATGTTTTGTAAAATGATGTGTTTGAACGCTTTTATGAAGTGAATAGTTTTTTTTTAATAGAACGTTGCATACGATTAGCTGATGCGGAGAAATTGAAAATATCCGGTCCCTAACGGGATGTCGGATCTTGGACAAAGCCATGTGATTTACACAGTTTTAGTATGGAAGTTGACAGAGTAAGACCTATTGAAGTGTAGCTCACCAAGTTTTTTGTTAAAAATGTAAAATGTATAAGGAACAGTTTTTTGTGAAGGACTTATAGTGGACAGACATTTTAATAAGTACTAAGAACAATAATTTTACGTATTGAAACAGAATTAGTTTTAAAATAGCGGAAAGAATTAGATTTTCGTATTGTGCACGTGGTGTGAAGTACAGACAAAAAACTATCGTATTTCACATTCGTTAGACGAACAATGGTGATAAAAAATCGCAATATAAACTTTGATAGAATCGAAAGTGCATTTAAAATAGTATCAACGGTAAAACTACCATGCAGGACATAGAACCTCGACTAGATTACATTGTGGACAAAGACACTCCAAAAGATTGGTAAAACGTGTTATACAACACGCCATATCTAAATTTGTATATTATATAAAATTATGATGTTCTTTGTTGTGTTAGCTATAACTTTAATCATTTTTAATTAAGTAAACTTTCCAGTCAGAATACCAAGTAGGTTACTGACATAGTTAATTCATTTAAAAAAAAAAAAATTATGTATTACATTCAGATAAATAAAGTAACCAATAATTTTGATATTTTCAAATTCATAAAAGAAAATAGATAATTGCAATTTAAAGTAAATTTAACATTTTTAAATGCAATTAGACCTTGGAGAAAGGCAAGTAAGATTCAGATAGGATGTTAGTAATAAGTGATTTCCATGACACAATTTTTATGAAGTTGATAAATTTGAATGTATAAATGTTTCATGTTTAATAAATATTTATGTTAAAATTTTAGTTCAAGTAAGATTCCATTAACCTACAAATCACTGAAAGTATACTTTTTGACAGAATTCACACCCTGAGATTAAATTCATTTAAATTCATAAATTCAATAAAATAGTTAACTTTTCTAAATTGATGTTAATTCATCTGGCGCCCATAAAGCTGTGCAATCTTTAAAATTTTAAATATAATAGTAAAATTAAATTCATTTTTTTTATTTCTAAAGTAACATTAATAAATGAACCCATTAAAGGTCATAATTTCTAACTGTTACAATTGGTGCCCAACGTGGGGCTCTTTTCTTTATTTTATAATAATACAAAGAAAATAAGTCGAAAATTCAGTGATTTTGGTGGAATGAGAATTCTTACAAGGTAAGAATATGTAATAATTTATAAAATGAGGCTAATAAGTTATTTACTAGTGAAGCTATTTTATAATATAAAAATTATTCTTTCGAACTTTAAGAGTTCTACTAAGTATCTATTTATTAATTTATTAATTTGCTCGACTAGGGCGCCAGGTATCCTTAGCATACCAATTTAGAAAAAGAAAAAAAATGAATTTAAATATTAAAAAAAATCTCTGGGGTCGCAAATTCTTTTATCGGTGTACTTACAGTGGATTTTGGTTTCAAATGAGAACACTTTGGCTGAAATGTTAACAAAAAACATTTATTAAATAATAGAAAGAAAAAACACATTAACATCAATATTGAAATAAATCATATCAATCACTTATGTTATACATTGAATACTATTATTTCCTTTTAAGAAGGTTTAAATTTCAAAATCTTGAATTTACTCTTGAAGTTGCAACTAGAAATTATTTATAAAACTGAAAAGATTAAATTTATCTATTTTTTATTATTGAATTTACGTTACTTTAAAAGGATAAATATGTCAGTAGACATTTTTTGTTCTTTTACATGAAAAATATAATTTTAAATTTATAAAACTAAAAATCAAACATAATAAATTTTATACAATAAACAGATTAAATTCAGCATGTTAAATAACAAGTTTTACTAGTCCATTGTCGTAAAATACATTACTCAATTGTGTTCCAGGCAGCGTGGTATTTGATGTCGCCATTCGGTCCGCGGAAAAATTTCAATCGCAATTCGCGAATGTTTGTATTGAGAAAGTCTATCAATTTATTAGTCCATTCTACACCTTATGATTGTTCATTTTCCGACCATATTTTGATACTACACGTACGATTGTCTATTGTCTTTTTTCGTAACACGCGATTCGTATCAAACACTTCTAATAGTCAGTTCTACTTCAAAATTAATACGATTATATCATACTCGTCTACATTGTCCAAGTACTTATTTAAAACTGTCTGTATGACATATTTTATCTGTCCAAATACACAACTAAAGTATTCTGAATGCACGTCCATTGTTTTTCAGCACTTAACTCTGACACAACCATCACCTATCAGCTTCCAACTAAGACTTTTAAAAACACAACTTGTCCATTCAAGCGGTGGACTCCAACTGACTTGTTGCCATGAGGCCAAAATCCTACATCGAGAGGCGTTACTTCCGTTTGCTGTTCACATTTTATAACACACTCCCGTAAAACACAAATAATTTACATAACATAACAATTAAACTAAATTATATTAAAATTAAACATGGTAATTTATACTGTTGTCTTGAAAATCCATTTTGTTCCTATAAATGAATTTACTAAATACAATTCATGATCCAGACATCCGGTCTCAGTTCATGCACCCGCGGATTTTAAACCTATTATAAATTTTGATTTTACACATTATTACAAATATTTATAACATAATAAGAAATATTCTCTAAAACAATCTTTTTCTCTTAAGTAAACTAAATATAATCTTTTAATAGTAAAATGGAGTCAGAAAAAATAATTAATGATAGTGAACAGGTGGAGGATGCTTCTTCAGGGTTAGAATATGGGAATCTTTTTGATAGTTTAGGACATGTATCACAAAACAATGAGGAATTAGAGGAACAATGTGCACAAGATTTATTAGATCAGGAAGTAAATGTTAGCAGTAATAATAGTAGATGTTCAAGTGTTAGCGATAGTAATAGTATAGGTTCAAGCTTTCATGGTTTTAATAGTAGTGGGATTGAAAATGGTAAAGAACGATGTGAAAGTATAAATAAAAAAGTAACAAAATGTGTACTAGTGATTGTGAACATACTAGTGAAGAGGGGGCCCTAATTATAACTTGGACAATGTATGAGCTCAGAAAAGTCGTGGAGAAAAGGTCATACAATTTTGAACATGTACGAACTTTGGGAGTATGAGATGACTAACTTTGAGAATTTGGGTCTCTTTACTGACTTTATCAACATTTATTTTTAAATAAAGCAAGATTCAAGTGGATGGCCTGCTTAGTGTACGACAAAAGGGGACAAAGACGAATGACTCTCTTAATCTTGAAGGTATCCTACTTGACTCCACTAAAATTGAAAAGAACGGTGGTTTCCGCTCTCTTGCAAAATTGATGCTAAACTTCTGGTCACTGAGAAAACCAAACAAAGGCCACTTAACATGGGATCTTTTGGTATTTTTGCAACTACTGACAAGTCTCCTCAGTACAGGTTAACAGAGTACAAGAAATTAACGAAGAAACTATTTTAGTAAATTATGAATACTTGTAGGAGGTTGCAGAATCATTAAAATTGTCAATGTTGTCCTGGCCGCATACAAAACTAGTCAAGCTCGTCTTAAACTCAATGAGCATCTAAATGTCTTAGATGCTCATTGAAGGAGAAGAAGTGTGTTACTATGACACTAGCATTGTAATATATCTTCACAAATAAGGATTGTACAGATTTTTCTGCGGAGATTATCTAGGGGAATGATGGATGAATTGGCTGAGTACGGCCCTGGATCAAAAATTTTGTTGCTGGTGGTCCAAAAACCTACGTGTATCAAGTGTTTTCTACTAACAACAACAGTATTGTATAGGTTTGTAAGATTAAGAGTCAAACACTTAACCCTAAAACATCTGAAAAACTTAAGGAAATGGTCCAAAGTAAGGTTAAACTGTCTTTAGAAATTAAAGTGAATAGAATTAGGAGAACTAAGGATATAGATATTTTCTTTCTTTTACAGTCACAATATCTATATTCTTAGTTCTCCTAATTCTATTCATTTCAATTTCTAAAGACAGTTTAACCTCACTTTGGACCATTTCCTTAAGTTTTGCTCCGGTAATGAAGAGACAGCTCAACCTCTGGTCCTTGATCAGAGTATTTTTGTTTTGGCCCCTTCTGTTCTCTTTTAACTCACAAAACTACGGCTCCGTAGCACATCATAGGTTGCATAATTCCAGTGTCATTGTATCTCATATCAGCTGGTCTCAGTCCCCAAGTTTTTCAAACGATTCTTCATATTGTCATTAAAGATTAATTGACTTTTTCCATAATGCGCCTCAAGTGTGAATTTCACGTTAACTTTATGTCAAGTACAAACTCTAGATATTGAACCTCATTTATCCCCCACTACTCTATTCCCATAACTTAGTTGGATAACCTAACTTAACCTCTCAGCTTAAACTATCTAATCTAAGCTTATTCAGTCATTGTTTTGGAGTGACTCTGACTATATTATCATGAATCAAATGAGAGAACTCTTGGGGAAAGTTTGTATGGAATCGTATCTAAGAAATAAAGGCATTATGTGACAAAATCTCATCTAATTATTTCAAACCTCACAGGTATTTGCTAGTCAAGGATGCTCACCTAAATCATTAGTCCAATTGAAGCAGTGGGAAGATTCTAATTGATCAAAAATGTCTAGTTTAAATTGGCCTTCTGGTGATGTAAATCCGAATGCAGATTTTAAGACAGAAGAAGAAACCAGTTTTGGTTTCGGCATGTAATTTTAGTTTTAAATTATCAGCAAAATTTGAATAAATTTACAGCTGAGTATCTGGGACAGCTAGTATTAAATAACAAAATTTCAATATGCAGGGAGAACTCTTCTTTGGTTAATTTGTTTGGGTTGGTTTTCATAATCAAAAGAGGATAGACTTGCCCTTGCAGTAGTGGTAATACCTATGTATTCATATATGGTAAATGTAGTGTAGTGTACTTAAGAACTGCTAAAGGAGACAATTTTTTTGCCTGTTGATAAGTATGTATATCACTGACTACTCCTAGATTTTAAAACTAGTAGTATAAAAAAGTCGCTGTCGATGAAATTGAAAGTAACTCTATTCTTGTTGCAGTAATAGAGAACAACAATTTTTTGTATTGGCTGAATATACTTAATAACTTGTTAAATTTTTGCCTTAAGATATTTGTATACTTATTAACTTAATTTGAATTGACACATGTTCTTAGCAGGCTTATCTGTGTACATTTCACATTACGATATAGTTCACACTTGGCTAAGTACATGACCTTAGTAGGCATACTGTCAAAGTTATGTAAAGGGTCAATTTAAATGTCAATTGTTGGTAGAATGTACATTTCCTATCGAACCTTCAAAACGCCATTTATCGAAAGAAAAATAAGAAAGAGATATACAAATTCTGATTACACCATAGTTTTCAAAATTAAAATCCAGTCTAGAAACCATGTGTCACATGACACCTTTGCTTTACAAAAAATCAAGTTCAATCCAATTTGGCGGATTTTATATGGTGAACCTTATGAAAAACAAGCTTTTAAGTAGTATAGAAATATCTAAATTTTCACGTTTTAAATCATAACAATTTCTTTTAAAATTAAGTGATATCATACTTAAGGGTCATTATTTATAAAATACAATAATAATTCTGCAAAAACTGGTATTTTTACATTCAAAATTTTCGGATAAAAATCACATTAATTATGCAGATCTAGATAATAATAACAATAATAATATATAATATTATAATTAATTACAATGAGAAGAATCACATGCAGAGTAGACATAGGCTTACGTATGACGTAATGGCTAATATAAGACTGATTTCCTCAGTTGCGTCCAGGTGTTGGCGAGTGCAAGTGATTGTTATGATGTATAAGATGTTTGGCTTAATATTGTGTGTGGCAGGTAAGAGGTTATGTTATTAGTTTCTGACATATAGGTACGTAGAATACACAAAGTTATATGATGAATAAATAAAAATAGTTGTTAAGTTTTATCGCGGAAATTACCGATTTGAAGTCTTCAAAAAATTGTTTTTACTTTCTCACATAGAAGCCCATATCGGTTAGAGAAAGTTATGTGATTGTCGAAAAATCTATAAGTGGTATTTTGCCGTATAGATTCATTTTAATTCCTTCTGAGACCAAAAAAGAGGATTTGGGAACGATGTCTGTATTTCGGGACTTATTCCCCATTTTTTTTCGATTAACTCAAAATTTGGGGATGTGTCATAAAAAATACACACAAAATAACGATTTTATCAAATTGTTTCTAAAATTTTATTTAAATTTCGTTTATGTGTAGCCTCTAAACATCCAAACAAAAAGTAGTTGACCATGTCTTCAAATATTTCATGAGTTTTTGTTTAAATATATATATATATATAGCAAACTCAGGTTATTATAAAATACGCCATTTCTCTAAGTCTGCTATAGTGATTTCGTTAAAATTTTAGTAAAATAAGATGATTAATGACCCAAACCCGTATGAAAGAGTAAATAGAACATTTTACGGTTCCCGAATAACTGTCAAAAGAACAAACAGCCGTCAATAAAAGCTTGATATTAATCATATAAGATTTACGCTGAGGAAGAGTTTATAGCACAACTGAAACAGGTTCAGGGCCTATTAAATAAATAATTTTAAAATGGCGCCCATGATTTATTTTCCCATTTTGACTGTTAACTATTAAAATGATATTTTTCGGATGATAGTTTTGTTTGATTACTATTTCGATTATGTATGTTGTGTATGAAACTTTGTACAATGTGTTTCACAGTTTATTTAGGCCTATTTTTCTAATGATGTCTGTCTATTTATCGTCTTTGCAGTGCTCTACAGGGCAATCTAGAGGAACAATTTTGTTACAATATACACCCTTAAGGATCCAAACAAAACGTATTGGTTCGACATCTCCCCAATTATTTCTTATGGAAAAATTAAAATCAAAAACTTATCTAAGGATATTATAAAAAAAAACTATTTTAATAAAATTCGGCTCAATCAATTTAGTTCAAATATCTGTAGAGATTAATTGCCCAAACCAGTGTGTCAAATGGTAAGTAATGAGTTTTTACATTATTTCGTTAGCTTATTCTAGGGTAGCTATTATAAGACCAAAAATAAAATACCACTGATTTTAAAAAATTACCGCCTTGAACGGTTTTGTTTAAATTGTCCTAAAATGTAGCCACTAGAGACCTAAACAAAACGTATTGGTCGCCATTTGTTTGGAAGTGTAGATAAAAACAACAAAATCATCTGTTATAAAATACTTAATTTTCATAATCTATTTTACCGATTTCGTCCAAATTTAGTGAATTATGCAGAATTACGATCTAACCTAAACCAGTGTGACAAATTAGTAGTAAAACAAAATTACGCTTCAAGAATATTTTGGAGGAAACAATAATTTAGTGAATTATGTACAATTACGATCTAACCTAAACCAGTGGTGTAGCAAATTAGAAGTAAAACAAAATTACGGTTCAAGAATATTTTGGAGGAAACAATAATTTAGTGAATTATGCAGAATTACGCTCTAACCTAAACCAGTGTGGCAAATTAATTAGAAGTAAAACAAAATTATGGTTCATGAATATTTTGGAGGAAACAATAATTTAGTGAATTATGCAGAATTACGCTCTAACCTAAACCAGTGTGGCAAATTAATTAGAAGTAAAACAAAATTATGGTTCATGAATATTTTGGAGGAAACAATAATTTAGTGAATTATGCAGAATTACGCTCTAACCTAAACCAGTGTGGCAAATTAATTAGAAGTAAAACAAAATTATGGTTCATGAATATTTTGGAGGAAACAATAATTTAGTGAATTATGCAGAATTACGCTCTAACCTAAACCAGTGTGGCAAATTAATTAGAAGTAAAACAAAATTATGGTTCATGAATATTTTGGAGGAAACAATAATTTAGTGAATTATGCAGAATTACGCTCTAACCTAAACCAGTGGTGTAGCAAATTAGAAGTAAAACAAAATTACGGTTCAAGAATATTTTGGAGGAAACAATAATTTAGTGAATTATGTACAATTACGATCTAACCTAAACCAGTGGTGTAGCAAATTAGAAGTAAAACAAAATTACGGTTCAAGAATATTTTGGAGGAAACAATAATTTATCTTGATTGTATTAATTAAAACGCGATGTCAATGAAATGATTTAAAGTTTAGAAAGAGTTCATGGATCAAGGAAAACCTACGTAAACACCATTTTAAATACCGTATATCCTAAATATTTGTTTAAATTTTACATAAAGTTGATAATTATACGAAATTAATTAAGTTTATTCCATTTAATTATTTATTTTTTTCTCAGAAATTTTGGGGAGATAGTGACTAATATTAGTTTTGGTTTTGTAGATGTATGCACGTGAAAATTATTGCTATGTTTTTGCACCTTTTATTGTCTGTGGAATGTTGAGTGTAATTGGAATAATCCTTTCATTTATAAATTTATATAAAGTGTCAAACTTTTGGAATTGATTCTAGACATCAATGTAAATAAAAATGTTCCTATTTTCCCGTCTTATTGTCTATATAAAAAAATTTGGTCTCTATAGCCTATATCAATCTTATATACTTTGGTTTTGAAATGACCAAGTATTTTTGGACAAGTGTTTATATGAACATTTGTTTAAATTTTGATGTCCAAAATTAACTCCCAAAGGTTGACAAAGAACTTTCTATTAAAATGTAACCAACAAGGAATTAATCAGTGCCAATTCTTCTATAAACGATGTACGGATCATCATACATTTTCAAAATAACTAATTATTTTTACTAAGAAAATAGTATATATTTATGTAAATATTAAATTAAAAACTATGCTATTGTTAGAGTATCAATGCAATTGTTTAGTAGGAGAACCTTGTGTTGTGGTGTAGGATAGCGAATTGCGATTGCACAATAATAGCTGTGCAAGCAATGATTGATTATAGGGTGCCACCTACGTAAGTTACTATGTTGAGGATGTCGTTTTCCGTTCAAGTCTCAACTCTTAGTACAGAACTGAGTGGCAAGAGCACTGGTGATCAAAATAATTCGCTATTTTAGTGGCCTAACCATACATTCTTGCATTTAATGGTATTTGTTAACAGATAATGGGTTTTACTAATACAGAATTGTAAGATTTGTAAAAAATACAGGTAAAGGGATAGTTAATTGTAAACTTCACGATTAAATGTTTCTGTATGACTAGAAGGTAATCACCAGTATTTAGATGTATAGGCCCTATAGCCTACTATTAACTTACCGAAAGAAGTGAGGTCTTATTTTAACTCGATAATTTGCCATTTAGTCTGTATGATTTTTGTTTTGTTTTGTTAAGTAGTTAAGGCCATAATCACTTACTAATCGCTTTGAAATTTAGAAATGATTTCTTTTTTCATATGTCAATGTCAATGAGTGTAAAATATAAACAATAGTTGGAACCTTATCCTTCCAGCTAGTTGGGTTACCAGACACCGAGCCCACCAGCAGTAGGGGTAAAAAATAGTTTTAAGGCAGTCATAATTCCATGGCTTATATACATAGAAATGTATAATAATCAGGTTTACAATGAAAATTAAGCCACAAACACACAAACATATCCTTTCAAATAAAACTAAGTACAATTTAAACGTAATAATAATTATATATATATATATATATATATATATAAAAAAAATTTACCTCCTTCAAAAGTTCACTCTCGAATTAAAAACTAAGTACCCATGTTTTTAAAACCGATTCTAATAATAACAATTTAATTTTTTTAGGGAAATATGTTAAATATTTTAAGACCAATAAATGAAAAGACATAATATTTATTTACTTTTGTGTCTTCTTATATAGATTTTGGTAGTGCTCCTTGTTGTAGTAATTTTTATTATAGGACATGTTATAAAAATCCTAAAGACTGTAGATAAACAAATGCTTTATCGGCAGTACAGTTCGCTGTTGGAAAGTTTTAAAGAAGGAATGGATTTTAATTTAAATAGTATTAAAAAGATAAAATGTTTTTGAAAAATAATTAACGATTTAATTGCTGACGTTCAAGAACCTACCACTCAATTCTGTATTGCAAATCTTAAGAATAGGAATTCGTAATGAACCATTCGAAGTAGGCTACATATGTTTCGCAGATATTTAATCAAATATTGTCAAAGTTGAACTTTATGCAGCTTAGATGTTAATTATTATTACTATGTGTTTTTTCAATACCAAGTAAATTATTATCAAGGTAAATTTTAAAATCATTTTATATAAATAATAAATCACAACGCAAAGAGCAAGTGACTTGTAAAGCATTTAACTTTTAATGTCCTTGTGAGTGGTGTCATTATTTACTGTGTTTGATTTATTATTTACTCTTACTTCTTGGTTTATAAATATTGTTGTGAGTTAGGCACTTTGGATTTAGAAGAATGTTTTATTGAATGAGTCCATGGAGTGAGGTCTACAGTTCACACATATGCTAATGTTATTAATATATTTTAGTTCTGCGTATAATTTTTCTTTAGACGATGGATAAATTCTAAGCGTTTTAAAATTCACGAGTCTTTATGTATAAGAGGTCAGAAAAACCTGTTCAGTGACCATGAAGTGTAAACGAACTTCCATTAGATTCCGTTATCACACACACTATAAACCCTTCAAGGATTTATTGAATTAAAAAAATCATTAATTATATAGTCAGCTTCATAGAATTATAACCCAGGTTTTCCTAAAATAGTTCTCTAGTACAAATTAGAATTAAACTCCAAGGTTTTTGTTTCCATTGGACAAAATAATAGTATCCTTTCCTGCATTCTTGACGACCTTCATCACTTACACTAGTAGAGTCAAGAGTCAATCCAACATCATAGTTACAACAATCCAACTGCTGTTTTACAGATTAAAGATTTTTTTTTTCGAAAATCATACAACGTTTAATGGTATTTTTTTACTAATTCTCACCATATAATTTTAAAATATAATTTCTTATTTTTTAAAACAATAAATCAATGGATAGTCAATTCCGTTCCTTGTCCGACACGCCAGTATTAGTTTTCACAACGGAATATTTGTTACAATTAATTGTCAAATATTAAAAGGGTTTTTAAGATGGAGGAAACATTATTTGTTCAATTAAGTTATTGTTAATATATATATTTTTTAATATGAAGAATTGTTTATTGAAAGTGCCATTTCCATCCATGCGAAGTTTTGTTATTTAACTTGACTCATGCCATCACTGTAATTCTCAAGAGAGATGCTACTGCCTATTGGTACGTTGGTTTATTGAGTGCCTGTAATACATTTTTATTTATTCCAATTTTAAACCCAGAAAACGGTCGTGTGAAGGTAAGGTATTGGTAGCGTCATTCTTTAGCGCCATTTCCGTCTCCATATGAATCAGTCAGTAATGATATTTATTTTTAAAATTATGTTATTACAGTATATTTAACTATATTGGCTTTGATGAATTCTAATCTGAGTGGGGAATTCGGTAATAAAGCCATGCACTGCCAACATTACAAAATAAATATTCCCTGCTGTCATTTCCGTCCCATCTATTGTTGCACTTATTAGAGGCCGGAATTAACAGACGTGGAACGGAACTGACAAATGTGTTCTCTTTTTAAAATTATAAGTCTTAATAATAATCTAATTAAATAAACATATTTAATACATTTAATTTAATTGAACTAACATTTATTGAAACGTTGGATGATTATTTTGTCTTTATTGTTTAGTTAGAGTGCTTTTACTTTAATCCCATATTTAATCTTATATATTCTTTCACTTGCAATTTTTAAGAGTTCAAGTGAATGGAAACACTATTATGAAAAAGGACCATCCGGTTTTAAAGCCCGAGAAATTTATAAAATTGCCTCCTCAAAACTATCTGTCCGTCTGTTTAGATATGTGTTTGTGTAAAATTCGCATTTTAGTTTGGCTGAATTCTATGTGACTACATGTCTATTAGTTAATGGATAAATATGGCGAAAGACTGATTCCTGTTACTTGACACCACGGATTTTGAATACATTTAAGTTTAAAAAACCATTAGCCTATGGCGAAAATAAAAAATAAAAAAAATAAGCGATGATGATAAAAGAAAGAAGGAAAAGAATATACTGACAAAATCTAAAATCAAACCATAAAAAATTAGAAAAGGGGAGTAAAATCGCAAGAGAAAAAGAAGAGACAAATAAAAAGGTAAAATTAAAACCTTAAATAAAATGAATCAAAGGGAAAAACGTTATTAAAGAGAAAAGTTGCAGGATTCTACATTAAGATATAGAGAATAAAACTTACAAAATGATGAGAAGAAATTTTTCGACGAAAACACCCCGCCTAAATCTCTTATCCAACTCAAGAGCAATAAAAGAAGAAAATGCATTAAGTACTACTTCTGGATCACACCTGTAATTAGCTAATTAAAGTTTCTATCATTCCTGGTTCTATCATAGTTAGGTTACAGCTAAAAGGTAATAATCTTTAATTAGCTAAAGAAGAAAAGTTGTTGGGTAGAGGAGATCTCGCATAGAAGAGAGGAAATAAGGAATCTTAAATTATCTTTGGAAAAGTCAGAGAACTTAGTTTTTAGTACGACTTATCTAGAGACAACATATTAATAACACAGAACTACATTACCTTTTGTGATGTAAAATGTACTTGGTCACTAGAATAGTAGACGTTTAATTAAAAAAAGTTAAATTTCTAATAATCGTTCGTAAATAGCTGGAGATGGGGAACACATATAAAAAAAACTATATATTTACTTAACTCAGTTTTGAAAACAATGTTTAATCATATATATCACACGGTCTTGTTACCATTATAAAAACAAATATTAAAATCTAAGTTGGCGGATACAGCCAAAAAGTGTAAACTTCTAAAACACAGTATCAAGGATCTGATACAAACTTCGTTTGTTTTAACGAGGGAGGGGGCATTTTCTTTACAGCACGGTATAAACATGTATTAAAAAAACTGTTTTTTGTGGTCATGGAAACTCAAACTAATATTTTGTGTTTTATTTTTAGTGATTGTGGAAGTATGTCCTGGGTTCTCTGGTTCATGGTTTCCCCACAGAACAAAAAGAAAAGCTTGCATTCCGTAAGTACCCACAGATTTACAGTTTTTTATATACTTTTAAAACTTACTCTAAGAGAAGTGAGTTTTACGTAGGATTAAGATATTGTTTGAAAATTTCGTAAAATCTTGATATTAGTTTGAAATAAAACTAAAATATGAGGTTAGTGATTATTAGTGAAAAATTGAATAGATTGGGTGTAAACACAGACTTTGGGTTTTTTAAAATTTTTCTCACATAAATTCCATCGTCTTTCCTCCCCCGCCCCACCGGAGGCAGCGGAGCGTCTTTTTCAATAAATGTCAGTTTTTACAAGTGTTGGGTTTGAGTTGAGATATAAAATGTATTTTTTATAATTCATAGTAATTAAATGACCTTGTTCAATGATTAAATATAATTCTATGAACCGAGTGGTTTACAGATAATGCTTCACACACGTATAAAACTCGATTTTACAGCTAGCACTTTCGCACAAATATTTGAATTAGTGATTACTTACTACAATGCACTTTATACAGTTATTTGCTTTACACGTGAAATTTTAGTAAAACACGTGATATTTAAATACACATAAAGTTCAGAGAGCTTATGAGTTTTTGGACCTTCCAAGATTGAAATGGCTTGAAATTTGCGAAAAAGTTAAATTAGGTAATTATTTAGTGATGAAACATTTTAATTATGAAATTTTGCTGACTTAAACCTACGTATGGTAGTTTTTACCAACCCATCGAAAGAAATTGATGAAACAAACGAGAAAAATAATACGACAGGTTGATCTGTAAAATGAGTTACTAAACACACCCAACAAGGTGGAAAGCTAAGCGTGAACTGAAGCTAGTCTGATTGGCGTATTTTTCTCTCCATTTCCCCCTCAAAAAGGAACAGGCTAGTTTACTTCGAGAAAGAAGCAATTAATTTACTCGAGCAGGATTTCCATTTGTTAGAAATGATTCGTTAAAAAATGATTGTTATAAACGTTCGGAGTGTGTAAATAGGATCACTAATAGGGAAATTCTAAATCTCAAAGTGCCTAAAAGATTCCATTCTTGTTGGCTTCGTAAGTTTGTTGGTTTCAACTATTGCTAGAACGCCGTGATTCCAATATCCAGATTTGTACTGAACAACCCTTTCTCACACCAAAGTTTCATCCTGTTTAAATTGAGTTTAATAATTCATTGGCTGATCGGTGCAATGTCTCCAGAACTGTGGATTAGAATTCTGTGCTTCCTCAAATGTACGAGTAGGCATTTTTTTATTCCTCTGTAGATGATTCAAATACCGAATTTCCCTTTCTATATTCATAACCATGTCGTCAGAAGTTTATGTACATAACTAATAACTACCAATCTTCTGAGGTTATTCTCACTAATGAATCTGAACTGGGCAATTGAGTTGGTTGTGCGCATTACTCATCAGGACGGATGGTTTTTAATAGCTTCTTGTGCGATTTTACAATCGAACTCTTTCCTATTTGTAACGTTCTTGGTAGGTAGACTACCGTTCCTTCTGGTTACCATCACTGTCTTGTGTGTGGGTTCCCAAAACTGTTCTACAGGCTATCTAGAAGAGTGGTATCTGATAAGGGTAATTCACTAGTAGCCATGTAGACAGACAATTACAATACAGTAGTAAAATATATGATTTTGTTTTGCTAAAAACATATCAATAATTGATAAAGACCAAATTCCAAAAAAATATATAAATAACATAATAAACCAGTGCAAGCATATAATAAAACATTCAGACAAACATTTACTAAAAATGTTTCAATCCATATAGCTCCAATCTCTAAGCTCTCCCAGAA
This sequence comes from Aphrophora alni, assembly GCA_963513935.1. Taxonomy (NCBI): domain Eukaryota; kingdom Metazoa; phylum Arthropoda; class Insecta; order Hemiptera; family Aphrophoridae; genus Aphrophora; species Aphrophora alni. Next base: position 88,255,214 of record OY740768.1, read on the forward strand.
ATAAACAAACATGATACACTTATAAAATAAATAGTCAACTTCATCAAACTTGAACTCAACCACAGCCTCTGCAATAGCCAATATTTAATCTCTAAGAATAAACCACTCCCCATTAAACATAATCACATCTCAGTTTCATTCGACATTACTAATCTTTACACTAATGTACCCATCAATTAAGCAATCACATCCAGAAAATAATTTAAAGAATGCGAACAAACTTACTAAAGAATCTACAAATGAAATAATCTCTCTCTTTAGTACATGCCTGGAACAAAATTATTTCACATTTGATGGTAACATTTATACACTTCATAACGAATTAGCAATGAAATTCCCGCTTTCCAGAATTATAGCCGAAATATTTCTTAATGAAGTAGATTTTATGTAGAACCAAGACCAACAACAAATAAACTTTCTTATTTATAAATAAACTGTGTAAAATATAATTCTCTTATGTGCAGTTTAATGTCGGTAGTTTAAAAGTAACTGTGTGCCAAAAGACTAGAGTTTTTTTTAACATTCGGCCTGCGGTAGAACATCTCTGGTGGTAGAATGTGAGGAAAATCTGGTCAGCACGTACGAAAATAACTTCCAATAAATTATCTTAACTTTACTCAGTTGATGCCAATGGGTCTTGCACCCATAAGAGAAAAATCGGTTTTTGCTCTGGTTTTAAAGTTATTGGATAATGATTTACTGTTCAAATTATTCATATAGTTTATTACAAAATTTGCCATTTTTTGTATATATAAAATCTAATACATAACGATACAATATATATCATAAGTCGAGGCTAACTGTAAAAAGTAAAAATTATTAAACACAAAAAGAACGTGCCATTATGCCTAGTAGATAAATAAAAAATAACCGAACATATTTGGTCCGAAAATTATGAATTAAATTGAGCAGGGGGCAAAGATGGGGGAAAATGTATAAGAAATGTATATATAAGAGGGGGGACCTAAACGAAAAAATAATTGGAAGACTCGTGTATAAAGTTAATCGATAATCCTATCAGTCAAATCAGAATTAAAATATGACCTTATGGCTTTCATTATTAAAAACTGAATTAAAAATATATATTACAAATTCCTCCTATTTAATTGGTGTCCTCCTACTTGCGGTCAGTCCTATTTGCGGTCAGTCCTATTTGCGGTCAAGTGTAGTTTTATGAAGGATGATCAAGGTTCTGGAGGTGGAAGGGTTTCCAGTTTGCGGTCACATCTTGAGAGATAGTTAATTACTAATCACAAATCAAGTCGTTTGCCATCTTCACGTGCTGCTCGTGACAACAAGAAGACCAGAATCATTCCTCGTCATTTGCAGTTAGCCGTCCGTAACGATGAGGAGTTGAACAAACTGTTGTCCGGCGTTACAATCGCACAAGGCGGTGTGTTGCCCAACATTCAGGCTGTCCTCCTCCCCAAGAAGACGGAAAAGAAAGCGTAAGCTCTTTCCCTTAAACAAACGGTCCTTTTCAGGACCAAACAAATATACTTACCAAATTCACTGTTTTGACGATAGGATAGTCAGTCAGAACGAACAAACGACTCTGTTCACTTAAATAGAGCCTAAAAAAGGGGGAATAATAAACAAACACTGTATACATATATAAATAGAGAGGGAGAGAGCTACAACAAAAATAGATACTAATATTTATAGAATATACTCTTTCGCATTACAAGCATACTTCGTACTAAAGGTTCGCCAGTCCCAGACATTTTTAAAATAAGACTATAGATAAATTTGGATTGACTCAAAAAAACATTGAATTGAATCAAAAAAACAAATGGCATACGACGAATTTCGGTAAACGTTTCCCCCACTTCAAATCTTCAACACGACTTTAGGGGGACGAGGCCAAACATAAATAAATGTCAATACTTAAAATACTCCGGCCAAACCTGTTAGACACGATTTACAACCTAGTGTTTGAGATAGTGCCGCACTAGGCTCACTATATGGGGTTCAAATATGTGACCGCAAATTGGACAAATATCTTTCGATTAGCCCACGACATTTTTGGGGTGACCGCAAAATGGACGGTTTTACCCTTGACCGCAAATTGGACTGACCGCAAGTTGGATACAACCATTTAATTTACACTTAGATTTTTCGGTTAAATCTCTACAAAGTCACATGCTAAACGTTTGAGAAGAGAAAAGGTCGTTCACCCCAATAAAACCGTTAAGTAGCACCTCATTGGTTACTTAATAAAAGTATGATCTAGGTTCACTCGGTGTTTATTATTTTTTATGCTGTTTTGTGGACTTGTGGTTTTTCTTGATCACCTTTGTATTTATTTTAGTTATTTTAACTGTCTATGCCTAGTTTTAGCTTCGAGTAATAGGATAGTTATTTCGCTTTAGTTTCCAAAATAGTTCTAGGACACTAGGCTTTGTTGGGCCTTTTCGTGTTTGTTATATTCATCACTTAATAATTAGAGTTGATGCATACTCTTGAAACATCATGAATTATTTTTATATATAAAATGATGACAAATGTTGGATAAAAACTACATCAAGTTCTGTTGTTTTCTTTAAACCATACTTTTATTTTTAAATGATACAAAAATAAAAAGTAAGCAAATTTTATAATTTTGTATAAAACTTGTTATTGATTTTAGTGATGATGACTTTACTTGCAAATCTGGTCAATGCATCTCGTCATTGAATATGTGTGATGGCATAAGAGACTGCTTCGATGGTTCTGATGAAACACCGACTGTTTGTAATTTTATTCTAAAGTAAGTATTTAATCTTTTAAACTAAGTTGAATAGTTTCATTGGGTGCATAATTGTTACATAGTAATGAGGGGATGTTTCAATTTTAATAATTTATTTTGAACTATAAAAAAAATGCACAACTACCAAATGATTTAGTATAAGAAAAACAAATAGCCATAAAATATGTAAAAATTGAATTATTCAGTGATAATTTCTTTAAATTATGTGAACCCAATTAAGTAAATGTTGTCTTCTTATAAAGATTGATAAAAAAAAAAAAATGGCACTTGTGTATTATACGTAGTTCAAAACTCGAAACATCCTTCTGCGAATATATTTAGGTCCTGTCATTTGTCTGCTGCCAAAATAAGCAAAAGTAACAAAACAAAATCTTCGTTTTCTCCCTTCAAGGTCGGTTATTCATCGAGTCTAAATCGTGCCACTAATCGTAAGAGGCTCTTGAACACTGTTATAAGAATCATTGCTTGTATTTAATACTGGATTGTGTTGTTATTTTGCTGATTTATTAACTTATATTGGTTTTAAACTAAATATTTCACAAATGTATTTGAATATATAACATAACCTGACCTAACCTCATCTATTCGAGTTTTTGGTAAACAAAAATATAGATTGGATCTGTGGTACCTAGAATCATTACAAATAGGTTAGGTTATATTATTATATATTATAACAAATTACACTTGACACAATTAGAATTTTAACTTTTTCTTTAATTATTCATTATAAAATTAATTTTTAAAAAAACATTTACAATAACAAAATCAATTATTGTCCAACTCTGATGCACTTTATACTTATACACTAATGTCTTAACCTAAATAAAGAAATAAGAGTGCATCATATTTTACTTTTAATTTATTTATTATAAAATGCTCCGGCTAACTGAAATGTACTATTAATTAATTTTATTTAATTTCTCTTTACGGGTTCGTGAGGCTCTTTGGTGACTATAATTTACATAAAAAATAGAATTTGGTGGTAGTTTATTTGATTAAGATTGTCCATTAATTTTTACTTATCGCTTGGAAGTTTTTCACTGCTCCGATGTTCCTGGTTCCGTGCACGTGGTTCCCGTGTAGACTGCCAGTAGATGGATCGATTTGCCTTGATCTTTTCGACGAATCTTCTTTTCTTCTTACACTTATTTCTCACTCACTTTCGTGACGACGATTACTTTTAAACTTATAACGACGATTATCTTTTAAACTATTCTTCGGAGATTATTATTAATACTTATACAAAAAAAACGACGCAGATACTATTTTAATTTGACGTTTGATCTCGGCTAAATCTTTCACAATCGATCTTCTTTTCTACTAAAGAAACACTTGCTCCAGAACTCCCTCCTTCAATCAGTAACAACCAAAAAGAAAAATGAACCTCGTGTGCTTCCTTTCCACCCATATTTATAGGTTCTAATTTCAAATGCTTTCTTCCGATCCTCTTCCTTCATTGGCTTATTTTAAATCTTGTACGTTATTTCGAGACCGACGCAATTTATTTCATTGGTCCATTTCAAACAATTTCGGTTGAAGGCGTTGACTTTTGGAATGGTTTATTTGACTTCTTGAGATCTGTGACTGATGTTAGAATAGTTTTTCTATCTGTCAACCCTTTCAACTCTTTACGGCCTGCCGAGCACTGACCTTTTGGGAGCCCTCTATTTCGTTATAATATATAATAAAAATCCAGTATTATTTTAATTAGTTCCTGTTCTATGTAGAAAAGGGGGAGTTCATATTTTAACATAAGTACTAAAAATTTTAAAACTAGTGGGTTATTATGATTTTAATTTTTACATGAAATTTTGAATAATGTGACTTGGTATTGTCGTGTCGAAAGGAATCTTGAGGACCTTATATGTAAATTTATATTTCACCGTATATGTTGGCGCCGAGTGATAATCATAAAAAAATCATTAAAATGTCCGAATTTTTCGTAGGTCACTCTTTTTGGCAAAACTAAAAACTTTACACATTACGTTCATATTGGGTCTCAATAAAGTTTTATAGATTGAAAATTTCCGTTGTAGTTTAACACAAGATTTTTAATTAATGAGACCATAGGAGGATAAATTAAATAGGCCTACACAGGAGGACAAGTTTTTTTCTCCTACGAAATCTACAAAAAGGAATGAAGCGATTTGTCAGGATTTATTTTTATTCTCCAGTTTTCGAACCAGGTTGTTAATTTATTATTATGGCTTTGTATATTTAAAGTAACTTTTTCCAGTTTATCACAATTTGATAATATAATTGTATCATAAGTATATAGACTATAGCAACCATTGTGCTTGGAACCGCCGAAAGCTCAGCAGTGTAGATTTCTATAAGCTGATCCTTGCCGAACCATGAAGAATATTTTTTCAAAGTATTACGAAAATGATGTAATAGTTCTTTGCAAATTATCTTTTGAACTTATAAAGTAAGCATTCACTTTATACGCGATCAATTTGTTGGTTTTTTAGGTTTTAAGGCGAAAAACCATTTCGGTCATCTTCGTCTTCACGATATTGAGCGTAAGATGCTTCACATTAAAATCTACAAATATAACTAAAAATAAAAGCAATAATATAAAATATGAACTTTTACAGCATTAAAAACTAGTTAAGAATCGCTAACTATTATAAACTTTAATAAACAACACAACATGTTACAACGCCACAAGAAATCCTACAAAAATGCTAAACTATGAAACAACAACATACACTTTACAAAACTGTAAAGAGCTCTGATAACAAGTTATCAAAAATGGAACTGTGATGGAATGTAGCAATTCAAAATAATGAAGGGCTGTACAAAGGTCCTGCAAAAGTTAATTATTATACAATTTTTGAAACTTAACTAACAACAAAAATAATATTACAGCATTGTAAACAGGCCTTGCAACAATCGAATCTAAATATTTTAAATTTTACCAAACACATTCAGTTGACCCCATCAAGTACAATACTGCGGCGGTAAGAATGAACGCGCAAGGAATGCAGAGGATTTTAGTTGATACTGAACATCTCACTACCGGTACTACTCTAATAATTAATAACATTGGCTCAATGGTTTGACATGATGAATACTCCGAAATGAGTTATAACTGTTAATTGAATGATTTTTAAACAAGGTTTACACAACCATGGCCAATTTATGAGTGAGATTATTTAATATTATTAAGTACCACTTTACAAATATTATTTAAATATATTTTATTATTATTTGATACTTCTTCAATAGTCAATGATAATATGACAAAAGGGGAGGAAAATATAATTAATCATATATACAACTAAACAATAATTAAACAATAACAACTAATGAAAATATTATAGTCAATCAAATTTGTCTAGCATTAAGTATATTTAGTCTAATATTAAAAGCTTGTGTGACTTTGTTTAGAAAATTGAATGTTAATTTAATATTGATAATTTAAATGATGATGTTCTGAATCATTAAAATGCTTGTACATAAAGAATAACTTATTACTTACAGGTACTTTTGTATGGTGTTTTCTTATAAATTAAAAAATGTTGCTAAATCAGAGTTATCTAAATCGGTTGACTTAGAGTCTGACAAGTTGGCACTTTTTTGTCTAGAACTTAAAAATCATTACTGTCGGCGAGAGTAAAGAAGTCCCCTCAGCCAGGACGGTATGCACCAGTGTGTTGATGTAACCGCACGTTATTTGCAGGCGCTCGGCTTGAGGGCTGGACTCCCCGTTGTCCAAACGTTTCGTGTCGCAGGGAGTTTTATTTCTGCTAATATGGCATCCCTGTACAACGGCTGTTGAGTGACCCATAGCAGATGTAATTAGTCACGCAGTGAAGGTCGCGTCAGAGCGTCACGTATATTAATCCGATTTCGTTTTGAACGTTGTTTATGCTCGCAACTATGGAAAATATTAGGCAACGTGGGGCGACTATTCACAGTAGGGAGAGGGACCTAATTAGGCGAGTGATTGAGTGTTGTGACAAAGAATGTAGTGACAAAGTGTTTATCAGTGCCACTCGAAAAAGCAACAGAACGTGCCGCAAATTATTGCAAAGTTTTGAAAATAAAACAATTATGCGTATTCGAAAAGCAGGCAAATTAACTCCCTATGAAAAACTAAAAACACCAGGTAAAAAACGCAAAAGGGCTGACCAGCATAAAGTGCAGGTAGACAACTTTGATAGACGAGTCATCGTAGATGTCATAAGAGATTTTTACGAGGAACTAGCCCAACCTCTGCCAGTGGACAGTGATTAATCAATGTGTGTGTGTGTGTGTGTTTTATATAACTACCGATATAAATTATTTTTGAAAATATATGATTTTTCCTATTACAAGTACTCAAAATAAAACTAAACGGGCATTGTAAAATGTAAAATTGTTTACAATTTAATATGAGACTGTAATTTAGAATATGTAAACAGTATGTACATAAGACTAAAATATAATCACTTCTAAACATAATAATTTGTTTTTACTAACTCCCTAACTGTATGGGAGGGTTAAATATTAAACCCTTTTATTGTAGTCCTATACTCTAATACAAATTAATTTGTACAGTTAAAATGTTTATAAACCTTAAAGATTTTCTCAACACTAACACAATTAAATAGATACAATGAAGGAAAATCTCACTTGGCCATTTTACATGTTTTACGACAGTTAATGTGAACGCAGAATGTCGTGTGCAACGTGAACGACGGAACGTGGCGCCTACTCAAGTAAGCGCCTGCAATTTTCGGATAGGCCAGAGCTCAGGGGGCTTTACTCTCGCAGACAGTACTTGTGTTTCGAATCACTGACCTATCTAAATCATCAACAATTACCTTTTTTCGATTATTCAGTGTTTTCATTTTTTAGCCGGATTAGTCATACTCGTACTAGGATTTGAGTCGATCTTTTGTCTTTCTTTTCTAATATTTGTTATGGTATATAATTTATTATTATATTATAACAAAGACACACTTGACTTTTTAATGCAAATGAACTTTAATTGTTACAATCTCTTTCTTTTCTATTATTATAATAAATTTTTCACAATTAATTTTAATTTAATTTTGATTTGCTAAGGATGCACTTATTATTATTGCTTATACAGCAATAGTCAAATTCCTTAAAGATTGATTTAAAATAAAATCTCTCTCTCTCTCTCTCTCTCTCTCGTTCGTGTGGTTCTTTAGTGACTATAATTTAAACGTTAGTTACTGAATCAAAATGTTGTTGGTGGTTAATTATTTATACAAATTTTCACAGTCTACTTATCGAATTTGAAGTCCTTTCACAATCCGAAGCGTGGTTGTTCCAGCGGATAAGCTCGATGTTGATTTGGTGTCCAATAATCTCCTTGTCCTCGCAAAGCTGTAATCTGGTCTGGCTGATTTTTCGCAGAATCGCTCTTCTTATCCTCGACGCTGATATTTCATCTTAACTTTTCGCTGACTGTATTCACATTACGACGTATTCTTTAACTTTAACTAATTCACTGCTCGACGTATTTCTTTTACTTTATAAAATTGTTCGACGTATTTCTTTAATTTAATATTCTTTGCGATTACTTTAAAATGTTTACCAATTTCCCAGAAGATTTTACAATTTATTATAAATGTTAAAAAAAAACTTATTAAAAACAATTATCTAGTAGAACAACCCTGTACCAAAAACTTCGCAGAACAACCCTGTATAAACCTTCTTGAGGAACAAAAACCTCGTTTCTTTCTCTCGGACCTATATTTATAATTTCCTCTTTTTCAACAGTCACACCACGGCTTTATTTTTCATTGGTGGGATTCAAAGTTTACTGGAATTTAGAAAGTAACGCTATCTTTCCTATTGGTTAATTTAAACTTTGTCCGTTGGCCTCTCCGTACTCTAACGTATCTCTAAATGAGCTTCTTGCCTTTAAACCCTTAAGTTTTTTTGAAGTTTGGACTTGTCCATGAGGTGTCAACTCTTTTATTTCTTGTTAACTTTACGACTTGCCGTTCCCTGACCCTAGCCAGCACCTTTTCGTTACAATATATTATTAACCACTCACAGCTATGGAAAATTCCAACCTGATATTTTCTAACTGATTAGTACGGTAATAGTTAAAGGAACTTTTCTAGTCTAGTAGTCTAAATGGGATCAGCGTATGTGTAGTTCTCTCTTCACCCCTCTGAGGGGACGCCTCATACGTTGCATTCATTCTTGTGATCGTTGGACAGTATATTAGAACTATCCCCCAACATCGCCTGAATCATACGCGATCAAATTGACATCTAAGCACCCTTCTGAGGTATATTGCTTCTACCCTAAACCTAAAGCAGTAAATTCAATGACTCTGTAAAATTTCTGAATATGGAGTGCTGTTTTCTAAAAATGTTATGGTGGACGTAAATAAAACTTAATAAAGGTGAAACTTTGTAGTCATGTCGTCACAGACATAAGGAATTCTTACTCTTATAGGGCTGGGGAAGTAGTCTCTGCCCACATATTTGTTCTATTCCTTTATATCTTTCATCATTCCCCACATTAGCCCTTAATGTTTTGCCGATGCTGGTTTCCCAGCTTTACAATACCTTTCCTCGAGTCTGACCTTGAACTTTACCTTCACTAATTTCCTTCTCCTATTCTATATGCACCATTTCAGCTGACTTCAATTATACTTCTTAATAGTGTTTACTATGGTTTACATAGCTCACTCGTACTCTTTCAATTCTTATCTTACCTTGACTGCCTCCCTAAAATATCTCATTTTACTTGGGCTGAGCCCCATTTAAGTGCCTGTCTTGGAGAGGTAAGTTTAATAAGTAAGCTTTATCTCAGTGTTTTAATAAGAACCAATTTACAAAACTGTGTTTTGGTTTTAATTGATAGCTCCATTTTAACTCTTTACATATACATATACAGAAGTGAGTTTTTATACTTATTTATTCTTACTAAAATGATTGTAAATTTTTTAACGAATGTGGGAGCTCACTGATATATCCCTATAGACAAAATTATAAAAATCTGCTGGGAAACGAGATAGATAGACAAATCGATATACAAACATTTACAATACAACAATATTTATTCTCGTTAAATTATAAATTGTTTTTATTTTCCTTTACAAATTTTAAATTTTACTATTTATTTATTGACGACTTTTTATTTCAGGTTATTCTAATTTGTTGGCCATCGTTAATTTATACATACACATTACTTTTAAATACAACTAAGCATGGAATGATTAAAATACAATGTCTTAAAAGTTTCTGTCCAAATATTTTATTAATTAACTTTTAATTAACTAGTATCAAAATAAAGATTATTATTTCCAACAATGTCCTTCTCATATTTGATTATAAATTAGTTCGCACTTATCGGAAATTTTATACTTCTTGGTTTACCTTATATAAGGTGATTTTTTGTACCTTGACTTCAACACATTTTATACCCCTTTCAATACTTTTTTTCTAGCATTGCTGTCTCGAAGACCATTATTTCAGTCCGGTGTCCCATCAAATTTGGCATTGCTTCGTTGTTTTTGTAACCTCTTGTGATTATCATAGCTGATTATTACTGTAACCACAATCCACCTTTTCTTTATAGTCCTATCGATACACAGTATTTTCAAATTTCTACATCTTTTTTTTTTATATTTGTAAATCTGTAAATAATCTATTTATAAATATCTATTTGTAAATCTACAACTTAAATCTATAAATAAACATATTTATTTATTTACTATTTTATTATATTATTTTGTTTATTAACTTACCTTAAAACTTTTCAAAATGGTAATTTCTATATCAAAACTATTTCAACCAATCACGTCATTTGCCGCCGTTACAGAAATTACAGCACTTCTTATCTTCTACATGTTTATTTATTAGTTTTACTTCACTTTATATTAATAGCTTATTATTATTTCACTTATATTTAAGTTCATACTTATTTCATTAATCATGTACACATATACATATTTTTTTGTGCCCAGACATAAATATTTTTACTATATTTGGATTCCTACATCAGGTACGTTTACAATAATTTCCTAGGCTAAATGTGTCTTTACATCTTCAATGATATTTCACATATAAATAGTGAATTTGTGTTTAAGAGTCTTTAAATTAAAAATTAGTGTATTAGTTATGATTATTTAAATTCATTGTTCTATTAAATATTATTTACTTCTCCAATTTATATATAACATATTGAATTTCCCAGACTAACCTTGTTTACTAGTCCATCATTTTCAAACCGTTACAAGATAGCATATAAAAAGTTATGTTATGGGTCAAAAAAATACTTTTTTGAGAATATATTTGTTTGGAATCAAAAAATGGTTTTTATCTTTACAATCCAAAACACATGATCTGATTTTAATCAAATTTGTTATATGGACATATTTTTGGTATATCACAAGACTTTATTTTCCATTTTTGGGTGGAGGTGCCATAAGAAAAAAAGACAAATTTATTATTTTCTCATATACATAATTTTTAAAAACAGATTCCACCAATTTTGTTGAAATTTTAGTGAAATTAAATTAATAACCTTTATCCGTGTGAAAAATTGTAAACACAAAATTTAGTGTTCAGAAATAATTGTTAAAAAAACAAGAATAAACATTAATTGCTGTCATTGAAAGTTCGTTCTTAATCAAATATTATTTACGTTAGGTACGTATTATCAGACATGCAAAGCAAATTAAGTCTTTATTTAAATATATTAATATTTTTCAAAGGTTGCGACCAAAGATGTTTACTCTTTTACTGACAAATAACAAAATTACTATTAAATCGTTTTGGTTGGTTTTTATTTGAGCATGTGAGAAAGCTTGTACAATGTTTTGATACAGTTTTTCCCTCATTATTGTCTTATTTATTTAAATGGTAATAGACAACATTTGCCACCTTTTCTTCTTTTGAATCTACTCATTAAACATGCCATCACTTTTAATACAATCATCTATGTACTTATAAACCTTTACTTGCTTAAGGTATTGATATCTAAACTAATTGTTTAAATTGCTTAAATTGATATAAACCTACTTTTTTGTTTTCTTAACATTTTATCAACATCTCTTTTCTTCTCCCCATTCTATTTTTGCTATTCGTAAATTTCTCAAACAGTCTATACTATAACTATATCATCAGCATACATGAGAGCGTGAAGTGAAACTAGTCTCATATTCCATAATCTTATCTATGTTTTAAGTGTTCTTCTTAAATATATAAAGAGAATATATTAAGGCATTACACACCAATTTCAGATTTGTAACTATTATCAAAAGAAAATGGTTGGTTTTTAAATAAACACCCATTTAAAATAATTAAATTTTCTTAGCATAAACAGTTTATCACGAATGTTAATTTCAATGAGAAAATAGTGAAAAGTTATTGTAGGTAGTAAAATAATTTACAAAGAAAAAAAACAACAGTTAATTATGAATCAAATAAAAACAATACATTTGAAATCTCTAACCGAACTGAAGTCCATTACAAAATTAATACTTTCAAATAATAAAATATGTTATTACTTTCTACACTTAATCTTTATGATTTATTGACAGTTTTTAAATTACAAGTTTTTCTTTTTCCTTATACTAAGTTACACAATTATGATTTTCTTTAATTTATTTCTCTATTTACAATTACACTGATATTTAAATTTATAATTTAAGATTTACAGTTTTAAATTCAGGGCTTAAAATTTAATGAGTGTGATTTCTTTCGCTTAAGACTTCGGGTACGGGTCTCATTATATTCACATTGCAAAACACCTTACAATTGTCATATCTTTAGTTTAAACTACTTACAAATTTGCAATTATTAACAATTTTTAAACATGTCTGAAATATCAAATAAATAAAAGTTAAAAGTGTCTTTCTATGATGATGCTAATAAAATGTTTAGTAGTTAAATTGTACAATATAAATTTCACATTATTATTTTTAGGATATTAACAATGCCAAATTTAATTTCTTCAATTTTAAAAATCATTTGAATGAATTGTACAAAGGATGGAAAAGAGTATTGACCGGATATTAATAAACGAAAGTCGTTGGACCAAATAAACACCAGAGTAAGAAAAAAAATTAAACCTATCAGGAACCAATAAATCTGATAGGGAAAGAATTCTCAAAAAGGTGAAACATAGCTGAACAGGGAGTGTGAGATAGCTAGCGAGCGAAGAAGAGCAATGAGCATCATGTGAATAATAGATGAAGAACATTTTAGTAAAGTTTATATTAGTAGTAAAAAGTTGAAATTAAATAATCTTATGGTGATTATATGAGTGAACTGGATTTATGAGTTTAGTATAACTCAAAAGTACTAATCATATTATTAAATTATTATTATTCCTTAAATGTAGTACTTGAATCCACAGTGTTAAAGTTCATGTGTAATTTTATATAAAGAGTTTCTGCGTATGATTGTGAAATTCTTTTGTTGTTTGTAAACTATTTGAAATAAGAGACTATTTGAGATTCCCGTTTGGGTTCTTTTATTTCAATTAAACAACATTATTCCATTCTACAATTACTAAATATGATATTATCAAATTAAATTCTCCTATTCACCTTAAACGGTTTATTAATGTTATAATTATAGTGACAGATAAACCTGATTCACGTTACTCATTTAATTGTGGATAAACACAAGTGTTTTCACCCTTTTAGCAGTTCTCGTATATCTCTTCAGATAATCTAATTCCCCTGCAAGTTATCTCTCTCGCCAAGTACGTCTGAATATCTTCCAATCCTACCCTACCTGACAGCGGTCTCCCACTCAAAAATTGACCCCCACTTTCTTCCCACCCAAGGACTTACATACACTTCTCATCTTCATGACGTTCACCTCACTTGCAAGATTAGCATTTCATCAGTTTTCCAGGTCTGTCACAGAATTGTAAAACTACATTAATTATTACTTTTCGTTTCTCACATTATAAAAATAAAATTTTATTTTTTGTTTATAAAATAGAATAACTTCTAAATAAAAACAGTTAAAAGGAGAAAATAAGAAATATTTTAATACAATATTAAATTAAGAATTTACTATATTTAACCGATTTATCCATAAATCTAAATTATCCTAAAATAAATTTCACTTAATTAATAATATTTTCCTCGTAAACTAGAAGCGGCAACAGCATTGAGAATTGAGGTCGGGTTTGTACCTCAATTTGTTAAAACATTTCAAAACATCCGAGTCACTCATCAACAGTAGTTTCATCACTGTTTGATTAAGAGAAAGACTGTATTTCAGCGGCAAAGCAAGTCTATAATACATAACCTGTACAATTATATGAAATTACTTGCCGTGAAGGATGGTGATATGTTGTCATCTACGTGTACATTAATTTGTAGACTTGTCTGCAGATGAAAGCAAACACATTGGTTGTCATGCGATGTGCTGGCATCCCTCATATAAACATTTTAATTAGGTCATTCGTGTTTTATTCCATTTCGAACCTTCGGGCAACTGATAATAACACAAATTGTAAATTAGGAAGGGTGTTTGAAGTTGGAATCTTCTCCCACTACAACCGGCTAAGGGATCTATGACATTATTTATGAAAAATTATTATAGAAAATTTTATAATTAAAATTAAATATAAGCTAACTGAATTATATGCAACATTTAATACATCTCTAACCTCAAAAGATATTTTATTATAAAACACTATTAAATAAGTACACATAAACAACAATATACGAATTACAATATACTGTACTTAATCTAAAATAACAATAATAAAATGTAACATATTAAAATAATGTATTTAAGTAACACAAACAACATATAATGTCAACTGCTTTGCTGCACTATTTCAGAATATTTCAGAGCAACAGACAAATAAATAGCGCCATTTGTCAATTATTTTAGACTTTACGTTGTAGGAGCAAACCAAAATATCGTAGCGTTATCAACAAACATTATTACAAACAAGAAAATATAATACATTCTAAATAAATATGAATAATGAACCATGGTGATTCACTCAGCTATGGGTAATGTTAATCTGAGAACCACTGGCCCTGCTCATGACAAATATTAAATTATAGGCCTTTGTGTCATGTTAATTTGAGAGATGCACCAGTGCATCTCATGGCAACACATTATTTAATGTTATTAATTACACATTGTGGCAGCCAAAGAGTTACAAATATTACAATTGGTTTTATTGATGCCAATATTTGCATTTAAATATCTTTATCTATTTTTCTTTTGCTTTTTTTACAGATGTCCAATCAATTCTTTTAAATGTGCCTATGGAGCATGCATTAATAAGGACAAGATATGTGATCGTGTGCAAGACTGTGCTGATGGGTCAGATGAGAACCAAGAAGTATGTGTTGATGCTGGCAAGCTTAATGGGAATTGCGAGTAAGTCTAGTTATTAAAGTTGATGTAGGCTCAGGTAAATTTCACATTCAATTTCTCTTTTTTATGGTATTAAATACAATTTAATTAAAAGAATGTACATTAAAAGAAGGTTTCATGTGACATATTGTTTGATTGTAAAACCAATGCTGCAAGTCGTTTTACAGTCTCCTTTGGTTTTATAGATATCGGGCATTATCTGTGTTGGAAAACACACTTGAATATAGTTTCAACTTTAATACCGCACAATTCAATGTTGGGCACAACTAACAAACTTTCATCGTTAATTTGTATTCTTATTGTTGTATTCCAGTGTATTCATGATTTTAATGTTTTAACAATCTTAGTAGAGGGATAATTTTTTCTTTGAACATTACTTGGTTTGAATGGAACGTATTTGAAACTACTATTGTGAGCAGACCCCACTTTGTATATGGGCTGACTGGGCTATTATAGCCCAGAGCACCAAATATTTAGGGGAGCCAAATTTCCAATTTTTTTTTTTTACAATATTGTTTTGATTAGTTTTGTTGTAATGTTCCACTCTAAAGAAAACCTCTTGAGGTGTGAGCACTTACTTGAGTAGGAAATACCTGAAATCTTCCCCCTGTAATTAGAGCACTCAAAAACTGCATAAAAAGACCCTACACTTCTTTTACTCGTCTCAATAAACGTCAAGTTATATGGTTACACAGTGTTTGATAGAGGGCAGGGGAATGAGCGAGAATGGGTGTTCGCACGGACCTTGAATCACCCCCACCCGCGCCACCCTCCGATCACCAGCTCCCCTGTCTCCCTCCCCTTTCCCTAACCTAACTTGGACACTGAACTTATTGTTTTTGTCTAGTCATCAACGTACTTTGTCTCTGAACTTCTTCAAATGTGTGCTCCCTAACGGAGAGACATTTACCAGGGACTGGCTGTTGTTCTCCCCGTCGACTGGAAAGTTGAATTGTATTCCCTGCTGCCATTTCCAACCAGGCCGCAAGAAAACTATTTTTTGTTATGGTTTTAATGACTAGAAGCATGGTCAAAACCTAATCAAACACTATGAACAGTCAGCTGACCACAGACGTAACATACTCACTTACATTACTAGACAAAAAAAATAACAAAGTCAATACCATGTTATCGACACAGTACGAAGAAGAAGTTAAATATTGGCAAAATGTTTTATCAAGAGTAGTTTCAGTTGTCAAATTTCTAGCTGTAAGAGGATTACCTTTTCGGTGAGACAACGAAACTTTAGGATCCACTTCCAACGGACTCTTCCTGGGATGTCTGGAGCTGATAAGCGAATATGATCCCTTCCTTTCTCAACACATAAAAAAGTATGGGAACAAGGCTCGGGACATGTTTCTTACTTATCTGCGAACACTTGTAATGAATTTGTTGATGTGGTGGGGAATATTGTTCTTCAAACCATTCTGAATGAGATGAGAAATGTTCTTTACTACTCCCTCATTGTTGACTCTACTCCCGACTGCTCCCACACAGACCAATTAGCTATTGTCCTTTGTTATGTGTCTTTGGAAGATTGTGAACCCAAAGAACGACTGTTAAAGCTGTTACCTGGGATAGGTCATTCATCCAGGTCCTTAGAAGAAGCTGTAATAAACTGTCTTTCCGAATTCGGACTACATATTAAGTATTTGCGAGGTCAAAGTTTTGACAATGCTTCTAACATGTCCGGGGCCTACACAGGACTGCAGGCCAGGATTAAGCAGCACAACCCACTAGCAGAATTTGTTCCTTGTGCGGAGCATTCATTGAACCTTGTTGTTTCCGCTGCTGCTGAATGCTGTACTGAAGTGGTAAAATTCTTTTCTTTTATACAAGAGTTGTACAATTTTTTCTCCGTGTCAACCCACAGGTGGAAAGTTTTAAAAGAGCACTTAGACAAAAACCATACTTCTGTAGTTAAGTCTCTATCTGATACCAGGTGGTCAGCTCGAGCAGATGCTCCAAATGCTGTAGTGAAAGGGTATAAAGAAATCCAAAAATCCCTGAAAGTCTTGTCTGAAAACCTGGAGCTCGATTAGAATCACAAGCTCTTGAAAAACAGTTTCAAAGTTTTGAAACTGCTTTTTTATGCATACTATGGAATGACATCCTTGAGAGAGTTGACAAGTGTAGTGACAACTTACAAAAGCAGACCATGCGTCTTTCAGCGGCTACAAAACAGATTCACATTTTAGAAGCATTCATCTATGGAAAAAGAGATAAAATTGACAAATATGAACAATCCACAACTGCTCTTCTTGGATGTGAAACTCCCACTTATTCCAGAATCAGAAAACGCAAAATATTTTCTGATGAAACAGATGAGAATGAAGTCGAATTTGATGGAAGGTCAGCTTTTAGAATTAAATTATATCTTAAAATCATTGATTCGTTGAAATCAAACTTGAGTAGACGAAAAAAAGCATATGAAGTGTTGTCGGACCGCTTTGAAGTTTTGTCAATTCTGGTGTCGCCATCGAAGGAGTCTTCAAATGAATCTATTGCGAAGGCTGCAACGAAGTTGGTAAAGTGTTATTCAGAGGATATCAGTGAAAAATTTGTAAACGAGTGTTCCCATTTCAAGATGTACCTTGAACTTGAACTGGAAGGCATGAAGACCATACCTGAGGTTTACAAGTACATAAGAAGTAACGAGCTGTCTACCACTTTCCCCAATCTTGAAGTAGCGCTGAGGATTTTCTTGACTCTTCCAGTGATCAACTGTTCTGGCGAAAGAGGGTTTTCAGTTTTATCTAGAGTGAAAAATGCCAAGAGATCAACTCTTCGAAAGTAAAAACTGAATTCACTGGTGTTAATGTGCTCTGACATGATGTTACTCTTAAGACTAATTTTTCTCAGATTGTTTAAAACTTTGCCCAAACGAAATTAAGATAAAAATCTGTCATTTATGTTTTGTTGCTTATTTAACTTTATTCCTTTACTAAAGCTTATGTACTTACTTCAATTTTTATTGGTGTTAAATAAACCTTTAAAGCTCACAACTTTGGTGGCCTTATTAATGTAACTTGCTTTTGCTATTCCATACCCCCGGACCCGCGGAGGTTAGGTTAGGTTAGGTTAGGTTAGGTTAGGTTAGGTTAGGTTAACAATAAACCTGATAGATATGACGATAAATAAAATGATATATTATTACACAAGTATCCGAAACGTAAGACGCAAAATAAAGTATGCTTCTATACCAACTTTAGAACCCTATTTTAAATTAACTATTTTGTACATTTAATTTCTAGTCATTAAAGCTGTATCCACCTCAGTATCTAGTCCTTGATTATATGGCTACAGTTTAGTAAACCCATGATATTTGAGATGGTTAACATGTACCAAGATTAAATAACTATTTAAATTATAAACAGGATCTGTCATATATATATATATCTTTCTCTATCACAATGAACTTATAAAATATACTTTCGGTACACCAATTCTAACACAAAGCGTATGTAATAAATAGTTACTATTGAACTGTTTGAATATCTTCTTGTAAATAAATGTAAATAATGTTTTCAAATGTATTATAAAAATATGTTTATATTGGATTAGATTTAGTTATGTGAATTGCCATACTTTATCATTTGTATTTTTGTACCGTTCATTATAACTTCTGGACTCCATTTAAGAACTTCTGTCATGTGTTTTAGAATAAACTGTCCGTCATACCCTTTCATGTTATGAGCTACAAGTATGATTTTTGAAAACTGATTTCGCGGTAATGTTATGTATTCCATAAAATCTTGTAATGTATTTTCCCCTTTAAAAGTATGTGCTTTTATTCCACATTTTGAGCACATATTATTTTCATTTGTATTTATACAATGATAGCAGGCTTGTTGACTAACGCAAAAGTTTGGTATGTGTTCATAAGTGTTGGTCTGATTTTTAAAAACTACGTCTTGTCTACATTCAAAATCGAAAAATATGTACATAAATTTGGTACTCTCACCCTTTTCTTTGTGTTTTTCCGTACGCATGAAACATAAATGACCAGAGGATTTAAACTCATTGCATACGCTACAAAATATTTCGTTGCAGACATGACCAGATTTTCTCTTTAGAATGTTGTATGTCTTATTACAATTCGGGCAGCATTTTATCACATTACATGTAGAGCGGTTTTTGCTAAAAGTAGGTAACAAATGTTTGCTGAAGCATTCCCGACTTTGAAAAAACCTATTACATTCTCGGCATGTGATATTATCGTTTTTTATGCATATCGGGGAATTATTGCATGTAGGGCATTTAGTAGGGCACCTGTGTGAATCTTTGTGACTGTACCCGTATTTACAGTTACGACAGTAATAATCCGATGTAAAGGCAGCTGTCAAGGATGTTACGACATTGTAATGGCCATTACCATATATTAGGTCCAGATTAGTTTTCTCTGTTGGTCCCTCAAAAATTGTCTGTCTACCTCTTCTATCAGAAAAAACGGTTATCGTGTATTGGCTAAGATAATTTTGGAACAATCTAATATGCTCAACACCACCTCCATTTGTTAAATCCACACCTGCGGCTTCACAAAGTCTTACAGCTTCAAGCCTTTGTGTTTCTCTTTCAGCATGGATTATCCGAATATAATTTTTTTTGTTTTCCTGGTTTACGTCTTTCTTAGAATGTGCAATCGCCACTACTAGAGCTCTGCTTAGACATAAGCTGTCATTATTGTTAATTACTATAATTCCCTTCTTTTTACGACAAAAATCTTCGAATGAGCTAGTATAATCTACTCGACCCCTGGTACCCCCTCTTGGCATCTTTACTTGTAGACATTTTATATGCATTGATCCGTCTATGAAAAACCGTTCGTTGCTTTGTACTACATTCTCAACAGTTTGCAATATCACATCGGCATTTATTTGATCCGCTATTCTTAAACTTATCCCTATAGGTCTTTGTTCAGGTTTTGCAGAGTTAGTAATTGTAAGACCAACACGGTCCTCGTTATCTATACTCTGTTTTAAAAATTCAATAAGGGAATTGATCATTGTATTTAACCATTGGTTTAAATTTTCATTTTGGTTAGGTTCTCTAAACTTTAATTCTATTTCTCTAGCTTCTGTTTCGAATTTTTTATATGTTTTTGAAATATTGCTTATTATTTCAAATGCATCTTGACCTCCCCCCCCCGCTTGCATGTCACGACTACAATGTGGTAAAGGACTTGGAGGTAAATTAACACGGGTGATTATGTCACGGCTACAGTGCGGTTGCTGGTTTGGTGGTATATCTGCAAATGATGTAGGTGGCGATAAAATTGGTTCAGGAGAATTGCTAACATTTAGGGGTAAAAAGACTTGGATGTAAATTAACACGGGTGATTACGTCACGGCTACAGTGCGGTTGCGGGTTTGGTGGTTTATCTGGAAATGATGAAGGTGGCGAAAAAATTGGTTCAGGAGAATTGCTAACATTTAGGGGTCCTCTAGGTGGTGACTGTAATCTAATATTTTCAACTATCTCGCCAAATTCATTACCATCTACAGGATCTACCATATATACATCAATTAGATCAGATAAAAATATATCGTCACTAAAGAATGCCATTCTAAATTAAACTAAGTAATATTACTATAAAATAAAAAATAATAATAAAAACAATAGTTAAAGAGAAATACTAAACGCAATAAAAGTTACAATCACTAACTTCATTAACACTAAACTATGAAGGTTGTGAAACTTCTAAAACTCAACTAACTTTACACTTCCAAAATCACTCTGTAACGCTCACTCACATAAATACCAAATTAAACTGATAATTTGTATCGAATGTATGACTAATTTATACGAACACTTGATTTCTAAAACTCTGTACATTGATATGGTGAGTAATTCAGATTAGGGCTTTGGGGTAGAGAAAGTCATCATAGATGCTCTTTGCCCTGTTTCATCATTCAAAACAAGTTGATAATTTGTGTTACTTATTCAGAATAAACAGATGACGAATTGTATTTTGAACCCTTAGGAAAATCAAGACAAGACGTTATCCTATATTACTCATTGTGGATAATACAATTGTTGGGTTTAATGTTGGACTTATTTGTTTATTTGCTTACCAATGTTTACTCAAAATCCGGGCCAAACTGCCGCTGGACTCTGATCTCTTATTTACTTTGAATGTCGACACAGTGGACCAAAATTCACTCTTTATTTACATTACATGTTTACTTAAACCTTTGTTTACTTAGTGGGCTCTACTATTTCTCATAGTTGACCTATGTACTGATTACATTACCCTTATCTTTGTTTACTTATTGGCACCAGTACGTTTTCAAAGTCGCTAGTTCTTATCTATGACCTTTGGACTTGACCTTTGACCGGCGCAGTGAAGTACCGTTCTTACTACTCACGTGGTCTCCTCTCTACACCAATTATAAATCTCCCGGTTTATTTTCATATTTCAAATCTTAAAACAACCATTTATTTGGTATCCAATTAAAGTTAAAGCTAAATTTTAAGTATCACACCTTTAAGTGTTAATCTATTTTAGTATACACATAGTAATATACACACAAATTATTCATATTCAATCTTTCCGTGGAAAAAAGTGAATTCATCATTATAAAATATGTATATCCAATCCTTTCATGAAAAAAAGAGAAAAAAATTTAAAATACATCACTATTGTTATTACACACAACCACTTCAAACTCAATTAAATTGTACAATAATTTCAATATAATCTAAAAACTTTTGTTAAGCTATATGGAATGGATATATGTAAACTTATAATATTCATAAAATCTTTAATATTATCCTGTTAATGTTTTCAGAACTTAACAACAATGTATCAACTCAAAGGATAATTAATTCAGTGTTAAAACTCTAGACACCACTTAGCTGTCAGAGCTATGAGTTGGTATGCCATAAAGTATCGTACAGTTGAAAAGGTGAAGACGAGATTGGAGAAGCAATCATAACAGTTTTAGAAGGATTGTTTGGTGATAATTTTTTCTAAAGGTTTATCTACCGAAGAGATATAACTGGCAGATATACTACTGCCAATAACTAAAAAAATGGTAACCGACTATAACACATCTACTGAGAGGATGTCGTTAATATATAAAGGCGATATTTGAGAGATCGAGTTTGTATAACAATTGATAAATAATAAACTTTCAAATTGTAATGATTCACAGTTTCTTCTATATCAACCCTTTCCACATCCTATAAACATATGTTTATCATTAAATTTTACTGCACCAACAGTTATAGTATTCCACCCAAGAGCATACTAATGTTCATAAATTAACGAATAGTTGTAATCCTCAAATTTTAACTCTAGCTTTGATACTAAAGTAATAGTTGCTTTGAGATTTGAAATATGAAAATAAACAGGGAAATTTGTAATTGGTCTAAAGAGAAGACAACGTAAGTCAAATTAACTGTAAATAATATTAAAACAAGGGAAATAAAAAAAATTAAATAGATTTCCAAAATATAAATTTAAGGCAGAATATGTTAGTTATAAGGTATAATAAATTTTAAAGTGAGATATTGTATTGTGAAAGTAGACAAAGCCTGTTGTTAAGTGAATGATTTGAGCAGTGTTCGTGAGACCAAAAATGTGAAGTATTGAGTCTTGCTGAATAAGGAAAATCTAAAAAAGGACGCTTAGTTGTGAGATCTAGAGGAGCTGGCAGTTGGTTAGGAATGTCTGAAGTAATAAGATGTGTTTAAATAGAGTTGCAAGGGAGTCTCTGAAGTAATATGTGTTTTAAAAAGTTGGAAGGGAACGTCTGAGATAGAAAGACGTATTTTCGGATGGGAAATAGTTGAGAACAACGTAGTTATGTTTGAGTGATTTTTGAAATGGAGAACAATTTAATTGATGTTTAATAGTTGTGAGAGGGGGTTTTGAGTCCAGAGACTATGTTCGGGATAGACGGACATGACTTTAGGTAGAAGTTGGACAATGTGTTTGTGCTGAAAGAAACGCTTTTAAAAAAGTGAAAACGAGTGATTTTGACAAAGACTGTTGTTGGGAATGTTGTTGAATGACAAAATAGAGAGACAGACAAAGTTTCATTTTGAACACTATGCAAACTGTTAAGGGGGTATCATCACGAAGTTCACAAAATCAACAGACTGCAAGGAACAATCATCTCCACAATTGCAAATTGGTAACAGGTGCTACAAAGCGCTCAAAAATTAAATGTTGTATAAACCAGTTTAGATTAATTATTGTTTGATGTATTATTTGTAAGTTTGATATTTTTGATATGTTTTTTTTTATAACTACTTTGCTATTTAAAAAAATTAGAGATGCCTAAAAATAGGAATAATTTTTGTTGATATAAATTAATTTAAAACATATTTAAAAAAAGAAATAAGTCTATTCAACTCATATTGATGAGTAATTTTTCAGAAGTTGCAACTCAATACTTAAATTAAAGTTTTAAGATTTTGAAGTTAATAAAGAAGTAAAATATAAATATAAAAATTAAAGGTAGGATGTTTAAAATAATAAAATTGATAAATTTGTGTATTTGTTTAAAAGTAAGTTAATAAAGAATGTTTAGTTTCAGGAAAACAAATAAGGATTTTTTATTTACTGAAAACCACAGATAATTACACTTAGAAAAGAAACACGACTCTGAGAGTAATTTAACTTAAAGTGAAATTTTTATATTTTCAAAATTGGTGAGTTAATTCCACCTGGCGCCTATAAAGCTGAGCAATTTTATAAATTCTTAAATGGTAAAAAGTGTCAATTTTAAAATCTAACAAATCAATATTTTTAACCCCTCGTTTTTTTTATAATTACATAGTAAGGTTTCTGATTCTAATCATTCACAGTGTACCATAACATAGTATAAAATGACTAATAAGTTTTGAAAAAATCCCAGTCTCATTAGTACAGATGTGTGTTCTCAGTACAAGTGTGTTTAAAGTTAAAACTGACTAAGAAAAATCCCAGTCTTCTCAGTACAAGTGTGTGTTAAAGTTAAAACTGACTAAGAAAAATCCCAGTCTTCTCAGTACAAGTGTGTGTTAAAGTTAAAACTGACCAAGAAAAATCCCAGTTTTCTCAGTACAAGTGTGTGTTAAAGTTAAAACTGACCAAGAAAAATCCCAGTTTTCTCAGTACAAGTGTGTGTTAAAGTTAAAACTGACCAAGAAAAATCCCAGTTTTCTCAGTACAAGTGTGTGTTAAAGTTAAAACTGACTAAGAAAAATCCCAGTCTTCTCAGTACAAGTGTGTGTTAAAGTTAAAACTGACCAAGAAAAATCCCAGTTTTCTCAGTACAAGTGTGTGTTAAAGTTAAAACTGACTAAGAAAAATCCCCGTCTTCTCAGTACAAGTGTGTGTTAAAGTTAAAACTGACCAAGAAAAATCCCAGTTTTCTCAGTACAAGTGTGTGTTAAAGTTAAAACTGACTAAGAAAAATCCCAGTTTTCTCAGTACAAGTGTGTGTTAAAGTTAAAACTGACTAAGAAAAATCCCAGTCTTCTCAGTACAAGTGTGTGTTAAAGTTAAAACTGACTAAGAAAAATCCCAGTCTTCTCAGTACAAGTGTGTGTTAAAGTTAAAACTGACTAAGAAAAATCCCAGTCTTCTCAGTACAAGTGTGTGTTAAAGTTAAAACTGACTAAGAAAAATCCCAGTCTTCTCAGTACAAGTGTGTGTTAAAGTTAAAACTGACTAAGAAAAATCCCAGTTTTCTCAGTACAAGTGTGTGTTAAAGTTAAAACTGACTAAGAAAAATCCCAGTCTTCTCAGTACAAGTGTGTGTTAAAGTTAAAACTGACTAAGAAAAATCCCAGTCTTCTCAGTACAAGTGTGTGTTAAAGTTAAAACTGACTAAGAAAAATCCCAGTTTTCTCAGTACAAGTGTGTGTTAAAGTTAAAACTGACTAAGAAAAATCCCAGTCTTCTCAGTACAAGTGTGTGTTAAAGTTAAAACTGACTACTATAAACAGAAGTGTCAATAAAGTATTATTGATACTTTACAGTGAGTATTGAATTAATATATTTGTAAAAATGTCGAATTGTTAATTATTTTTTCCACAAAAAGTGAACGAAATATAAGAATAAATTCAACAACCTAACACAATGTCTGTATAAACAAATTATTTATGTTCATAATGTAAATATTTAGTAAAGTAAAAACAAATAATATTTTACAGTATATATTATTATTTGAATATAAAACACCTTGACATTTTATAAACATATACAGTATTAAACATGGACTCAAGATGGATCCATTAATTTGCAGCTCCATAATTCCAGGCCCTAGTGGTTGTGAAAAATCACTATTTGTTATAAATTTTAGAGTTAATGTGCAATGTTGATTTTAAGAATATATGCTAGCATTATTCTAAGTGGCAACCAGCTTGTGATATTCAAAGAAGGTGTTCCAAATATGAGCGACTTTAATGGTAGTGTACTGAATTTGATAATGAAATTTTTTATGATGACAATGCGTTAATCAGATGGTCGAGATTTAGACCTGTTTACTAAAGGATGTCATCATAAAAATATAACTGTCTTTTCCATTACTCAAATCTGTTTCATCAGTGTAGGGGGCAACAAGATATATCACTAAATGCCCATTACATTATGTGTTTTAAAAGCCACAAAAATAAGGCTCATATTAGACGTTTAACTCAAAAAATGTTTCCAGTAAACCTAAAATTCATTTAAGAGGCATTTAATGATGCATCCTCTAAACCACAGGATATCTGGTTATTGATATGAAACAATCAACACCTCATGAATTGAGATTTAGAAATTTATTATTTCCGTCAGAAGAATATAATTTATACATGTTAAAAAAAAACCAAATGTTTTTAAAAATCAAATCATTTCATTACACAATATTATATAATACAAATTTACTTAATAATATATATAGTAGATCATAAACAAATTTAGTAGATCATCATGAATGAGAGGTTTAAAAAGCAATCGAATATGGTTAAGACTATTTCATTACCGAGTCTGAAAGAAAGAAAGAAGTTAATAAAAGTTGCTGACAAAGGATTCAGACAGTCTGTGAGTGTGTATTAATAAGGTTACAATGTCAACAAATATTACAAAAGCATTTACATTTCTCCAATCAAGATCGATCACCACTATAAATATCAATAGTTGAAACAAATATTGATGAAAAGCAAACTACACCAACACAGTTTGGAGTCAATCTTGCAGAAATTTTAGAATCAATACCCTGTACATATCACAACAAGACGCAATAGTTCAAATAGTAGGTACAACAGTACCCTTGTCAAATATAGTTGATCTTTTTAATGATGTAATTAGACCAAATAAAACATCAAATCCTAATGGTTGGTCTCAATTTATCGATGCATTTAAATAAATGAATATACCAAGGGGTTTTATAACAAACCCTAAATGTCGTGATTACATAGAGAGGTTGGTGAAAAGTACAACTTAGAAGATGGTATAAGATATACTCCTAATCAGGTGATTGATCCATTGTTCAGTTATCCAAAGACAAGAAAACTTCAATTAATAAATGTATCCAACCTAATTAATCTCTACTCACTCAATCACGCACATCTTCAAATACACCATTACCTTGACCACATAGACAGTCAATCACACCTAAAAACTAGTCTAAAAAATGAGTATTTTCAAATTGAACTATGGAGACGGTATTTAGTAAGATTGATTATGACTCATTAAATCCAGTATATTTCACATAAGCCAACTGCTTATATAAACACCGTGAAAAAAAAGTAAAAACAAAAAAAAAGTTAAAGAATGGTTGCAATCCCAAGATACATAAACTCTGAACAAACAAAAAAGAAAACACTTAAAGAGAAATCAATACACTGTGTAAGATATCTATGAATATGGTAAGCGGACTAAAGCGATATGTGTCGACTCAGGAATTTTAACAATAACAACTATTACATTCTTACAGTAATTGATGTTTTCAGTAAATACACTTTTTCTGCACCTTTAAAAAAGAAGACTGGAAGTGTGTAAAATACAGATTTTGAATTTTTGAATATGAGATGGAAAGTCGCGATAAAATAGACTTATTCGACTAAATAAGTTGTCATTGTCGTAAATAAGCTGTCATTGTGTAATAAATATAAAACTGAAGGTTTTATAAAATATTACTTTCTTAACAAAAAAAATGAATTTTAGGTTATTGTTTTTTATTTTATTTATTTTATTTTAAAATCTTTGCTCAGCTTATGGGCGCCAGGTAGCTTTCGTCTACAAATTTTGAAAAAGAAAAGAAGTTAAATATTATAATATCTCGGGCATGGATTCTTTTAAAAGGGTACTCCACAGTGATTCCAGGTTTCAAATGAACAACTCTTTTGTATACTGAAATTTTACATAAATTTATTAAAGACAAGTTTTTTTTTTTTTATACATTAACATTAATTTGTTATAGAGACATTGTAACAATTATGAAATTAATTAACTTGAAGAGTTGAAAATGAATTTTAATATTATTATTTATAAAGATATGCACAGCTCTATGGGCGCCAGATGAATTACCATCAATTTTGAAATAAAAAAAAATGACTCTAAATATTAATAATCTCGGGTGTGAGTTATTTCCAAGGTGTACTCTCAGTGATTCTGGTTATGTGAAATGAGAACACTTGCAGCTGAAATTTTGACATAAACATTTATTAAACATAAAACATTAATTATGCATATACATTAATCAAACAAAATATATTATGATATACAACAATAGTTAACATCCTGTTGATATTTATTATCTGTGCCTTTGAGGAAGGTCTGATTTGTAATTTTCAAGTTTGAACTTTTTATTAAAAATTGAATTTACTTTAAATAAAACTTGCAAGTATTAACTTTAATTCGTGAGATAAAAAGTTTTAAAGAATTTCTTGTTCATTTTTCTGAATATTAAGAAATTTATTAAAGAAAATTAATATTTTCCACTACCCTTTTGGTTAGTTAGACTGGCAAATATTTCTATAATTGAAATAATTTAAATTTACATGTACTAGATTATATAATAAAAAAAAAGAAACATAGAACATATTATACAATTTGTACATTTGAATCATAACATGCTGTTTCATGAGCTCACCACACCATACTATACCATTGTCCTCTGCTGATAAATCGCTCGTAAGTCTTTTTGTCGTAGAACCACCGTTGACCACCAGTAATTCTTTTATTGTTCATTTCTCCATGATTGATAACAACGTTCGTGCACCACATCGAATATAATCGTTCATAGTCCGTTTAACAAAGCACAAGCACCACGTTGTAATAATTTAGTTCTTTGGCTATTTATAAGTAACACGTTTAAGAAATTAATAACACATTGTCATTGTCTTTACAAAAAAATTTATACACCATTTTTCCTGCAACTTAAACACTTGCTTCTATCCCCAATCTTCTAGTGTCCTACCTCGTGCAAAATCATGAACTTGTTAAAACTGGTTAATTACTGCGCACGCATATCCCCCAGCCACTGTCAGATTCAAAAATTATCTAATTCACTTTCTAAAAGAGTGTCCAAATTGTCTTTTTATAAACACACATTTTTATGATTAAACATTATCTTAAAATTATACATTATTTATTATATTGTTTATTTGAAAATCTATTTCTATATTAGAATTTACATTATTGAATATAAAATATCATTTAACCGGGTTACCCCCTCCCTTGCAACCGCGTTTTTCAAACATGCAATCAAGCTTTAATTTTTTACATTATTACAACATATATCATAAAAATAACTATAATTATTATCTTAGTTAAATTACTTTTTATTTTCTCAGAAGGAGAACTAACTGATCTATTATTCCTTGAATTTAAAATTGACTCTATGTTGCATCAAAAGAAAATTGAATGAATTTATGAATAAAAACAAATTGAAAACATCTGCTTTTCTTTTAATATGAATTTTACGTTCCTTTAATAAGGATAAATATGTTATTAGACATTTATTATTCTTGTACATAAAAAGAAATTACTATCCTTTACACATCAAATTTATATTATAAAAATCAAAATATTAAGCATTGTAAATTTCTATACAATAACAGAGTAAATATAATGTGTTATTTAACACCAGTTACCAGACCATAGTCACATTGTACTTAATTCAAAGTGTTCCTACAGCATCCTAAAAATGCCGTCTTGTGTCCGTGGCGAAATTGTATTTGTTCTTCACGAATGTTTATAAAAAGAAAATCTGTTTATACACTAGTCCATTCTACAATTTGTAATTGTTCATTATCCGACCGCATTGCCATAACACACGCTAATTGTCAATTGTCTATTCGCGTGAAAACGTCTAACCAATTTAACTGTTCATACAGAGTTTTAACACACTCTCACCCTTAATCGACCGACGATTAAACTCTTCACACTTTCTATTGTTCTACATCAAATTATTACATCACACTATGTCCGTTCTTTCCACTAAAGTCTTTGAACTACATATTCAACTCGACAAAAATACATCATTACTCTCCAAGCTCTTTCTTAAAACTCTGAAATACAACTGTTCATCCTAACACTCCAAACTAGACTCAAAAGCACATTTTCATCTTCTCCACGTTTTTTTACTCAGACTCTCAAAATACGACCATTCTGTTCAACACTCCCAACTGGACTGCCGGCCTCATGGTGAAATCTTGCTTCCGTTAATGTTTCAGGGTTCACCCTTCCGGTATCATGGACTTTATTCAAAATCTCGCCGTATCATCGAATGCACTGTTCAATACTACGCGCATGACAACTTGTCCTTTTTACAAATTTATATTCACACACAAAATTATTTAATTTCTTATAACTAATTTTTCTTAAAACCTATACATTATTATTTATTTGTGTTTGGAAATCTAGGCTATAATGATTGAATTTACTTTATTTTTTAACTTTTTAAAGACATAAGTCACGTTTTCGACTTACGTTTTCTCCCCCCCCCCCCATTTAACTATCTCGATTCCCGGTTATTTCTCATTATTCAAATTGGGTTAACTTTTTTAGGTATTACAATTGGTTAAAATGAAAATGGAAGTTGGTAACTGTTTTTAGAATAATGAAGTAAATCAAAACAAATTTCCAAAAGATGTATTTATATGTATAGAAATGTTTATTTTTAAGATGAACTTAATACTTGAGTGAAGTGAAATAGTGTGTAAATGAAGTAAATTTGCTTGTTACTAAGTAATTGTGGCTTTGAAAGCGTGCTTAGCTTCAGTTGGAAAGGAACGCCTGAAATGGACAGACGTATTTTCGGTTAGTGAGAGGACAATGGAACTTGTACTGAAGTGATTTTTATATAATGAAGGATGTAAAGTACTAATATTTTGAAGTCAGTTAATCTTAGAATGAGTATCAGAGATGGACAGACGTGGTTTTGATTAAGAGAAAGAGATTAGTCCGAGAATAATGAAATTTGTACTAAAGTGATTTCTATATATATAAACAATGTAAATTAATATTTTTAAAGTCAGTTAGTCTAGGATCAGTCGTTGAACGAGTAAGAGTTGTCTTGTTAGAGTTGGAAGGCAGCGTTTGAAATAGTCACACGTATTTTTGATTGGTGAATGAGTAAATTCATGGTCAATGGAAGTTGTATTAAAGTGACTTTTATAGAATCAACTATGTAAATTAATTACTAACAGTTAAAAGTCAGTTAATCATAGAGTGAGTTGATTAGACAATGATCGCGAGTGACAGACATATTTTCATTTGTAATTAGAACAATGTGCTTTGTGTTAAAAGAGACCCTTAAAAAAGGTGAAAACGAGTAAGGTTAATAAAAAACGGTCGTTGAGAGTGTTATTAAAAATGATTGTGAGAGACAGACGTGTTTGTAATGTAGAACATTATGCAAATAAATATCTCAACACGTGCGAACATTGGCGGAGCACTCACCATGAGACCGACGCATCTGCGATCTTCAGAAATAACCATCTTTCAACAAAGGACTGGTAACATGTGTTAATGAACACTCAAAATTAAAAAAATTTTAAACTATTCAGAATTTATTATTATTCCATGTATTAGCTGTAAGTTTTATAATTGATATTTTCTAAAATAATTATTTTGTTGTTTGAAAATCAAGGATGTCCATAGACATGAATAATTTGTTCAGATAAAGTAACTTTAACATGTGAAGAAAAGCAGATAACATTAATCTGTTTGTTTTATCAAATAATTTTCTAAGAGTTGCAACTAAAATTAAAACAGTAAATTCAATTTTTCAAGATTTTGACCTTCTTAAAAGGTAAAATATAATGATTAATTAAAAATAATGATTAAGTAGGATGTATAACTTAAAAAATTCATCATTGAATTATATATGTGTGTATGAATAATTTCAATAAACTAATATGTTCAGTTTCAGAATCAGAAACACAAAAAATGACTTCTTATTTACAATATAACCACTGGAAAGTACACTTTTAAAAGAATCACGACCCTGAGAGTTTTTTAATAAACAATAATAGTTAAACTTATTTTACTTTTTCTAAATCGATGAACTAATGTCACCTGGCGCCCATAATGCTGTGCAAATCATTTTATTTAAAAATAAATTTAATATTGTAACATTACTCCTCATTATAAATTTTTTTTTAAATGTGATAAGAGCATTTAAAAATAATAATAAGAACAGTGGAAGAAAACCAAAAAAATCTTCAGATGGATAAAGAAACAGAGTTTACATTAAAAGAAGTGCGGAACTATTTAAAAAAAGAAAAATATTAATTATTTTACTACAAAAAATCTAGATTTTAAAGCTGCAGTTGTTGAAATGTTTAACCGTAGTTTAAAACAAGAATGTTGAGATACTTAACAAACACAAATACTTATAACCACCTACTTACATTCTCAATAGCCTAAGGACTGTATACAATAATTATCATCATCGAATTATAAAAATGAAACCAACAAATCATAGCCTATAACAAATCATAGTGATGTAAACAAATCATAGCCTATACATTTAAAGTTTTCAATAATTTATATAATAAAACAATAAAACATCATAAAACCATATACTCAATTGGAGATTATGGTAAAAGTACAAAATCTAGAGAATATTTTGATAAAGGATATGAATCAGGGTGGTGTGTTTGGAATATGTAATGTATTAGAATTTCCGATTCCACTCTACATGCTTGAAGATTAAATGGTGTTGAAATAGATGGAAATTTTTATGAAACAGAATTACAAAAAGTAGTTACATCTAAACATCAAATACTAACTATTAAATAGATAAGATACTGGATTCTAAAGGAAAAATAGTGAGTAAGAAATTATTTGTGAGTTGGTTAAGTTATCCATCAAGCTTTAATTCTTAGATAAATGCTTCTGAAATTAAAGTTAAAAAAGAGTGAACAATTCTATTTAACTTTACAAATAGCTCCATGTCCATACTTCCCGGGTAACACCATTACAAAATTTACAAAACAAATACCCCATAATATAAAACTTGATTTGTGAATGGGAAGTTGCTTTAGCTAAAATATAATATCCAAATTCAATTCTCACTGTCGTTAAAGGAAAGAATTATGTGTATGTTTATAACAGTAACCCACTCATCGGAATATTCCCATTATAACTTACTCCAGGAAATTATACTTGTGTAAAAAACATTATTAAAGCTTTAAACCATGAAGACAAAATTGGAAGATATATAGAATTTAGTTTTGATGAACAGTCACAGCTTGTATCACTACAACCTTTATCAGATGATGTAATTCAAATTGAATATTCACCAACTTTAGCTGTACAGTTAGATTTGATTCTATGGAGACCGATTTAATTAACAACAACAACACATCATCATTTCCATCTAATATGAGATGTGGTTTACCAAGTCAAATGTATATTTACTGTGATATAATAGAAGCACAAAATGTTGGGGATGTTATGAGTCATCTTCTGAGAGTTGTTAAAATCTACTAGTATAAATATAGATATGCTTCGCATTCAATGATTGAATTTTCTAAGTTACATTATGTACCAATTTTGAGAAATGAATTTAATAGTAGAGAATTGATTTAAGAGACACATTTGGTAGCACATTATCATTCAAGTTTGGACAGTTAAGTGTGAAACTTCATTTTAAACTACTTCATTACAATGAATCAACTCAACTTGTATGATCTTTATATCACTTCTACAAACACCAAGTTGGAGGAGGAATACTCAGTGTATATAAAGTTATTCCATATCAGAGAGGAGATATGGTAGGAAGCTTTCTTGGTGGTCTCTTGTGAACTATTATGCCACTGATAAAATCTGTAATTAAAACAATAGGGCATGAAGCATTAATATCAGAGATAAATTTTATAGGTGATATAGTATAAACTTGAAACCCTAAATATACATTTCAAAATTGGGTTAAGGGACCCCGTTTTTTAGAATCGAGCATGGAACAAGCGTCTCCTCTCCTACAGTTCCTAGACAGTACTCGCGAGAGTCGGACATGTAGGCCTACTCTTGTGATGTAAGTTTAATTAGAACAATGTGATTCATAAAAGAAACGTTTTTTCTAATGAAGTTAAGAAGTGAAAACTAAATTATAAACATTTGAAAGTCAGTCTTAAACCAACAATTCATAGACAGTTTTTATAAAAGTCAGATGTGTATTTTTATGATGTAAAATTTGAATAGAACAATGTGGTTTGTATAAAAGACGCTGTATAATGAAGTAAAGAAAGGTGAACTGGTTATTTAAAGTATGTATGTTCAAAGACAATGTGTCATGTCGTGAATAATCATTTAACATAGCTAACGTGAACAATAACTTTGAAAAGGACAAAAAGGTTAGTCCAGTGATAACACGTGATACGGTCTGCATTCTTTCTTTGTATGAACTAAAATGACAAAGGTGTTTCTTGTGAAAAGACAGTGAGTTATCATTAAACAACCTAGTTTACTAAAGAAGAAAAGAATGCACGTGACAATTTATAAATCGTGAACTCAAAAATAAAGGCAACCAGATTCAATTCAGCACGAAAAAATGGCGGATCTTGGGGGTAAGGGTTGAAAATGTTGATATTTCAAAAAACTCCTCCCTTGGTTATCTAAACTTTCCCCAAAGCAAATCTGTCAATTTCCATTAATTAAAAAAAATAATAGGGGGGTGGGACTTTTAGGACACTTTGTATATTGTTGTTAATGTGATTATTTATTGAGTTCTATTAATTGTTAAAATTCTAGTAATAATACCAATTGTAGAAACATTAATACTACTAGTATTTATAAAAAACATAACAGTCTTTATGGTTTGAGAAAAAAATGCAGGTATATTAATGACTAGTGCCGAGCACACAGAGCAGATGCGAGTGAGATATTTTAATTTCTTAGAACTTTTTTACAACAGATTAATTATTTTTTTCCAAGAATATGTGTTATGTGAATGAATTTATACTTTCCCTATTATTTTCTTTATTGCTATAGCTATGAACAAACCGGGACATTTGCAAACATGTGTATCAAATGAATTATATGTATCAAAAAATTTATATCCAATGTTGCATTTGTACCGAGACAAACAAAACACTATAGCGGTCGTAGGCCTACTTGGAAACGGTATTTATTTTCTGATTATGCCTCAAATCGGTAGCTGAATAATAGAATATGCCATACTCTTTTTTAAATCAGAACCTAAAAATACAATTAATTATTCCTTTTCGTTTCAGAGAAAATCAATTTCAGTGTTCATCTGGACAATGTATTGACGATTTAAATATTTGTGATGCTAGGAAAGACTGTACAGATGGTTCTGATGAAACTGGATTATTGTGTTTAAAATATATTAAGAGGTAAGAAACTACACTAAATAATATCAAATTTATATAAGAAATAATCGTAGTAAGTTCTTAACAAAAATAAATAGTTTAGACATAATGAGATTAGTTGTTGATATTTATTCGTTTAAAATGAGTGCTACAATTAATTATTCATCCTACCAAGTGTGTAGAACAAGAACTAATCCGATTTTAAATTTTTTAAACATTTCGTGGCCGAAAAAAAATTGACAAAAATGTTTAACCCATCGCTTCATATATCCCAATAATTGTCTTTGATTTTTCCTAATATTTCACAATCTGTGATTTATGAAGTTTTGACTGGAAAATTCGACTATAGAAAATTGTGAACAAGATGGATGCCGAATATGTTAACTAACTTGTAAAAGGAGAAATATCTTGCTTGTAGGGCATGAAATTTTGCAGCCTTACCAAAAAAGGTGTTTTGTTTGATCATATTGTTACGAGAGATGAAATCTGTATTGCTTGTGGATCTTGTGATCGCGGAACTACTGTGACAGCTAATTCGTATAGAGAAAATTTGTGAACTCTTAAAAAGGGCTATAAAAAACAAGCTACGTTTGATTCAGTCTCGCAAATTTTGTATTTTCATGACAATGCCTGGCCATACACGGCAAATCTCACAATGAATGAACTGATACCGTTTTGTAATCTAGCTCCTAACGATCATTATCTTCCGTCACCTTAAACTCTGGCTTGCATCGCAGAAGATTGACAATGACGACGAATTAAATAATAATGTAAGCTACTGGTTTAAATTGCATGTGGCAGAATTTTTGAAGCAGGATTGAAAACTCTAGTTAAACGCTAGTTGAAATCAAAGGCAACAATGTAGTAAAATAGGTAGCCTAAATAAATGTGGTTTTTTTGTATAAAGTTTTCTTTAAATTAAAAATGATGACAGTAATAAATATGTATATGTTACCAGCCAAACCTGATTTTAGGACAAATTAGTTGTGCTTAGGCCAAACTTGTTTGTCCTAAAATAAGAACCAAGATTTATTAATGCAATATAAAAATAATGTTTGATAAATTTTACTTTACTTTTTGATTTACTCTAGTGATATTATATTTTCCAGCTGTCCTATTAAAACTTTCCGCTGCAACTATGGAGCTTGTATTGAGTTTAACATGAAATGTGATGGCACGAAAGATTGTCCAGATGGTTCTGACGAAGACTCAGCTAAGTGTTTTCCAAACGGTATGACTATGTTCAAGTATCTATTCATCAGTATTATTTTCTCTCTCTCTCTCTCTCTCTCTCTCTCTCTCTCTCTCTCTCTCTCTCTCTCTCTCTCTCTCTCTCTCTCTCTCTCCCTCTGTTTGTGAATTTATAACTCGAGAACCGCTGATCCGATTTGTATATAGATTTCTTTCTTATCTAGATATCTGTTTAGGTTTAATTTCCTGCCTTTATTTGATTCAAATTGATTAAATAATTCCCAAGTTATAACAATGTCACATGGGTAAACACAACAAGAGTTTCCTTAACATTTTCAATGACATCATATATTTATGACAACATAGGTATGTGATTTGCTAAACTCTAATTGTACCCGACATTTTTTTTAAATTGTCCAGTAAATTTCAGCTAAATTTTGCAGCTGAAAATAGGAAATCCAGATTTGTGGTCATATAGAAGAGTTATTAAAATAATACATACATCTAATTATATTTTGCACTACAGAGAGAGAGAGAGAGAGAGAGAGAGAGAGAGAGAGAGAGAGAGAGAGAGAGAGAGAGAGAGAGAGAGAGAGAGAGAGAGAGAGAAGATTAATTCATGTTATGACTATTTTATTATAAAGGTTTATATTATTGTCATTTTATTATAATTAATTAGACTTATTTGTTAATTAAATAAAACTGTAGGAGTAAAAAGCGCAGTTTGGTTTCCAATTGTCTATAAACATTTTTCATCTGTCACAAAAATAAATAAAACTGTGATCCTCATTTTGTTATTACGTGCTCTGACTGACGTATGTGTTCACCATTCGCGTTCATGGGGTTGTTTAGGATTTTTAAAAGATTTTTCCTTTGTTTATAAGAGTCCTATTTATTTATACTTTGGTTTGGAAAGATATACCCCTCCCCTATATTGCCTTTTCATACTCCCCCTCTTCCCTCCTAGAATATCGGAATCGGAGGTATAAGTGACAAAGGATCAGCATTGGAGTACTTGGTCATATTTGGTATTGGCTCATCCCTAGTTTTCATAAAACAAATTTACTAACTTTAACATTTCCATAGTGCTGATGACACATATTAGAAAATTATTTTGTTCTCATTTCTTTTAATGTTAAATGTAATTCCCGATGAAGGTGAATTATTTATTATTTACAAAATTACTAAATCGAATTGAGTGATTTTATAAATAAATCTGAGCGAGAGTGGAAAATAAGCTAAATTTGGCTACAAAATATTTGATTAAAGGCTTACATAATATTTTGCCGATAATACTAAAAGAGAAAACGAATTAATATTGATAAAATATTGAAAAATGGGGAATATGACTTTTGGTTTCCAGTTTGACAAAGCTCAAATATTTCCCATTAAGAAAAACTTCTTCTTTTTTAATATTATTACATCAAGTTTGAAAAAAAATTCAGTTTTTCCAATCATTTAATTAGTTGTGTTTACAATGTGATTCTCAATTTTTGAATTTTGCTTTGAGATTAAAACATTCACTGTAAAGCGGGAAAAAAGGAATTTTATGATTGGTTTAAAAAAAGACGACGTAAGTCAAATTAATATCTGTAAATAATATTAAAACAAGGGAAAGAAAAATTAAAATAGATTTCCAAAATATAAATTCAAAGTAAATAATGTTTAGTTTTAAGATAGAATAAATATTGAAGTAAGATATTGTTTTGTGAAAATAGACAATGCTTGTTGTCAAGCAAAATGATTTGGACAGTGTCCGTGGGACCAGAAATGTGAATGTAATGGAAGTATGCTGAGTTAGTAGATCTAAAAAGAGATGCTTAGTTTGAAATGCAAGGAAGGAGTTCAGTGGTTCAGTCAGTCAGTCTAGAGGCGGCGTCTGAAATGGTAAGACGTGCTTTTGATTAGTGAAGGAAATATTTGTAGACAATGTAACTTATGTTAAAATGATTCTTTTGTAATATAGTCAATGTAAATCGCAAACAGTTTAGAATCAATTGATCGTAGAGAGTGTAGAGGATACGTAGGAAATAGACGGACACATAAATATGGTGAAATAATAAATCTATTGTGAATGTGCGTAGAGCACATGGTGCGACTTGAATTTGTTCATTACATAGACAGTTTAACCGGTATTTTCAATCTGAAAGACGTTAAGTATCAAAACATAAACTCTATTTCTGTGATAGAGATGAAATGTGTGAGAACTATGAATTCGTAAAGCCAAAATCGAGATCATCAACTGAAAGATTACGTAGTCGATAACGGACCTCAACCTCAAGAACGAGGACTGCATGCCACAAAGGACATTCATCCTGGAGATGGCTACAATGTGGTAACATAAATGATAGACAATCTTATTTTATCTTTTGTGTAAAAAAGGACTCATGATGAAATATGGGTTCGATTCCCGGTCTAGGTCGTATATTTTTCACTTGAAATATTATTGTATGTTAAAATTTGTTTAAATAAGTAATCTTAATGTTATACTTATTTAAACTAACATATATATGTTAACATATGTAAACTAACACTTTAATAGAAAATTTCTAATTTTTTTTATATGAGGACAAAGATGCTCATAAAAAATTTAATGAGTAAAAGTTGCAACTAATTTTAAAATAGAATCATTTATAAAGAATTTTAGTCTCTTCAAGACAAAACAATTTCAAATTTCTGACATGAAATAATTTCAAGCAATATACTAATGTATATATGTAGCCTACTATTAATATATGTGTGTATGAATACTTTTAATAAATTACTACGTTCAGTTTCAGAAAAATAAATAAGGATTTCTTATTTACCGTTTAACCTCTGCAATGTACACTTTCAAAAGAATCACGATACTGAAAACATTTTAATTAAATTTTTTTTCTCTTTTTCAAAATTGGTGAGTTAAGTCCACCTGGCACCCTTAGCTAAACAATCTCATAAATTCTTAATGTTACAAAGTGTCAATTTAAAATTTACAAAACA
Source organism: Aphrophora alni (assembly GCA_963513935.1). Taxonomy (NCBI): domain Eukaryota; kingdom Metazoa; phylum Arthropoda; class Insecta; order Hemiptera; family Aphrophoridae; genus Aphrophora; species Aphrophora alni. Next base: position 88,294,238 of record OY740768.1, read on the forward strand.
CCCTCTTTTTAATTTAATATTTACAACAAATCTAAACATCTAGTCATGGTCAAACAACTAACATCAGAATTGTACTACAAAGTCAGTCATAAACTATAGTCCACTGCACGAAATCGGGCGGGTGGCTTGTTTAGCGCTGTTGTCACATATGGAACCGGCCTAGCGAGGGATGGTCGAAAGTCGCTTACCCCTACGCAGTACGCACTAATTGACAACCTTGAGCGTCCAGTGTTGCCCAGTTCGAGTGTCAGACTATTGTAAGCTAGTACAAAATACGGGCTGTTCTGACCGTTTCACGAGCCATATGGCAACACTGCATTTTCAGTCACCCGCCCGATTTCGTGCAGTGGACTATACGAAACCTACGTTTTCCTACCACGGAACACTGTAAAATCCAACTGTTTTAAAATTATAAATGGAAAGTACTGAAATGCATATTTTAAAACATATATACAAACACCAGTTCAAGGCCAACTAGTCTACCACCTCATTATCTCATTATACTCTCTTTTGTCTACTGTTTACCGACAGTCATTTGTCATTATGTCACATTAACTTGACATGATGACACTTTACAGTCTATTTTTTGTTAGATAATACTCAAATACACACACACACACACACACACGTGCGCACGTGAACATAATTTTATACGAAGGAATAAATCAAGTGATAATTTTACTCTTTTACAATATATTTTTTAATGAAGCGTCAAACGTATGCACGTGCATGTTTGTGAGATATCAGAAGATAGATAAAGGTATTCTGTTACAGTGAAAGAGCATAACCTAGTAAATAATATGAGAAAGAAACTAGTTAGCCTTGAACTTATTTACAGTTGTATTTTTTCCTGATAGAAAGACAATCATTGCATGCGTAGTAGAATTGTCATGATATATAAACACAAATTTTATAAACTATTTATTATTATTATTGTTCTTTTAAAATTAGTAAATTACACATTTTGTAGAAATACTCGCCTTTTGATTTATAGTTATAATCATAAAATGGAATTAAAATGTTATGTTATTTGTTTTTCACTAAAATATGTCTTCCTATGCCGAAAGAAAGAAATGATAAATTGTCTTTAAATGAAAAAATGTTCATGATAAGTTTTAATCAATAAGCCTAAATCAGCAAGAGAAGTGTGAATCGGTGATTAATCGCAATAGTCGATTATCGTAGCTATTAGTATCATTCTTAATAAAACTATGTCTTATTTTATACAATGTAATCTAACATAAAATACAATATTTGTTTCAGATTGTGGAAAAGCTAACCATAAAATCTTTGTTGAACCGAAGATCTATAATGGATTCCAAACATATCAAGGACAGTATCCTTGGGTTGTAGGAATCTATAAATATTTCAAGGGGAAATTGCAGAACATCTGCGGAGGTACTCTTATCAATCCAAATCTTGTATTAACTGGTAAATACATTTCAAAAACTTCATAAATTTTGTAATATACAAATAAAAACTAATGCTAGTGACAGCACCATTTAATTTATTTTTCACTGTCATAAATAAAAATTTCATTGTTAAATTTCATACAAGTCATACATACACTAAAAGACACTTTACAATCATACAAGTATTATACACAATAAAAAAAATATAAATTATTAAGAATTAAATCAATTAATGAATTTATATTAAAATAAATATAGTATGACAAATAAATAATCATTATATAAATAAATAAATACTACAGTCAAGTTACACCACAACAATACTGCACAATATCTCCAGCAAAGTGGAGCTTCTAAAAATACTTTTACAATCCTGTATATCGAAACCTTTAATGTCTTTGAGGTTCAAATATGTTCAATATGTTTTAAATAAAAGAATATATGAGGTGAAAAAAGTATAAGGTTTAAAATAGTATCAAAATTTTGGGCAGGAAAAATAACAATTTTATTATTCATGTGGAGGTTTGACATCATTTTCCCTTTCTAAGTAATCTTCTTGGAACTCCATACACTTCCCCCAGGTGTCTTGCATTGTTGGAAGTATCTTTGTAACACCTCTTTTAGAATAGAGCACAGTTGGCCCATTGTATTCTGCATAATGTCTTCTCTTAACTCAAATCTTTTTCAGAGTTTTCAGCTTGCAGAACAGCCAAAATACACTAGTATTCAAATACCAGGTCAGGTAACTGATTAAATAGTGTGACATAAAATTTACATATAAGAAAGTTCTATTTTCTTATTCCTAGAGTTGTGTCCTTATTGAAACACCCGGTAATTGTTATTTATTTACTTTTAATTAGAATCTAAAATAATAGTGTGAGTTTTGGAAAATATATTTTTACTTATTATCTTTAAATACATGAGGGTCTTTTTTAAGTAAGAACCATTTGCACAATGTAATCATGCAAGCTAAAGATGAGGCAGTTTCAAGGTCGGATGTTTTCTACAGGTCCCCCACAATATCACTATTGCATTTCAAGTCTCTGCAAGTGTTACTTGTTTGTTTATGTTACATTGAGAAACTCTATGTCTATCCCCAATGCTGCCAATTACAAGGCATTGTGATTCGATTTATGAACACAACCAAAATATTAATTTTTTTCTGAAATTCATCGAAAACTTGTGCAAATGTATGGGAGCATGAGTAATGAATGAAGGAAATATGTGTGTGTGTGTGTGTGTGTGTGTGTGTGTGTGTGTTATAGGCTGTTTTAATAAAAGAACAACTGAAGTCCTACAACGGAAATTCGTTGTATGGGGTTATGTTTTGGTCAAAAAAGAAAAATATCAAAAAATAATCCCAATGCAAGGTTTGGATGTTTTGTAGAACTTTTTACTGCTTATAGCCGGTCGGTGAGATTGAACTATGAAATGGTCCAAGGTCAACTCTTACCGGCTTGTTCTAACAGTAAATTCCTATGTCGGCGGATTTTGAATTGAAAAATCATTTTTTATGAATTTTGAAAATGTGAAATAATAATGTATAAGGATATGTAGTTGTAATACAAGTTGTATGCAATACATATCTAGTACTGTTATTTCATATTAACTAACAGGCGTTACGGCATATTTAAATGAAGAATTTAAAATTTTTCAAAATTAATAAAAATTAAAAAACCTTGGTATTTCTGAAAATAAAATGTAATTTTAAGATAAAAGTATTCTTGATAAAATTTGGAAAAAATTGATATTTAAAAAGTTAGCAGAAAAGGTTAAGTATAAAAGCTAATAAAAGTAAATAAAAATAAATTTTGAGAAAAGGATTGTATAGAAGTAATTAAATAAATAAAGTTATATTATAATTAATGATTAAAAATTTAAATTTGATTAAAACAAAAGAGTTATGGTTTTCACGCTATATTATGAAAAGGAAAAAAGATAAGAAGTGGAAATTTTGCAAAAAGAGGTTAAAACCTAATATCTAAAAGTTGTGTAAATTTCAGGAAAATCAGTTAATAAATAAACCCCAAACCCAAAGGTGTGAAAATACGCACTGGATTACATCACTACCAGAAGTCGTAGTATTATGTTATCACGGCTAGTGCGTTTAAATCACGAAATAAACAAAGTGACAAAGTTTGAAAGCAAAAACTTTAAAGGTGTAAGAATTAAAAACTGTAAATTACGCAAATTCTTACGTAAGCTATTGAAGGCGAATGAATAGTCCGAGAAATGTCATTCGAAGTGCGGGAAATTGCCGCGGTCGAGAGCTACAATACACCGGTTACGTAAAAACGCAAAAACTGTTAGGAAAAGTGTTATAGACAATTAAAAGGAAAACAATGAAGATTTTTTCATCGGCCAGTTACAAGTTGCAGGGTTTAAATGTTCAAGGATAAGTGACGTAGTTAGAGGCGGAGCCAGAATACCAACTTACAGCAAAAATAGATTAAAGGATTAATTAGAACAAAGTGATTAAAAAGGACAATTTAAAAACGGTAAACGTAATAAATAAATTAATAATAAATAACTGAACCACCTACACCAAAAATAATCAAGAAATTGTATAGAAATACACCAGAAATGGAACTATCGTATCGGTCCAGTGAGGGAAAAAAATTGGTATCGATATACGATAGTTTTTGGCTATAAAAAGAGCCGCACGAATCTCATAGAGGTCTCTTGTAAAAAATCGTGGAAACAGTTGCTAGGGGTGACTATGCCCGAATGTCTCTCTTTTAAAAAATAGTTTGAACAAGTGCTAGGGGTGGCTATGCCAGTTTGCCGACTCAAGATTCTCAATAAAGAAGTTTAAGTGTTACGATGTCAAAGTATTAAAACAGCGTCAGCGAGAGCGATAGGAGGTGATAGATTCGAACAACCAGCCAGCCTTCTAAACTCCATGGAGAAAATAAGACAACTTTAATCGCTAAACTCAACCAACCAGACACCAGAGGACCATCAGCATCTCAGGACTCAGGATCTTCAACACGGCGGACAAGGTCTGAGAAAATCCAAATTTCCTTTTTTAAAGGGCAAAATTGGCCCGATTTTAGAGTCTCACTGATTTTCCTGAGATAATTTTTTTTGTGTGTAATTAGATAAATATATTAAAATAGATAATGTCAAACTCATGTGTGGATAAAAATCTTTTTCGTTAAATAAATTTGATAAATTAAATAATTTGAATTCAGAAATAAATAGAAATTTTTATATATATCAATTTTAAGAAAGTTTTAAGTGATTGCCTTCTGCTCAAAAGAAAAAATATTTAGTTGTTATCCATTAACTTTATTAGAGAAATTGTTTTGAATTTTATTTTGTTGACTTGTGTCAAGCTTATTATTTCAGTTGTTTTTGTTTCAGTTAATTAAAAGAATTAATTTTTTTATATATTCTCTAAAACTGTGTTTTATTTAGAATTGGTCACACAATTATATGCTATATTTTCAGATATGTTATTTTAAAAAAGGGTAAAATATATTGTATCAAAAAGGTATTCCTAAGGACACACACCTGCGAGATTAAAATTCGAAAATAAAGTAAATTCGTGTTCTCCCTGAGAAATAGGGTAATCTTAAATACAGTTACTGGAAGTCGTAAATAAAACGGGGGGTACCGGTAATTTGGGGCAACTCAAATTATCGAAGAAGTTATTCAATCCAGGCCAGCAAGATAGTAAGCCAAAAACTTCCAGTGGATTGGATAATTTATTCTTTTTGTCACGCGAGAACGAATCCTGTAGGCTAAAAATCTCAGGATTCGAGACTGTTACGTATTAATAAAGATAGGGGGCGTAATTAGTCTGACTCTAAAAAAGGTAGAGTTTTTTCGTTGTAGATAGAAGACTCAGTCGGTAGAGCACGAGACTCTTAATCTCGGGGTCGTGGGTTCGTGCCCCACGTTGGGCGCCATCTTCTATCTACAACGAAAAAACTCTACCTTTTTTAGAGTCAGACTAATTACGCCCCCTATCTTTATTAATACGTAACAGTCTCGAATCCTGAGATTTTTAGCCTACAGGATTCGTTCTCGCGTGACAAAAAGAATAAATTATCCAATCCACTGGAAGTTTTGGCTTACTATCTTGCTGGCCTGGATTGAATAACTTCTTCGATAATTTGAGTTGCCCCAAATTACCGGTACCCCCCGTTTTATTTACGACTTCCAGTAACTGTATTTAAGATTACCCTATTTCTCAGGGAGAACACGAATTTACTTTATTTTCGAATTTTAATCTCGCAGGTGTGTGTCCTTAGGAATACCTTTTTGATACAATATATTTTACCCTTTTTTAAAATAACATATCTGAAAATATAGCATATAATTGTGTGACCAATTCTAAATAAAACACAGTTTTAGAGAATATATAAAAAAATTAATTCTTTTAATTAACTGAAACAAAAACAACTGAAATAATAAGCTTGACACAAGTCAACAAAATAAAATTCAAAACAATTTCTCTAATAAAGTTAATGGATAACAACTAAATATTTTTTCTTTTGAGCAGAAGGCAATCACTTAAAACTTTCTTAAAATTGATATATATAAAAATTTCTATTTATTTCTGAATTCAAATTATTTAATTTATCAAATTTATTTAACGAAAAAGATTTTTATCCACACATGAGTTTGACATTATCTATTTTAATATATTTATCTAATTACACACAAAAAAAATTATCTCAGGAAAATCAGTGAGACTCTAAAATCGGGCCAATTTTGCCCTTTAAAAAAGGAAATTTGGATTTTCTCAGACCTTGTCCGCCGTGTTGAAGATCCTGAGTCCTGAGATGCTGATGGTCCTCTGGTGTCTGGTTGGTTGAGTTTAGCGATTAAAGTTGTCTTATTTTCTCCATGGAGTTTAGAAGGCTGGCTGGTTGTTCGAATCTATCACCTCCTATCGCTCTCGCTGACGCTGTTTTAATACTTTGACATCGTAACACTTAAACTTCTTTATTGAGAATCTTGAGTCGGCAAACTGGCATAGCCACCCCTAGCACTTGTTCAAACTATTTTTTAAAAGAGAGACATTCGGGCATAGTCACCCCTAGCAACTGTTTCCACGATTTTTTACAAGAGACCTCTATGAGATTCGTGCGGCTCTTTTTATAGCCAAAAACTATCGTATATCGATACCAATTTTTTTCCCTCACTGGACCGATACGATAGTTCCATTTCTGGTGTATTTCTATACAATTTCTTGATTATTTTTGGTGTAGGTGGTTCAGTTATTTATTATTAATTTATTTATTACGTTTACCGTTTTTAAATTGTCCTTTTTAATCACTTTGTTCTAATTAATCCTTTAATCTATTTTTGCTGTAAGTTGGTATTCTGGCTCCGCCTCTAACTACGTCACTTATCCTTGAACATTTAAACCCTGCAACTTGTAACTGGCCGATGAAAAAATCTTCATTGTTTTCCTTTTAATTGTCTATAACACTTTTCCTAACAGTTTTTGCGTTTTTACGTAACCGGTGTATTGTAGCTCTCGACCGCGGCAATTTCCCGCACTTCGAATGACATTTCTCGGACTATTCATTCGCCTTCAATAGCTTACGTAAGAATTTGCGTAATTTACAGTTTTTAATTCTTACACCTTTAAAGTTTTTGCTTTCAAACTTTGTCACTTTGTTTATTTCGTGATTTAAACGCACTAGCCGTGATAACATAATTCTACGACTTCTGGTAGTGATGTAATCCAGTGCGTATTTTCACACCTTTGGGTTTGGGGTTTATTTATTAACTGATTTTCCTGAAATTTACACAACTTTTAGATATTAGGTTTTAACCTCTTTTTGCAAAATTTCCACTTCTTATCTTTTTTCCTTTTCATAATATAGCGTGAAAACCATAACTCTTTTGTTTTAATCAAATTTAAATTTTTAATCATTAATTATAATATAACTTTATTTATTTAATTACTTCTATACAATCCTTTTCTCAAAATTTATTTTTATTTACTTTTATTAGCTTTTATACTTAACCTTTTCTGCTAACTTTTTAAATATCAATTTTTTCCAAATTTTATCAAGAATACTTTTATCTTAAAATTACATTTTATTTTCAGAAATACCAAGGTTTTTTAATTTTTATTAATTTTGAAAAATTTTAAATTCTTCATTTAAATATGCCGTAACGCCTGTTAGTTAATATGAAATAACAGTACTAGATATGTATTGCATACAACTTGTATTACAACTACATATCCTTATACATTATTATTTCACATTTTCAAAATTCATAAAAAATGATTTTTCAATTCAAAATCCGCCGACATAGGAATTTACTGTTAGAACAAGCCAGTAAGAGTTGACCTTGGACCATTTCATAGTTCAATCTCACCGACCGGCTATAAGCAGTAAAAAGTTCTACAAAACATCCAAACCTTGCATTGGGATTATTTTTTGATATTTTTCTTTTTTGACCAAAACATAACCCCATACAACGAATTTCCGTTGTAGTCCATTGTAAATCATAATCCAGATGGCCAACTATCATCATTGAAGACTTGATAAACAAAGTCAATAACCATATTTGTAAAACAGGTGCTTGATTATTAAAATGAAGTGCATGAGGCCATTCATCAAATTTTTACGATTTTTAATTTATGATATTGTTTCTGTTAAGGTCTATTACAAGAATATTTGTGCCAAGTGGATTCCACAAATATTTACAAGAGCTGATCTTTCATTTTTGGGCCACTATAACTAAAATGGTGATGTATTTTTTAACCATATCATGGCAGGGGATGAAACTTGGATCTCTTATTACACACTAGAGACAAAGTGCCAATCCGAAAAATGTCATCATATTTTAAAGCTGAAGAAATGACAAATGACAAACAATTGAAAAAAATTAGTTGTGGGTTAATTAAATAGACAGACTTCTACGATAAAGGAATCAACAAACTTCTGAAGTTTTCTGTGATCTATAACAAAAGTTTCTTACTTAAAAAATCATCTTGTATTTATTACAGCCATTGTTTTGTTATACCTAGATATGGTATCATGAAATGAATTTAGTCAATTTTTGAAGATTGTAGGATTGCTATTTACAGACACATAGCCTGAACATTTACCTAAGGCATTATGTACCCTAACTTAGGCCTCATGGACAGACCACCTCTTCTGGAGAACAGTACATTATCTTTATCTTTAAGAAACCTACCTGTTTCCTTGACATCTACCTTTGTTAACAAATCATGGATGTTCATTATTTAGAAGTTCTTCACTTCATATTCAAAATGTCTCCATCTAGCGCTTAGTATCTTACTCTGCTGTACCTTCACAGGAACCAACAAAATGTTTAGGTGTTTCTTCCAAACTACATCAATAGCAGTTTAGTTGTAATAGAAAGATGTCTATTGAAAGCACAGTGTCCTGTTAAAATACTTACCATCACTCTCAAGTCCTTGTTTTAACCTTATATATCATCTATCCCCTTCCTTCATCAAATCTTTTCTAGAAGATTTTTAACTCTTTAAAATCCCCTCTCACCCTATTTTCCTGAGTACTTTGTCCTGGATCATACTGTATTTTAATCACTGTCTTGCCTATTTGTCTTAAAATTACCAATGCAAGTTCAGCACCAAGAATACAAGTGAATGATTCCTCCCTGTGTAAATATTAATAAAAAGGGGTTGAATTTACAAATTGATTTGATTCTAAAAATCTTAAATTGGCACTTTTTAATATTAAGAATTTATTTAAAGAAAATTTGCTCAGCTTTATGGGCGCCAGGTAGCGTTATCTTACCAATTTTGAAAAATTAAAAGTTAATTATTATTACATAAAAATCTCTCAGGGTCGTAGATACTTTTAAAAGTGGTTTTTTGTAAATAAAGAAACCTTATTTGTTGTGCTGAAATTGAACATGATTATTTATTATAATTATACATATATATACATATTTTTCATGATACATTTTTTATTGTTATCTGAAAATTTCTCTATCATAAATTTAGAATTATTCTGTCTTGAAGAGACCTAAATCCTTTTTAATGACTCTAAATTAATTAGTTGCAACTTTTAAGAATTATTTTAATTATGAGCTTTTTCATTCTCGTTTATCAAAGATTATGTTATTTTTATTTAAAAGTTAAATTAAGTTTTTCAAATTTACTACATACAATTATAATTATTTATTGATTAAAACAAATTTTGAAATATTTATATCAAAAGTTCCTTTATATACAAAATTTATATGACATTGTCTATCATTCTTTGTTACCGCATGTGGTCGTCTCCATGGTGAGTGTCCTTTTGTGATAAGCTTCCCTCATCTTGAAATCCAGTCTCCTTGCAGATGAAATTAGTATGTCGACGATATCAATTGTCTTCTTAAATTCACAGTGTTACGCACAAAGTTCATCATTCTACTGCAATCTATAGTAAAAAAATCTTTTCTAACAAAATATACGTCTTACTAGGTCAGAGACCACCTTTCAACTGTACTTCACTATTTTTACTACATTGTCTTAAAGTTCTTTTATATACAAAAATAATACGTCCTACTACACTGTATGCAGGGCCGGATTTAGCATTTTGGCGCCCCTAGGCCCAATAATTATTTCCGCCCCCTAGTCTGGTTAAAGTTACTTCCCCAAAAACCTTTATTAAAAAATTATATCAAGCCTATGTTGTAACGAAGTTGAATGTTGAAAAATAGTTTAACTTTACCAACAATTATTTGTTCCAATGAACTTCAAAACCAGCATGATTTTTTTTGTAATCAATTCAAAAAATATGTTAAGTTATGGCTATTTATTTTTATTTCTAGATATTTCTAGCTTGCGCCCATAGGCCCGGGCCTTCAGGGCCTATTGGGAAATCCGGCCCTGACTGTATGCCTCCTTACAACTGTTTTAAACTTTTACACTACATTGTTAAATATTTCTTTAAACAAAAAGTAATACGTCTGACTCTATCAAATGTCACCTTCCAACTGGGCAAACCGCATGTCTGCTTTTTCTAGATTCAACATAAGCGTCTTATTTCCAAAGAACAAAGTCAGCTAAAAAACTGTTCACATTCCCTACACCACGGACACTGCTCAAATCATTTATATGACAACCTGTTCTGTCTGTTATCACAACACAATTATCACTTAAATATTTATTACAACTTACAACTAACATTTTATACATCAAATTAATATTTTGGAAATCTATATTAAATTTTATTCACCCTTGTTTTAATATTTATTTTCAGTCATTCATTTGACTCACGTGGTATTCTCTCTAGTCCAATTATAAATCTCCCGGTTTCTTTTCATGTTTCAAATCTTAATACAACCATTTCTTGATATCCAAATTAAAGTTACAATTTTAGGTATCACACCTGGTCAACTCATTTACCTTTTCAATGCCAATAGTTCCACACTGTCCCAGCATCCAGATTAGTTTGACCTCTTTAACTTCCACTAATTTGTATTAGTTCATCTTTGTACTCATCTATTACAGTGATGTTATCTTAGGAGACTTCAAAGTATTGCTTAATTAACTGTATATATCTTAACTTTACTCTTACTTTACTATTTCAAGTAGAATAGTACATTATTTTTCTTAGGAAATTGATATCTATCTGCTACTCTCTGTTATTCATATTTAAAAATTGCAGCTGCTCATTGTGTTTATGATGAAAAGAACAAATCAGTCTTTGACGTGTCTGAAATAAAAGTAGGGCTGGGAAAATACTACAGAGACTGGAATGCAATAGAGAATGGATCAGTAAAGCGTGATGTAAGTAATATAATTAAATTCAAGCACAAAGTAATTTGTGATTTTAGTCAATAAATTAATAAAAACACAGATTACATTTCAACGATTAATTATTTCCTTTAAAAATATTTAGATATTGTCGTCCTTTGATGTCATATTGTACAGTTTCACAAAACCGTAATTAATAATTTTCAAACATTTTGTTGTTTTGGTGAAGAAAATAGAATTAAAGTGTTCAATTGTTTTTATTTTAGTGATGATACTGTATTTGGATTTTTATGCGAAAAATCTAAACAGGTTTATATAAAGTGATTGAAATAATCATGCTTTTCATAAATAATAATCATTACACTCAAACAAACTTGTGTTTGGTATGTAGTATCCTGACAAAGAATGATAATATAATTAAATTGTAAATGCTGAAATTTATAATGACTTAATCTAACAGATTATTGCAACATTAAAGACATAGAATCAAGAATGTTGGTTTCAGTAAGATAAAACAACTTCTCATACTAAGAATGAAACAATGACTATTTGGTTATTATTTTATCTAAAGGGAGTTGTGACCGCCCAGATCTTCAAATCTCCCATCAATTGAGTTCTCTTTATGGATATTTGATAAGAATTTTTTTTTTTTGAAATTATTGTCATATATTTAAAAAATTGAAAGCTAATGGTGAAAGTGAGATTTAAATATTAGTAAACAAAATAAAAAATGTCTTGAAACATGTGTGAACTTGTATTCAAGGTAGAGGAAACCACTTTCAACATAATGATTATCATGTAGTTCCGCCAAGTATGGTTCCAACAGTTTTTAACATAAATAGTTTACTTTTAATATCTATTATAATTGCCACATTAAATTTATGTGTAGTTTTTGTTGTAATTTGAATCTTTTTTTAAGTCATTTTAGAACCCATTGTTGGTTTTGGTAATTTTTAATTCCTAAATAACAATTAACATTAATTTTCATATAAAGTTTACTATTAAACTTTGGTCATTTAAATTATTACAAACTTTATCATTTTAAATTTAACCTTCTCTCATTCTTAAGCACTTGTTTGTAAAGAAATTAAGAAGTAATGGAATTTTATTACTATGAGGAACAAAAATGCACAGTTTATATTTGGAGTCGAACATACTCTGTGATTTCTTAGTTATTGTGTTAACAAACTTTTGTTACACATAGATAAATAGAGGGACAATTAGTTATTTAAAAAAAAATGTTTAAGACTCAAAAGTTAAGTAGAAAAGCAAATATATATATATATATATATATATATATATATATAAAAATAGTAATTGACTAAATGCTTTTTCAGATCAATTTTACAAACACCTATATTGGTCATGCATACACATTTCAAGCTTGCATTATAAGAATAATCAGGACAATGATGTCTGTAATGGTTTTCTGCCTTAAAAGAACAAGAATAATCAAATATATTCTTCAAAAGCAGATGCATGTAACAATTAAAGAAGGTGATTGTCATTAAAAGAGTACATAAGGTTTTGTTAGAAAAATGTACAATCTGATTATCATAACTTATGTATTATAATTAATGTATTATAATTTATGTTTTATAATTAATGTACAATCAATTATTTAAAATCATTTTGGCTTGTTGGTGGCCTACCATAATTTACGTATGAACTCAACCTAACTGTGGCCATCTTTGAACTGGGTAACATACCTTAATTTTATTTGTCTAACCAAAATTAGTATGACCATCAAGAGCTTGAATCAACAATCAAAAAATAATCATTTGAATGATTTCGATTTTTTTTTTTTTTTTTTTTTGTGGTTGAAGGCAAAAAATCTTCCTATCATCACCATCTTAAAGAAGAGACAATAAAATAGAGACAATACTTTAATAACATCAGGGTCAGAAGAGGGAAGAGTTGGTAAAGAGAGAAAGATATGAAAGATGAAAGAAATGGATCTAACCCAACACTAGATGAAGGAAGGTGTACATCCAGATAGGATACCTCGGGATTGCCATACCCGTACTCACTGTAAGTAAACTCCTGAAGGATGAATGATTTCTAGTTGTGTATCACTGTACTTGATACAAAGTTTGATGAAACAACACTCCTCAAGTTGTTCTGTCATTTCAAAGAAAATAAAAACATGACAAGCGTTGAATACTCTCTCTCTCTCTCTCTCTCTCTCTCTCTCTCTCTCTCTCTCTCTCTCTCTCTCTCTCTCTCTCTCTCTCTCTCTTTCTTTCATAGGCTGAATGTCAGCTACTAACTCTTTTTGCGTGTTGGTAAGAAATTCATGCAAATTATTTTAGATACATTACTGTTTTATTTTATCAAAAAAAAGGTAACTATTACAAAGATTGATTTGTAAACTTATCAGAATATCACGTCTCTCTCTCTCTCTCTCTCTCTCTCTCTCTCTCTCTCTCTCTCTCTCTCTCTCTCTCTCTATCTATCTATCTCTCTCTCACCTCCCCCCCCACACACACATGCTATATGCTGCATCGTTTTTTGACATTAATTTCCGACATTTCATCCATATTGCAGTGGTGTTTCTCAAGACTTTCTTGACTAGTCTGATAAGTTCAGTCTAAAACACTGAAACAAGGCTAACAGTTTGCCTGTTCAGGCATTGAGATTAGACTTGACTTAACTCTCCAACAAGCACTTTGATTGGCTAACCTGAACCAATCCGAATTGGAGATTATACCAATCCGAATCCAATAATGCTGAATTTCATGAATCATGTAGTTTATAGTGCTTATCTCTATATTATAGGATTTAGAAATTTTTAATTGCTTTCTGTACTTTTCTAGGCCAGTAACAATCTACTCTGGCGACTAGTTTTGAATAATTGAAGTTAACCATATGGTTAGTTTAAAATGATCTGCCACAATAAGTGTTTTGTTTTCCATTTTATCTACTCAAAAGTGTTCTTTTATCTTAGTTTTTAGATTATGGTCAATCTCTCCTACATATACCTTACTACAACTACATGACATCATCCAAATACCTTTGTCTTCTTTTCAACCATTGATTTTCTAGATCAGGGGTCTCCAAACTACGGCCTGCGGGCCAGGTGTGGCCTGAGAAGAGATTTTGTACGGCCTGCTGTTTATCCAAGTCCCTTGGTGTAACGGCCGATTCTGGCCTAACAATTAGCTGAAAGCGAAAAAGTTTTATATTATATGATTAATTAAAGCAGTACACTACGCCTAGGCATAAGTTTCAATCGGTCAGAGCTCTATTTAATTTACGTGTTTGGGCCTCATCTACTAACCTGGAGAGAAAATCACTCCAGGGTACACTAGGTCAGAAGATTGCTATTTCCTCTACACGCCCAACTCCCATTCCCCCAGAGGTGATTCACATCACTATTCGCATAGTATAGTGTCACTCATAGTGTACTGAAAGTGAAGTTGTCGCTGAAGTCTGATGCTAACTAAACGTTGCTTTTTTTTACTTTTTATACAGTGTTTTAGTGTAGTGTTGGTATGTTATAATGAATACAATCTTTGAGTTTAGTGCCGATGTTTTATAACTGTTATTTCAGTTATATCAGTGTCCAAAAAGTGGAAAGTTGACAGTGAGTGTCGTGTTTTAATAAAAAATGGTGTATCAATTATTTTATGGTTGAAAACAAAAATACCGCTCTGTGTAATGAAAAAATATCTGTGTTGAAAGAGTATAATATTCAGAGATATAATGAAACGAAACATTCATAAAGCAAATAAGCTGAAATGACAGGTCAGATTCCATCAGAAAAAAATTATCTCTGAAAAATTCTATTACAACTCAACGTGATATTTTTACAAAGCAAAAACATCAAAACGAAGCAGCTGTAAGGCCACGTTTCAAAATCTGTCACATCTTAGCTAAGGTCTAATAAAGATCAAGGTTTCCTGGTGACAAAATAATTGCAAACCGTCTTAGTAATCGACTAAAAACTGCAATAAAAAATTTAAAAAATGAGTCTTTTGGAAATTTCCTTTGTAACCTGACTGCCGATGATAAAACAAACTACTCGCTCTGGAAAACAGCGAGGCGATTTAAAAGGCCCCCACTTCAGGACCCAGCCTTAAAAATGCAAGATGGTTCTTGGGTAAGAAATTCAAAGAAAAAAGCTGATGTTTTCGCAGACCACCTATCAAATGTGTTTAAACCCTTCCAACAAATCACAGATAAAGAAAACACAGTGCTTGTAGATAAGGTAGACGACGTTGAAATACCACTCGTTTCTCTTAAAGAACTCAAACACATATGTAGACACCTCAACAACAAGAAAGCACCTGGTTTCGACCTTATTACAGGACGGATTATAAAGGAGCTGCCAGAGATAGCACTCATTAAATTACAATACATAATTAACGCCTGCTTAAATCTCAAGCATGTTCCTCGACTCTGGAAAATTGCAGAGGTTATTGTCATACCAAAGCAAGGAAAACCACCCACAGAGGTCACATCGTATAGACCAATTTCTCTATTACCTGTAATGTCAAAGATCTTTGAAAAACTACTCATGAAAAGACTTGAGCGTATCATAATGAAATGAAAGCTGATACCGAACCATCAGTTTGGCTTCAGAAGCAAGCATTCGACAATAGACCAGGTGCATCGCATAACCAATATTGTGGAAAACGCACTTGAGGAAAATAAAAATTGTTCTGCAGTGTTCCTTGACGTTGCGCAAGCCTTTGACAAGGTTTGGCATGAAGGCCTCATTTACAAATTGCATAGAGATCTACCTAAACAATATTTTGAAATTCTAAGATCATACCTAGCAGACAGATGCTTTAGAGTTCGATACGGCTCAGAGTTTTCAGACTTGAAAGATATAGCAGCAGGAGTTCCCCAGGGAAGTGTCCTCGGCCCTGTACTCTATCTTTTGTACACCAGAGACATAGTACATGATGGCGAAACTATGATGGCAACATTTGCGGATGACACAGCAATCCTCGCGGTCGATACCAACATTGATTGTGCCAGGAATAAGCTGCAAAAAGCTCTTAACAAAGTAGTAAACTGGACAGAATTATGGCGCATAAAACTCAATGAAGACAAATCCACACATATAAATTTCACATACAAGAAGATAGTAAATGCCCACATTACCATTCACAATAAAATCATACCCTGTGCTAACACTGCTAAATATTTGGGTATGACCCTGGATGTAAAGCTCAAGTGGAAGGAGCATGTGAAAAAGAAAAAAGAGGAACTGAACATCAAGTATCGAAACCTTTACTGGCTGCTCGGACGTAACTCCGGACTGTCGATCGGAAACAAAATCTTGCTTTATAAACAAATTTTGAAGCCAGTGTGGACGTATGGCATTCAATTATGGGGCTGCACAAAGAACACAAATGCTCAGATGATTCAAAAATTTCAGAACAAAGTACTGCGAGGAATGGTCAATGCGCCATGGTACGTAAGAAATAAAGATCTCCATCGTGACCTGCGAATTGGCCTGGTAACGGAGGAGATGAAGAGGTATGCATGTGGACATGACATGCGATTGCGGAAGCATGTAAATCCTGACATGCTAAGTGTACTAAACGTAGGCGGTGACATCCGTCGCCTTAGCAGAAAGAAGCCTCATGATCTAATAGCTTAATGTAGCGGAGAGTATTTAGCTATTAATTCTCTCATACACAGCGACTCTTTGCAAGAAAATAAAATCGTTTGTCGGTCTGGTGGACTGGTTATGATAACCGGGGGTGTTTTTAGTGGGTAAAAATCCCACACTACCATTGCGTGCAATGGTGTCTTTTTGAAGATTTTCACCTCCACAAAAAAAAAAAAAAAAAAAAAAAAAATCTTAGCTAAGGCAGGCAAGCCTTTTACCAATGGCAAATTAGTAAAAAGCTGCATTGAAAAGATATACAGTAGGCCCTGACAATAATCACCAGTTTCAAGATGCCTATAAAAAAATTTGAGTGTTATTCAATTGCTTTAGATCAGTCAACCAAAGTGTGCGATTCGCCCCAAGTACTACTCTTTATTAGAGGTGTATATAGTGATTTGGAAATTGTCGAGGAATTAGCTGATGTTTACTCAATGGAAGCAACATTACTAGAATGAATTTTTCTTCTAAAGTAAACAAAACAACTTGTTTCTAAGCTACAACTTGACTTTAAAAAAAATCAAAGGGATAACTACATATGTAGAGAAGAGTATGTGTGGCAGTAAAACAGGATTAGTAGGATATGTACGCTGTACACAATGCTGGAAGTGAGAAATCTATGGTCTTCCATTGTATTATTCACAAACAAGCCTTGCTTGGAAAAAACATCAATGTTTCAGAAGTAATGTAAGTTATTGTTAAAGTAGTGAACTATATGAGATCCCACAGTCTTAAACATCAAGATTTAAGAATTTTGTTTCAGAAATCAAAAGTCAGTATTCAGAAATTTCATATCATTGTGAGGTGTGTTGGCTTAGCAAAGGAAAAGTGCTTCAAAGATTTTTTAGCTATGATCACTGAATAAGACAAGCCTGTGGAAGAGCTTTCAGATGATCACTAGTTTTGGAAACTGGCATTTGCGGTTGATCTGATCACTTATTTAAACTTTTTGAATTTGAAACTTCAAGAAGAAAAATTGCTTGTAAATGACTTGTTCCACCATGTGAAAGTTTTTAGAATAAACTTTATCTCTTTGAAAGTCAGTTGGGAAAGACCAATTTGGATCACTTCGGAACTTTAAAAAGTCTAACAAAACCTGTGCGTCTTTCCCATCACAATGTAGCATTCAAAACCTCAACTCACTCACAAAAATAATCTGCAGCAAAAATTATCAACCAAAATTCCTACCATAGTCCATTCCGCCCTTGACAAGTGTCTCTGCGTAGTGACCGTCAGCAGTAACAATCACCTGACCTATCTCCCTCTCCTTCTAGGAACAAGGTTCAACCGCTAGCGAGTCTGACTTAAATAAAATACGTATTAACTCCTGTCTTAGCATTCGTAAAATGTAGTCTAATTTTTCATCACGTTCTAGTTTAAATCAAAAGTCACAGAATGCCGAAGTAATATTTCAGTTCAATCAAGTAATAGTAATAGTTCAAATCAATAGTTCAGTGATGTGTTTTTTTGTGTACTAAAAAAAATAAAGTTGGTTAAATTTTTCATATATCACGGCACATGTTTCACGAGAACTTTCAAGAGGATTCCAGGTAACCCATTTACAGATTTTACCATATTATAAATTTTGTTAGTGTTTTAAGCTTTATTCATTAAGATATGTATTTGATGTTTTATTTAATATTCAAAATTTTCAGAAACTAAATAATTATAAAAATTTTCATTTCTTAAAACATAGTTTACAAAACCTCAAGCAGTCAGACTTTAAGTTTTGAGCAGTTATGTGAAATTAGAGCAAACTGGTAGCAAACATTAAACAATCAGAATATCAAATTTTCAAACACGTTAAAATGCAAATTAAAGAAATCTTTCTGAACCAGAGTACTTGTTTTACAGATTTTTACAGATTTTCTAAGTTTCATATAAGTTTTATTTTAAACAAAATTAAAGTATTTATATACAGCTTTATAACCATCTAAGAAGCATTTAATTATAAGCTTAATGAATTTCTGTAATGCAATCAATATTCTCTAATTTTGACGAAATAACCAGATATTTTAATTAAAGAATCTTGTTCTACAACATGTCTGAGTTTGCACAAATGCTAGTAAACGTGTTTTTTGCTTTAGCAAAAAGCTGGTCGGAGAAAGAGATCGAACCTGCTTGATTTTGCATACTACAGCAAAATAGTGTACACCAATGTTTCTGCCTGTTCATTAAAACATGCTTGATAAAGCAACTCTAAAAATTTCCAAGTGCACAAAAGTGACTTTTTGAAAACTGACTTTAGAAAACTTTGTTTAAATATATATATTTTGTTCATGTACCTAACTTGGTTTAGTAAAATGTGTTTCTTGTTATTTAAATGTAATCATGTGTAACTATTTATAATTTAAAAGAAAAAATAATTGGGTGGTGCTGCATGCAAACTTTTCGGTCCTTACAGCCTCCAAGAGGTTATTTCTAAATTAATAAAAATTGACGTCAATTTAAAAACTTCAGTATTCTAAATTTTTACCATTTCTTTTTTTAAAAAAATCTTCTCATGTTATAACAAATTCTTTTTCTTTAAAAAATATATATATTGACCAATTTAGTACTTAAGAGATTTAACAAACAAAATCATGATATGTAATAATTAATTTAATAATGAACTTGTTAGAATTAATATATTTTTTTTTTGAATTTAAAATATAAATCTTACTTATAGAATTTTTTTATTGTTAAATTTTGTAACAGTTTATATAAACAAAAGGGGGGATAAATATCAGAATCTAATCATCAATATTTTTTTTTTATATTGCAATTTTTACATTAAGGGCGTATAACTTTTTCTCAAAGATTAATTGTAATCTTTTAATTATCAAGCTTTTGCTTATAGTAATTTAACCTAGGATGTTTTTCAGCTTTGTAAATGGTAAAATCTGATCCATCAAAATTTCCTTTTTTTTAATCTAATAAATTTGAGCCTTGTTAATTACAAAATTTGTCTTTGTCTTTTTTTATTTTTCAAACATTGTTACCATTTGGTTCCGCCTTTTTCTTTAATTTAAGTCGCATGGTAACAACAATATGCAGTAGAAACCATCGTCAAACTACGTGAGGAGTTTCAAACCCACTCTTGTAGACTTTGTTTCACAATCCGTTCACAAGTAAAATTGAAAAAGCTCTTTCAGAACTTGAACTTGAATGATAGAACTTACTTCAAATGAGAACTTAAAGGAGTACTTCGAGTGTTTCAACAATCCTGATCCTCTTCCATTCTACGGGTATGTCTTTCAAACATTCAATAATAACTTTAATTTATAATTAGTAAGTAAAAAAGTCATGTAATTGACCCACACTCTTTGAGGAGCAAGTATACTCTAAATACCCCTAGAGGGGCAAATCTATTTTTTTTTTTTAAATTTTACCCCAGCTGTAAACATATACACAAACATGGAGGGAAACATTTCATTACCAGCTGCTTTTCACTGAGCGATCCTATGTGAATATTTAGGAACTATCTAGGTGGTTACAGTCTGTAGCTGCTGGCCTGGAAAGACAAAAATGAACAAAATACGGGTGGTTTTGCAGTGTAACCACTGCCCCCTTAAGGTCAAAATTAAAGTGGTTACACAACGTAACCACTGCACCTCAAAGAGTTGTTACTTTAACAATTTCCTTTCGTTGGAGGTCATTAAGTGACAATTTAAAAAGAATTAAAGATTTTGAAAGTGGAAATGTTTCAGTGTTTAGGTCAACCTATATATGCGAACGAACCTTTTCAAGAATGAAGCACGTGAAATCTAAATACACAGCTAATTTGTCGGATGATAATTTGAAACAAATCTAAATTTAATACAATGTGCACTGCAATTGTCAGTCAACAAAAACAATTGCACACTTCACACACATATGTGAGAAAACAAACAATAACCAAGAAACGTATAAGATAACCTCCAAAAATTAAGTTTATCATAAATATATGTATCCTAAGATTGTCTCTGAATTTATTTTTATTTTTATAAATAAACAACAATTTATTTTCTTTGGAAATGTTTGTTTTATTTCATTTTTTAATTTTAAATTTCTTTTAGTTACCTTTTTGGTAAACTTTAAAATTATGGTAGTCAAAAACCCCAATGACATTAGATAGACCTATTCAGTACTCAATTTCAATTTTTATCAATTTAATTTTTAACTTTACTAAAATTATAACCACTAAAAACATGGATGAAAATTATTAAATTTGAATTAGAATATATGTATAAAACCATAAAAACTCTGTTTTGAAACATTAATTTGGACCTCCTTTTTATCTGGGGAGTAATTCATAACCCCCGGAGCCCGGTGGCCAGCATCCCTACTTAGATTTTACAGTTTGGTCCTATGGATTATAAGTTTGGAGACCCCTGTTCTAGATAAAAAAACTGCAGAAGCTACAACAGTTAGTGTGCCTGGGTATTAGTGATGTTATACCCATTTGGACCTGTCCTACAGCAGCTATGGAGGTGATGCTGGATATCCTCACTTTACTTATCTTTGTGAAAAGGGAAGCAGTTGTTGTCAGGATTAACTCTATAGCTGCCAATTGTCTTGCTTGAGATGGTCACTGCCCCTTCCTTAAGTGCCTATTAATTCAGCCGAAATGGTTATGCAAGGTTTGTTTATAAATGTTACTATAACCATATAAATTGTTAAAATAGTTTCTATGTAAAGTATAAGAGTGTAACTTTACACAATATAACATCTAGCGGGAATTTTTTTTTGTAGTGGTGGTGACATAGGTTGAAAAAAGTACAGAACCAGAACCATCTCATTTTTGCATATTAATATAAATATTTGTTATTTTTCATCTTTAAAAATCTAATATTTTTTATTAATAGAATTAATTATATTAATAATAAAGTCTTTGAAAATGACAACACATAGGATTGAATATATACTGGTATTTTGTTACATGCTCTTGACATTGAGCACATTGTTGCCAATTTATAATAGTGTAACCAAAAATTTACACATGAGTTCTATCTTCCTATTTCTAAGGTTGTGTGGTTATTGAAAGACCTTATAATGTGTCATTTCATGTGTTTAGGTTCGAGAGATTATTGTTTCACCTTACTACGAAGGCAACATAACTCAATTTTCAGGAGACATTGCTCTAATTGATCTCATTTCCAGAGTTAGGAGTTCAGACGTTATTATGCCTGCTTGTATTGATTGGGAACTCAAATTTCAACCAAAGCCTGGAATGATTGGGATTGTAAGTGAAATAAATAGCGTAGTTATACTGTACTTAGAAGTTCCCTAAATTCAAATCTATGGCTCATTCCTAGATTTTTAAATTTATCCTCTTCATAGGAAAAGTTGAATAAAAAAACTATAAATCGACAGAATGGAAATCTGAGTGAAAGGTAAAGTAATAAAATATCAGAAACAAGTATTTTATGTGTAATGTCAGTATTGTAAACACAGATATAACATACATTTCATTTATAACCATGACTGTCTCTTTGTTCATCTGCTTATAACTCGACAACCGTTTATGTTCTTTATGTAGGTAAGTTATCTGATAATATTTTATTCTAATATAATGAGTAATAAATTATTTTATATTACCTTATAGATCCGTCATGTGACTTTGATTATGCCTTTATTACAAAGACGTGTTTCGGAGACGTATCTCCATCTTCAGTATTTTCACTCCGTAGAGGTCGTTAAAACATTAATATCACAAACACATTGACACTATATACACAATTAAATAAATACACATATTCGTTGATTTTATTTTTTTTATACATGCGCACGGTTTCATGGTTCGCGAACTACTGGCATTACGGTGAGGCCAAGGTTATCTGACTATTGGTTGATCATATCAGTTTATCTGTAACTCATTGCCGTCTCATATAGTGCATTTGATTCAATATTTGTCCAATACACAATATCCTGATATCGAGGTAGAATGCAAACATAAGTTTTATACTAGGGTCTCTAATCTAACCGATATAAGCTTTAATAACAATGAATTGACTTTACTACAAAAGGGTCTTAAGTACAATATACCTTCTTTCAACAAACATCAATTAGTGAAGGAAGTAGTCAATGCTGAAACTGCCATCAAAACATTACCCACTCCACAACTACAGAATGAAATGAGAATTCTTATTAATAACAAACTAATTAACACTTTAAAAAAGAAAGAAAGACATAATAAGGTGAGAACCTGTTACTCAGATGACATCAGCAATTTGAAAAATATTAAACACAAATTAGAAAAACATAACGCCATGATAACAAAGGCCGATAATACCTTAGTAGTAATGAAAACTGACGAATACAACCACAAAGCGTATGAATTCTTCCATGACAACGATATCGAACAGATTAAAAAAGACCCAACTAAGAAATATGTAAAAGAATTAAATAGCACTATTAATAAATGTACCACGCTCTTTAACGATGTAACGCGTCGGTCTCTGAAACCCATAAATGCTTCTGCACCTCTGTTCAATGGATTACCAAAAATTCATAAACAAAACTGCCCCGTTCGACCGCTGATAAATTATAGTAACACCCCAAGTTACAAAGTGGCTAAAAAACTGGAAAGAATTATTAAGAGTAACATTATAATTGAGAACAACTACAGCATTAAAAACACCATAGATTTTGTTAACAAAACTAACAATATTAAACTTTTACCACAGTATAAAATGATATCCTTAGATATTGTAAATTTATACACCAATGTACCAATACAGGAGACATTATCTATTTTAAAAGAATGCCTCACGGAATCTAACAAACTAGGACATAAGGAAATACATGAATTACTTCTATTAATCAAGGTGGTTTTGAAATAAAACTATTTTACTTTTTCAATCGTTTTTACACACAGAACGAAGGCATAGCCATGGGGTCGCCATTGTCTGGTTTGCTGGCTGCTATTTATCTCAATAACTTTGAAAACAAATATTTATTATCTAAATCTAACAAATATAATAAGGAAATAATTTTTTACGCAAGATATGTTGATGACACGTTCATTATGTTCAATGGCACCTTAAGACAAGCAAATAACCTTAAAAAATATTTGAACTCCATCAACCAAAAGATACAATTTACAATGGAAACTGAAGTAGACAACAAAATTAATTTCCTAGACGTTACTATAACAAAAACCAACGATAAATGCAAATACAAAATATTCAGGAAAATAACTACATCAGATGTAACTATCCATTCACAGTCATAACATCCACTTACACAAAAAATGGCTGCCTATAACAGTTTTATACACCGTCTTATGTCCATACCACTCGATGAAACGGATTTCAAAGAGGAATTAAATGTCATTAAATATATCGCACAGGCAAATGGATATAGTAGCCAAATGGTTGACAAATTATTGGAAAGGCATAAGAAGGCAAAATTGACGAAAAAATATAACATCTTACAGAATAAAGTAGACAAAAAGAAATATGTTGCTACCGATTATACTGAAATAATGCCCTCCATCCTAAAAAATGCCCTCCAAAAGCATAACATCATTATCACACACGGAACTAATAATAATATACAAAAAATTTTGCGTAAAAAAAATTCCTACAGAGAAGAAGTCAGGCATATATAAAATAACGTGTGATGACTGCGATAGTTTTTACATCGGACAGACAGGCAGATCGTTCATAGATAGATATAAAGAACACTTGCCCAATAATAACTTATACACTATTAGATCAAGTTTTGCACAACACATTATCGATAACAAGCATTCGTATACTAACTTTGAATCCAACCTGACACCTCTCCATATCATTAAAAAAGGACCAATGATGAATGCCATTGAAGAATATGAAATTTACAAATCATTTAAACAATCACCAAACGATATCCTCAATGAAAAACTGTCCTTCCAATCAAATGCATTATATGAGACGGCAATGAGTTACAGATAAACTGATATGATCAACCAATAGTCAGATAACCTTGGCCTCACCGTAATGCCAGTAGTTCGCGAACCATGAAACCGTGCGCATGTATAAAAAAAAAAAAAATTAAAATCAACGTATATGTGCATTTATTTAATTGTGTATATAGTGTCAATGTGTTTGTGATATTAATGTTTTAACGACCTCTACGGAGTGAAAATACTGAAGATGGAGATACGTCTCCGAAACACGTCTTTGTAATAAAGACATAATCAAAGTCACATGACGGATCTATAAGGTAATATAAAATAATTTATTACTCATTATATTATACAAAGTGACTTGTACACCAAACAATGAACATTTTATTCTAAGTTTAACTTTAATTATTTTCATAGTTCCCATTGCATAGAAAAAATAAAACCAGAATCTTCACATATCTTACACATTTAAAATAGCTAACAAAAGTGTAACAAGTGTGCAAAGCTGGTCATTGTTGCATCAAGAAACAATGTTACCGCATAACATGCAACGGTGTGTGGCAATCTATCGAGTGCAATAATGACACTTTGCATTCGAACTACACACACAATTTTTCCCACACTTGCACTTAATAGAAAGAAATAATTAGAACATCATATTGCACACTCTATTTACATTCACTATTTAAAAGAACAACCTTAAACGGCCTTTCCAGTAAATATTGAAATAAATATAACATCATGCAAGATATAAAATTAATAGGTTTTTACTACTGATTGATTGTCTCTAGTGATTATGTAAAATGGGCTTCTGTGGGAATATTTTTGTCTATGAACACTGCAGTGCTCAAAGTTAAGACAGTGTGGAAATATACTGTTTTTAATACACTTTTGGATGAAACTATAGGCTACGTTACATAGCTGTTGGTATTTTTGATGTTTCAGTGATCATAAAATATATTGATATGTTTCATCAAAAACAAAGAAGACCTATGAACAAGGAAAAAAATCCCAAACTACAAAATAACACAACTACACAAAACTGTATAATGCGTTTATAAATTACCTTATGTACATTTCGATAGCTCTGCTATCATCTTCAGAGGTACACTACATATAGTGTACCTCTGACGATTTGTGTAGTTGTGTTATTTTGTGGTTTGGGGTTTTTTCCTTGTTCATATACAATCACCATAGTGTTTTAGTGATTTATTTAAGAAGACCTAATTTAAATGTTATTTAGAATTAAAAGAATGATTAAATTTGCTTCTGAAATTTATATTTTATAGCATAGATGGTTTTACGCCCAAAAATTTTACACATCTATTTTTGTCCTACAAACTAAAAATAATAATTTTTTGTTTTTCCATCATAAGAATTAATCAATTTACTTCAATAGGTAAATCACGTGCAATTTCGACATCAGCCTCAATCCCAAATTCATGTTCACTGTGTAATGATCTAATTGAGATGGTTCGTATACTTGACGATCAGATAAAACAATTAACAGCTAATAGGAGTCCAAAGTGGTACATCTGTTAACCTTGTTCAAAAGTTGACCTTCTTACTAATCACCAAAACCTACCACATCCAAAGCGAAATCAGCGCATTTGCCACTAAAAAACTTACAAAATACCTTCGATAACTGGACAGAAAAAATCACAATCAGTGTCTGTAGTGACTAATTCAATTCAATTCACTTTGGGTGGTCCTTGTTACCCAAGGTACTTCAACCATGCAAGGTTTAATGCACTCCCGGAAGATGATGTGCACCCCAAAGTCATCATCTTATAGATCCATAAGCTCGTGAACTTGAGAATCTTTTGAATGAAGTTGTCTTGGGGAATTGTTAGGCCCTTTCTCCACATGTCCAAAAATTCCTATCCTTTCCTGTTCAAAACTGGTGCAGTCTAAGAGTGGGTGGTATCTAGTCTTATAACTTTATAAGGTCCGATACAGTTTTTATAGAGGGGGATGAAATGTGAGTCTACTCCTGAGTCTTAGACCTGAGATGTTTCTCAACCTAATACCATACTCTTCCTCAGTCCAAGTGTTGATGGGAAACATAGCCCTTTACTTGGAGATTCTACAAAACAGCTCTGGTCCTATGAACTTTGCTGCCATGCATTATTTGCCAGCATGTCAGTGTTCGCAATTCTGCTATTTCCAGCATGTTATGGCACCCAACAAAGAGTAACATTGTTACGGCCACCAAAGTCTGATAGGATCTTGGAGGAACCCTAGACTAGCTTTGACCTGAATTCTTTTTTAATCTAGTGCTTTCAAGGCTCCCTAGCTATCACTATAGATGCAAATTTCCTTATCCCTATACCCAAGCCTTAGATGTTTTTTGGCACAACCCATTAGAGCTGTTATTTTTGACTGGAACGCTCTGGGTTGAACTCCCATTTGTAACAAAATTGTCTGACCAAATTCGCCTCCACAGATACCTGTGTCCATTCCACCTTTACTTTTTCAACCATCTGTAAACCACTACAGTTTTCCTATAGGTATGGGTCTACTTCTCTCAGACCATTTCTTGTGTTCTGGTATTATTATTACTTTGCTGTACCTCGCTAAATCTTCATCTATTGTTAAGTACAGAACAAAAACACTCGAGGCAAGTCCAGTACACCACTGAGTGTTACCACAAAACAAAAAAAGGGAGAGGTAGGTTTACAAAAACACCTTCCAAAACCACTTCAGAGGAATTCTTTGTCCTCACCACCTGTTGTTGCAGATTTTGAAGATGTCATGGAGATTACCTTGAATACAAAAAATGAAACTACTTTTTGCTAACCCATCAAATGAAAAGAATAATACAGATGCAAATCCATTTTAATTGCTTATTAATTTTTCTGTTAACCCATTGCGGGCAAAAGACATGACGTTCACGTCCTCGCATTAGGTGGACCAAACTCCGAAAGACGTCTATGTCACGTTCAATTATGCTGCGTTGTCAACTAACAGTTGTGATTCATGATAACTCTGCTAGATTGTGTTTTTAATTATCTCCAATAGATTGTGCGCGGATGCCTAACGATGTGTTTCAAGAAAAATCCAACATTTTGTTTGCGAAGCCTACTTTTTATTATACTGTCAGTTTGCCGCCGTTTTGTGAATGAGTGTGCCGGTCTGTTATGTTTTGTTGACGAGATGGGTGACAACTTACGTTCATCAGAACTTGATAGGTTATTATTAGAAAGTGGTAGTAACAGTGATAGAGATACTGAACCTTCGTTTTTGGATGGGAATGAGTTATTATTAGTTCGTGTTTGTCCCTGTCTGATCGTGCGTGATCCAGTGTTGTGCGAAGCTTTGACGAGCTACAAGTGGTTGAACCTTCAGACCAAGATGATGTTTTAAAGTTTAGTTTTACTCATTATAGTTGTTTACATTTATAAAAAAGATAAAATATGGCTTTGTTAGAATAGCAATATGTGAAAAGGACATGAACGCAACGTCTTTCGCCCGCAAAGATGCGCATAGTGCTGGCAAAACAACTCCGGCTGCTGGGTGCTGCGCGGCACAGTTTTATTCCGCCCGCAATGGGTTAAAAACTTTTAGTAATAAGTATGTCCAGATATATAAATTTAAACTTGTAATACCAAGAAACATAAACGCAGTGAGAAGTCGCATTGAAGATTTCAAGGTTCTTAAATGTGTTATATTCTCTTTAATAATTTCCCTGCAAGAGACTCATCTCATTCATTTAGTATAAGAGAGTTTCAATTTTCCAAAATGATTTTGTCACTACATCCAAAGCTAAAGGTGAAGTAACAATACTCACCCACAATTCTATCTATGATACATCCGTGAACCTTAGGACTTCATTGCAATCAGTGACAATTTGCTGCCTTGCAGTTACCAGCTAATTACAGGTTTGTTGAAATAGAATTAATTACCTTATCAGACAGTTGCTTGACCCACTTTGTTTGGTTAGAGATTTTAATGCCCACCACTATACATAGAGATCAAACATCTGCAGCCCTAGAGGGAACCACATTGACAGGGTTCAATCCAAATCATATTTGATTCTGCTCAATGGTGGTTTACCAACTCATTTAGCAGACTCATAGTGAGATTAGGCCTATTGGGGAACTCACTATATTAAAAACCGAGCCTATTACTGTACGACCTGGTTTGTTAACCTATTGTGGTGTGGAAAACGGTAAATAATACAATAATATTTCCAACTACTTACCAAGGCTTGTAATGGAGAGCACTAGGAATGACTTCACGGTAACTTTTATAAAGTATAAGTTAAAGGTAATTTCACCTTAATATTTCAAAAATACACTACAAAAGTCCACACAGTGGCACGTTTAGGTATTATACAGATGTTAAAGCTATGGTAGCCAATGCCTATAATAAGATTTATATGATAGTCTAATACACTATAATTACAATCTAAAACAGGTGTACTTTGGTATCCAACATGAACACTATAAGGTATATAAGAATCGTACACACTATATAATCATGTATCAGTTCATAACGGTAAGACAATTTTGCTCTAGTAACCAACTAAGTTATTAAAATTTGATGACATTCATGTACACTGTTATAGCCATACAACATATGTGATCCGCTCCGATTACCAGCGGTACAGAGTTATATTAAAATATAATACACTGTAATTCCTGTTCATCACAGTTGTTCGTTCTGGTAACCCACGCTGACACTAAGAGTTGTATGATAGTCTAATACACTTTAATGAGTCCAAAACTGTACTGTGCATGGTAACCACAACTTTACTATAAGTTGAAAATATAATACACAACATTAAGTGTACAGCATATTAGAGCATTCTGGTAGTCAACACCAATGCTAAAAATTATATAAAAATATTATACACTAACACAGGTGGAATGATAATTGATGATGAGATATAAAATAATTGAATAAAACTTACTTTTTTGTAGTCAATGGTGGATCTTTTTATTATTTGCACTAAAGCTTTTTCGGGATAAATCCCATCATCAGGTGCTTGTCAATTTAATTACAAAACACATAAGAACTCAGCACCAAACTTTCACTATTCAAATTATAAAGATTAACATAAACATTAAAACTTCAAAATTATAAAATGTTAAAACTGAAAACATTAGATACCGTATTAAACATGAAATAAATAAATTAGAGTTCCACTTGATTATGCTTCATTCAACGATAAATTGTGCAGACTGCTGTTCTTGTAGTTATGCTTTGAGCAGTTATCCTTGCTAGTCCATTATGTTCTTACTTGTCTGTAATCTTAGGATGGAGTCATAAGTGATATTAGAGGCAAAGTTCAGTTTCTCATTTAAAACAACTTGAATTGTTTATTTCGAATTCCTCTTGTACATTCAGTTTTCCTCCCTTAGCGTTACAATGCAAAATTGTCATGCTTACATCGATGGGTCTATATGTGTGGTCCATGTCTATTATATGGGCTGCAAATTTTGACGAGTTTTTTCCTTTGTTCGTATGTGGGTTCTTTAAACTGCATTTTGAATGTTCTTCCAGTCTGGTCTATGTACAATTTTTGGCAGCTCTTACAAATTATTTTATATACTCCTGCTGCGTTGTATTTAGTGAACTTGGTTGATTCAATTATTAAAAATAAGTGGGTCGTTTTGACATAAAAAACTACATAATGAAGATATAAAATATGTAATAATTCAAAAATGGAGGTGAAGTTACTTTAATTATTTATAATTATCTTATTAAATTGCTCGACTAGGGCGCCAGGTATCCTTAACATACCAATTTAGAAAAAAGAATGAATTTAATTATTTGAAAGAAAGAAAAAAATCTCTGGGGTCGCAAGTTCTTTTTACAGTGTACTTACAGTGGATTTTGGTTTTTTAATGAGAACACTTTGACTGAAATGTTACAAAGAAAACATTTATTAAAGACAAGTAAGTTTTTATACATTAGCATTTGTTATAGAGACATATATCATGAAAACAACTATAGCTATCATCTTAGTTAAATTACTTTTTATCTTCTCAGAGGGAGAACTGATCTTTTATTCTTTGAATTTAAAATTGACTCTAAGTTGCAACTAAAATTGATTTTATGAATAAAAACAAATTGAAATTCCTTTAATAAGGTTAAATAAGTCATCAGACATTTATTTCTTCTTTACATAAAAAGAAATTGTTATCCTTTATATATCAAATTTATATAATAAAAGTTAAGATATTAAACAGTGTAAATTTCTATACAATAACAAAGTAAATATAATGTGTTATTTAACACTAGTTACCAGACCATAGTCATTGTACATAATTCAATGATGTTCCTGCAGCGTCCTAAAAATGCCGTCGTTGTGTCCGTGGCGAAGTTGTATTTGCACCTCACGAATGTTTATAAAAAGAAAATCTGTTTATACATTAGTCCATTCTACAATTTGTAACTGTTCATTTTCCG
Organism: Aphrophora alni; assembly: GCA_963513935.1. NCBI lineage: Eukaryota > Metazoa > Arthropoda > Insecta > Hemiptera > Aphrophoridae > Aphrophora > Aphrophora alni. Next base: position 88,325,254 of record OY740768.1, read on the forward strand.
ACCGCATTGCTATGACACACGCTAATTGTTTATTGTCTATTCGCGTGAACACGTCTAATCAATTTAACCGTTCAAACAGAGTTTTAACACACTCTCACTCTTAATCGACCAACGATTAAATTCTTTACATTTTCTATTTTACTACATATCAAATTATTACATCACACTATGTCCTTTCTTTCCTCAACTCTACAAAACACATCTTTTCCCTCCAAGCTCCTGATTTCAACTTTTTTGAACACAACCTGTCACTCCTAACGCTGGACTAAGACTGCTGTTGCCATGAGGCAAATTCTTACTTCCGAAAGCGTTCTTTCCGGTTACTGTTCACACATTTTACCGCACTGCCGTAAAATACAAATAATTTACATTTTATAACAAACAAACTAAATTACATTAAAATTAAACATAATAATTCATACTGTTGTCTTGAAAATCCATTTTTCTTTTATAAATGACGTTACTAAATTTAAATTATTATTTGAATCTCTTATCTCTTTGGCTTAACCGCGTCTTTTAAATGAGTCTATTTTAAAATCTGACTTTTCACATTGTCACAAAACCCCACAAGGTTTGTATTTCAATACAGGTATTGGAATACAAAGCTTTTATATATATATATTTCAAATCGAAAAAAAATATTAATGGATGTTCAAGACATTTCATTTCAGAAGCTAAGGACCTCATGAAAGAAAATAAGTATCCCTAGTATACTTAATTTAAGAAAGATTCTCTTTTCTTATAAAAACTAAAAAATCTATTTGCTAAAATCCTATTTCATTATTTTAATTTGTTAGCGTTATATTAACTCATTGTAAAAAAAAATATTATACGAATCAATTAGTGCTAAGTCTTATCTCTATTTATACAATAAAACCCATCATCAGTTTCCTTTCCAACCTCGTTGGCTGAAACTTTCCATCAACATTTTTTGTTGACAGGATCCCGTCACTCAAAGCTTATCTCCCAGACAGCCGTCTATATACTTTTTCTCGTCTCATCCTCTTTGCCAAGGCGACATTTCTACATCCTTTGAAAATCTACATCTATCTTTTACCATCCATCTGGATCATTTTTCAACTAAACACAATTAAAATTTTTTAAAATTTCTCATTTTTAATTAACATTTTTACGAAAATTATTTATTTATTACTCAACATTGCTTCAATTCACCTTAAAACTTTTCAATTATCATCTTATATTATTATTTATTTTAGTTTAAATCCAATAATTATTTATTCTTTATCAAATTCTTAATTACTCTTTGTCTCGCTGGGATAACATGTTAGCTACTGATTTTACAATTACAAAAAACTCTTTTCTTCAACTAAAATTCAAAATATAACATCATTATTACAAAAAAATATAAATTTACTTACAAAGCTCATCTATTTATTTCAAAATTACCTCTTTACAATTGTATTGTCTTTCAGTATCCTATCTTAAAATTATTTCCATCTTATCTTTCATATTTTAATAATCTAAGTTGCATTAATCCCCAAACAAAATTCTTCATAAATAAAAAAAAACTCCTTATTATTTACCCATATATTGTTTCATAAATAATCTCCTTATTTCAACGTAGCTTCCTTCAAAAATCATAATAATCGCCGTATTTCGTAGACTTCCTTAAATCTCCTCTTGTTTCATTAAAATCGTCGCATATTTCCTTTATTTCATTAAAATCGTCGCATATTTCCTTTATTTCATCGTAGTATTCAAAAAACCTCTTAAAAACTAAAAAATTACCATTAATGCAACCTAACTACCTTCTTTATAAAAGTTTCTTAACAGAACAACTTCATTTTAAATACCACTTTACTCAACAATTCTGTAAAGTCATCATCTTCATATAAAACTCAAAAATCTCTCATTTAAACTACTTCATATTAAAATCTTCTTAATCATCTATTACTTGTATACAAAAACTTCAAAAATTAAAAAAAATTATCATTGCTTTCCCAGCTAACAACGTATTTCATCAAAATCTTTAGACACCTTTATCAAATAACTTCTCACAATCATCTATTGTTTTAAATTCAAACATTATTTATTAAAAATCGTTCCTTATTTGTCTTATTCTATTAATTTCATTAAAATTTCTCCAATTATTATTAGTTTACCACCTTTCTTTTAAAAATCAAAACTTAACCTCCTTTATTCATTCTTTAACATCAAAAAACTTTAAAAAAAACTTAATTATTATCTGTCTTGGCAAAACTCACATAGATTCTCAAACTTTAAACAACTATTTTTTAATTTTCCACACCATAAATCACTTAAGACTAACAACTTTTATCTTATCATCTAATAATCCTTAATATTTATCAATGTCAAACATACAAATTATCATTTTATAACTTAATATCTAATTACATATTTTAATTTATCAACATTTTTTTTTTTTTTTTTTTTTTTTTTTTTTTTTTTTTTTTTTACAATTTTATAAAACTTTTCGTTTCATTTCAAACAAAAACTCCCTTCCTGTCACGTCCGATTTATTTCTAGGCTTTGTTTCTTAACAAACCCCCTCCTTTCACCATGTAAGCATTGTCCTATTGTCCCTTGACGACTTCCCTCAACATCTGTTTCTACTTGTTAGAATAGACTCAAAAAAAAACTTTTCCTATATCTATGAAAGTTTATGACACTTACAAACATAAGTCATTGTTTATGTTTTTTGCCCAAAATTACATGTGACAGAACTCTAAACAACTACGTTGGATTTTTTGATAAGTTTTCCAATTAACTCTAAATCACTACCTTCTAGAAATGATATCTTAGGCCTTGATCATATCACTTCTCGAACATAGCTACATCTTGCCTCGAAAGACAGTTCGCCTACCAAACTTTATATTTTACAATATAATCAAGAACTCTAGGTTCTCTCTTGAACTTTTTCTACTAAATTTCTGTATTTCTCAACACAAAATAAGAACTCTTTGTTCTTTAAACCTCTCAAAATTGTCAAAGTTTTAACTATATTTCATTTACACGAGTCGTATGACAATTTTTTGTTTTTGTTTTTTGTTTTTTCTTATTTTATTTTTCAAAACTCGACCGGGATTTATTATCGTAACAGTAATTGAATTATACTCCTCTATTCTGATAATAAAGCCCTGTCGAACGTCGATTAATAAAACCCTCCAACGTTCCATTTTTATTTTGTTTTTTATTATTATACCTTTTTTATTTGATTTTTTTTTTTTTTTTATGAATTTTTTGTTTATTTTATGCATTTGACCTCCTACTTTCCCCACCACAGTCCTTCTGACCATCTACTTTATACCGTGCATACAGTAGAACCTCTGTTAACCAGCCTCGGATTAACCGGTCCTCGGATTAACCGGCCTATATCGTAGTGTACTGGTTGGATGAGAGTTTCCGAAAATAAATTAATAGTAATTGAAACACCAAAGCGGGGGCGATATCAAACGACTTTGTAGATATCTGTATCCCAATGTTGGAAGCGTAAAAACACCGCGGTACCAAAGTGGCGGCGATATCAAACGACTTTGTCGATAGCGGTATCCCATTGTCGGCGACGTAAAAACACCGCGGCGGCACCAAAGCAGCGGCGAGTCAAACGACTTTGTCGATATCGGTATCGCATTGTCGGCGCCACCAAAGCCGCGGCGAGTCAAACGACTTTGGCGATAGCGTATCCCATTGTCGGCGGCATAAAAACACCGCGGCATTGGCACCCGTCGGTATAGCAGACATACACAGACAAAAACGTTTGATGGGCCGCTTTATTTCCACGAATCAATTTAGTATAGCCTACATTATGGAAAATATAACATTTCTTTTTCTTCGAAGATTGTGTTGGTTTCGTTTGAGACGCGGTTAAATATGTCAAAAGACTTGACAGGGGGGAATCTGTAAAAAAGCTTTGTAGTGTTTAATTTTTTCATGTTTGATGTATAATATACATAACATAATATATACGATACATTTATGTACAATAAAATGAGTTGCAATAACATCTTTATTGCATAATTTTTAGTGCTACCTAATTAAATAAGCTTTCTTTGAACGAAAACCGATTTTTCACGGGAGCCTCGGATTAACCGGTCAAACGGGCAACCGGCCCGGGTGTCAGTCCCGACTAGACCGGTTAAGAGGGGTTCTACTGTACTTCTAATTGCTCTTTGGACTCTTACACAGGGTAACATGTTGTGACGTTGAAATGTGCAGTGGTTGAATGCAATATCCCTACTAAATTCAAGATAAAGCCCAAAACACATCCCTATTCCACAACACGCCCTCCATGTAGTCCCAGAATGCCTTATTCTTGCGAATAAAACATTCTATTATTACTACATAAACTCCTACCTCCTCCCTATCCTTCTGATGGTCTAATATTTTACATGTACCCTTCAGGTTACACTTTGAACTCTAACACGAAACCAACATGTTGTGACCCTAAAATATGCAGTGGTTGAAATGCGATATCCCTACTCGATTCGAAATACCGCCCACTACACACTCTAAACCCACAACACACCTTTCGTGCAGTCCCGAAATTGCTTCATTTTCACAAATAAAACAATTTCTTTTACTACATAAACTCCTACCTCCTCCCAAAATGTTCATGTACTCCTTAAATGCATCTACACGAAGAAAATTTTAAAATTCATAAAAAATTTCATCCAAATCGTATCATCCGAAGTTGAAATAATGTTTATTTTACCAATCTTATTACTAGCATCGTCGATTTTTTGTTTATGTATTCCTTTCTAGGTGTTATTATTCAAATTCAAAAAGAAATTTTATTTTTAAAACTTATTCTAAGTTTTTTACTTAGAAACTTTACTTTTAATTCTATTAAAGTTATTTAAGTAATCTACTTTCGTTCTTATTTACTTTATTTAAAACCAATTTTCCTTTATTTAAGTAGTTTTTTATTTGAAAACGCAAGTTAATTTTCGATTATACGTCAAAAGTTTTTTTATTTTCAGAACAATAATTCTGTCACACGCTGTATCTCGTCTTAATGTCATGCAAAGGAATTCTAGGCCTGGTTTAAGCATAAACAAGTCCCCTCGATATGAGACAATCCTTATCTGTCTACTGATAAGACATGAAACCCTTTTAGATCCAATACAGTCTACAGATGAATCTCACTCTGTCACATTATTGAATATTTAATATTGAATATTATTTCTTCAACACTACACTGGATCTTTGCCTCGAACCAACTTCCTTATCTAGTCACGTTTCATAATTATTTATTCCTTTCATAAATATACAGAGTTATTCACTAACAATCTTGCATCTCCAATGATCCTCTCATCTAACATTTTCAAATATTCTAGTTTGCCTCAAAAGTTTTCTTACATCACACAATTTATTTATTTTTTTTTTTTTAAATGTTCTGTTTTCAAATCAAATTATTTATTTAACATTAAAATTTATGATTATCAATTCTTTAATTGTTTATGAAATATATTTCCTTAATTGAGTGACATTGTATGTCCCTTTAATTATTTCAGAGTCTATTGTACTAATTACATATGCATTTTCTAATTTAATTTTTAAAACTTTAAACGGACCTTGATACAATAAGAAAAATTTCTTTATTTCTCTCCTCAAATTTGATGACAGATAGTGATTTTTAACCAAAACTAAATCTCCTACCTCAAATTTTGTTGGTTTTAGTTTTTTATCATGATATTTTTTCCGCTGATTTGCTTTTAACTTCAAACGTCTTCTCGCTAAAACTATTTTTTCTTCAAAATCTATTATTTTTCCCGGAGGAAATTTGCATAGTTGGTTATAAATGCGCGGACACTCCTTTTTAAACATAATTTCATACGGACTATCATTGATGGATTCGTGTATGGATTGATTCATACAATTTTCTATAAATTTTACATAAAGCGGCCATTTTGTGTGTTTATTGTGTACATAAGTCCTAAACATTCGACCTAGTTCTCTCATGCAACGCTCACTGGGATTCGACTGAGGATGGTATACTGATGTGTGCCTAACTTGAATATTATTATTTATTAATTTTTCTTTCCAAATTCGTGATTGAAACTGACTACCGTGGTCACTTAAAATTATTTTTGGTTTCCCTATTTCCTTTACATATTCATTGATTATTTTATTTGCTAAAACTGTCCCAATTGCTCTCTTTATAGTGTATAATTTTATAAATTTCGAAAAAACATCCAGTACTACAAATATATATTTAACCCCACCAGAACCCATCGGTAACTCTCCAAATAAATCCACTGCTACTAAATCTAACACATTTTCGGGTAAGATGTTCACCATTAATCCTTCATTTTTTATATTTGATACTTTAGTTTTTTGACATAAATCGCATGGCCTAATTTGTAATTTTATTTGTTTTTCTAAATTTGGGAATTCGTATAGTCCTTTTAATATTTTATAACACTTTCCTGCACCAATATGTCCGTATCTTTCATGACAATCATTAATTACAATTTCTATTAAAGATTTTGTTAAACAAATTTTGTGAATTCCATTTTTCTTTGACTTTTTAAATAAAACATCATTATAGATAACATAACATTCTCTTAACTTATTAAATTTAACAGATTGGTCTTCTAATAATTTAATAATTCTTATACAATATTCATCTTGACTTTGTTCCAAATTTAAACGTTTAAAGGCATTTCTTAAAATTCTATCTTGTTTTGCTAAATTTTTATCAATTTGTGTTTGAAAAATTTTAATTAAATGTTCATCTCCTGTCTTGATGACTTCATTGTGATCCGTTCGCGAAATAACATCTGCTACAATATTTTCCTTCCCTGGACAATACTCAATTTCCAAGTTATACTCCTGTAAAAACAATATCCATCTCAGAAGTCTACCATGTGTTAATTTACAGTTCTTTAAAAAGGTCAAAGCTTTGTGGTCAGAACGTATAGTCGTTTTATTTCCTAACACATAATTTCTAAACTTTTTACATGCGAAGACTATACTCAACAATTCTTTCTCTGTAACCGTGTAATTAACTTCACTATTTTGTAAAGTTCTGCTTGCGAACGCAATGACCAGATGTTCATTATTTACGTCCATTTGATACAATACGGCTGCTAAAGCTTTATCCGAAGCATCTGTGTTTAAATAGAAGGGCTCTTGGAAATTAGGGTGTTGTAAAATTATCGTTTCTAAGAAAACCTGTTTTATTTTTTCAAATGTACTTCTATCTTCCTCTGTCCAATTCCAAATTTTGTTATTATTCCCTAAAAGATGTGTGAATTTACTAGTTAACTCTGCATAATTTTGTTGAAACTTCCTGTAATAATTACATAAGCCTAAAAAACTTTGTAATTGTTTGATATTTTTTGGTGTGGGAAAATCTTGTATTATTTTAATTTTTTCTTGATCTGGCTCTATTCCTACATCTGATATATTGTATCCTAAAAACTTTATACCTTTTTTGCAAAAAACAGACTTTTTTATTTTAATAGTTACATTGTATGTTCTAAGTCTTTCAAATAACTTTCGCAAATGTCTCATATGCTCTTCAAACGATTTTGACGCTATACATACATCATCTACATAAACTGTTGTGAATTCCAAAACTTCAGGCCCTAATACCATACTTAATCCTTTTTTAAATAATGAAGTACTAACATTTAAACCAAAAGGGAGTCTTTTGAACTGTAAATTCCTACCATTGAATACAAAAGCAACATATTGTCTAGATTGTTCATCTAATTCTATCTGCCAAAATCCACTAACCAAATCTATACTAGAAATATATTTAACTCCTTCAAACCTTTGCAATATATCATCTATCCGTTCAGGTGCTTCTCGATCTGGTATTATTATTTGATTTGCCTGCCTAGCATCTATACACAGTCTTATGGACGAATCTTTCTTAATTACACATACTAATGGGTTCGAAAATGGGCTATTTGAATCTTCTATTATATCATTGTCAATCATTTTTTGAATTTCCTTAGCTACAGCTTCCTTTTTTGAATGTGGTATTGCATAAGATTTATTTATAAATTTACTATCTTCCTTTACATTTAATTTAGCTTTATAATTTAACATTTTTCCTGGCTGATCCGAAAATACTTCTTTGAAATTATTTAATACAGTTTTTAATTCTTGTTTTTCACTATCTAAATTTAAGTTACATTCTTCTAAAATTTTCTCTACAATTTGTGTCCATTCTACATCTTCATAGTTATTTTCATAATATTTTGAATCAAAATCTTGAAAAAAGTTTGTAGCTACATCATTAATTTGCAATTCTTCATAGTCAAAATCTGTCTCATCATAACAATTTATTTCGGCTTTAGTCCTACACAATTTTAATTTATAACATTCTACTTGCGAAATTTGCTTTCTAAACTTTGTTTGAATTATTCTATCTTCTACATTAAATTTAATCTTTTCTTCATCAAAATCAATTTGAGCTTTCTTTTGTTTTAAAAAATCACATCCTATAATCATTTCAATATTCAGACCTCTAACAATTAAAAAATTTACTGCAACTACATCTTTTCCAATTTCTACATCTATAAAAGCTTGTTTTGTAATCCTCTTGCTACGCACACCTGTTACTCCTACAATTGTTAAGTTACATACTGGTAATTCCAAAATTTTATCATTATTTATAATTAACTTCTTATAAATTTCTTCATTCATAACTGTAATTTCTGAACCTGTATCAATTAAACATTTAAATTCTTCTTTATTAATTTTCACATCAATTTCAATTAACTCTCCTTTTATAGGCTGTATGCTTACATTATTATAATTTTCTTCATTTAACAATTCTTCTCTAATGTCTACATCAATGTTATTATTATTTTTGGTTATTATAGATGAAATTGTATTTTTGGAATTTACTATTTTAGGCCTATTTTGATTTTTAGACAACAAAGCTTGGGCCCTATTTATTGTTGTCCATTTTGGTTTTCCTGTGGTCTATTCCCATTTCCCTTATTTCCCTGATCATATCTTTTCTGTTGGAAATTTGGCCTAAACCCTTGATTCATGCCATTACCATTTGCCCTATTAAAATTTTGTTGATTTGTCAACATAGGCCTATTATTGTTATTTTGCATATTAGGTGGTGGAAATCTAGTAAAATTATTAGGTCCCCTAAACCTATTCTCTCCTCTTGTCTCTTGAAAATGAGGTGGTGCCCTAAATCGAAATCCTTCCTGTCCTAATTGCTGTGGTTGAAAATTTTTATACATGGGTCTGTCCATATTCATTCTATTGTCCCCCTGTCTTGCCCTATCTGGACCTAACAACTTCTGACTTTCTTGCCAACTTAAGATTAACTTTTCTAGGTCATTAACATTTTTAGGCCTAGCTGCTAACATCATTAACTCTAGCTTTTCAGGCATTTTCCTACTTATATGTCTTACAAATGTATCCATAGACATGGGCGGATCTAAAAATTGTGTCTTATTATATAAGCTCATCACATATCTAAATACTTCTTCCATCGGTCCCCTAAAATAGCTTCCTACCAATAATTTAGTTTTCAATTGTTCCTGTTTCTCTTCAGACCAAAACCTATCTAGAAATGCTACCCTAAACTCTTCAAAACTACCCCACTCATTTTTGTGTGCTTCAAACCATAACTCTGCTTCACCTTTAAAATATTTCCTCAAACAACCTAGCTTTATCTTCCATTGTCCCCCATTTATTTTGTTAAATGTCTCTATAGCTTCTATAAATACTTTTGGATGTGGTTCTAACCTTTCATTTTGAAACTCTGGGATTATAGTCTCATTAATTATATTCGCACTTGTATAAGTACCCTGACTTATGCTACCCTGTTCTACAAAATTCTCCCTTATTTTCTGCATAAATTCTCCTTCGAATTTTAAGGTTAGGCTATTAATCTGATCATCTACACTATTTTTTAGTTCCAACATTTCCTGCTTTTCTAAATTCTTCTGTTTTCCTACTTCTAAGTCTAACAAAGTTATTTTTTCGTCTGTCTTCTCTAACTGCATCTCAAACTTATCTACTCTATTGTTTACATCTCTCTTAACCTCTAAAATTTCTTTACAAATTTTGTTTTCAACAACCTTTAGATTATTTTTAGCTTCTATTTGATTACTTAACAACTTTACTTCTGTTTCAGATTTAACATTACCAATTTCCTTAACTATACTACATATTTTATCAGACATATCTATTTCAACTTTAACAATTTTTTCATCAAAATTATTTTCTATATCTAACCTAGTTTGCTTAATTTCTTGTCTTAGGCCCTGTTCTACATTTACATAACCTTCTTTAAATTCAGCCCTAGTTTCATCAAATTTTTTGTACATTTCTTCTTTTAAATCTAAATTATCTTGTCTTAACTCTAACTTGCTTTGTTTTAAATCATTGTCTATTTTATCCAGTTTAACATTATTTTGTTCAAGTCTAATATTAAAAACCTCCAGTTTAGCATTGATTTCTATCTTGTTTTGATCAAATTTGTTACTTATTTCTTTTAATTCTAAACTACCTTGATCAATTTTATTGTTTAAAACTACATTATTTTGTTTTGTTTCTAACCTACTCTGGTCAAATTTATTATCTATTTTTTCAAAATTTCTCATCAATTGCTCAAACATACTCTCCATTTTCTTATTCTGTTCATTATTTTCCCCACTCTTACCTACCCTAACCTCTTCGGTTACACTAACCTGCTCAATTACCCTAACCTCTTCAGCTCTTAATTCCCTATCTGAATTTTCTTCTACAATTTCTACCCCTAGTGTTTCTACTAATTTTTTATTCATATCTTCACACTGCTGTTTACTATTTAGAATCCCATCACTGCTATATCCCTTAAAATCTGAACCTGAATTACTATTTCCGTTCACACTTGAACATCTACTACTGCTATTATCTAAATCTACATCCTGGTCTAAAATATTTTGTGCAAATTGTTCATTTGTTTGCTCATTACTTTGTAATTCCTTCTGTAAATTATCAAAAATATCCCCCGTAAATTCCAATGACTCTATATTATTTAAAGAATTTTGATTTCCTAACCCTACCTGTTCATCATTATTATTAACATTTACAATTTCTGACTCCATTTTTACCTTACTATATTTAACACAAAAAATTTTTAAAAAGAATCTTTCTTATTTTATTTAGAGAGTCCTTACCTTGATTAAATGTTCGCATTACCAAAATCACTGTACTTTCGACTAAAAAAGCCCAACAGTTGCGGCGACATTTGTAATAATTCAAAAATGGAGGTGAAGTTACTTTAATTATTTATAATTATCTTATTAAATTGCTCGACTAGGGCGCCAGGTATCCTTAACATACCAATTTAGAAAAAAGAATGAATTTAATTATTTGAAAGAAAGAAAAAAATCTCTGGGGTCGCAAGTTCTTTTTACAGTGTACTTACAGTGGATTTTGGTTTTTTAATGAGAACACTTTGACTGAAATGTTACAAAGAAAACATTTATTAAAGACAAGTAAGTTTTTATACATTAGCATTTGTTATAGAGACATATATCATGAAAACAACTATAGCTATCATCTTAGTTAAATTACTTTTTATCTTCTCAGAGGGAGAACTGATCTTTTATTCTTTGAATTTAAAATTGACTCTAAATTGCAACTAAAATTGATTTTATGAATAAAAACAAATTGAAATTCCTTTAATAAGGTTAAATAAGTCATCAGACATTTATTTCTTCTTTACATAAAAAGAAATTGTTATCCTTTATATATCAAATTTATATAATAAAAGTTAAGATATTAAACAGTGTAAATTTCTATACAATAACAAAGTAAATATAATGTGTTATTTAACACTAGTTACCAGACCATAGTCATTGTACATAATTCAATGATGTTCCTGCAGCGTCCTAAAAATGCCGTCGTTGTGTCCGTGGCGAAGTTGTATTTGCACCTCACGAATGTTTATAAAAAGAAAATCTGTTTATACATTAGTCCATTCTACAATTTGTAACTGTTCATTTTCCGACCGCATTGCTATGACACACGCTAATTGTTTATTGTCTATTCGCGTGAACACGTCTAATCAATTTAACCGTTCAAACAGAGTTTTAACACACTCTCACTCTTAATCGACCAACGATTAAATTCTTTACATTTTCTATTTTACTACATATCAAATTATTACATCACACTATGTCCTTTCTTTCCTCAACTCTACAAAACACATCTTTTCCCTCCAAGCTCCTGATTTCAACTTTTTTGAACACAACCTGTCACTCCTAACGCTGGACTAAGACTGCTGTTGCCATGAGGCAAATTCTTACTTCCGAAAGCGTTCTTTCCGGTTACTGTTCACACATTTTACCGCACTGCCGTAAAATACAAATAATTTACATTTTATAACAAACAAACTAAATTACATTAAAATTAAACATAATAATTCATACTGTTGTCTTGAAAATCCATTTTTCTTTTATAAATGACGTTACTAAATTTAAATTATTATTTGAATCTCTTATCTCTTTGGCTTAACCGCGTCTTTTAAATGAGTCTATTTTAAAATCTGACTTTTCACATTGTCACAAATATTTGTACATATTAACACTTGTGGCTCATTCAAGTAACCGAAGACAGTACTACAAGTCATATACACTACATTTATACAAGTAGTTCACTTTCTTAGGCACAACTAGTACTAAGAGGTATATGAAAACTATTTCCATTAGTCCTACAAAATATCCGAATTAAATATTCAGCCTGTGTAGCCTTGCCTTTGTAAATAAATTTGTTACTGACAATTATGCATTTTTGTCAACTGATTTACAGCCCACCCAATATAATATGTTTATTTATAGTTGACTTATATGTTGTGTATACACTGTTTCTTTAATTATATTTCTTGATTTCTTGAAATGTTTGATATTATTTTGTACATTTTATTTTTATTGTAAATTCTCTTGACCACTCTCTGTTACAACTTTTGTTAGTTTAATGACAATAACTCTATTTTTATTATTTTAAAAATACATGCAGACTTTACATTTGTATTGAAAAGATGTAGTTTATATCTCAATGAAAGGCAGTTTCACCATGAGATCTTTCTTAATTGATAAAAAGCGTATGAAACACTTACATCATCCTTCATTCCACCAAAACCATCCACAACTATCCAAATAAGTAAAATTGTACACAACCTCTTAAGATGATGACATGGAAATAAACCTATTCCACCATTTTATAAGACTTTATTTCAAATAAATAATTATCATATAATTGTACTGTTGTACATATTTTTTTTATTTTGATTCTTTTGCAGTTGGCTGGTTGGGGGAAAACAGAAAATCATGATATAAGTTATGAGTTGAAAGCTGCACATTTACCTATTATTGAAAGGAGAAAATGCAGGGAAACAATACCAAGTGAATTTCAGAGTTATATAACTCATGACAAATTCTGTGCAGGACATACAAATGGTAGTACTGTTTATTTTTTGTTAATATACGAAGCTTTTTTATAAATTGTATATTCTTAATTTTTGTCCCTTTTTATAGGCCTAATTCTCTAATAATTTTAAAGTGATTTTAAGCAGGGAAATCAAATCTTTTCAACTTCGTTTATCAAGTCCTCAGTAATGACAGTTTGTGTTGTGAGAATGGACAGGACATGTTGTTATATGGAAGGTTTAAGTAGCGCCTGTGGTGCAAAGTATGTGGACAGTTTTTTGCTGACTTTGTAGATCTGAAAAGGATGCTTAATTGTGAGATCTAGAGAAGCTAACAGTCTTAGGGAAGTGTTTGAGTTGGTAGGATGTGTTTTTATAACAGTCTTTGTAACTCTTGTAAAATTATGACCTTCATTGGATCATTTATAATAAAAGTTACTTTAAAAAATAAAGAAAAATGAGTTTAATTTTACTATGTTTAAAATTTGCACAGCTTTATGGGCGCCAGATGAATTAACATCAATTTTGAAATAAAAAAAAAATGACTCTAAATATTAATAATCTCGGGTGCAAGTTCTTTCCAAAGTGTACTCTCAGTGATTTTGGTCATTTGAAATGAGAACACTTGCTTCTGAAATTTTAACATGAGTTTATTAAACAACAAACAAACAAGATTATTTACATGAAATGTAACATCCATATACATTAAATTAATTTCTTATAAATAACATCCTATCAAATTACTTTAGTATATTCTTCAACCTTTTAGGAAGGTGTATACTTTGTTTAAAAAAAATGAATGACTTTAAATTACGTTGCAACGGAAATTATTTATTTAAAAAGAACAAAAAAGGAAAAACAGATCAAAATGTCTGTTATTTAATTATTACTTTACTTTAAATTGAATATAGAATTTAAATTAATCAACCTTTGTTGATTTGATTCTATATAAAAATTCTTTATGTTAATTATGAAATTATATCAAACAAAATGAGATTATCAATAAAAAAAAAAGATAAATTATATCTTATATTATACAAGAATTACAATTTTATGTGTTATTTAACACATTGTTACCAGTTTGGAGATACGATATCTTTTTCTGCCATGTGCTTAAAACCATGTAGATGATCTTTGTAGACGCTGCACCTGAATCCACTTCCATCGTTCCAACTAAATGCATTTCTATACTGTAGTTATCTAACAAATTTATTAGTTCTTTTTCACATTTAAAATTGTTCATCACTCAACCGATGATGCGATGACACGAGATACCGTTATTGTCTCTTTTCTTTGTTACGATATTCAATACACAAGTCTTCATCCGTTTATTGAAAACTATTTGTTTTAAGAAATATCCCGTTATACTGTTCAAAACCACTTTTATAAAATTATTTTGATGCAGATTGTATCTGACATCATTAAAATCCTTGTCCAACACTTTCAACAACTTCCGAAATACATTTCTTAAAAATCTCTCTACCATGAAACCACATCTTACACCTTCTACCTCTGAACGAAGACTCTAGACTGTTTTATACAAACTGTCATAGATCTGATTTCCTCAGATCCCAAACTAAGACTGTCTTAAGACTTTTTAAAACATTTTACATATTTATCAAAAACACTACTTGTACAAATCATCATAGGTCTGACCATGCCAGACTCCATTCCACGACTGTCCTAAATCACATGGCTTTTGTCCATTTCCCGTTTAGTACTGGTTATCGTTGCGTAAGCGATATACTCAACTAACGTTCTATTCAAATACCACTGATTTCATAAATTGTCCGAACACATCATTTTACAAAACACACAATTCATAAAACTTTCTATAATTAAATTATCTTAAAAACTATACATCATTATTTATTTATGATTGGAAATCTATTTTAATTACGAATTTACTCTGTTTAACATTGAAAATCATTAATCACGCTTTTGACTCAAGTCACCCCACTACGATTAACCGCGATTTTAAACATTTAATTAAACCAATCTTTTCTAGGTATTACATTTTAAGGCGGCGTCTGACTTGATCAAACGCAAATTTGTGTTGAAAACATTTTAAATATTTTAGTAAAAGTTAGTTAGAGACATCTGAGCTGGTGGCATGTGTTTTAAAAAGTTGCATAGGAACGTTTAATATGGTAGGGTGTGTCTTAAAAGAGTGTTAAGGTGGCATCTGACTGAGTCAGACGTATTACTTTCGTTAAAAGATATTTATGAACAATGTAGTGTAAATGTTTTTTTAAAAAACAGTCTCAAAGGAACGTCAGGGATAAAGTGAATAAAAAGGACAGTTTGAAATTAATTGACTGTAGAATGTGTAAGAAAGTGATGGACACTTTGAATAGGACAACTTGAGATCGTCAGCAGGCTAATTACGTCTGCAATGAACCTGCACTTCAGGAACGAGGGCTGCTCACCACAAAGGACATTCACCATGGAGATGGCTACCATGTGGTGACAAAAAAAGATAGACAATTTTATATAAAATTTTGTATAAAAAGGACCAATGATAAAAAATTTGTTAAAATTTGTTTGAATAAATAGTTGTAATGTAAGCAGTAATTTTAAAGGTTTCAATCTGACTTCTAAATAAAAAATAATATAAATTTTTAATATATGAGAATAAAGAAGCTCATAACAAATATAATTGTTAAAATTTGCAACTAATTAAAGTAGAATCATTAAAAAGAATTTTGGTCTCTTCAAGACAGGACAATTTTAAATTTACGATATAAATAATTTCAGATAATATACTAAAGAATGTACCATGAATATATATGTGTATGAATAACTATAATAAATTACCATGTTTAGTTTCAGCAGAAAAAAATAAAGATTTTTATTTACCAGACCACCACTGTTGGTACACTTTTAAAAGCAGAACACGACCCTGAGATTATTTTAATTCAAAGTAAATTTATATTTTCAAAATTGATGAATTAATTCCATCTGGCGCCCTTAGCTAAGCAAATTTTTTTTATAATAAATTCTTAATGTGAAGTAGTGCCAATTATAAAATTAATTACATCAATATTTTTATACCCCGTTATTCATTAAACATTTACAAAATGTGTGATAAATAATATTGTTATTTCAGATTTAAAATGATGTCATTAAAATTTGGTATTGTGTAAGTATTGAAATTATATTGAATTTAAAACTGACTTGTACATTTATTAATTGCCACACGTTGGTGCGACAATTGTAAGAGTTGTAATAAGACTGAATTTAAACTGACTTGTATATTTACTAACTGAACTGCGTTTGATAATACTGATTTAAATCTAATAATCTTAAATGTTTATTTTATGAAAATTGCACCGCTTTATGGGCGCCAGGTAGCATTAGCTTACCAATTTTGAAAAATTAAAGTTTTGAATTAAAATTATAGTATCTCGAGGTCAAAAGTCCTTTTCAAGAGGTACTTGGCAATAGGTGATTCAAGAAAGATTCTAAGTCTTGTTTTGCTGAAATTGTACATAAAGTGTTTATTAGCTCACAAATCATCTTACAAATATTATAAAGAAAAAACATAAATAATAATTAATATACTATTGTTAAATGTTGATAAAAAAAAATCTTTTATTTGAATCCCTTCTTTTAATTTAAATCAAAATTAAGCTTTATGAATTTCATATTTTACGTTTTTTAAATGTTGCAACAAAATATTTAATCATAAAAATAAATAATGTTCCATGTCGCTGAAGGAGACTTAATTATGTAAATGAAAGAAAAAATTAGTTATCTTGAATTTATCTTAAAAGGAATCTAAAAACGAACATACATGTACAAAAAGTAATTTAGACGTAGTACAAATCTTTAATATAGTAGATAGTTTATGATATCTATACTACGACACCTGTGACAAAAAAATTTATATCTGTAGTGATGAACTCTGACGTCCCGTAACTCGGAGGTAGTCTCCCAATCGCTGTTTTCCTAATCCTCATGACTCGTACAGATGCACAATTCTCCAAGAGTCCTTTCTTAGAAATGATTCAACGAAATGTTCATTATTTTTAAGAATGTTTTATCTTATCAAGTAAGTATTCAAACCACAGAACACGACCTTTTTCTAAATTGCGTCTAGAAAAAATAGTCTCTCCTAACTAGCCCAATAGTTTTATTTATTTTAATAATTCTTTTTCCTTTTACTACTAATATCAAAGCACGAATGTTCATTTAAAATATTTATACACATAGTGTGACAGTGTGAAAAGTCAGATTTTAATATAGACTCATTTAAAAGACGCGGTTAATCCATAGAGATAAAAGATTCAAATAATAATTTAAAACTAGTAAACTCATTTATAAAGAAAAAATGGATTTTCAAGACAACAGTATGAATTATTATGTTTAATTTTAATGTAATTTAGTTTGATTGTTATGTTATGTAAATTATTTGTGTTTTACGGAAGTGTGGTAAAATGTGCGAACAGTACCGGAAGGAACGCTTTCGGAAGTGAGATTTGCCTCATGGCAAGAAGTCAGTCGAAGTCCAGCGTTTGGAGTGACAAGTTGTGTTTTTTTTTAAAGTAGGAGTCCACCGCTTGAATGGACAAGGTGTTTTTTAAAAAAGTCTGAGGGAAACGTTTGAGTTGGTAAGATGTGTGTTGAACAGTCTTAAGAGAACATTCAAAATATTAAGATGTGTTTCAAACAGTTGATTAGGAACGTTTAAGATGGTGGGAGGTGTTTTAAAAGGTTATGAAAACTTAATGAACAATGTAGTGTTAATATGAGACGTATTTTTTATGAGAAATTTGGTAGACCGATGAAAGTGACAATTTGAACATGTGTTTGGTGATAAAACTAAGTGTACAAACATTTAAAATATATATTCTTGCTCTTACACATTAATCCTATTGGACAAAGAACGTTTGAAATAAATAAGACTGTCGTGTGAGTCAATAGAAATTATTTTCTTTAGAACAATTTAGGGAAATGTCATGTCCCGGTGTTTTAATACTTTCTAGATAAGGCAGAACTATTTCAAATAATGAACAGTTTGTTAAATCCTTATAAAGGATTTTTATATCATTGTGTATCGGAAGGTTGGAGACTACACGAGCTTTGAGCACTGGAAGAACTGCAGTTTGAAGCCTTCTTTGGAATCACAGGACATCAGGATTCATCGCAACGGATTTTTTTTTTATGTGTAGATGTCGTGGTATAGACATCATAAACAATTTATCATGTTAAAGATGTATATTATGAATAGAGTGTGATTTTGCTAGATGTAGGCTTGTTTTTATATTTTTGTTTAGGATAAATGCAAAATAATTAATTTTTTTATACATATTTAAGTCTTCTTTAGAGACACAGAACATTAATTTTTTAATGATTTAAATTCAGTTGTTGCAACACTAAAATGCAAAGTATGAAATTCATAAAACTTAACTTTTTGATTTAAATTTAAAGAAGTAAATTCAGATAAAAGATTTTTAACCAGGAAAATAATATTCATGTTTGTTTTCAGGATATGTCTATGTCACTGTATAGAAATAATTGTGTTTTTTATTTAATAAATTTTCTTTGTTAACATTTCAGTTAAAGTGTTCTCATTTGAAACCAAAATCCACTGTAAGTACACTGATAAAAGAATTTGCGACCCCAGAGATTTTTTTTTTTAAATATTTAAATTCATTTTTCCTTTTCAAAATTGATGTTAACACATCTGGCGCCTATAAGTCGAGCAAATCAATCAATAAATTAATGAATTAATGAAATAACTAATTAACTTCACCTTCTTTTTTAAATTATTACAATAGTCCTATTATCAAACAAATATACCAATTAATTGTCACGTTCTTTGTTCTCACTGAGTTTACATTTTTGCATTAATACTGCATTGTTCACAAAAATCCTCATCAAAATACGTCTGTCTATCTTAGACATCGATTTCTAACCTTTTACTAACACATCTTAACACTTTAAACATTCCTTGCAACCCTTTTAACATCACACAAAATACGTCTCTCTAGGTCAGAGACCTTCTCTCCACTTTTTAAGCATCGTACTCAAAAACGTCTACCTCGTTCAGAGACCTCCTTGCAACTTGTACACTACATTGTTCATAAGATGTTCAACACAAAGTACATCTGACCACGTCAGATACTTCCTTCAGACTGCCAGCTCCTACCCGCTTCAGAACTAAGCGTCTTATTCATAAATCACTGACACAACAAAATATTATCAATTATACTCATTAACATATTTATCATATTCCATTAAAACATTTACTATAAATTCATACTAAACCTATTTGTTATACAATATTATTTTCTTGGATGTCTTTTGTTAAAAGTTTACAGCTTTCTTAAGTTTAATTTACAACACTCCCGTACGCTAACAACCAATCAGAATCTTTGACCTACATTTTCTAGATCCAATCACGTGTCTTCTTTTAACTCAAATTTCCTACAATATTACAATTGTTATAATGAAAATTCAATATCAAATTATTACACCATCTCAAAACTTTCTCTATACTATGCAAATGTGACAAAGATAAAGGATAAATTATTATCTATACATTGTTAATTTGGAACACAAGATCTCACAAAAGTTACGTTTACTTAATCAAACGTGTTCAACAACAAATATGCCATCCTCAGTGATACATGAGCTACAATAACCAAACTATAACTAACTAATATTATCCCACAAGTCAAGCTCAATATTTATTTATATTGTTAATTTAATAATACCAATACTTTTTAATATTTATATTACACCAAATTATTATTTCCAATTGAAATTAAATTTTATTGTATTAATGCAGAATTTGATGTAGATAAATTTCTTGAAAAATTGTTTGTTTAGGAATTGGAGTTGGCGCTGGGGACAGTGGATCAGGCTTAACATTCAAAGGTGAAGATGGTTTATTCAGAGTATTTGGTATAGTTAGCACAGGAGTGAATGAGCCAATTTCATATTCTGCGTTTACCAATGTGACAAATGTAGAACATTTTATGTGGCTACGAGATAATATACAAAGATTAAATGAAGCACACAAATAATTTTCAAGATTATTATTTTGAGAAATAGTCTGTAATGAATTGATGATAAGGCAAGATTCCAAGTATGTAATCATATGGTATGTTGTAATTATGTGTTGTTTATCTAAATGAGACTATAGGATAGGCCCTGATTTGCAGAGCAATAAAAATTATTACATACTAAAGTAATATTATTTTACAAAGTAACCATAAACCATAATGAATTTAGTGATGTGCAAAAAATCCAACAAAACTTCAAGTTTTGTTTACAGTAATTAAAATGTTCAATAAGAGTTCTTTTGTTCTATATACAAGTTCAATATGGAATCATTACCTGCTATATATAAGCACTCTTTCTCCTTATGACTGTAAAGTGAAGTTATAAACTTTACACTCAAGCTCAGCCTAATCTAGTTCACTTTACAGCCATTAAGAACAAGAGTGTTTTTAGAACGTTTGATTTTAAGTTAATTAAAGAAACCACCTCAAAGACAAAGATTCGTCATTACTTCATGGTACAATTATTGTGTTCTTGAAACTAGCTGTATAACTTACATGAATTGAGATCAGAGTAGACTTCAAGTTGCAGTTGAGACCATCTAATATCAGACCTATAGTAGTAGCCCAAATCAACTAAACATGGCAGTTTGGAAATGGACATTTTCAAAAATGACAGTGTGCAAGATTTTAAGAAAACATGTCACATAAGCACTTCTGATTACATTTGTTACAAATTGTAATTCACAAGGAAACACAACTTGAATTTTGTATTGAAATAATTAACAATGGGCAATACACCAATTTTAAAATTGGTTTTAGCGATAAGAGACAAGCATAATCGTCATAATGTAAGAATAGAGAGTGCTGAAAATCCACATAAGGTATATAATTTTGTTTTTTAATGTTTTGTAGTAATTAAATAATAAGGAGGGAGAATTTAAATTATTTATTAAAAGAAATTTGCTCAGCATTATGGGTGCCAGGAAGCATTACGCTTACCAATTTTGAAAAAGTTAAAAGTTTCATTATAGTTAACTACAAAATACTCAGGGTCGTGATTCTTTTAAAAGTGTACTTCCAAGTGGTGATGTGATAAATAAGAAGTCCTTTTTGTGTTTCTGAAACTGAACATATTAGTTTATTGAAATTATTCATACACACATATACAGTAGAACCTCCCATATCCGACCATGACGGGACCGGGCCGTGGTCGGAACGGCCAAAAGGTCGGATATCGGGAGGAGCGTAAAATGCCGTTCCCAGGTACAAAAAATGCCACACAGTACTGTAATACAACTTTATTACACCTTTAAAAATATTGTGTATACATTTCAAACATTTTCTGACATGAAATTAAATACGTAAATATTGTATATTCAACTTGTAAAACTATTGATTATCATTTACAAGTTGTAATGATTTTACATTTCAAACTTTTACTGTTACGTTAAACTTTTACTTTTACGTTAAACTCGTCACAAAGCTCTTTTACAGATTCCCCTCTGTCAAGTCTTTTTAACACATTTAACCGCGTCTCAAACGAAACCAACACACGCTTCCGTTTTCGTAACTCGCTCATTTTTATTTACTGTATATACTGTGCGTACCTGTCAAAGAAAACTGAAAAGAAATGTTATATTTTCCATAATGCATACTAAATTGATTCGTGGAAAAAAAGCGGCCCATCAAACGTTTTTGCAGGTGTATGTCTGCTATATCGACGGGTGCCAATGCCGCGGTGTTATTATGCCGCCGACAATGGGATACCGCTAACGAAAAAGTCGTTTGATATCGCCGCCGCTTTGGTGCCGCGGTGTTTTTACGTCGCCGACATTGGGATACCGGTATCGACAAAGTCGTTTGATATTGCCGCCGCTTTGGTGCCGCGGTGTTTTTACACTGCCGTCAATGGGATACCGCTTTCGACAAAGTCTTTTGATATCGCCGCCGCTTTGGGTTTAAATTACAATTTATTTTTTGCCCTTATTCCCAATAACCCAGCATTTCACAAACTCGGTACACTTCCGGTCCACATTACGCTGAGTTTGCGGGACTCTACTGTATCGATGAGTCACTTTTTCAAGTCTGTACAGGCTCGCGAACGTAAACGGACTGTGAGAGCGCGAGTAAACAATAGACAGAGGGACGGTCGGACACTAGGTCGGATATCGGGAGGAGTCGGATGTGGGAAGGTCGGATATGGGAGGTTCCACTGTATTAATAATACATATACATTAGTATATTGCTTAAAATTATATCATATTAGAAATCCGAAATTGTTTTGTCTTGAAGAGACTAAAATTCTTTATAAATGACTCTAGTTTAAAATTAGTTGCAACTTTTATTCATTAAATTTTACATGATCATCTTTGTCTCATATTAAAAAAGTTAGAAATTTTCTATTAAATTTTAGTTTAGATATTTTAAAAATTACTTACAACATTTAAATTACTTATTTAAACAAATTTGAACATTTAATATTTCATCATGAGTTCTTTTTTACACAAAAGATAAAATAAGATTGTCTATTATTTATGTTACCACATTGTAGTAATCTCCAGGGTGGACGTCCCTTGTGGCGTGCAGTTCTCGTTTTTGAGGTTGAGGTTCGTCATAAGCTACGTAATATTTCAATTGATTAACTCTATTTTGATTTTACAAATTCATAATTCGCACACATTTCTTCTCTACCACTGATATAGAGTTTATGTTTTGATATTTAACGTCTTTCACATTGAAAGTACCGCTTAAACTGTCTATACAATGAACAAAGTTCAATTCACATCATGTGCACAACGCTCATTCACAAAAGACTTACTATTTCACTATATTTATGTGTCCGTCTGTTTCCGACGCACCCTCTAAACTCTCTACGATCAACTGACTCTAAACTGTTTGCAATTTACATTGTCTATGTTACAAAAAGTCACTTTAGTATAAATTTCATTGTTCTCCAAATACTTCCTTCACTAATCAAACACATGTCTATCCATCTTAGACGCTGGCTTCAGTGGCTTACCACTGAATTAACGCACGCTTGCATTGTCCGGATATTCATCTCAAATCACGTGATCACAGCCTCAAACCCATAATCGCATGGTAACAGATATATTTCACTTATTTAAACACAATTTTACACAAATACTTAGTTTATCTTAAAATTAGACATTACTACCTATATAAATACATCTTTTGGAAATTTGTTTTGCTTTATCTTCTACTTATTTTAAATGTTATTCACAGACTTAAACTTGACTTGTATCGTCCACCTTTAAACCAATCATAAAATTCCTTTTAGTAACAGCTGATGTATTGGTGCCAATTCAATATTCAAAAATTGAGTATTACAGTTTTTATTTAAATTTTGAACCAAAAATGTTAAAAATTTTAACATGTTATTTCTATTCTGATATCTGATATAAAATATGTTATAACAAAATGAAGGATACTTTTTATTAATACTAAAATAATTCTAACAACAATAAATTACTTAGCTGTTTAGTTTAATCTGTCTTAGAGAAAAAATTTAGTTACAGAGGATTGATTATATTATATATTGGAATCAGTTAATTATTAAAATTTTATTCAATTGTTCTTTTCTATTATAATAATTATTATAATTTATCACATTTGTATATTAGGTTTTTCTATGTAGTTTCTTGATTTAAAGCCTTTATTAAAATAATGAGTCTAGGTTATGACAAAATGCAATGTAACTTTAGAAGAACTAGGCTTCATTATTATCAGTTTATAAAATTAGCATAAGATGACTCGCCACATATTATTATACTTTAAATATAGTACTGGGTGACTGAGTTTTCCTCAATAGGCATTTTATGCTTACTAATACTTATTTAAAATTTAAATAAATATGGTTATTGGAAGTAAATGTATCAATTTTATTTTATTTTTTAATATTAAATCCTAAAAATAACAGATGGTATTAAAAACACAAACAAATTTGGAACTGATTTGAAGTATATATACAATGGTAACTGGCAATTCAATCTCTGCTCAGTATAAGATTAAAATTAAATACAGTACGATTGTATTTATAAAAATTATGTATTACTAAGAAGTTACAAATAATTTAAGTTAGATTAATTTTAGTTAAAATAATTTTTTTAATTTATAAAATATATTATAGATTTACTTTTTATCAATCTGATGTCATATATTTATTGTAAATCATCCGCTACATTGAAGAGCTCAAATACAATTACTTTGTAATTATAAGTTTCATAACTAAATTGTTACCAAAAATTTGTTTAAATGCAAAAAAATTATGCCATTTCCTCAAAAATGTCTGGTAATAATTATTTTTAAATCAAATATTTTTTTTTTTAAAGAAATAATAAAAGCTATTGGCAACAAATAAAATTAAGAAGTCTATTCTTTTATTATGTAATGTTAAAATTTTCATAGAAATCTGGTAATCAATATTTTCAAAGATTGCATTATTATTGTTGTTCGTTGATTGAGCATTATTAGGTATTGATACCATTAAAATTATTCAACAGATCTTTCCATACAATAATTCTTGTATGCTCAGGATTTTCTAGTGGTAGGAAAACTTCTAAGACACTTAACTTTTTGACTCTAGAAAAAGCTACATATAACATCTTGTGCTTAAATACTGCTGTCAGTAAATAAATGCCAAATAATTCAAAAATCTGACCTTGAACTTTATGGATAGTCATTGAAAAAGCTGTTTTTACTGAAAATTGATGCCTTAGCATAACACGTCCAAGTTTACCTTTGTTTACAGGTAATCACCAAACACTTTGTCAATCAAATTTCCATTATAAAGTATATTTTTTGGCAGTTGATATGACTCTAGTTTTGTAATGTTTTTATTTAGTTAAGTTGTGTTGATTACAAAAAATAAAAATTTAAAACTCTAATATTGAATATTACTATCTCTTGGGTCGTGAATTATTTAGAAAAAGTGTACTGAATAGAATATTGGATAAAAATATAGAAGGCTTTTTTATTCTGAAATACACATTATTTATTTTTAAAAACTTATTATAGCAAGAGAACATAATTATATAAAACAAAATAGCTGTAAATAATTATTACATGTTAAAACATCCTATACATATTTTTTATCTAAAAAAAAAATCATTTTTATTTGGAAAAGAATCTTATATATTTAAAAACTTTTGCAAAACTAATGACAGCGACCCTGACCGTTCTACTTGACCGATTTACATGCAGGTTGTACCAAAACAAAGGTTAACGGTCCTATATATGCAGGTTTTATTTGTATTTTGAAAATATGATGTTAATTGGGTCAAAAATTGAAAATAAACTTTTCTTATGGAGAATTAACATAGGGAAGAAATTTAAAGCTTATGACATCGAACCTGACCATACTACTGGACCGATTTACACACAGTTGGTAGCAAATGAAAGGTAATTGTCTGTATATTTGCCCATTTTGCTTTGATTTCAGCTATTAACACACTAAATTTTGTAAAAACAAAAATTAAAATCTCTTATGGCAATTTAACATGGGGTACAATTTTAAGCCTATTCCGAGTGAGATCTGGAGTTCTATTGGACCGATTTACATGCGGGTTGTATTAAATGAAAGGTAATTAACTCTATATATATTTGCCCATTTACCTGAAAAGTTTACTATTCCTTCATTTAATATTCTAAAAATGTAATTTAAAATATTTTCTATTCATTAATATTGTTTTTACTGATCAGCTGAATACAACAGCACAGATCAGCTGATTATAACAAAACATGTTTTAATATAATATGGTTTGTTTATGTTGTAATTTACTTCATTTAAGTAGGTAAGTGGTGATTAAACCGTGTATAATTGTGTTTCTAAGTACATAACAAATAACATATTTAATTTTCTAGATGTTATATTATACCTGGTAAATTTTTGTTTGGTTAGCATCGCTTGATTACAACCACGATCATGACTACTTATAAACATTTTGATATAACTCCAATTATTGGAGATGGAAACTGTTTATTCAGAAGTGTTTCTTATTGTTTATATAGACATTTAGAAAATCATTATGATATTCGATTAGAGTGCGTTAGTAACGTAATGAAACAATACATCGATACAGTGATTACATAATAGGCGATCCGACATACGGACAAAACTTTAATCAGCTGAATTCCATATATTAAAGTTTTGGTAATTTCAAAAGTGTAATTGAGACACCACAAACAAGCGCAATAACAAAAAAAAGCCCAAGAAAACCCACACTTACTGGTCGTCGAGAACGGTCAAGATCCAAACCATCCAACCAAACTGGTTCTACTGTTGATGAAATAATGCAAGAAATAGACCCTCCTTCTTCTTTAGCAGCTATCAATGAAACAAACTATTTTAACGATGTTGCAGCAATTAAAAAGAAACATCTGAGAAAACCCACCCTCACAGGTAGTCTAGAATGAGCAAGACGTAAAATAACTAACAAAAGTGACACTCCCACTGATGAAATAATGGAAGAAATAGACTCTCCTTCTTCTTCAGCAGCTATCAATGAAACAAACTATTTTAACGATGCTGCAGCAACTACAAAAAACGTAAAAGAAAACCCACCCTCACCGGTTGTCTGGAGCGAGCAAGACGTAAATAATCCAACAAAACTGACCATCCTGTTGATGAAATAATGCAACAAATGCACCCAAAAATATCAAAACCAACCCTCAAGTGTGCCATTTCAAAGTTTACACCTACTCTTAATCCATATTCTATAGGTGGTCTGGTGGGAGTTTGTCAGTACTGTTCTGCACTGTATTTCCAACCTGAAGTAAATACATCAAGACGCTTTACCCTTTGTTGTTATGAAGGCAAGGTAAATCTAAAGCCAATAACCATAATTGATGAACTGAAAGATATTTTTACTAGTAACAATATTAAATCTAAAAATTTTAGGGAGAACATTCGCCAGTACAACAATACAATGTCTTTGACTTCTTTCGGTGCAAAAATTGACCTTCCACCAAATTATGGTCCTGGCTGATTTAAAATTCATGGTATAACTTATCATCTCATTTCACCTTTGTATGCTGAGAATAAAGAAAACAGTTCATATTGCCAACTCTACATTCTCAACTTTGCCAAAGCTAATGAAATCAGACTATTAAACGGTTAATTATTTATAAGATGCCATCAACAATTCTAAGTCAATTAAAATTTTAATTTGTTGTATATTATCAAAATTTTACATATAAATAATTTAGCCATACAAAAAAAAAATTTTATCCCAATCTCCCTCCACTAATCTTTTATAATCTTCAGATTTATTAAAAACTAATAAATTCAATATGAAGACCTCCTTACTATGAGCAAAGCAAGCACGTGGCGCTTTGTGCTGCATGGGGTTTGTTTAGTTTAATTTTATTAAGTTAAATTTTGGTTGCAACCTAGTTCTTGAAATAAAATTTAAAAATGTTTTGAAAAATTAATATACTTTAAAATTTTATAAAAATATCATTTATTTATGAATTAATTCATATTAAAAATGTTCAACTAAAAATTTTTATCAAGTAAAATCTCTTATATGTTTCAAGGTTTTAACATCACATTCAAAATGACTGTAATATTGTGGAATATTTGAATTAAAGGAAGACATGTGATTGGATCTAGAACATGTAGGTCAAAGATTCTGATTGGTTGTTGGCGCATGGGGGAAGTGTTGTAAATTAAAATTTAAAAAACTGAAACTTTTAAAGACATCCAAGAAAACAATATTGTAAAATAAATAGGTTTAGTATGAATTTACAGTTAATGTTTTGGTATAATATAATATAAATTTGTGAATGAGTATAATTAATAATTTTTGCTGTGTCAGTGAATTGTGAATAAGATGCTTAGGTTGAAGCTAGACAAAGCAGGTTATGTTTTAAGGTTAATAAAGGAGATGAGTTTACAAGAATATTAGATAAAGTGGTATTTAAGAGAGAAGTTGTTCTATTAAGAGGTTTTTTATAAAGAATATAGTTGATTGCATTAATGGTTAATTTTAAGTTTTTAAGAAGAAGTTTTTTAAGTTCTGCGATGAAATAATGAAGAATATACGACGATTTGTAAAGAAAGAGGAAGTTTTATGGGAATCTACGAGTTTATGACGATATTGAAGTTTTTTAATGAAGTTTTTAAAGGAATAAGTGATGAAATAAGGAGTTTTTTATGCGGCAATACATATTGGTAATCTGAGGAGCCATATGTATAATTAAGGAAGTTTTGAAGTAAAAGTTAATGCAATCTATTATTAAAGTACGAGAGACACAAAGATGGAGGAATTTTAAGATGAAATACTATGAAATAATATATTTGTGAAGAAGATTTTTTGAAATAATAGGTGAATTGTGTATTTTAAAAGTAATAATGTATTTTGAGATATTTGTGAGTTAAATAATGAAGTTTTTTGTAATTAATAGAGTTATATGAGAACATATTGTCCCAGCAAAACAAATGAGTTGAGAATTTTTTAATAGAAAAGGAGAGTTAGTAAAGAACAATATTTAATAATGAAATTTTAAGATAAATAATAAATATAGGTCTGAAATTAACAAATGAGTGTAATTTGGGTGGGGTTAAATAACAATTAAGTGATGAGACATAATTTTAAATAATAATTGAGAGATTTTGAATTCATAAATAAGAAGAGATGAAAAATGTTGTTTTAAAAAGTAAAGTAATGAATAAAAGTTTATGATGAAACTTAAGTTAAACTATTAGAAAAAGTAAGGTAGAGATTAAAATTATCTTAGCAATGGATATTGCACGTGGAACGGAAGTTTAGTATCAGCAGAAGGGTTTCTGGCTGGACTAGACTAAG
The DNA here is from genome assembly GCA_963513935.1 of Aphrophora alni. NCBI lineage: Eukaryota > Metazoa > Arthropoda > Insecta > Hemiptera > Aphrophoridae > Aphrophora > Aphrophora alni. The sequence goes on from OY740768.1 coordinate 88,354,473, forward strand.
AGATAAAGGTTTGATTGACGTCTAGGTCAACAGGATAGAGTTGATGGAAAGTTTTTCATTGACGGATGTAGATCAGAGTTTGATGAGGGTTTGTCCATGACTAGGAATAAGTTTTTAGCTCTAAGTGTATTTGTTGATTAGAGATAAGTGATTGATTAGGATATAAAAATAGGTAGTTATAATGAAAAATAGATTACGTAATAAGGTAAATGTAGAAATAAGAGAGAATATTTCTTATTTTTAAGTTGGTTTTAATTAAATAGATATTCTTAGCTACTGAAATTCTTTAGTTTGGAAATCTATTGAATCGGTGTTTTAAATTTTGTAGTTTAAAATTTTTTTCTTTTAGAGTGAAGATTTGTGCTCTAATATGTCATATTATACTACAAATCTGGTGGGGTTTTTGTAACACCTAAAAAAGCGTTAATTGAAATTTGAATAGTAAAAAATAACCGGGAATCGAGATAGTTAAATGGGGAAGGGGAAAACGTAAGTCAAAGACATGATTTATGTTATAATTTAAAATAAAGTAAATTCAAATAACATAGATTTCCAAACACAAATAAATAATAATGTATAGGATTTAAGAAATATTTACTTATAAGAAATTAAATAGTGTTGTGTGTAATAAAATTAGTAAAAGAAACTCGTTGTCAAGTGAGAAATATTGAACAGTGTATTCGATGAGATGCGAGAAAAGTTATCACGGCGTCAGCGGGAAATTGAAGGACAACCTTTGGAGCACGCAATGTGAACCCCGAAAGAACAGGAAATAGGAATTCCGGCATGCGGTCTTGAGTCTAGTAAGGAGCTTAGAGGAGTAAGGTTGTGTAAAAAGTTTTTGTCAGTAGTCTGAAGAGAACAGTTGAGTGAGTTGGACTTGTTTAGAACATAAAGAAACTTTACAAAAATGTAGTACAAGTGTTAAATAGAGTCTTGTTTTAGAGTCTTAAGTAGAAGTTTGGAGGAGATGGTTGTGTAGGACAGAGTGTTAGAAGTGTTTATTACGAATCGCGTATTACGAAAAAAGACAATAGACAATCACGCGCGTAATATCAAATACGGTCGAATGATGAACATTCATAAAGTGTAAAAATGGACTAATAACTTAATAGACATTCTTAATATAAACATTTTGCGAAGTGTGATTGAAATGGTGTCGATGGACCTCGTTTTCCGCGGTCAGAATGGAAAGACTATCATCAAATACCATGCTTCATGGACCACTATTGCGTAATGCGTTCTGCGACAACGGTCTGGTAAAATGTGTTATTTAACACAATGAACTTAATCCATATATTGTATAAAATTTAATATGTTTCATGTTTTGATTTTTGTAATTTGATATTTTAGTAATTATACTTTTTAAATGAATAAATAATAAATGTCTACTGACATAATTTTTTTATCTAAAATAAAATAAATTCAATACTAAGTAACAGATATTTTAATTTGTTTGTTTAATAAATATTTCTGTTGCAATGTAAAGTTAAATTCAAGTTTTTTAAAACAAATTAGTCCTTCTTAAAAGGAAATTAAAATAATTCAGATAGGATGCTAGCTATAGTTGATTTTCATGATATATTTCTTGTAATAAATGTTAATGTATGAATAATAACTTGTCTTAATAAATCTATGTTAAAATTTCAGTATATTCAAGAGTTCTTCATTTAACCAGGTAAATCACTGTGGAGTACACTTTAAAAAGAATCCATACCCGAGATTTTAAAATAATTAGCTTCACTTTTTCAAAATTGATGTTCAAACATCTGGCGCCCATAAAAGCTGTGCAAAGTTTAAATTTAATAAAAAATAACTTCATTCTGTTCTTTTAAAAGTAAAAATAACTAAATAATATATATAAAACCTTCAGTTTTATATTATTACAAAATTAAATATCTTAAAATTATTGTTCAATAATATTTACATCGTAATTAGTTTAACCTGTCTATTTGTTTTTTTTTTAGTTTTAAGGCGAAAAAACATATCGGTCATTATCGCCTTTAAACAGGTCTATACATATACAAACTCTCTATCATGAATTGTGCAGGGACTCTTTCACTTGCATTTCTCAAATTTACCCTCGAGATGTATGCAAGTCTTTAAATATACTATGTCTATACCTTACCATAAAATGTGCAACAATCCGTCCATTAGCAACTTTCGAAATGAATTAATTTGAATCAATTTGTTTAATAAACTAGTCTTAACCATCAAGTAGGATACAAATTGCAAATTACTTGCAAGTGTCACAATCGCCATTTCTTAATTACCCTAAGAGCTATTGTGGTGACAATTTAAGCTCTCGTTAAAAAGTTTGAATGAATCATACCAGATTTTTTTATATAATATATTACAGATAGGTGGACATTTGTGATGTGGAAATATTTTACAGGTACTATTGTATTACTACTTTGTTTTTACATAGTTTTTGTACAGTTCTACCAAAAGTAGTAATTCTCTTTAATAACTCCAGAACTGTGTTAGTACTAATTCTAATAATTTAGAACTAAATAGTACTTAATCGTGGTATACGTTTCGGGACCGACATGTAAAGTTATTGGGTTATAATGTTGCTGCTCTGGCCAAAGATTTTCTTTACCAACTCGAGAACAGTGTTATTACTAATTCTAATAATTTAATACTAAATAGGTACATACTAAATCGTAGTATAAGTTTCGGGCCCGAAATACAAAGTGGCCGGACTACCATGTCACTGGCCAGACCAACAATATTCTTTAATAACTCAAGAACTATGTTATTACTAATTCTAATAATTTAATACTTAGGTATTAAATCGTGATTATTATTTTGGGACTGGAAAAAAAGTTTGCTAGGCTAGCGACATGGAGCCCATAGAATAACTTTTGAAAAAAAACAATAATTTGCATTTATAATGAAGTTAATGTTTTAATGATTTATTGTAATCAGATTAAATACATTACAAACATTATTTATATTGAGCTATCATCCAGTCACCTCAGCAGTACTGTGCGGAGAATCATCCAGCATCATATTTAATTATGGTATGGTTAGTTATGAGCTAAGTAAGCTGAATTCCGATAAGGTGAACCAATATAACATACCGAAGTACTCTGAAAAAACTCTAACACCTTTTCTTCATGTAACCTTCTAATATATTTGTCGTTTTATTCAACTTGTTCAATATTTACTAATGGACTGTGTATACGCGAACTATCATTAAGCCTTACCTTGAATATTTTGTAAAATTTCATAACAAAAACCATAGTGAAACATGCTATGGTATTTCTTGAGTACGATTGGCTTATTATATAGGTAGGGTGAAGCGAAATCATGCAAATAGTTAACATAGAGAAAAAACTAAACCTTTTAAAATACCCGAAAAGGTAAGGTGGGTCGACGAAATCTGTTCAGATATTGCTTTATTGGATCACATATTTGGGATTGGTTACTGGTTACAGGGCATGTGTCTAGTTTGCTCTGAGGGAGCTCACATTTTAATTTTTCAATTTACTATGAGCTTAGAAGAAACTTCTATGTAGGATTTCAGAGTCCTTGCTTCTACAATACACTGAATTTCCATTGAGAAAGATTATCCCTCTTCTGAAGATGTTTTGTGTGTCTCAAAAGGAACATATAGTGTTGGAATGGACAAAACTTGTTGGATTATTTCGTTTCTATTAGGCAACACTGATAGTTTGTTGGGTTAATATTGTGGCTAATTTCTCACAACTGGTTTTTGAGATTTTATTCGGATTTTTGGGAAATGTATAGATTAATGTTATAAACTGATGTACAAAATCGAAAGTAAAAACAAATTGTTTTTGGAATTATTGACCAAAACCAAAAAACAGAACTAGACTTCATCTTCAAAATTTGAAAATATGATATACAGTTAGGAGGAATTTATGACAAGTGATGTAAGCTTAGGATCATAATTTAAATATATAGTTATAATATTTATAACATGTATGTATTTTATAAATTCTCCTATTTCAATTCCAGATAAATTATGCATAAATACCTTATTACTGTCATTGCAATTTTTCTTTTTTGAAAGCCAAACCGACAGATCTTTTGTCTAAGGATTCAAAAAACATTTACCATCTCACCAAAGCTTTCATCATACAAAAAGTAACTATGCCAAATATCTATAAATAAAACTCAATCTTACACTAACCTCATCCATAAAGCACAAAAAGTACGTTCTCTTGACATACTAGAATACACCATATGGCCACCAGTTTGACTTTCATTTTTCTGAATTTCAATTGGGTTCTATATAAGCACACTTATGTTCCTATTTTAATTTTGTGGTCATTATATAGCATAAGTACAGAAAACGACAATGGGTGTACAGCATGTCGAAAATAACTTTTTCGGTTTTAAGACCATAAAGGTAAAGATTAGTGCAAAAACGGAAGACGAGTATTGCGTGATATATATGATAGCTATCGGCACAAATAGGCAAAGTGTTAACAGATACAAAATATATAATTTCCACTACAAAATATTAATTTATTTATAGAGACATCTATTACAATACTTTTCAATGAACGTATTGTTTGGGTAAAAAACTGTCAGTTTAGCCGTGGTTGTTGATGTGGAATGTCAGTTTGTGCGTTTATGTCAATATTGTTTTGTTCGTGATTTTTCCCATAATCTGCGGAGTGTGAAGTTTTTTAGTTTGAGGTTACGAGTTACGTGTGTGACAATGACAACTGAAAAACGTAAACGTGTTTGTGTTTCACTTCATCAAAAACTTGATGTGTTACAACGATTGGACCGTGGTGAGTCTGTTATTAAGCTAGCTTCTGAGTTGGGTGTAGGCGTGACAACCGTAAAAGACTGGAAAAAAAACCGTAAGGATCTGGAATCGTACTTAACAACAGTCGAGACCGACAATGCATTTAAAAGTAGAGAAATGTTAAAAAAAACCAAAACTAGAACTTGTCGATGAAGCGTTGTGGGTTTGGTTTTGCCAAGAAAGATGTAAGGGAACCCCATTGTCAGGCCCGATTCTCAAGGAAAAAGCCGTCAAATTGTTTGAAAAGTTGGGAGTGGTAGAAAAGTTTTGCGCTAGTGAAGGTTGGCTACATAAATGGAAGTTGCGTCATGGTATACGGCATGTTATAATTAATTGCGGGGGAAACACTCTCAGCTGATGATAATGCTGCTCCAGAATTTGTAGACAAATTTGAAAAGTTAATCGCAGAACAGAATCTTGTACCCGACCAAGTGTATAATGTAGATGAAACGGGTCTAAATTACAAAATGCTTCCAAAAACCACTCTTGCTGCTAAAAATGAACCTGTGTTAGGAACAAAGCTTGCCAAAGACAGACTCACAATTGCAACTTGTAGCAATGCCTCGGGAAGCCACAAAATGCCGTTATTCGTCATAGGAAAATCTAAGAAGCCAAGAGCATTTAAAAATATAAACATGGCAACACTTCCGGTATTCTACCGAAATCAATCATCTGCTTGGATGGATTCTGCTTTGTTTAAAGAGTGGTTTTTTGACGAATTCGTCCCCGCAGAAAAAAAACATTTAAAGTCTAAAAAACTACCTGCTCGTGCTGTTTTAATCTTACATAACGCCCCCACTCACCCCGCTGAATGTGAACTAAAGAAAGGTCATATCAAGGCTTTATTTTTACCGCTCCATGTGACACCGCTGATTCAACCAATGGATCAAGGCGTTATTGAGTGGTTAAAGAGGAGATACCGAAGAAAATACGTTGGATCTCTGCTGGACAAAACAGAAGGATGTAACCTTTTTGAGGCAATGAAAAGTTTAAACATCAAGGACGCTATCTACACTGTTGCCACAGCTTGCGATGAAATCAAGCAAACCACCCTTCAGAAGGCCTGGAAAAAGGTTTGGCCATCACTAAAACAAGAGGAAGCTGAAGAAGAAAATCGTGAACTGACTTTGGCAGAAGCTGAGGCAGAAAACAGTGAAACATTACACAATCTACAAACGTTTCAGCATGATCTGCAGATGAAGGATGTAGAAGAGTGGTTCGTCAAAGCTGATGTTTCGGAAGATACGAATGAAGACCTCAACGACGACCAAATTATTGCTGCTGTCCAAAACAAAGCCGTGGAAGAACAAATCGACTCGGATGACGACGAAACGCCAAGTGACAACGTAGTGAGTCATTCTGCTGCCAAGGACGCCTTCGATACTGCGCTGAAGTACATCGAGCAACATCCAAATGCAACCCCGATGGATGTACTGTGGGCAAAGAAGTGGAGGGATACTTCTGCAAAGTCAAGGCTGACAAAATTGAAACAAAAATCCATCACTGAATTCTTCAAATAAAGGTATGCTTTGTGGACCTTTATCCCATTCATTTGGATTTTCACATTTTCGTACAGTATTTAATTTTACCAGAGTAAATGTTTGAAATATTTAACATGTAGGCCTAAATATTAATTAATATTTTTGTAAGTGAAATACATTTATTTTTTTTTTTACATTTCAGGAAATGTTTGAAATGTTTAATCATTACTTGTAAATGTACTGTAATTAATTTCATAACAGTAAAAGTTTGAAATGTAAAATCATTACAACTTGTAAATGTTAATCAATAGTTTTACAAGTTGAATATACAATATTTACGTATTTAATTTCATGTCAGAAAATGTTTGAAATGTATACACAATATTTTTAAAGGTGTAATAAAGTTGTATTACAGTACTGTGTGGCATTTTTTGTACCTGGGAACGGCATTTTACGCTCCTCCCGATATCCGACCTTTTGGCCGTTCCGACCACGGCCCGGTCCCGTCATGGTCGGATATGGGAGGTTCTACTGTAAAATAAATAATTACTAAGTGTACAGCTATGCTAAATTAACATATTTCTTTTGTCTTAAAACGATGTAATAATAACCTTAGAAATTTAATTTACTGTTTATAGAAACCTCTATCATTTATGTGTATGTTTTTCTTTTCTATGTTCAGATAAAAAATGATGTTTGTTTTAAAGTATAAAAGTTTTCTGCATTCCATTTCCTTTATTCCATTAAGTACACTGTTTCAAAAGAATTCACGACCCATTAAATTCAATTTTCAAAATTCTAACTGGCAAATATGCACTTGCCATGGCGCCCAACTTTTAACTATTTTTCTAATATTATTAGCTTTTCCTTTTTTTAATAAGTCATTATAATTGTCTCACAAGGTTGGACAATTTGTTTTTAAAATAAATTCTTTCCACGTTGTCTTGATTTTAGAGATTTTCACATAATTACAATTGACGCACAACGTGTGACAATTTGTTAGTAAAGTAAAATCATATTTAGTAAAAATGCATAATTATTACACTATGACTCAATTATCATATTAGTTGTTACATGTACACATACCTTCTTGGTAATAATAAGAAAGTTTGTGTACATGTAACAACTAAATATTATGATTTAGTAATTAAAATGTCATCTGGCTACAAATAGAGTGTGTGTTGAGGAACAATGTGTTTTCTATCATTTGATGATTGACGTTTCCACTGCTCAAAATTCCAATCACACACATATTTTTCTTTATTTTTCCTCCATAAATAATTAATATAGATTTAATTTATACACAAAACTTGCAAATAAACCAAAGTAAATACACAAAACTGCTAAAAAAAAGACTGAACACTATAATATAAACATAAAACTATAAAATACATAATAAGATTTAGTAAATTGCTTCATTTACTAAGTGTATTATAATAAAGCAAAAACAATAGAAATTAATACAGAAAATAGGGAGGAACCAGATTGCACAGCAGGAACATAAATTAAGAAAATGATGATTGGTGATTTAGCTGCACTGTTGATTAGTGTATGGGATGTATGAGATAATCTTCTATTCTTCAAAGTCCTTTTTTGATGCCCTCATAATAAAATCTTTTAGAGTATCACCCTCCTTAAAGAAAGCCCTTACTTCTGGGGAGTGAGTAAACACAATTTAAACATGCATTGATTAACCGTTGAAACAGGGCTTACACTTATAAACGTGGCCCGACCCAACGTTCAAGGCGAATATTGAACTCAACATTTGAATATTTGCACCTGTAAATGCATAAACACAAGCACATGGATAGATAATTTCATAGTTCACGAAAGTTCTGATAGTGTAGAGCGATGCTCCTTGTATATGTTTAGACAAAACAAAAGTTATAAAAGAGGTCAGTGACATCTCATCGATCCTTGTTCTATCACAACAGCAAATGAAACCTGTTTTCATAGATCTACTCAGCACGAAATACACCTATAGCCATTAGCTCTTTTGGTTTGTTTTGACAATTACAGAAAAAAAGATGACACCTTTTCTTGGAGAAAAGGCAACACATTGATTGTTTGATAGAACAATAAGAGAGGCATAACAATGCTTAGTATCAACACAAATAAATAGCAAATTGGAAATAATGAATGTTGATAATAAGTGGCCAAATCAGCCATAAATTCCCAACCCCAATATGGTCTTAGATTATACAAAACAAATTGGGGGTGGATCAGATTGATCACTTTATATCTTTTTACCAGTTGATGCAAAAAAGAAAGAAATGGTGCAGGAATATGTATTTTAAGCTTTTGGAAGCTCTTATATACAGTAGAACCTCTGTTAACCAGCCTCGGATTAACCGGTCCTCGGATTAACCGGCCTATATCGTAGTGTACTGGTTGGATGAGAGTTTCCGAAAATAAATTGTAATTGAAACACCAAAGCGGCGGCGATATCAAACGACTTTGTCGATAGCGGTATCCCAATGTTGGCAGCGTAAAAACACCGCGGTACTAAAGTGGCGGCGATATCAAACGACTTTGTCGATAGCGGTATCCCATTGTCGGCGACGTAAAAACACCGCGGCACCAAAGCAGCGGCGAGTCAAACGACTTTGTCGATATCGGTATCGCATTGTCGGCGGCACCAAAGCAGCGGCGAGTCAAACGACTTTGGCGATAGCGTATCCCATTGTCGGCGGCATAAAAACACCGCGGCATTGGCACCCCTCGGAATAGCAGACATACACAGACAAAAACGTTTGATAGGCCGCCTTTTTTCCACGAATCAATTTAGTATAGCCTACATTATGGAAAATATAACATTTCTTTTTCTTGGAAGCGTGTGTTGGTTTCTTTTGAGACGCGGTTAAATGTGTTAAAAGACTTGACAGGGGGGAATCTGTAAAAAAGCTTTGTAGTGTTTATTTTTTTCATGTTTGATGTATAATATACATAACATAATATATACGATACATTTATGTACAATAAAATGAGTTGCAATAACATCTTTATTGCATAATTTTTAGTGCTACCTAATTAAATAAGCTTTCTTTGAACGAAAACCGATTTTTCACGGGAGCCTCGGATTAACCGGTCAAACGGGCAACCGGCCCGGGTGTCAGTCCCGACTAGACCGGTTTAGAGGGGTTCTACTGTAATAAATACTTAGGTTCATATTTTGTTTAATTTATGTATATAATTGAAGTTCCATTTAATTAAGCAGGCTGTTATTTTTATTTTTAAGTTATTATGTTAATGATTGAATGTTACTATATTCATCTGTATTTATTTAACAAATATTTTTTATACACAACACAGGTATATATAATCTATTTTGTCTATACCTCAGAAATTGTTATATCATTTTTTACAGAATTATCTACTTCAACAACCAATTCAGATACTTGCTTTTCTTTAATATTTAAAGAATCACACTCATTATCACTTTTGTCATTATGTCCATCACATATTACATTGTAAACGTATGCATCTAGTTGTTGAACAGGTATTACATGTGTTCGCTTTACATGCTTTCTACAGTCAGACCGTCTTGCAAAAGCTCTTCTGCATAATGTACATTCATATGGACGTAATCCTGCAAACATACAATATATTTTAATCTTTAATTTTGATATTCATAAACAAATAATATTTAAAACACAAATGTGTAAACAGCTATTGAACAAAAATGTAAACATGATCTTAGATTATTTCAATTTTTAGCCTTTTCTTTTACTCTTTACTTTGTTACTTTAAATAACATACCTTCTATAGTTTCTCAAGAGTATTTCTGTATTCTATTTAGTAGCTGTAAATAGTTGCTCCAGGTTGTGGCCACATTTTATTGAGTTGACGGTTGCTGGGCTAGTGATTGTGATGGTTTAGTATTATTTTTGTCCTTTGACCTTGCACTTGTTTTGTTATGTCAGAATTTATTATATAGATTGCATCGTAGATACAATTATAGGCAAAGTGAAGTTTTTTATTAAGAGTATTTGGATATTTTTTCTGCTCCCTTTAAATAGTGTATTTTTTATCCATAATACACATGGTTCTAGTTCTGCCTTTGTTTAGTATGTCTAATATTTCCATGTTATTTTCAATACTATAAAAAGTATAGTCATTGTCCATTATATGTTCTGCATATGTAGCGGTTGTTTTGATACTGTTATTGTGGGGTAAATATTCTTTGTAGTCTCTTGAATGATCATCTGTTTGTTTGCCTTATGTATGTTTTATCACAATCATTGGATGTCATTTTGTAGATGCCACTTTTTGTATGTGGGTTTTGGGTTTGTTTTGTTTTATTGAAGGCTAGACTGAGGTTGTTGGATGTGCAATAGGATATTCTGAAACTTTATTTATGAAAAATGTTTCTTATTTTGTATTCTAAGTGATTGTTATATTTTATGGTGATAAACTTGTCTTTCTTTGCTATTAGTTGGATTAATTAGTTCCGCTTTATATGGAAGTACAGTATTATCACCCTTCTTTAATTTAGTTCAAAAGAACAACAATCACAAACAAAGTAATTGAGAGACTTACACATAATAGAAATCTCTGCTTAGCTTATAGATGGTTTAGGTGTAGTAAGTCAAGTTTTAAAAAGAGTATGAATTTTGTCAATTTAAAATAATAACACCAATTAGAAGGGAGACATTATTGGTAAAACTTATTCGGACTTTTGCCTTTATTTGTGTATATAAAATTAATACAGAGTATTGATTGAGAAATACGAAAAGGATGTTAGGATTTAAGGTCAGATTTAAGGATGTTAGATTCAAACTAGCCAGTTGAAAATATTCTGATACCAGAACATAAACAATAATTATGACAGAGTACAAAAAGTTAGGTAATTACAACCTTCTAATCCGTCACAATTGACCAATGAGTATATAAACCAAGGTTGGTAGGAAATTAAGGTTAGACTCAGCAGGGTGTTATCGGTGGTTAGTTGTCGCCAGTCAGGGGACAAAGAAATTGGACCAAGGCAGAGGACTCTGCCAGATGGGAAGATGTTACCAAGGTGGCATGACAAATCGACATGATTAGTGAAGAGAACCTACTACAGAGGATCACAGTACAGGATCATGATAAAATAATAGAATAATAGAAAGTGAGCAAACCTCAAGTAAATCTTTATATTCATAAATTGTCATAATCATTGGGATGGTTCTGGATTTATACATTGTTATATGTAATAAATCAAAAGATTAGCTTATGATTACATGTGTTTATGAACATAAAATATTAAAGGCGAATATTATAAAACAATTCAAATATATATATTTATTCCTTGTATCAGAGAAACATAAAAATAAAATTGTATGTTTTATTGTAACACCCTTGAACTGGCACATGTTAAAGGTTTTGATTTCTTAAAAAATTCATAAAAAATACTATTTTTATACAAAACCTAACTTATAAGACATCATTTTTCTCAGAAAGATGCATAGAATTCATCTATGTAAAAAAAAAAAAATTTGAAACGGTTTTGGAGTAAATATGTTACATGTCAAAAACGAAGTTATCATTTTTCAGAAAAACCTGTATCATCCAAAATCAAAAGCTTATCACCTTTTTCTAAGATATACAAAAGTTTTGTGTAATATTTGTGAATATATTTAGGGAAAAAAAATTGTTGGTTGCTCAATCGTAGGAGAGTTACAAAGGCCATTAGCATTGGTGACATTAATCATTAGTTTTAGTCATATAGATCTCTAGCCCAAAGTCCCGTAATCGTGTATCTAGTAGATAGGTTAAATATATTACATAAGATAATAAACATAAAAAATCTCAGAGGGTTTACCCTCAATTTTAAATACCGATTAAATGTACAAACATTGAGATGCCGCTTTAAAAGGAGATGGTGTTGTTAGGATTTGGGATATAATGTTAAGGTAGATTCAAAGTAAGCAGTAGAAAATAATCAAAGACCCTTCTGTAGACACCAGAACATAAACAATCATTATGACAGAGTACAAAAGTTAGATAATTGCTTGGCTTGGAACCTTCTAAAGTGTCACAAAAGATCAATGAGTATATAAGCCAAGGCTGGTAGGATATAAAGGTCAGACTCAACAAGGTGTTATAGATGTTAAAGCTCTTGGGTTCACATGGAGTTACTACTTCGTAAGTTGGAATTTTCTGAAAATTGTTTTTAAGTATTATATCTTGAAAATAATTACTTATAATATACTTATTATAATTATGAACATATGGTTTAAAAATCAAAAATTTTGTCGGATGTCAATGACTCTTAATTTTTTTCATTTTGTTATTATCATTACTATTTTCTTACTGTTATCATTATCGCTGAAAATTATATTTATAATTTAATAAAGTAATAATTCAAAACTTCAAACAATATTTTAAAAAATAAATGAAAAATAGTAAAGCTTAGCATTTTGTAAAATTGTTAAAAATGGAACTTTGAATCTGTTGTACAATAACCTGCATGTTGCATATGGGCACTTTTTGGCAGCTGGTTTTAAAATATGTTATAGATAAATAGAAGAAAATGAAATTTCAATAAAGTTCGTTGTGGAACTCTGTGGAATTTATAACATTTTCAACTTTGAAAAAAAAATTCATCATTCAATTTTCTTCAACAATATTTATTAAATAAGTAATGTAAACATTTTTAATGATATATTTGTAATAATGTAAACATTGTACTCACCATCACAATCTTCGTCCATTTTGAATGGTTAAAGTTGCTTGAAACTGAACACTTTTACATGCGGATGAAACAGCAATTTCGTGTCTTTTGTGTCACCGAAGTTGCTCGCTCAAGGGTCACTTTTCAGCTAATGCAGAAGTTAGATTCAACCATCGGACCTTTTAGTGATCTTGGGCTCAAAATCTGATATCGCCATTCAATTTCCAGGGAAAAATTATTTGGAAATATGTTGTCTCTATATTTTTGAAATTGTCTGGATTCATGATCCTCAGATTCTCCGACTTTTTTGAGACACTCTGTATATATATTTAAATAAGAATTCCAAGAATTTACTGAATTGCTTTACACGTGAAGCTTGCTCCACCTTCCTATTGTGACCTATCGTGGCTCTGTGTCCGTATTTATCTCTTGTATTGAATTCTCTTCGATTAGCGATCTTATCACATGACAGCACCCTGGTCACGTTCCTGTAGTCTCCTATTGGTCCTCCTGACAACCTTGTGCCAACTCAAGCAGCCGAAAACCGACTGTCAATAGCTTCTTGCTGAGTTTGACCTTCCAGCAACCTCATGCCAACTTCCGCCGGCATCCAAAAACCGTCAATACCTCCTTGCTGCGTCGACATCTATTTTCAACTAACCTTTATATACTCTTGTTCATTTGTGACGCATTAGTAGGTTGCAAGCCAAACAATTACCTAACTTTTTGTACTCTGTCATAATGACTGTTTATACTCTGGTGTCTACTGAGTGGACTTAGGATTTTCATCTTTTACAACTTAACTTAGGATATTATTCTAACTTAACTTTAAATTATAAATTAACAATACATCCTTACATAACCTCCAAAAGGAATATAGGGCAGTCAAATAACTATGACTATAAACAAACTTGATCAAAAAAACCAAAACTTATGAGAAATACAGAATAACACGAAGAATAACAAACATTTAGTTGCACTAAGATCATAAACTGGTCAATTAAATGTTAGTGTGTCGTTCCGTTGACATCACAATTAAATATAATCTAAGTTATTTGACCATCCAGGTCTAGCCTTGGGTTCCTTTCTTAGGTTACTAGTTGTAGACTATTCCTAGGCTACAGGCTATGCTGATCCTTTTTATGTTTCTCATGTTCTAGACTATCACTTGATAACATGAGTTGATACATTCTCTAGAAGTGTACAATATTTAATATCATATACACAAATCCCAAATAAATTATAACAATAATATGAACAACCAATTAATCATATAATAACTTCAAAAACAGAAAAATGAAAGTGGCACTACTATACATAATAACAACAATTGAATACCTGAATGAACTATCTTGTGCTCCTTCAAAGAATACAATCGTTTGAATGAAACTGGACATGTTGGGCAAGCATAAGGTCGCCCTTCCTCATGAACTAACTTGTGTTGTTTTAACATCCGTCCTGTTCTAAACCCTAATCCACAAGTCTCACACACAAAACTAAGTTCAGAAGAATGAATATTAATATGATTTTTATAGTTTGTTAAATTTCCAAAAACTGAACCACATGTTTCACAATCAAACGGTTTCTTATTCCCCGTGTGTTTTCCTAGATGATATTTAAATCTTAATTTGGAAACAATTTCTTTACCGCACAAAGCACATGTAAAAACTTCAGTATCTTTATTTATTTCTACAGGACGTCTTGGTTTATTTGAATTCTGTTGTAACAAATGTCTTTTTTTATGATTGTATAAATTACTGCGTCTTTTAAATGCTACACCACAATGGCACATGAAAGGTTTAATATTAGAATGACTTGAGAAATGTTGTTTTAATGACTCATTTGTGAAGAAATTTTTCTCACATTGACTACATTTAAAACTTCTCACTCTTTCTTTATGGATTAATTTGTGTTTATTTATACCACTTAGAGAGAAATATTCTTTACCACACATATTACATTTATAAGGCATCATTTTTAACCCATTATGTGATAGTAGATGCGCATCCAGAGTTGATTTTATTTGAAAAAACTTTCCACAAATCCAACAAAGATGATTGTTATCTATCGTGTGCGACTTTTCATGTACTCGACGCCAGTATGCATTCTTAAACTCTTTATTACAAGTTGAACATTTTATGCTATCATTGTGAACACTCATATGACGATCCAAAGTCTTAAGATAGTAAAACATATCTCCGCATATTTTGCAAATATGTTTTTTATGTTTAAGTTTTCTGTGATGGATAAGTAAATGTTTAAAATTAAAAAGTTTAGGACAATCTTCACAAGCGAATTCTATTTTTTCAACAGAATGATTAGATTTGATATGTAACTGTAATGAATTTTCATTCTTAAACATCATTGAGCATTTATTGCAACAGTATAATTGGTTTATGTTTGATGTAGATGAATGTTCTGTTTCTCTGTGCAATGCCAAATCTTCGATAGAACTACTTTTTATTTTAATCTTGTTCTGCCAATCATATCTGAAAAACAAAGAAAAATAAATAAACATTGCTCAAACTTTCTCAAGTAAATCTTATGTGCTTAAATACATAAACACAATATAACACAAATGATTTATTTAAGGCAATAACCCTACTATGATAATCATTCATAATTACCGTACATTTCAATAACAAAGTTATCATCATCAGAAGGATAGACTCTATATAGCACCATATTAATATTTTAAGATATATTGTAACAAAGCTTATTAGTTAAATTCTTGTATCAAAAAATATATCTGGTTGTATTGTTAAATTGTGGAAGAATTGTAATAAAGATATACAGTGTGGAAAAAAATTATGGAAACTTTTTAATAACTGGTAAACTATGAAACTTAAATTAATAGAACTTCCCACCTTACATGGTTCTAAGAGTTTCATGCCCTTTTCACAGGATTTTAAAACGCTCGGTTGACATCCCATCCAGGAGTCAGTCAACAATTTTTAATGTAAGCATATGTCGAGTTTGGTATCAAAATAAAGATCTAGTTAAAAAGAGGTAAATCACGCAAATCTGACTTCAAAAAGTTAACTATATCTTGAGTAGTGGACATTTGAAGTTATGAAATAACAAAACTGGGTAATAAATTTAAACACACATATAATCATAACTTATGGCTCAATCATCACTTTTTCTTATAAGTTTATGAAAAAAACAAATAAGGTAAAGGGCATTAATGACAAAATAAAGTTTCTTAAATGTAGAATGACAAAGTCAAAAATGAAAGCACTTTTATGTGAAACAAAACAGAAACAGAACTTTTTTTTCTTGTGTTCATCAAAACATAGTATAACTCAAAAAGATGTTTGGAATGACCAAGTACATTTTGACAATATACCAGAATATAGAAAAAACCTCTGGACGTGACATTTCACAGCACCTCAGGTATAACTATCCTTGACTCTTCCATAATGCAGTATATCAGGTCTTTAATGTTAACTGGTTTGATTTTATAAAGATTTTATTTTAAGACACTCTAGAAAAAAAATGAAAAGGATTCATATCTGGCGACCTTGCTGGCCACTCAATAGTGCCCCCACGACTGATCCATTGGTTAGGAAACGCTTGGTCTAAGAGTGTGTAATGAGCTCGCTAGGAATCATACTGAGTTGAAATTTTGTCGAACAAGATTGTGCACACTGCTGGTAGAATTTCGTTGTTTAACAAATTCAGGTAAGCACCACCATTCAAGTTCCCATTTATCACAAATGGCTCTAAAATATTGTAGTCAATTATTCCAGCTCAGACATTTACTTTTTGAGGGCTTTGTGTATGAGATTCACTCATCAGTGAGGATTATGGTCACTCCAGTATCGACAATTATGTCTACTGACATGTCCATTAAGCATGAAGGTAGCTTCATCTGAAAACAACACTGAAGCTAAAAATGTTGGTTTTCATCAAATTGTTTCATCATTGCCTCACAAAACTCAGTCCTTCAGTCAAAATCGTTCTCTGCAAGCTCTTGGACCAGTGACACTTCATAGGGATGGTATTTATAATTGTGTAAAATATTAAAAACAGACCTATGTCATATTAATATGACATATATTAATATTAATATGACTTATGTCATGATCTGCAGCAGCTTTTCTACCTGAAGTATGAGGGTTTTCAATAAATGTTAGGATTACGTCTAATGATTTGTCTTCAGTGCATGCAGATTTAGGCCTTCCTGGTCGTTCTCTATCTTTACCTGTACTGGTTTCCTCAAATCTTTTAACGATCTTAAACACTGTAGACTTATTTATTGGAAGTCTATCAGGAAAAGTATCACTAAATAAGTAAGCTACTTCTTCATAGGTACACACTCTATCATATCCACACATCATAATTCTCTCAAACTCACTAAGAGATATTGTATTTTGAAAATTCCCTCACAACTTAAAAACACAACTAATTATCAAATATAAATAAATAAATGTAGAGTTTATTTAGTCAAGTCACAAGCTCTGTAATCACACTAAAGTGATTAACTTTCAATTTCCTGAGCATGATCAAGTTTGTACCAGAGTGAGTAGCACCAATTCTGGATGATTTGTCGGCAACACCTTTGTTTTTATTATCAGATAAAATAACAGTCCCACAGCATTTCACTCTGTCCACTTTAGGCTTAACAGACAAATACTAATTTCTAACATTGTTCTTTGGCAATGACTACTTGGTCTCATGAATGAACTTTAACCCACTCCTGTACTGTTCGGTAGCAGGTAGTTACTGATAATACAGGAAAGGGCAAATGTAATAAAAAATATTTAATATTTGGGAGAGGATGGTTATCATCATCTTACACCTAATGACGCTACCTTCAGGATCACTGTGCATCAGGAAAGAACCACATCCTCCCCTAGGTAACCTTGCTTTTACTGAACCAGGTGGTCAATATACTTGTTATCTTAAGTAACAAGTGTCTAAATAGCTTTATGCTATTTAGTTCATCAGTGCCGAGTCATTGTACATCAAACGGAGTCTATGTGGGACCAGGTGTATCCTACAGTAAATAGCCATTTTATTAAAATGTAACTACTCGTGGGAACAATATGGACCTAAACAAAAACCTACTGATACGCTGTGCTCACAAACCGCCACAGAACAAAAACAAAAATGGTGGCCTCCAGAGATTGATATTTCTATAGGAAAAGCCAAGAGCCAATATACAACAGAAATATTCTCAGAATTGGAGGATAATATACTAGGAAAAACAGATGAGTCCTCACAAGATGAGATCCCGACACTGCCAACAAGTTGGAAATGATGAAGGTGAAGAACAAAATATTATTGACCAGAGAAAAACAGACGCTTAAGGAAAGATTAATAAAAGACGGAGCCATATGGAATCGTCTCTTATGGAAAAAGAAAAGAATGCAAGGAGAAATTATTTCTGAAGGATGGTTACAAGGTTCTAGTAGCTCAAAGAAAAGTCACTCGGATAATGGAACTCCACCAATAGAATGTGAAAAAAAATAATACAAAGGGGCAGAACTTGTCATCCCCTTCCAAGGAACAGCTGATGTACATGATGGCAATTATTCTGGATAATTACCTTGAAAGCAGACTAACAACAGATTCAATAGAACAACTAGAGTTACCTTTGGCACAGGAATTTACAATTCTAGAGCATGGAGAATTTTGGTAGAGATACCTTCACCATTATCCGAAAGAGCAATAAGGATAAGGTTCTGGAGATTAGAAATAAGGTATGGGAAGAAGTCATATATATCACACAAACCTCAGAATGTATTAATTAGTTCTGATTATTGTCATATTCTATGGGACCTAAATTTTGATTTTGAAACTGTAGAGTTCAGATATAAATAAAAAACTGGGAATCTTATGAAAAGGATTTAAATTGTAAAATAAAATCCATGACCAAGAGAGTCAGAGACATTTATGGCATAGAGTCCTCGGCTTAACACTTCAAGAAGTCATTATAAATGCATACCACAGAAACTGGTCCATCCATTCCATACAAAGGAAAAGAAGAGGAGCTGTGTGGTGGAATAAGGAGCTGGAAAATAAAAAGAGCTCTATCTAGGCAACTTTTTAATCGGGCTAAGAAAATAGGTCAATGGAAAGAATACTACATTTCCTTGACTGAACACATCAAGCTTCATATAAAATCTAAAAGATCATCCTGTAGAAAATTTTGCCAAGAGATGGACTCTATTAAATCTGTCTCTAGAATATATAAGTTTATGTCAAAGGTCCCTTGGAGGTCCAAATGATATCTCAGGTCTAGAAGCACTGAAAGTGCTTTTATGCTTGCACTTAGAGTTGCAAGGTAGAGACTCTGGCATAGACCTATGTCAACAAGGAGGTGATGCTACTAAGAGAGCATCCCCTAGCTGATTGGAAAACTGGCAGGAAGGTCATTATTTTCTCACGGATTAATAGTAATCCCTATAAATCCCCAGGGGAGGATGGAATTCTTCCAGCCTTCTTACAAAAGGCATCCGAGAGTCTCTAATTGCTATTCTTCGTGAAATCTTCAGAGCGAGTCTGGCTTTGGCTATGTACCAATGGCC
Organism: Aphrophora alni; assembly: GCA_963513935.1. Taxonomy (NCBI): domain Eukaryota; kingdom Metazoa; phylum Arthropoda; class Insecta; order Hemiptera; family Aphrophoridae; genus Aphrophora; species Aphrophora alni. Next base: position 88,373,934 of record OY740768.1, read on the forward strand.
TAGAAATGTAGTATAGTATTTCTTCTGGAAGAGGTAATTACTCAGACTCTAAAGCGTTTTGTCCAATTGCTTATCATCCTTTATGCTAAAGATAATGAAAAGTGTGCTAAAAATACACATTAATAACAGGATACTGATGTAAAATCCTATACATGAAAATCAACACACATATATCAGTCAGGAAAATCCTGTGAAACAGCTTTACATCAGCTGGCATAAGTATAAGTGTGGTAAGGTCAAGTCTTCAAAGATGGATAGAGACAGAGACCCTCATTAGGTGGAAGGAGATCGCAAGAGGATTCTATGGGTCCTTATATAAACCAGATCAGAAATTCTAAAAGTATGTAAAGACTTTAAGCAGCCACAATCTGAGGAAGATCGTGAGCTTTGTGACAGGACATTGTGCATTCAAGAAGCAACTGAACACCATGGGTTTTATAAGGAAACTTGATATGAAGACTCCGTAAACAATTCCCTGAAACAGCCGAGCATCTACTTTTGAAGTGTGACGTGCTGGGACAAAGGATCTTTGGCCTGTCAGGACCTCTAAAAAAATTAATGGAGATCACGTTTTGGATCTCACAAAGAACTTAGAACTAAGTTAGACAGTTTATAAATAGAAAACACAAAATACCTTTCAGGCTGAGGTGTCCTGAGGCTAAACCCACTTCCATTATAAATAACAAATAATGTCTCAGCACCCTATTTTATTGAGTGATATTTTTTTAATGTCAAGACAGGAGACGTCTTGACAATGTATCTGACAAGTACCTTCAGTTCGGACTAGTTTAGGAAATGAACAATCATAAAAGCCGGTTTGCACATGACAACCATCAGGAATGACTCTCAATTGTTAACTTGTTAACTTGAATATCTGAATTCAAAACAAGAGCTTTTTGCAATGGACATGGAGATGGTCAAGAACTCAAACAAACAACCTTTATAAGACTTAGATATAAGGTATAATGATAGATATAAACCAAGAGTTATCAATTAGGAAATATGTTGCAGCACAAACTCTAATGAAAAAATATATTCATGTTTTAGCATATCAGTCAGAGGACCACGCATGCCAGAGGAGGTGAACATGCGAGCATACTTGATACAGATGAAGAATAACGAACCTATAACTATTCTCCTGTATTGCTTGAGTCTCTTGGAGACAACAGAATTGGATCAACAAGTGGAACTGAAAATCGTGGGGTTGTGGAAGATTGAAAATTCTTTTGTAAATCGTCTCTCCTGCTGAAAAATCTGGGGAACCAATAGCAGATGGTTGTAGACTATAAATATGAAAGTGTGGATCCAGATAGATTCTAGGCCGGATACTATTTTCAACTTTTGGGACTGTAACATATTTCTCTTCTATGTATATCAACCAGAGGTTTTTCCAACAGCATAAAGTTCTGAAGGATAGGGGATACATGGCATATGTGACGTACAAGGGGTTGTGTCAGTATTTGAGATTACCAATAGCCATGCACAACTCTTCAAATTCATTTCAGCATAGTATGAACAGATTGTTTGCACGTTTGTTATATCAAGGGATGATTATATATGTGGACTACATGGGTGTTAGTATTCAGGAACAGTTGGACTCAATGGAAAATTATGAAAATTTCAACGATTAGTCTGCAATTATAAAATTAAAAACTTCTTAGTATCACTATTTATATACCAAAATAAAGATGTACTGGGGCATTATACTTTGCCAGAGGGTGTGTGGCCTTTAAAAGCCATAGAAGGATTTCCCTACTCCTACGAAAACAAAGATGTATAAAGCTTCTTGAGGGCAGTGTCATATTATAGAAAATTTATCCACAGATTTAATGACATTGCCAAACTTTTAACGGATTCAACAAGAAAGAGAATATGCATAGTAAGCAGTTACAGTAGACGAATGAACATCAAGAGATATTTTAGTGGTTAAAAAATGTGTTGACCTACATTACCAGCATTAGCAAATTTTAGTAAAAATAGGGTTCTTTTGTGTTGTTTTGTATGATGCTAGAAGACAAGTTATAGGTGGAGTTTTGTCTCAATATCAAGAAGATGGTGGTACACTTAAGACTAGTCGCTCATGTGAATACACAATTGAGATATACAGTAATACCTCGAACTTACGCGATAGGTGGGACCGAGCGATAACCGCGTAAGTCGAATTCGCGTAAGTCGGGGTACAATTTTGCATACTGTATAAATACTGTATTGTACATACAAATTATGTTTAATTGGGATCGGAGAATAAAGAAAACAATAATTTATAAGTAAAATGTGTAATAAAGTCTTAAATATAATACTGTACTGTACACGTAACAAATTATACAAATTACAAAAACGTAAACCAAAGTTTATTTTGATGTAGAAGGCTTCATAAAATCTAGCAAAGTCGTCTGACGGATCAAAGTTTTTCTCTTCTCACTCAAAATTTCTTCGTAGCACGCTAATAATTTTTTAATTCCTCGTTTTGTAATATTTGTGTGTACTAATAATTTTATAGGTTAAGATGGAATTATAAAAGAATATTCAGAATAGGAACGTTCAGATATTTGTTAGAGTTTAAGACGGAAGGTTTTATCAGTGATAGTGTGGCATTTGTATATCCAAGTTATCAACATTTACAATACAGTACGTGCATATGATAATTTCTTGGGTTGAAAGGAAATTATTATGCGACTTGGATATGAGAGAGTTAATATTGAATATTAAGCGAGCAATATTGAAATGGATTCAATAATTGAGAAGGAATGTATAGCGACTTCGACTAAAAGCATTTCGTGGTGAGAAGTGTTTACAATAACAAGATAACGATTGCGTCAGTGTACAGAGGGGAAGCTGTTATGCGTCTTATGAATGAGCCTAACACATAGATAGGAAATATTAGTATTGAAATAATACAATTGTTACAAAGTTCAGGCCCAGACTGAATTTAATGAGATAGTTCTAATAAAGTGTTTCTTTTTTATATACAAGTTGAAATTGGATAAAATTTGAATTGAATAGAATAAAATGATTACCGTAATTAAAATGAAATGGACAATGGATTGCAGTGCAGGCAGGCAGACTAAACATTAGTAGAGGCGGAGTGGGGATGAAGGTGGAGTGGGGATCTTCCGATCGCGTAACTCGGAATTCGCGTAAGTCGGGGTAGCGTAAGTCGGGGTATTACTGTACAGAGGAAAGATAGAGTGTTTCTGCGATTGAATTGTTAAGTGTAGTTTATACTGTTACTTATTTTAGACATTATTTGCACAGAAAGGGTTTCACTGTCTTCAATGACCATGCCAGTTTACATTATTATAAAAATGTAAAGACTTTTAGCTCACGTTTGAACAGATTGGTATTGATATTAGTTGATTATGATTTTGACATTAAACACAAACCAGGGACTAAGATACTAAACAGCCTCAGTAGGTATCCTGAGGAACAACAAATTGAACTACCAAGTATTCTAGAAGAATTATATTTCAATCACATTAAAACAGTAAATATGGAGAAATTACAGTTAAAAGATAATTTTCAATTTGGCAATAAGCAATCTTTGCTTGATCTAGCGCAAACTGACAAAGCAGATCTACGGACATCAAGATTTTACATATCGAATGACAACATATTACATTACGAACGATTCATAAATGATGAGACTAAACAACTCTTGGCTGTGCCGAGTTTGCTTGTTAATGACATTCAGACTGCATACCACAATTTGCTGATGGCAGGATGATATGTACAGTAGCCTCAAACTAGGAGTGTGTCTGGTGTAAGTGGCGGGTCCACCGTTCTACTTGCTTCCCTAACCTGACTTAATGGTACAACCCATTCCAAGATAACTAGGTCTACAAATTACTGCTCAGCTACATTTAATTCCTAAAGTTACAACTTTGTGACAAACGTCATCTCATTCACCTTATGATTTTGCCTACTTGCACACAATATTTATTTATAAAAAGTTTAAAAAACTAAAAAAGTATAAAGTTGTGTGAAAAAGTAAGTTTATGAATTGATAAACTGTAAAAAGTTTTTACATATTAAAAGTAATGACAAAAATATTCAAAACAAGAAAAATTTATATTTTTCAGCTAATAACTTCATGCAAGAAAGTTGTAGATATTATTTTGTTGATATATTATTTTTTTACAATTAGATTAGGCATATTCTACAAGTATTCGAATGCTTACTGGGCATACTGGTTAGGCTAATTTAATATCTAAGAATGGCATGTAATATTTACTATATTTTTGAGGAAAAAGTAAATGGGATGATAAGTTGGAATAAACTATCATTTATTTTGTAAGTTGAATATAATAATATTTTAATATATTTACTATCGGTAGTTATAAAAACAGTGAATAAATGTATGATCTAAACTGTCTAAATATTTTTACAACTGTAACTTATGCCCAGAAGCGCCTAGATATCCGCCATTTTGTTTTTTACAAAATAATTTATATGATGGGAACGATTGATCAAAAACCATATTATTGTTACCCACTTTCAATTTATTTAACATAAATTAAATTGTCCATTCGTCTTTTTTTTAATTTAAAAAAAAAATGTTTTTCATAAATTACCACAACTCAATGTTATTTTTGTTTAAACTAAATTTGGATGTTGTAGATAATTATCAAAAATTATGTTTTGAGTTTTTTTTTCCATAACTCAGGTTATCCATTGATCTAGTGTAAAAAAATAATAATAGATGTAATTTGGCGTTAAAAGAGGGATTTTTGGTCAATGTACATTTTTCTTAAAACGAACGATTATATGAAATTAAACATTTTTAATGACAGCCACCTTAAAAATTTATAAGATAAAGTTTTAGTTTTTGTATACTGGTAAAAAAAAAGCATATAAATTTGTATAGCTTGGCAAATTTCGACTCAAATTTTTTAAAATTTCAATATTTATAATTAATTATTTTTCAAAAACACAAAGTGGGCGAAACATGGAAAACAAAGCATTTCCCATACACATGTTTACAGGAACGTTTTTCTTTATTTTGACTCATGTAACCAATACAAAGCTTGACACGACATTTTTAGAACACTCTGTAACGAATAGTTAAGCTTAGAACTTGAATGAATGAAATCGTTTTTAAATAACATTTTTGTTTATTTAGTAAATGATTTACTATTAAAACTTTTACATGATAAAGTTTTAGTTTTTGGTATATTGGTAAAAAAAAAAGGACACAAATATTGTATAGCCTAACAAATTTCTACTCAAAATCTTTTATTTTTCTAAAAAACACAAAGTGGGCGAAAGATAGAAAACTAATCATTTCCCGGACAAATGTTTACAGAAATATTTTCTTTATTTTGACCCATGTAATCTATACAACGTTTTGCACAACATTTTCTAAACACTCTGTAACGAATAGTAAACCTTAGACCTTGAATGAATGAGGTCGGTTTTATATAATAAATATTACATTTTTTGTTTATTTAGTAAATGTTTTAATATTAAAACTTTTTAAATAATGATTTACAAAAGATTAACATATTTATTTATAAATAAAACAACTAATTGTTATATGTTCTGTTCATTAACAAAAATGTGTCCATCTCTTTAATATGCATCTTTGTGCACTTTTGTAAATGTTTTAGTCATATTCACACAGATAAAAAAAACAAAAGTAGGATGCGTGTTTACACAGAAGACCTGAGGTCTATATTTTTTAATCGGGGTTGTACCGCTGAGAAGCAAATGCAACAAAGAAAGTGTGGGGGCCCCTCTTTTCCTCCCTTTCTTAAGTGGAGGATCGTTCAGGACATTCAATCTTCATCATTTTGACATCCATCACTAAATCTGTTGTGTCACTGAAACACACATACATGGGATGCAGTCATCCATGTAAATATTTGAAAACACATTTCATTGGTGTTTTGTTCAATTTTACTAAAAATGTCAAGTTGCTAAAATTTTAGACTTAGCATTGTCCTGGTACATGACTGAAATCACAACTGTACTAAACAATGGCTCATAATTAACTGAACAGCCAAGAGTGATGATGTTTGTCATACAGGTTCACACATGTCAAAGGTCTCTGCCACCATAGAGCTAGCAATCAGTTCTCACTGCTTTCTCTGAGGGGTAAAAACACACACTGTCTTTGTTACGTATTAGTTTTAAGGTCAAATCGACAATTCTCATTTTCTAAATTGGGTTACATGCCACAGCAACTTTCACTTTATACCTGTACAATTTATAGTCATTCTCATTCTATCTCTAGTAGGAGTCAGGTGCGTTGTCTGCTCTCTAAGCCAAGTTTCTCATGGACTTAAGTTCCGGCTACCTCAAATTCAATATTATACATTTTCTTTCTCTTTTTAAACATTTTTAATTATTGTAAAGTGTCAAGTGCGGTCGGTGTGAAGTGATTGTAAGAAGAAGTACTGGCCAGTTACTACACATCAAGTGGAACCGTTCGTTGGCACAATATACGACAACCTCAAGGAAGGTAAACTCAATAACTCTGGTCCTCCGGCACTCAAACTTAGTAAGTAATAAACTCATACATTAACACTCATAAATTACCGAACATTTTTTGGTCCCCCCGGGCCGGATCTAGTTATTCATTAACTAGACGTAAGATAAAAAACCAGTCTATCAGTTCATTTAATACCGTTATATTTTATTCTATTTGGTTTAAACTCTGTTCAAATTGCTTACTATCAACTTTCACTTTAGATTTGTATTCTCTAACTTTCACCACGCTACAGTACAAACAGTTAAAGTTCACTTTCATTTTCTATTTTGAGAATTGTCGATTGGTCTTATTTTAGTTTAATATTGATCTCCAATAAAATTAAACTTGTAATAGAAATAATATTGTAAATTTAATACTTTCACTTAGTGTGTACACAAAATCTAGCTTATAAATATTTTGACCTTTGTATTGTACTACCTGCTCATATGTTATCTCTATACTTATTTTAGTTACTCTCAGAAACTAGGTCACAAAAGGAGAAAGTTTATAAGGTATTCAAATTATTAATATTATTGACATACCTCTTGTGTTTATCAAAAAAGGGTCTATTCAGCTTTTCATTATTAACTTTCTATTGGACTTTATAGACTTCACCATATTTCTTAAGTTGAGGGCCTATCTTTTAAAATAAACCTCTTTTTGTGTTTTCAAGATAAATAAATAAATTTAGTGTCTTTCTGTGAATTAACTTTGTAAAATGGCTAAATCACTTGCAGTTGTCAAAGCAAGAATGGAGAACGCATTCTCACAGATTCAAATGATTTTTGATCTTACAAAAAAAACTTCTGATAAGGATATTCTTCAAAAATTCCTTGTGTACGCAAAATCTGCCAGTAAGCTTCGCCAAGAATTTTCTGATTCTTTAGACAATTACCTGGAGCTTAAATTGGCTAGTGATCCTGAATTTAAACCTAATTACGCTTCTCTTAATAGTGCAGATGAGTTAGTGAATTATATTAATTCTACCCTAACCTCAATTCAAAGCAAAATGCAATCCAAGAGTAATAGTGAACCTGCCCCTGTACAAAAGTCAGTGGTTCGCTTACCTAAGCTCGAATTAAAACGTTTTAGTGGTGACTCCCTGGAATGGGTATCTTTCATCAATCTATTTGAATCGAGTATAAATAAAGACTCTTCTTTGTCACCCAGTACGAAGTTTCAATACTTATTAAGTGTTCTCTCTGGTGATGCTTTAAATTTGATTAAATCTCTACCTATTTCCGACTCTAATTACACAGTGGCTTACGACCTCCTGAAAGAGCGTTACCACTCTCCAAGGAGACTCGTCACTCTTCACCTAAATCAAATTTTGGACTTACCCTCTGTGAATCATTCTCCAAAACAAATGAGAAAATTTGTCAACTCTTACAATGAAAACGTTCAAGCTCTCAAAGGGTTGAAACTGGACATCACCCAAAATAACCCACTTCTATCAGCTATGGTTCTTAGAAAAATTGACAACGATCTCAGGAAAAGGTTCGAACAATTCCGTTCCTCCAATCCCACCGTTGAAGGTGAGGATGGCCCTGTCTTACCTGACATCGCAGATATAATAAAATTCCTCAATCAGGATTGTAACGAAATTGAAAACGCTAGTTTGCATTCTGCACCTTTCTTAAAACCTGCCTCTGCAGAGTCAAGCCATGATTATATGTCAAAAAACCAATTTTCTAAATTCAAAAAGGGTCCTATTGGAAATCACAAGGTCTCTCTAATGACCTCCAACACTGATGGAAATAAACGCAGTTATTCAAACCCTCTCCCATGTTTTGTTTGTCACAAAACTGATCACAAGGTGTATACTTGCCCCATCTTCAAGAGTAAGGATCCCAAATCCCGTTTTCAAATCGTTAAAGAAAATAAACGATGCTCTTCATGTTTGGGCAACCATAACCTCAATGACTGTAGGTCAACATCAAGTTGTTTTAATTGCCACAAAAGGCACCATTCATTACTTCATTTTGAAGAAAACCGTACGCCTATAGTTCAAACTTCATCTCATGAAACTGTTCAAACTTCACAGGAAACTACACCTGCAGTTACTTTAACCAGTCAAGATAAAGACCGTTTTAATCAACGGTCCACAACAGTCTTATTAGGCACTCTGCTTGTAAAACTCACCTCTGCCAGTGGAATTACACAGGTACTCCGTGCTCTCGTTGACTCTGGCAGTCAGTCTTGTTTTCTTACTGAGCGAGCAGCTCAGTTGTTATGTGCTCCCCGCAACAAAGGTTCTCAGGCCATTGCCGGAATTTCTCAAGCTGTAACCCGCTCTAAGGGCCAAACATATTTGAACATTGAAACTCTTAATGGAAAAATGATCTCTAAGAATCAAGACTTTCTCATTCTTGACAAAATCTGTGTAGACTTGCCTCGTGTTTCAATTGCGCCTGATGTCTTTAATAAAGTCCGACCATACATTTTGGCTGATCCTACATTTCACCTGCCAGGAGGCATTGACGTTCTCCTGGGTGCCTCTTTATTCCCACTAATATTTACCCAGGTAGCCCACCACCTCGGCCCTGGCCTACCAAGTGTGATAGGATCACACTTTGGATATTTAGTCATGGGTGAAGCGCCTTGCACACCTCATACTGGTTCTACTATCACTTCTCAGATGTCAGCAACCCTTTTATCTGTTAATGACATCGACTTACACAATTCGTTGCAAAGATTCTGGCAGCAAGAAGAGCCCCCTATAATGACAAAACAGTCTGAAGAAGACAGGCTATGTGAAGAACATTTCTTAACCACTCATTCTCGGGACCAATCTGGCCGTTATTGTGTCCGACTACCATTCAAGAAAGAACATTCCGTTCTGGGCCACTCGAAGTTAACCGCTGAACAGAGACTTCATTCTTTAGAGAAAAGGTTCAATGCGCAACCTGAATTCAAAGCACTCTACTCAGATTTTATGTCTGAATATTTCATTTCAGGTCATATGGAAGTCGCTAACAACACTAACCTAACTGATCCTCACTACTTTCTCCCTCACCACGGGGTCTTAAAGGAATCCAGTAGTACTACTCGTTTGCGCACTGTGTTCGATGCCAGTTCTAAAACTTCTAATGGTTTCTCCCTCAATAATATTCTTCTCACCGGAAGAAAGATGCAGACTAACATTTGCGATTTGTTGCTCATCTTTCGGACTTATAATGTTGTGTTTTCTTGTGACATTCATCAAATGTATCGACAGATACGAATGCACCCTGAAGACCAGTGCTATCAACTGATTCTTTGGCGTGATAGTCCTGATCAACCTCTTTCAACTTTCAAACTCACTACAGTGACTTATGGAGTAAATTGTTCTCCATACCTCGCCATTCGGACTTTACATCAGCTCGCCGACGATGAAGGTGATTCCTACCCTGCAGCTGCAGAGATTCTACGTAATCAAACCTTCGTAGATGATATCATCGCAGGTGGAGACACCGAAGATGAAGCGATGAACCTCCAACATCAGCTTATTTCACTTCTGAGTCGCGGAGGTTTGGAGTTACGTAAGTGGACTTCGAACTCCATGCAACTCCTACGTACACTCCCAGATGATCATCTAGAAACTCCTGTATTTCTCCAAGAAACTCTCCAACCTCATTACACCATACTAGGCCTACATTGGTCTCCTTCGACAGACTCTTTCACTTATAACATGAGACTACCTCGCAATTCTACTACTAAGCGTGAGGTACTTAGTGTGATAGCCCAGATCTATGACCCCTGCGGTTTCTTGTCTCCCATTGTCATGTGGGCAAAACGCTTCATGCAACTCTTATGGACCAAAGGACTAGCCTGGGACCAACCTCTTCCTTTTGAGCTACTTGAAATGTGGCAAACCTTTATAGGTACCTCAGAGAGCCTACGAGATATCACTATTCCTCGTGCTCTAAAAATCTCTCATTCACATGACATAGAACTACATGGCTTCTCAGATGCTTCTGAGAATGGATATGCAGCTGTCTTATTCTTAAGCCAGCTCAACGACAGATCTGTGACAGTAAGGCAGTTGTACAAAACTTGAGTGGCTCCTTTGAAGAAACTCACTATTCCGCGGTTAGAACTGAACGCAGCTCACTTACTCGCCCAATTATTGGTGTATGCCATTGAAATCTTCCACAAGAAAATAACTACCTCTGTTACCCTCTAGTGTGATTCCACCATCACTCTTACCTGGTTAAATACACCTCCTCATCGTCTCAAGACATATGTCGCAAACAGAGTCGCTCAGGTACAGGAGCAAGTACCCTCTAGTTGCTGGCGACATATCGCTAGGGAATACATCGACACTCTTCAACAACGTGGAAAATGGAATGTGCCCACAGATAATCTGCGCATCGGAGACTTAGTGTTGGTGCATCAAGCCTCACCTCCGCTCTCATGGCCATTGGCCAGAATCATAAATGTGTCACCTGGTAATGATAAGGTAGTGCGCGTTGTTCACCTCAAGACTCAACAGGGAACCTTGACTCATCCAGCTCACAAGGTTTTCCCGTTACCCATTAATTTAGAGTAAACTCAGACTAATATTCACACTAGAATAATTAAGTTAATTTTCTTATGAACAGTTAAATTTTATGTTACTTTTTTATGAACAGATTTGTTTATTTTGAATCCTCAGGAGGATTCAAGGCCCCCTGTATGTTACGTATTAGTTTTAAGGTCAAATCGACAATTCTCATTTTCTAAATTGGGTTACATGCCACAGCAACTTTCACTTTATACCTGTACAATTTATAGTCATTCTCATTCTATCTCTAGTAGGAGTCAGGTGCGTTGTCTGCTCTCTAAGCCAAGTTTCTCATGGACTTAAGTTCCGGCTACCTCAAATTCAATATTATACATTTTCTTTCTCTTTTTAAACATTTTTAATTATTGTAAAGTGTCAAGTGCGGTCGGTGTGAAGTGATTGTAAGAAGAAGTACTGGCCAGTTACTACACATCAAGTGGAACCGTTCGTTGGCACAATATACGACAACCTCAAGGAAGGTAAACTCAATAACTCTGGTCCTCCGGCACTCAAACTTAGTAAGTAATAAACTCATACATTAACACTCATAAATTACCGAACAGTCTTGTTATTTAATGAACAAACCTCAAATTGTGGCCACATGGTTTGAAACAAAAACTTGGGATAAAGTTTTATTTCATTAACTTAAAAACAACAAATTTTATAAAAATGCATTTTTATAATTTGGGAGTTCAAAAAGTTTATATATTTGAAGTTAATGACCTGTTTAAAACAAATTTCAAATATAAACATAGGACAAGTTACAATTCTACTACAAAGAAATATTCAGATATGTTTCTCTCAAAAATAACTTACAGTAAGGGTGACTTGAAACTGAAAACTACAATTCAAGTCAAGAATAATCTATGAACAAGATCAATATGACTAAGAATACCTACATTGGAATGTTATTTTCATTACATTGTTCAGTTGCCAGATCAGGTTCTAAAAACACTTCAGGAAGTTCAATCTGAAACAGTAAATATTCATAACAATACGAGGAAAATCAGAAAATAAATCACTATATAGTTTGTAAAAAAAGTGGAAACCATGAAGCATGGTAGGTGACCTTTGTTAGGGAGGTCGAAGGTACCTTACTTATTTTCCTGACTGCAGAAAAAAACATCATTCTCTGAGAGTCAGTCTGTGGGGGAGAGTGTACTCAGTACTCAATGGATTTTCATTTCCCCCTAAATCACAGAATGTTTTATGCATTGTTACAGCATTAAACTTCAAAAATCAGTAAAGATTACTTTTGATTGCAGCACACTTGTCTAACTTTTTTCTTTGGGAATGTTGAATGTATGAGATTGCAACTTAGTTTCTGGAACATATTCATAATCCCACAACTCATCACCAGTGTTATACAGTGTTTAGAAAGTCAAGAGTCACTGTTCATAGAGTTCATCATGCCCTGCAGAATTCTACGTGGAGTTGCTTCAGCTTCATTATTAGCAGTTTCTACATCAAAATCTCGAAAATTCCCTGCAAGGCCAATCCATGCTCAAAATAGAATATGATAATTCTAACCTTGTCTAATTCATTATTTGACTTGTTGAGTAGTAGTTATTAAATATATGAGTTTACTACAGTGGAATAGTAAACTCATATATTTAGACTGTATGCTGAGAATATTTTTATAAAACCCGTAATATCATGTATATCTAATCACATTATATAAATATAAACATATTTATAATGATAATATATAATAATAATACTTATAACAATAATTACAGCAATCATTTGTGTATCAATTAAAACAATGAAGTAGTAATCATATATTTAGACTGAATACTAAGAGTATTTTTATAAAAGCTCGATTATGATATAAATCTAATCACACTACATATTTAAACATAATTTATAGTAATAATATATAATAATAACACTTATAACAATAATTAGGGCAATCTTTATTATATCAATTAAAACTAAAGTAGTAAAACTTATAAAACAAAGTTCACTCTTCAGCAATGTTCGGCCATATTTGAAATGGTTGCACAAATGTTAGGACTAGATGTCCTTGAACTTGTTTACAATTGTATTTCCTTTCAGTCAGAATTATCTCAAAAAATTATAATTTATTTAATAGCTTAATACATTTCCCCGTACTAATTCGGGCAAGAAAATGTATGCATTAGGCCAGCTGTTCCCAAAATTTTTAAACTCAGGGCTTCCTTAATGTATAAATTGTTTTCCGGCGGAACACTCAATGTCAATCAGCCATTGTGCACTACAGCAAAATGCTAAGTAAATTTCTAACTAGTTTACATTTTTTATTTAACAACAGGGCTCTCCTTTTCACATTACATACCTAACCCCAACCCCCACCCCCACCCCCTTCATCCGACACTGTGTACTATAACCTATATTTTTATAAAAACAGCCCTGGTATAATGACTATAAAATGAGGTCTATAAATAGAGATGTGATAATTATACACTTCATGTAAAAAGAGCTTCATTATTGAAAAATGCATGTAATATATTTAAATTTAACGATTACTGCTGTTTACATAGCCTACTCTCAGAAAAAAACACAAACATAATACCCTTTACTAATAGAAAAAATAAATTTCCATATTTTAATGATTGTTTATCTTTGATTAGTTCTTGGTGCTATTTTAGATATAGCAACACCGATTTCTTGTTAAGCTCAATATTTAGATTTTTAAAAGCAGAGCAGAAAAACCATACTCTGCTCTGATATATTTTAATTATTTTGTTGTGTACTGTTTACAGTCATATTTTTAAAAGTTTTAATATTGATGGTGCTTTTTAATTGTTTATAGGTTTAATCTTACTTTGATAGTTTGTTGTGTATGCTTTTGAAATGTTTATAATGGTATTTTTGAAGAATATACTGTTAATTTGTTGGTAATAGTTTTCTGCTGATGCATCTCACATAAATTGTGCTCTACATACGTAAACAAATTGGAATTTAAATAAAATAAAATAAAATTATTTGTAGATAATAAATTGTATGTGTATATTTTACTATAATATTTGCTATTTTATAAATTTTGTTATATTGCTAGTGTTATCAATAATAATTGTACTTTATCGTATTGCATACCTGCTTGTAGGTTATCATTGTGTTATGACTTGTCTTATACAGATGTAATATTTGTCAAGAAAGGACTAATAAAATTGAAATTGAAATTGAAATTGAAATTGAAATTGAAATACTCACAAACATAAGAACTAGCAAATGGAATCACAGCACAAAGTGCCCTTCTTGCTTATCACTGTATAATATCTTCAATGCCACACCTTTATTCAAACAGAGACTGAGATTGGAACCTGGATTTCAAAGATGAGTCCGTAGAAATGTCAATGAACTGCACTGCCTCCACATTGCTGAAATTCTGAAGTGTCTCCCTTGAAAAGGGTTATCGACCCCTACAATGAATGGATTTAATTTTTTGGGAGATATTCTTCAAAATTAACTGTAATTTGGATAAGTATTTTATGAACACACTTTTCAGTTCTTCTTTCAGCATCATCTCATTTTCTAGCAGAAACTGGTTCAAAGATGAAAACATTGTAAAATCTCCTTTTGTCAATTTTTTTCCCAAAGCTCTAGTTTCTTTTGAAACCTTCAGCTTTACTAAAAAGGTGAAAAATGTGTGTTATTACCCTGCAATTGTTGAAAATATTTAAATGCTCAAAAATGTTAGTTAAATATCCAACTTAAGAAATTTGTCAATTAAAATATAAGAAAGAGCGTGATTTTCATTGTTCGAACATGAGTATATTTCATTTTTGAGTTTTTAAGGTAACTGGCCAGGGATAATTACCAAGCATTGCAGTAAAACAAGAGACACGAGTGTTCAGTACCTATGTCATCACACATTTTAGTAAAAAGTGTTGTTTTCTGCCTTTAATGAAGTTTATTGCTAGTATCATTGATTTCAAAGTGTCATTAAACTATTCAGAATATTTACCTGCTATCAGAACTTCTCTGTGTATAACACAGTGAGTTCAAAAAACATGTGGTGTTTTTGAATAATGAAACTTTAAAAGTCAAATCTAATTATGAAACTAGAAATCAAATAAAATGTATTGTGCATGGAAGTTATATAAGTTTAATTACCACAATATTAAAAACTATTGTCAAAGTGGGGGATAAGGTACATATGCTATAGACTTCAATGCAACTCCACTCAATATAGACTCTCATATCTGGTAGTTAGTGATACAAAATATACTAACTACTAAAATATACCTTAAATTTTGACTATGTACCTGTATAGAGTATCACATAACTAATATAAAATATCAGGTTGATAGTGTTGATATTTAATGATACACTACTAGTCCACATGAAAAACTACACTTACAAAATAATAATTCACATAAGTTTTGCCTACTTTACTATCTGAGAAGACAAGTTGATCCTGCAATGTGATATCATGTGTATCGAGACTTCTAAAAAATGCTTCAGCTGCAAAGAATGTTAAAATAGTTTCATAACATTCTTTCCACTTATTTATACATACATCACAGATATAATGAGGTAGGCCATCTTTCTCATGAACCTGCAATCAATAACAAAATAAAACTGTTATTTATTATATGACTAAATATAATTATATGAAAATATCTCAATGTTAATGCTTTGGGTACTGAATCTCTTATTTGAAACAGACATGGTTTTAGATATTTCATTTTAGTTTATAACAGCAATTATACTAAGGACATATTGTGCATAATATATGTATGCTCTTTTTTTTTTTTTTAGCCCCATTACTGTTGAGACCGATGGTTCTTGGTGGAATTCCATGTTTAAAGATAATAAAACACAATTTTTTATTTTGTACTATCCACTTTTTATTAGTCTAGCTGACCAATGGTTTCGCCTGCTAAGGCATTGACGAGGCTGTATTACAGACTGAAGAAAAAAGACAAAAAACAGAAAACCTTAAAACTAGAGGGTGGGAGTTAGGATACAAAGAATGGAAGGTTGGGGAAATACCCAGCCTGGGCAATGACCATAGGAACAATACATATTGGGAAAACCAGTTGATTGTTCTAAGTACAAATAACTTTTAAAGGTTTTACTAATGGAGAGTTATACAAATCTAACTGGTCATTTAAAACTAAATTAGGGTTACAGTATCTTATTCTTTTAATTTCGAAGCTCTCCAAAGCATTCAATTACCTACCTTTATTATCAAAATGTAATATTTTAAAATCTACACTCGAATTAAAATCAGACACTTGATGTTTTCTTAAATGATTTGAAAAACTGGAATCTTCATATCCTAACCGCCAACTTCTTTCATGTTCACTTAATCTAGATTTAAAATTACGTCCTGTTTGACCAACATAACATGAATTACATATTTTGCAAGTTATCTTATATACACCACTTCTCAACATTTTGTTAATTTTATCTTTAGAATTATTTAAAATCTTACCTAAACTATTACTATGCTATAACAACCAAATAAAGACCAACGATAGGTGATCGAGAACAAATACCGTAGTGGGAGTGTCACAATATACCAATAGGACATTTCCCAGCACTCTATTGGACTTTAAACGAATTAAAAATGCCTGCAGAAGTCAAATAGTGTTGAATCGAGATATCCCGTCATACGCGTTACCGGTCAAGTTGAGGGTTACGTGAAATCCCGTCATACGTGTGCTAAGGGTTAAAGATAATTTATTGCAATTTTTGTGTGAGGAATTTAAACTATGGAGGATTTAGGAGAAAAAATAAAGGTGACAAAAAAACCAAAAAAAAATAGAAACATCATGTTCAGTGTAGTGTAGTTGTTGCCTCCAGGAATGTCTAGGCCATCATCGTCACATCACACAACGTCAGCGAGTAAGTCTGTTGAGAAAAAAATTATCCACAGCCAAAGCAGGAAGATTATTCATATTACATGTTCGGCGGGTGGCTAGTCAAACTCCGGGAGAGGGGAAGCTTTCTCCCCAACTTGCCACTTCCCCTCCTATATGCATCGAGAGTTTCATCACTCGCTTCATGGTCTGTGGCTACCATTAACTTAATATATGAAACACATTCTATTCGCTTTCTACATAAATAAAAACATAATATTCTATGCAAAAATTTTAATTAATTAAACAGGGCAATGTTAAAATTAAAAGTAGTAACATGCTATATATATATATATAGTGAAGTCCACATATTAAGATACTATTAATTTATATAGTTCATACTGGTATTTTCCAATTTATTCACAAACAGAAATTTTCATTGACATGCAGATTAACAAAATAGTTTGGGTTAAACATTTAGTCCAATGTGTCTTTTTTCATTTTACAAGATTTAACAATATTAGTCAAATAATAATAAGTAAATCCTACAATATAAACAAAGAGACAGCTTAGCTGTATCTGCTAAATTTCAAAAGACCCCATTGGAAGTTAACACTAAAGATAAAACATACAACTGCTAACCTGTCCTGGCAATATAACGTTGATCATTTCCTGAATTTTAACAGCTTCTTCATCTCCTGAAAATACATCTTTACAGTCTTCACCAACTGGTTTTGTACAAAATCTGCACAAATTTGATTCATTATTTTCTTCATATCTAGAATCTTCTTCTAAACATTCAGATTTAGGTAGGTCACCTATAATAAAAGGTCATATTATAATAATGAAATGTCATGCCCTAACTAACACTGTAGAACTAGCAGTACTCCTATAGACACGACAGAGCACACAATGTCAGACAAGTTCATATGATGTGTTTTTATTGTTTTTAATTTTATGTCAGTGTATGTTCTTGTGTTAAATGTGTTTTTTAATATAATCAATGACGAGTTCTTCAGTAATTTTCTGATGATGGGGTTACGGCCTCGAAACATGTAAGAAGCAATCAACAACGAAGTCACAAGACGGACCCAAGGTAATTAAATATTTTATTAACACTGTATAGGTTTCTCCACCAATCTCAAAGAAGGAAATATAATCCTGATATTTATGAGGAACCCAAATATTGTCTGATTGGAAAATAAATTTCTATCTCTAGGATCTACAACAGCTTGTAAACGAGGTGTATTAAAAAGTATTTGTTTTAATTTTTATTTGCTAAAAATAAATAAACTATAAGGTGCGAGGTGGAAAGGCGAGTGGTGCGACATTCATGGTCATAAAGGTATGCTGCACTTTCTCAACATAGATCACCTCTTGTGATTCAATTGTTTCTGCAGACAAAATTCAGGATACTTTTTGAACAAACCTTGTGTAGTACATTTGTTTAAAAATTGGGACTAAAAAAATATATATATTAAAAAATGTTTGCCTAATAATGTTGTCAATTAGTACCATCCTTTTCCAACAGCAGACTAAAGTAAACAGTTGTGTAAAGTGACTTGGTAAATAATCATATTCAGTTGCAACTTTAACTGAAAGAAGCGTCTAATAAATAAAACTGGACTATCCTGAGTCTGTTTTGTTTATATGAAATATGGGTACTTACGTATTAACGCCACCGCAGCAGTAGTTGCGCTAATGCGCATGCGCCAATAAAGAGCAAACTGGTTTAAGGAAAGCAGAATTCCATTTTTTTCAGCTTTGAGATTCATATACTTTCATTTTATGATTTGTCGCAAAAATTTTAGACGTAGATTGGCGGCACTTCACTTTTATAACGTTTATCAATGATCTAATTTCAAATTGTTAACTTCATTAAACTTACGAAAGGTTTGGCCAGGTGATTATATATATAGCTACCTGGCCAAACCTGTCGTGATATATAATTATATCGCAAAGTAAGCAAATATTGGCGCATGCGCATTAGCAACTTCTGCTGCGGTGGCGTTAATACGTAAGTACCGAAATATGTATGGTTTTTAAAATTTGTGTTGTTGATTTTTACTTAACTTATGACAAGTAAAAAGACATTTTATGCTATATTACTAAGTGTAGAAAATTAAAATCACAATTCTCTCAATTGTGTTTTTGAGAACTTTACCTGAGTATAGATATGATGATGGTGTCATAGACCGCTGAAACCAGTAAGTAGTCTGAGATTACCAAAAAAAGGATTGTTATACGAAAAATATAAGGTAATTTTTATAATTGCATTAATATATTTATCCTTTTTCAATATATCTTCTATGGGGCTTAGAATTATTTAAGTCTTTAAAACATTTTCTCCTTTTTTATTAGTATTGTAATGACAAATTTTAATAAAAATCTTGTTTTGACCCAAAAATATGTTGAATCAATGTTTCTGATGTGTTTGATATCATTTTCTTTACCATCCTCTCTTCAATATAGTTTAGGATTGTTCACAAAACTCTCCTTAACCTGTTCCAAGACAGCATCATAAATATACAGAGGCAAACTGTTGACTCTTCATGCCGAACATAACATCTAAACTTAACAAAATTCTGTTGAAAAGAAAAAATTGTAAGGTCTACTTGACCATATTGGTATGAAAATTATGTTCAAGTGCTGTTATTATGTTACCAATTACTTTTCATAAAACCAAAAGACACAGGAATAAAGTACACTTTTTTTCCTTGGGGATATATTGCTGAAGCTCTATTAGCCTCCGGCACTTCAGGTATGAGCCTATTGTGCAAAATACACCTTTAAAAGCATACTGAAATTTATTCTGAATGCATATATAATTTCCACATCTATAAACATATAATTTGGAGAATAAATACACATTCTGAATAAATGTATGAAAATAGTCATAATGAACTACATGCTGCTACAATTAATACAATAGGTGAATAAATTTAGTAATATGACACTCCAAAAGTCAAACTCAATTTGATTTCCTACATGATATACACATCAATCATTCCACATATTCTGAATACATTTCAGTACTCTTTCAAAGGCCTAAGTAAATCACCCTGTACATGATCTGACAACAAAATCTGACAATTTTTAAAGGCTCAAAAAGGAGTACTGGAAAATAACATGGATATAAAAAGAAAACAAACAACCTTTTAAGTGTTTTCAATTTTCGAAATAAATTCTTCATGACACCGTGAAGCTTGCAGGAAAGTGGTTTAAATTTCCTTTTCCTGTTGTAATTTAGTCCTTCAGTTCTCAAATTGTTTATGGTCTGCTTCTGTAAACTTTAATATTTCCAGAAAAATTTAATTGGAGGAGCTATATTAAAAGACCTTACGGGCAATTGAAAATTGTCAAATTAAGATCAGTTTTCCGTTAAAGACTGTACACAACTAGTCCATTGTTTTTATTGCAGTATAGCTTAACACACTATCTTGTTGAAACTAAATATTTTCTATGTACATATTTTGTCTTCAGAGTTGAACAAAAAATATTTCCTTAGAATTTATGAGTATTGTCCATCATTCATGACACCCAACACCATTTTCATCCTTAAAAGATACAGAACTATGAAGATACTAAAAGACACAGTTCACCATACTCTTTCGTAATTCAATGGTTTCTAGTAACATTCAAGGAATAGCAGGAATCCAGTAGTGATAATTTTGTTTAGTGATATATCCAATTAAAATAAAATGTGCCTCGTCAACATAAACCAATATTGGAATAATTCAAGATTTTTGTTCATTTCTTCAATAATCTGATTGGCAAAGTTAAATTGGAAAATTTTATCTTTAGCGTTAATTTGAAAAGTCACTTGTAATGTGTAAGGGCAGTAATGCAAATCAATCATAAAATTCTCTTTACAGTTTTGTTAGACAATCCCAAGGTCTGTGTAGGGTGCATTGAAGATCTCTATGAATTTTGCTGTATGGCTAACCTCATTCACTCAATATTCTCGGACGTTCACACCGTTTGATTAACACCAATAAAAGATGAACTTACACTAAACGAAGAATTCAAAGAATTCAACCAGGACAGGGTAGAATTACGATAAAGAAAGCAATAATGTCTTTCAACTCCATAATTTCTTAGAACTATCATTGAGTTAATGTTTTAAAAACCTTATTTAAATTATAGATAAGACGTTATAGATACCAAACAAGCAACTTTGATAAACCAGACTAACTGCAAAGTTCAATTTTTTTGTCAACATCAGAGACCTGCAGCACAAGGACACAACTTAAATCAGTAAACAGCTGATTATTATGTTCTATTTAATTTCTAATCATCTATCGATCATTTTTTATCTTGGACTCGCTGACTTAGCAGCCTATCATGACTTATAATATCATCAAACCACATTATTTTAACATTATAATTAATAATTTTCTAATTAAAAAGTAACTTGTAAAATGTATTTCTTTAATCTGTATACTCTATTTATCGAAATTCGAAAAGAACTATATCTCATGGAATATTTAACTATGTAAAATCTTGGAAACTTTATTGTGAAATTAGAGATGTCTACAAAAATTGTAATTTACTCATGAGTCATAAATTTTCTAACAATTTAACCATTTCCCATCTCATTTGCAAGCGCTGATTTTCCCTATCTGCTTGCATTTAATTTTAGGCAAATATCAACACACATAGCATACATTGCTTGCAATTGGATTCCATGATTAATTAAGATGTTATTTTAGTTCAAGAACATTTATGGCATTATGAAATCTATACAAGAAGAATTTTAATGTTAGTAAATATTTTTTTATACGCTATAGTATGATGCATAAAAAAAAGTCAAGTTTTTCAGCAAATTTAAGGAAAATTATTTTTTTTATGGAGGTTATATATTTCTAAAGCTAGGTACTGAAACTAATTATTTCTTAAATTTGGTGAATGTTTTAGTTAAAAATATATAATGATAACCCTAAAATAAAAATAATTAAAAAAAATAAAAATTAAACACCAAACCACTTTTTTAGCCTTTAATTTATAAACATTGCTATAGGCTACTAAAATATTATTATAAACCACCATTATACATTATATAAACATCTTAAAATACACATTACATAAAAATAAGTATGTTTCAAAAGTAAATAATTACAATAATAACAGTTTTTCTGAAGATAATACACACGCTAAAGTCGATCGCGATTGCAACTGTGCAGTAAACAAACACAGCGGACAGCTGACAATGTCAACATAACTTCAGCTGTACAAAACCAAAATGAAACTGTAAAAACTATCAGAAACGAAATGTTCAGATAGTTCAAACTCTTCCCGTTCGATAGCAGCACAATCCACACAAATCAGATAACAGTAAAACATCTTTGGATCAATAATATTCTAAGCATTACAGAAACCCGAACTAGGTTCGGTGTTCGACCGCTACCAATAAATAGCGGACCCGAACCAGGTTCGGTGTTCGAGTGGAAAGGGCTAAACAGTAAAGTATAATATCTAGTCAAAACAAAATTATTATGATTTATTAATTTGTGATAAAGTTTGACAAATTTGAGCAAGGCTTAGCAAACCATATTTAACATATTTGAATAGTAGTAAATTTACAAAATGTTCATAAATAATCTCTGACAAATAGTTTGAAGTATTGTCAATCAATTTAGAATTCCAAAACCTGGTAGAACGAATTCATCAATTTAATTCAATTAACAGGGCGTGATTATGTATTTTATCTAACAAGTGCAATGCAGAGAATGCATGGTTTTCTCAATGTTTGAACTTTAACATATTGAATTTAAATGTAAAAGTGATATCACTACTTTTTTAAATGATTTTTCTTTAAAACTTAAAACTAATATAAGATGTCAGCCATTGTGAACCTAAACCTGTGGTATTTAATTACAACTTGTTTTAAAAAGTTAATATAAAAGTTAAATCTGTTCAAGGACTGGTGCAGGAACTTTCTTGTACATTATATACTCCTATAAAAACAACAATTGAAATTATATTCTAAGATCTAACATTTAAAAAAAAAACCCTATATATTTGAAATTTAATCATTGATATAAAAAACACTCTTGATTGTAAAAATGTTGTAATTGAGTGAAAATATTATTATATATATATATATATATATATATATATATAGAGAGAGAGAGAGAGAGAGAGAGAGAGAGAGAGAGAGAGAGAGAGAGAGAGAGAGAGAGAGAGAGAGAGAGAGAGAGAGAGAGAGAGAGAGAGAGAGAGAGAGAGAGAGAGAGAGAGAGAGAGAGAGAGAGAGAGAGAGAGAGAGAGAGAGAGAGAGAGAGAGAGAGAGAGAGAGAGAGAGATAGATAGATAGATAGATAGATAGATAGATAGATTGGTTAGATTTTGTATGGACAGGAGACAGGCTTACCTTAGAAAATGGTCCTTGGTATTACCAAATAGTACATAAGTAAGAAAACACACACAAAAAAAAACACTATAGTTTTGAAATATTTCGTAAACACTGTTCACTTTCTCAGTGTATATATTATATATATATATATATACTAGGTGTCCAAAAAGTCTGGGTACGGCTTAATATTATTGTAAGCATGGGTCGAGTTATACCTCATTTTAAAGAGCTCAGTTAGTAGAGTTGAATGCCGCAATCCGCATCTCAATAGGACGATCCTATCAGAAATGGCGGGGTGTATTAGGTACACATCGCAAACTACATTATGCGCTGCCATTTCTGATAGGATCGCCCTATTGAGATGTGGATTGCGGCATTTACCTCTACTAACTGAGGTCTGTAAACTCTTTTTTTTTTTTAATTAAAGCATTATTTCATACATTTCTTAAAAAATAAATCAAACAAAAATTGTTTTTAGGTTTATTTTTATGGCTTAAAATAGTTAAACACCAGCAATACAATTTATTTTATGTTAAAATACAAAATGATTGTCAAATATTTATTTAGTACAAAATAACAACTGACCATTCATTCACAGTAAGTGCTCAAATTGTTGTCCCATTGCAGTTTGACAGTGAGCTAGTCGGTTGAAGTAGCCATCCATAACATTGTGTAGTATCTCAGGAGGTATTTCTGCCGCTTCATGGAGTATTCTTTGTGATAAGTTGTATATGTCATTAGGCTTGGTTTGATAAACTTTATTTTTTAAATAACCCCAAAAAAAGTAATCCAAAGGCGATAGGTCTGGTGATCTAGCAGGCCATTCTATTGATCCTCACCGACCTATCCATCGTTCTGGAAATGTTTGGTCCAAAAGATTACGTACATTTACCTCATAATGAGGGGGTGCAAGAAAAAGTAGTTTACATAGTCATATAACACTGTGCAAAGTTTATAGATGTTATCTGCTATGGTTTAAAAAATATTAAGCCGTACCCAGACTTTTTGGACACCTAGTATATATATATATATATAATAACCTCTACATAATCAACGTGCTGCAATATCTGTAGATCGATAAATAAATTTTTATTTTATATTTTTTAAATTAATTATTAACGCAAATAAAACCATACAAAAAATTGAAATAAAAAAAAGTAACAAAATCTGCCTACATGTTCCGCGCCGTCTTTTCTTTATTTATATAGGTTTTTCTAAATCTCTATTAAGGATTTTCTAATTAAGAATTTAATCATTAAACTTCATATAATTTGTCCTGGTCTTTTTGTAGGCATGATTAACATTTAATTGTAATCTAGTTTTAAGCTAAAGCACTACTAAATTTCTGTCTTGATCACTAGTGTCAAAAATCCATTTCCAAAAAATTTTAATAAAATATTTTGAATTATAAGGATGTCTGAATAGACAAAAGTCTTTGAACAAAAATTCTACGTAAGGAGCTTATGGTTGAAACTAAATATTTGAAATTTAAAGTCTAATATAAATATGTGTTGTATTTTGCTAGTAAAGGGTATAGCTGTGGCAAGTTATTTTCATACTCTTGAATTGTGAAATTTTATTTTATTTGTTTAAAATCTGAGCGCATGGTTGCACAATGGCTCCAACTATTTACAATTTGGTAAGTGGATAAATTAGAAATAATCCCATCTTATCACCTAGTTATCCATGGTATACTAAATAAAAAGATACTCTAGCAGTAAACGATTTTCCCTTACACCAAAATTCATGAATACCGAAATATCACTAAATTTTGTCACATCCTGTTTGTTGCTGGACCCTTATAGATGGCTTACTAGCTTACCTTTTATTTCAATTTCTACAAATGGTTGTTCCATGATGTCATCCATTTCTTCCTTGTAGTTTTCTTCATTTTTAGTATTATTGTTTTCATATTTGGGTGATATACCTAAGAAATAAACAAAATTGGAGATTAAAAATAAGAGATAATATTATAATTTTTTAGATAAATTAGTAGGTATACAAAATGTACAATAATCAGTAAAAAAAATGATGTGTCACTGGTACGTACATAAAATGTGTGTATATGTTGTACAATTTTCGAGCAAGAGATTGTTTATTTTCATTAGTGTCGGGAAAGAAATTAAAGAAACAAATAATTATTCCATTATAATTTTATTGATGATTGGTCTGTGATACACATGATCATCTAGATTTCTGGTGAAAGTTAAATCGAGATAAGTATTGCCTGGAGTTGTCCTTGGAGTTTCAATTTAAGATAGATTGATGTTGATGAAATGTGCACTAGTCTGTCCAATGTTTCTGTATGATCGGTGATCACACAAAATCAATGTCCATACATTGTGGCATTGAAGTACAAGTAATTTTATTATCTACATCCACGGTTACACTACTGTAGATGTATTGACGCTGTCATTAATCACATGGCAGCTCCCACGGAAGCTCTCTTTCCTTCCCAACATCGATTAACACTCTCATAAGGGGTTTGAGGAGGATAACTTGATTCCTTTTGAGATACTCTTTCCAACCTTGTATGATTTCTATATTCCGCCAAGTAATAGGCCGACCTTGTGTCAAATTTGTTTATTTTTAACATCAACTCAATACAAATTCACTAGAACAACTCAAAACTAGTATTTTATACACTAAAACTATAGATTATGATCAACATTGTCAATTGAGACCACAATGGGCATTGTAGCTTGCTTCACTGAGTCAAAAATTATACTTCGTGAAAATTTTCAAAGGTGAGGTAACAATCACGAAATGGCAGCGCACCCCACTCTGTCTTGCTTGTGACGTCATAATCCTCACTAGGTAAAATAAATTGTTCCATTCTTTAACTATCATGTAGTATAAATTGATTTTCGACATAAATGATAGAGGTACGATATGAAACTATACCCCTTTCCCATTTTTTTATAATTGGGTTTTCAGTAATGCTCCCAGTATAGGAAAAATTTTTAAAATGTATTCATATAAAAAAATCTATGTTAAAATTTCACGAAAATTTTTGTTTTAAAATCTTTGAGATCAAGGTTCATATTCAGTTTTGATAATTATTAATGAACTATAATTATGTTCTTCACTTGTGGTTTGATATGATGGTCATTAATTTCACATTTTACTAAAATTTGAATGAAATCAGTAGATCCAATTTTGAGTAATTATATCTTTTATAACAGTTCCATAAATATTTTATATTTTTTATGGGTAATTTCTGAACCAGCATTTTGGGGGAAATGGTGGCCGTTATGTTTTGTTGAGTGCTTAGAGCCAAAATCATATTAAAATAATTAAAGCCAACAGATCAATTAATTGAGGAGTTTGGGGTCTAATGGAAGCTACCCCCAAATTTTGATTTAATGACAAAATATATGTTTAGATAAGACATCCTTATATGTCCACATACAAAATTTGACATACATTAGTCCATAAGTTTGAACTGTAACTGTAAAGTACTGTAGAGGCATCATTTCCAAATATATATATATATATATATATATATATATATATATATATATATATATATATAACATTTTTGGGTTCAAAGGATCTCATAATGAATATTTCAGTCAAAACTCAACATTGATTTTTTTTACCCATCATACAACTTTCTCTATACTACGTAATATGTGAGTGAAAAAAGTACAGTGCAACCTCGTTTAGTCAGCCCCCCGGACCGGTTTGCAATAAATAAATATAAAATATGCATTTTTATAGTGCTATTGCTTTATACGAGCACATAATCGTAGCGTATTGCACGGTGATCGTGTTTCCGCCGAGTTCATGCAACCGAGTTTGTTTGCCGTGACTGTACATCTGATGCCTAACTGTAGCGCTGCATACCTGCGTGGTAAGTCATTGTCACCCAGGTGATACAGATGAGGAAAACGCTGAAGAACAGGAAGTCATCAGTCACGCAGAAGCAGCATCTCACTTGGATGAATTGATGGTGTATTTTGAGCATCAGAACGAGACTACACCGGCCGAGCTTGTCATGTTGAAACGGATGCGCGACTGTGCGGCACATAAACGTTACTCAAACAGAAAATTACAAGCTTATTCTCTAAAAAGTAGACATACCTGTACAGTCCACAGATGTGTTTGTTGTTTTATTGTGATGAGTAAATATTTTTAAAGTGTTTTTCTCCGTAATAAAGGAAATTATTGTAAGTACAGTATGTATATTTTCTTTTTTTGTGTGTTTTCTGCTCTTTCTCCGGCTAACACGGATTTTCGTTATGTAGGATCGTCCGCGGTCCCGGCTGGTCCGACTTAACGAGGTTGTACTGTACTTTATTGGTCTTATGTGCAATACCTTTTATAAGATGTTATTTTTCATAAAGTTTTAGAAGTTTGCTCTGAACAGAAACTCTTAGAGTTTCTAAGATAGATCAAACTATTTGTAAAATAGAAATTGTGGCTTTATCAAGATATAAAACTACAGGCTTGAAATTTGGAGTAAATTTTTCAAACAAACACATGCTGTGTAGGTATCAATTTTTTAGATATCCTGTGTACTATATGGTTGTGATAAATGCTCCCCAGATCAGAATGTAGACCATATAAATTAATTGTAAATTTTATTTTCAATTTTGCAATTACTAAAATAAAATAAAATGACAGCAATGCTTCTTAGTAAAACTGAATATATCAAGCACTTTATAATCTTCTTTTTTTTAATTTAGATTTTATGTTAAATATTATCCACTTTAGATACATTTCAAATTATTTAACTTTGACTCACATGAAGTTGAAGTCGAAGCAAGAGAGGTAGTTGTGTTCATCTCCAAAACTAAAAAATCCTTTGAATCAATTTCACACCTACAACAAAAAATCACAAGTATTATTATTAGATTCACTCAAGTATATACACTAAATATCAAAATACAGGCAAAACTCGTTAATCCGAATATTTGTTTGCTCGAGGCGTTCGGACTATCAAAAAGTTTGGATTACTGAGGAAATGCAAAAAACGCCAGAAATAATCTAAAACAAATTTTATTACTGTACAATAAATTTAAAAACTACAGTACAGTACATTATAAAGTTGTACAATACGTGTCACACAATAAACTGTGTACTGTATGTTGAAACCATTTCTCCAAATAACTTTACCATACAAAGTCTTAAATGTTTTCTGACCTGCTTTTTTGATTGACTTACAAAACGCATCATCACGCAGTTGACGAAGGGTGAGGATCTAGTGCACTTGGATGTTGTTTTCATCTGCCCACGCCAAACAGGTGTTGAAAGATTGCATCGCCTCTGATCTTATCCCTCTTAGTTTTAATGTCAAACACTGTCGATTTTCCAACACCGTACTCTGAAGCTAGTTTTCCTAAACTTTCTCCGTTGTCCATTCGTTTGATAATCTTGCACTTGTCTTCTAAAGTTAGAGTCACATATTTTCGTTTCGTTGTCATCATGAAAAACAAAGAAAATCACTTCAAAATGTAACCGCACAATGCACTCACAACTGTGCGCAACGACGGAACGTATTGTACTAACAGTGAAATGACCTGACTAGTGACTCATCTCAACTACATACTTTACTTTGTTTACGTTTCCGTTGTTGTGACGTGGGAATTCTAAGAAATGGCAACTGAAGGCCGTTCGGAGTAGCAGGGCGTTCGGATTAACGAGGCCCGTCTGTACAATCAAATGCCTTTAATTTTTGTCTTAATCAGTATAGAAAAATATTATATAAAAATGTATAATCTCTCGCTTAGAAGCCCATAATGAATCTGAATGTCTGTGACTGTAGACCAAGAGTTGCTTCTAATAGATTTGGAGAAGCGAGTACTAATCCAAAGACCCTAATGTAAAAAAATAGACAGGACAGACATGTTTGTTGACAAACATTCCAAACATCCGAGTGGTCTGTCGGCAGATCCCGACGCACTCTACCTTCTTCATTGTGGGCTTATCACCTCGGAACAAACTCTTTTTTAAATTCCTACCACATCATTTCCTACTGAATACGCATACTGTCGAAGCCCTTCTGATACTTAAACGATAGTACCTTTATCCTTAGTCTAAATCGTAAAACAACTCCGACAATTGGTGACCTCAATGTGATGCAAGACAGTACTATGTCGCAAGAACAATTAACGGGATCAACCGCGGATCCAGTTGCAGCCGTCAATTTTCCTGTATGCATATCGCCATTCTGAGAAGAAG
Source organism: Aphrophora alni (assembly GCA_963513935.1). NCBI lineage: Eukaryota > Metazoa > Arthropoda > Insecta > Hemiptera > Aphrophoridae > Aphrophora > Aphrophora alni. Next base: position 88,403,261 of record OY740768.1, read on the forward strand.
ATCCAACACTATGGTTCACAACCAACAGGATCTATGCAGAGGACAAAAGATTCTAACTTGTCAGCTGCCCACAAGAACTTAACACAAGTAGCTGACTTAGCAAGACAACCTGTAGACCAACCTCATACTACATTGAAGTTGACCACTACTTTCAGCCAGAGTCCAGAATGTAGCATCCTACGCTTGTTGGAAGAGACGCAGTTAGGAAACTTAAGACCGTCTAAACTCTTATGCGAAATGCAAACCCTAGCGGGCAACACTGTGACCAACGAAGTCCTGAAAACAATCTGGCTCAGGGCCCTTCCAGCTCACACAAAAGGGAATTTTTACAGCCATCTCAGAAGACAATCTTCTGGAAGCAAGACCCAAAACAATAAACACCCGGACGAGACCCAGAGGAGTTAAACTAGAATCAGTGACAGTAAAGTTGGAGCACGTCGCTGGATCACCTTACCGCCGTCTTTTCGTTACTGACTGTCAGACAGGGGAATGATTTCTCATAGACACCTGCACAGCCATATCCATCTTACCAAATCGCAACAGGACTAGCCGTCAATCAACAGAGTATTTCTTATACGCCGCCAATAGGATACGAATAAGCTCCTATGGCTCAGTACACAAAGAACTGTACCTAGGAGTAAGACACCTTTTTGCCTGGACATTCGTCATCGCAGATGTTCATCACACCATCATAGGAGCAGACTTCCTCACCAAGCACAACTTACTAGTAGACCTGAATAGGAAACGCTTGATCGACCAGACTACGACTCTCGAAATCAAAGGAAGAGTTAGCAACTTAGGCCTGCCACCCCTTTCGGCTGTACCCCACGGCACCAGTACAAACATCTTTTGCAAGAATATCCCAATATAGTAAGGCCAACTCCAATAAGGACAGCAACGTCAACTGACATCATGCATTATATAGAAACTAAAGGACCAAAAGTACATGCTAAAGTACGAGGCTTGCAGCCTACAGCGCACCAAACAGCCAGATTAGAATTCAAGCAGATGGAAGCAGGAATTTGTCGCCCATCCAAGAGTCCCTGGCCTAGTCCTTTATACTTTGTGTACAAGAAGGATGGAACTATCCGCCCACGTGGAGAATATCGCTAATAACTGTTTACATTCTAAAATTAATGAAGAAAAAAATCCAAGCAGAATCTCTATTAACTTTTTGAATGAAAGACTCTCTTCTAACCATTTCACAAATAATGATCATATAAATTTAAAGGGGAAAAATATAGTCACAAATAGGCCCACAGAATTTATTTTAAATTCAAAAAAGGTATTAGGGAAACTTGTAAGAAACCCTACATTGTTGGCGAAGTTGTTGATAGCCAAATCGAAAGCTAATGTGCAGCATTCAACTAAGGTTTAACATTTTGTACCTAAGATGACTTCATTGGAAAGATGGCTACTGACTGGCAGGGCCACTTCAGGAGTATTAGTGAATGAAAAGTCATGGAAGTTAACTCGGTAGACACGGGTATTTTACTTTTTAAAACATGATGTGCTGTGAGAGTAGCAGTTCCTTAAATTTAAATGACAATAATGTTAAGATTAAGGTTTCTAAACAGGGGTTTAGGGGGGGAATGACACCTAAGAATTGCCAAAAGGTAAAGTCCAGGTTCAATATTAAACTTGTTTTGTTCTGAAACTATGCCACATTTTTGTGGTCACTGAGCATGGGTTCAATAAAAGTAATATTAGTAGCTTTATATTGGGTCAGTATATTAGTAAATTCATTTTCTAGGTCACATTTCAAAGGTGGGGGTGTAGCAATATTTGCTTGCAAAGACGTCAGTGTTGCCACTTCCACACCCATTGAAAAATTGTGTATTGAAAAGGATTTTGAGATAACTAGTGTTAAATGTTATGGTGTGTGATGATGAATTGACCATAATAGGGATATAGACTTGTTTTTTGTGCACTTGGCCTTAATTTTACAATTATTAGCTTTAAGAAGGTGTAATTTTGTTATATGTGGTGATATAAACATAAATGTTCACACAAAATCCAAATGTATAGATGGACTGAGGGATGTTTTGGCAACTCATGGTCTTGGCTAGTGCATTGACTCTCCCACCAGGTTGATGGGGTCCTCTGCAACGGCAATTGACAATGTTACATCCAATATATCTTCAGACAATGTATCGGTAAAAATTATCCAGTCTGTAATCTCAGACCATTATGCACAGTGATTGATATTTTTATTTCTCACCCATTCCTATTTAAAATGATTTTAGAATGCTTAGGGATTGTTGTCCAGAGAATGTTGATATTTTTAAATACCTATTAAAAAATTAAAACTTAGAGTGTCTCAATTCTTGCAATAGCCTGGACAAAAAGTTTGATTCCTTCTTTAAATCTTTAATTTTTTTCTGAATGTAGCTTGCCCTTTGAAACAATTTAAAATAGAAAATAAACAGAACAAAAATTCAAAATGGATAACCATAGGTATTCTCATTTTTAGATATAAACTAAAGTCACATTATGAAATTTACAAGACCTCAATAACTATAATTTTAAACAGTTCTATATAAAATACAAAAAGGTTTACAATCCTGTGATAATTTCAGCAAACCTTACCAATTGTCTAAAAAAATTACCAATTCTGACAATATTAATAAAACTTCTTAGGAAATTATAAATACTTTTTGAAATAAAAATTACAATAGTAGTGATATTAAGTTAAATATTGATGGTGTGCGGTATACTGAGCCATCATCCATAACCAATTTTTTTAATGATTTCTTCAGTCAAAGTGTTACCCAGCAAAGTGTTTACAACTCTATGTCAGGTTGTGGATCATCAAACAGTGTTCTGAGAAGTTAATCGGACCTCTTCAGGTCTTAATTAATTCTTTGTTTTCTGAAGGTAAATTCCCATCCAGACTAAGTCCTCTCATTGTTTAAAATGGGTGATAAAGATGAAATTAGCAATTACAGACCTATTTCATTACTGCCAGTATTCGGTAAAATTTTCGAAAAACTTTTCTTAAGGCAACTACTTGAATTTTTAAATAAATCTAATATCCTTTATAGTGGCCAGTATGGCTTACAAAAAGGTAAATCGACAATAGATGCTATAGTTGTAATCCTCAAATTTTAACTTTAACTTTGATACTAAAGAATGGTTGCTTTGAGATTTGAAATATGAAAATAAACCGGGAAATTTATAATTGGTCTAAAGAGAAGATAACGTGAGTCAAATAAATGACTGTAAATAATATTAAAACAAAGGAAATAAATAATTTAAAATAGATTTTCAAAATATAAATTTAAGGCAGAATATGTTAGTTGTAAAGTGAGATATTGTGTTGTGAAAATAGACAGAGCCTGTTGTTAAATGGATGATTTGAGTAGTGTTCGTGAGACCAAAAATGTGAATATATTGAGTTTTGCTGACTAAGTAAATCTAAAAAGGACTCTTAGTTGTGAGATCTAGAGGAGCTGGCAGTTGAAAGGGAACGTCTGAGATGGTAGGATGTGTTTTAAAAACAGTTGCTGATAGGAAATAGTTGAGAACAATGTGGTTATATTTGAGTGATTTTGAAATGGAGATTAATTTAATTGATGTTTAATAGTTGTGAGAGGGAGTTTTGAGGTGATTGGACGTATTTTTGAGTCCAGAGACTATGTTCGGGGTAGACGGACATAACTTTCAGTAAAAATTGGAAAATGTGTTTGTGCTGAAAGAGACGCTATTAAAAAAGTGACAACTAGTGACTTCGACAAAGACAGTGTTTGAGACAAAGTTTCATTTTGAACATTATGCAAACTGTTAAGGGGTTATCATCATGAAGTTCACAAAATCAGCAGACTGCAATGAACAATCATCTCTACAATTGTAAATTGGTAACCGGTGCTACAAAGTGCTCAAAATTAAATGTTATAAACAGTTTAGATTAATTATTGCTTGATGTATTATTTGTAAGTTTAATATTTTTGATATTTTTTTTTTATATATATATAACTATTTTGCTATTTAAAAAATTTAGAGATGCCTATAAAAAGTAATAATTTTTGTTGAGATAAATTAATTCAAAACATATTTTAAAAAGAAAATAAGTCTATTTAACTCATATTGATGAGTAATTTTTCAGAAGTTGCAACTCAATACTTAAAGTAAAATTTTAAGATTTTGAAATTAATAAAAAAGTAAACATAAATATAAAAATTAAAGGTAGGATGTTTAAAATAATAAAATTGATAATAAATTTATGTATTTGTTTAAAAGTAAGTCAATAAAGAATGTTTAGTTTCAAGAAAACAAATGAGGATTTTTTATTTGCCGAAAACCACTGATAAGTACACTTAGAAAAGGAACACGACCCTCAGAGTAATTTAATTTAAAGTAAAATTTTATATTTTCAAAATTGGTGAGTTGATTCCACCTGGTGCCCATAAGCTGAGCAATTTTATAAATTTTTTAATGGTAAACAGTGTCAATTTTAAGATCAATTAAATCAGTATTTTTAACCCCGTATTTTAATATATTTACAATTGTCGCATCAACGTGGGGCAATTATGTTACAAAAGTAGTTCACCCCACTCACATTTTTATTTAATATTTACATAGTTCAATTAATGGACTTTTTAGTGGAGGGTCTTGAAAGGAAAACAGTAATGAGTATTTTTCTCGACCTTTCTAAAGCTTTTGATTGTGTCGATTTCAATTCATTACTTAACAAATGTGAAAGGCTTGGAATTAAAGGAATACCACTTATGTGGTTAGACACATTTATTAATAATAGAACACAGCATGTTATGTTGCAGAAAGGCTGTCTAATCAGACCCTACTGTGATATGGTATTCCTCAGGGATCAGTTCTCGGTCTGGTGTTGTTTTATATTTACATCAATGATTTGTCATCATAAATATATGTGGATTTCCTAATTAAGTTTGCATATGACACAACTTAGTATGAGCATATGAGTATGAAAGGAAATTCAGTGGAAAATTTGGAGCATAAGGCTTTTTTACAAGTCAATACAACAGGTCAATACTTTGAAGAAAATAATTTGACAGTAAATTCAGCCAAGACAAAGTACATGTATTGTAATATTTAAAAAAGCTAAAATCAGACGCCAAGTGTTGGGTGAAAATTTGCTTGAAGAAATAAATTCAGTCAAGTTCTTGGGTTTTATTATAGATAATAAATTAACCCGGAATGACCAAAATATCTGTATTAGTGGTAAAATTAATTCAGGGATTTTTGCATTAAAAAATTTAAAGTTGTACAGTGGTTTGTCTATTCTGCTTATAATGGGCTTATTTATCCACATCTGAACTATGGAATTCTCCTGTGGAGAAACTCATAAGTTCAGAATAGACTATTTGTGCTCCAAAAGAAGGCAATTCGGTTAATAGCAGGTCTGAAGCAAACTGAAACATGTAAGAGTGCTTTTGTGATTCACAGAGTACTTACACTTCCATGTATACACATACTTGAAGTGTCTCTATATTTTCAATTTAAGTGTGATCATATCCAGATTATAGACATACATGACTACAGCACCAGACAAGCATGTAATTATTGTGCTAGTGACAGCACAGGTTAAATGTGTACTTCCTTCACAAGCAGGTGTTAAATTGATGAATAAGCTCCCATTAAGTATAAAAAGTTTGGAAAATTATACATCTTTAAAGACAGGTTTAGACAACTATTGTTATCTGGATCTTTTTACTCTGTGGAGGAGTTTCTTCATTGACTCTGTTTTGTAGATGGGTGTGATTTCCTGTGAGTATCCTTGTCACTTATGTAAATTGTTATTGTATTTATTTCTTAATGTATTGTATAAAATTGTATTTAATTACTAATGTTTTTACAATGTTTGGATTGTTTTAGATATTTTATTGTTGATATTTAAAAATAGAAAAGGATTTGATACATACTTTATAAATTAATGTTATATTACTTTGTACCTATATATATGTTGTATTGTTTTTATAGTTGGATGATTTTTTTAAATTTAATCTGTGGATTATTTATAATTTCTTGTACAATATAATTTAATGACTTGTCTTATACAATGTATATTGTCGGGAGGACTAAATAAAATGAAATGAAACTCAAATAAATGTTCATGTCCCTTTTTATTTTTAAATAACTAATAATATTTTCCAAAAGTCAATACTTTTAATTAATGGTTCTAAACTTGAATTAAATAGTTCCTCAATAAAGTTTTCATTTCCAATTGTATAGTTAATTATAACTTAGAATTATAATTCACTGAATTTATCACATTTAATAGAATTAAAAACTCTGAGTTTGAGGTTATTTTAAGTTAAATACTGCACTAAGATATTCTCTTAGAATAATATTTGTAATTATTCTAAGATTTCAAAAGTATCGTCTACCAAACACGTGATCATCTGCCTTAACTCAGACAGCCTGCATTGGTTGGAGTTTTTTCGAGAAATGTCTTTTCCCTTGACTCCCTTCAAGGCAGAAATTTTTATTTTTCTATCAACAATATTGTCTTTTAGATTTGGAATCTTCTAGAAGCTTTTTACCTTACTTAACAGACACAATAATAAAGGGTTTGGTTTGAACAGTGTTGTCAAATCTCTTTTCTATGATTCGAAGAGGGTTGTCAGATGCACCATAATATTTATTTTATATTTAAACTCTTAACCCTAAAATGTTCTTATAATGATTAGACAAAAGTTCCTGACTATTTTATATAGAAATAATCTATTATGTGATTAATATATCTAACTTTGAATATCACACATCTTGTTTCATATTAAGTCGTCAATCCAAATTCCAATATTTTGTCGATAAGCAATTATCAGAGGATTTCTACTATACTTTGAATGAGATTTTGAAAATGATAAGCTCAAAAATGTGAAAACATTATATTGATAAGTACACGAACATCTGACAGTTCCTTACACAATTAACATGAATTCAAGACTAGGGGTGGTGTCGCATTTGCATACGATTTTCCTGTGGTAGTAGATAGAGCAGTTCTTTGTCTGTTCTTTGACCTACCTCTTTCAATATTTCTTCCATAGTCTAATTTAAGAGGTCACAGCAGTAAATAATTCCTTTAGAGGAATTTAAACCTTTGTGAGGTTCACCAGACATGTTAACCACATCGAAAAGAGAATTCATTTTCAACACAGAGTGACACTGTTTATCAGAATAACTCTCTATCAATAAAGTACTATTTTGAAGTTTTCAAATGGAACGAACAATATCTGCAGCACCAGTGACAGCTTTGTTAATAACAAAGAGTAAGATCTTGGACAGATTTGACCCATCAGTACTGTTACGGACAATAAGATATCTAGGAGCAAGTCTTTGGCTCCTTATGAAATTACATTTTTCGCTTTCGCACACAATGCAGGAAGTTATCACTTTTTACAACCCGAATGATGATGTTTTTGATAGTAGAGGTCATGCATGAATTTACCAACATGTGTTAGGCAGTTGCGGATGAGGCTCTGAAAACGGGTATAACCTTGGATCACTTTCGATCATTTCCATACCCCAGTACTCTAGGGCCAGAGTATCGTCATTAAGTAGACTGGTTGCACATCAGTCCATACCCGCAGCTGAAGAGGGAAGTCCGACACCTCCCTTATCGCAAACACTTTCTCACCATGGTGAATGTTTGACTGGGGACCATGAGGGATGTCAACCTCTTTTTACTAGGTGCAGCTAATCATGCCCACCCCCCATCCCCCAGTAGGGTTATTTTGAGAATTTATAATAGATGTTTTAAATTAATTTTAGATTAGCTTATATAGTACTTACTTTGTTTGTGGGAATTCATGTTGTGTTGTGATTGATTGCTTACATTTTGCAAAACTAAACAGTTTATGCGCCTTATTGTTAATGTGTAACTATCTTATATTAAAATCACTAAGGAATTTCTGTAGGGAATTCATGTTGTGTTGTGATTGATTGCTTACATTTTGCAAAACTAAACAGTTTATGCGCCTTATTGTTAATGTGTAACTATCTTATATTTAACTCACTAAGGAATTTCTGTACTATAAATAAACGAAATGGATGAAATATAAATATGACTGTTATTTATTAATATAATTCTATTAATATATTGCAATGCTTTTAAAAACATTTATTTGATCTTGGGTCTTTGAAATGCCTCTGCTAGCCCTTTTGGTTTATAAAGCCAATATGTTCAATTTAATAACAAAAACTAGATAATCACATGTTTTAGGTAAAACTTATTTAAAGGATAACTTAATACTAACAAATTATTTGGGTGATGCTAAATCTATATGGGTGATAGGCTTGGGTGAAAATATGTAATGATGAAAGATGATTTTATAATTTATGAATATTAGTAGAAATTAATTTTAAAAGTTATGTTTAATGGAGGTGTCAGTTTATAGTCCTTTATTCTTTGTAAGATGTAATTAGTACAAACCCTATGTTCAGGCACTATTTTTGTAAGATTTAATTATTTAATTTATAAGTTTTGAATTATTTTGAAATGTTAGCTATTGTTGAAAGAAGGAATTCAAGGTTCAGGCTCTAATCTGTACTCACCAGGCAGACTGCTGTGACACGTGAATGGTAGGATATACTCAATGAGAATTTTACTCACTCATGTTTAAAGAAATTGAATACCTTTCTTTTAATGCCAGAAATAAATCTTACTATATTGTATTAAAGAATTTTGACAAACATTAGTACACATCCCTACATACTAAGAATAAAATTTAGTCCAAAGTTCTAACACATATGTATATTAAAGTTACAGTACTTTTACTCACATTTCAGGTCCAAAAAATATTAATTAAAACAACACTTCTCTTAAACTAACTTTATTGTTTAAAAGTTTCTAATTATTCACTTTTAAAACGCTCCATGATTGTTCTGAACGCAGAGTGTTCCTCACATGCATCCACCCTGCTCTGGATGCTAAGTTGGAATCCCGAATCTCGGTTGGAACGGAGCGCTCGACTGCTTTGCCTAGCTTGCATTAGTGAATTCCTGGAATTTCGTATTTTTCCGTTCCAAGTTGCCCCGTGCTCTTAGTGTTTCATACAACACGTGCCTTTGTCAATTGTAGCCTAGAGGGTGTTACATTTATTTATGTAGGCGCTTAATTTAAATTGTTGAATTGTCACTATTTGTCTTAAATATTTTTGTTAAAAGTTTTTTGTAATTTTCATTTAAATCATTTTAATTTCTATGTAAACTTCTTAATTAATTAAATATGTATATATAACCAAATCCTTAATAACTTAATTTATTTGTTTTTTAACTTATTTGTTTTTTACTGGTTGGAGAATGTCCCATGCTTACATTTTATTATTTTATGTGTGCATAATAACCATAAAATAAATAATAGTAGATAAATAATAAATAATAGTAGTATAATAAATAATAGTAATAAATAAATAAATAATAGTAGACAAAATAAAAGATATATCGATACCACATAAGGCTAAATTAGTTTCATTCGACGTAAAAAGTCTTTTTACCAGTATACCTAGAAAGGAATGTTTAAAAAGCGTAGAATCTCTTATGGATAGAACCAAAGTAGATCCCATAATGGCTAGAGAACTTTTGGATGTAATTGAGGTATGCTTAGATCAAAATTATTTTCAATTTAAAGATAAATTTTATGTTCAATGTGATGGTTTGGCTATGGGGTCCCCATTGTCACCACTGTTGGCAGAAATTTTTATGGACAATTTTGAAAACAAAATAATTAACAATAACCCATTTAAATCAGTTATTATTTATTGGTATCGTTATGTTGATGATGTAATTTGTCTCTTTGATGGCTCTAACCGCCAACTTCAATTATTTTATAAGTACCTGAACTCAATTGACGATGCGATACAATTTACCATGGAAGTTGGAGAACAAGATCAAATTAATTTCTTAGACTTAAATATAAAAATTGAAAATGGTAAACACAACTTTAGTGTTTTTAGAAAACAAACTTTCACAGATAACATTATTCATGCTTCATCTCGGCACCCTTTAAATCATAAATTGGCAGCTTTCCATTGTATGTTGTATCGCCTCATCAAAGTTCCAATGTCTGACTCTGATTTCAATAAAGAACTAAGTTGCATTAAACAAATAGCTCTTAATAATGAATATGATGTAAATATTATTAATAAAATGCTAAAGAAAAAACTTAAGATGAATGCAAGGCAACTTATTTTTCCAACTTCAGTTAAAAATAGCGCTAAATGGCGGAAAGTTAACTATCTAGGAAATGTTAGCCAAAAAGTTGGAAATATTTTAAATAGGGAAACAGAGTGTAGGCCGGCATTTTATTGTAGTAATAGTTTAGGTAAGATTTTAAATAATTCTAAAGATAAAATTAACAAAATGTTGAGAAGTGGTGTATATAAGATAACTTGCAAAATATGTAATTCATGTTATGTAGGTCAAACAGGACGTAATTTTCAATCTAGATTAAGTGAACATGAAAGAAGTTGGCGGTTAGGATATGAAGATTCCAGTTTTTCAAATCATTTAAAAATACATCAAGTGTCTGATTTTAATTCGAGTGTAGATTTTAAAATATTACATTTTGATAATAAAGGTAGGAAATTGAATGCTTTGGAGAGCTTAGAAATTAAAAGAATAAGATACTGTAACCCTAATTTAGTTTTAAATGACCAGTTAGATTTGTAGGTATAACTCTCCATTAGTAAAACCTTTAAAAGTTATTTGTACTTAGAACAATCAACTGGTTTTCCCAATATGTATTGTTCCTATGGTCATTGCCCAGGCCGGGTATTTCCCCAACCTTCCATTCATTGTATCCTAACTCCCACCCTCTAGTTTTAAGGTTTTCTGTTTTTGTCTTTTTTCTTCAGTCTGTAATACAGCCTCGTCAATGCCTTAACAGGCGAAACCATTGGTCGGCTAGACTAATTATAAGTGGATATACAAAATAAATAATTGTGTTTTATTATCTTTAAACATGGAATTCCACCAAGAACCATCGGTCTCAACAGTAATGAAAAAATAAAAATAAATAAATAAAAATAAAAATAATAATAATAATAGCTCCTTCAAGTAGCTATTTGATGGAGGTTTAATTAAAGTTGGCCACTTACCAAATTAGTTATTATTATAATTACCAACTCTTCTCTTTTAACAATTTAGTCTTGATACTGCTCTTAAGTGTTTTGGTTTGGTTTCACCAGTTTATGTCTCTCTTGAGATAGTATTAATATATTTGTAGAGCCCTTGTTAAAGATTCCTTGCTTTTTTTCCCCTCCCCAACCATGATCTCATAATCCTCCCACCTTCTTTTTCTTCCCTTTTTGTAGCAACCTCTTTTCATATTTCATCTTCTGCACTTGTTTATTATATTGTATATTTAGAAGTACACTTTAATACATAAATTATATTCACTGTTTATTTATAAGAAATTTATATGGGTTAAAATTTAATTTGGATATATATAAATAAATCAGTACTTAGGTGTGATGGATGAAATGGGACATGAATTGAAATTGGTTATGTGATGGGTAGTTTGAGGTGTGTGACTATTTGGGTGGCAGTCAGGGTCTTGTGGTTGATGATATGGTAGTTTATTTCTTAGTAGGTAGTACTAATCATGTATTATTTAATTGCTTATTATTTAAAACTGTTAAAATTCTTAACTGGAAATTACTAGTTTGGTTTAAAGGTATATCTATCTATATTTACTTACTGTTGAAGATTTTGCTTTAAACATTTTCTTCTATCTTTTAAAGGTGTAACACAATTGTCGGGAAAATTAAAAATTGTTGGTATGGCATCTTTCTTCAAACTTCTGCGTGAACTCCAGCCAGATGTTTCAAAACAATCTGATGTAAAATGTTTGCTGCATACTTTTGTATTTTTGGTTGGTTCCCAGTTATCTCTCTGAATAGCAAGAATCCATTTTTCTAGCATATTCTTATTTTTGATTGGAAATCTGGAAACAATGCATATAGACCTTTTAGTATCTACAGTTGTAAATTTAAATTAATCACATATATTTAATGATGAGTTGAATGTATTTTAACAAAATGTTCAACTCAGAAGTCATGGTACATCAACAATTTTTCTTCCCAATCATGCAAAATACTAAACGATTCTGAAATGGAAACTAAAAAATACAAATTTAACAAATGCAAACAGTATCCTTTCTCTTTAAAATTAAAAGCAAACCTTACTTTTTCATTATAGCTATTAGTATTAAAAGTACTCTTGATTTACATGTTTTTGTACACTTCCAACCAAATATGAAATAGAAAATAGTTTCATGGAAAATTTATAGATGATTCATTAGATAGAAAGGAAGTGAAAAGAATCTTCTTCTTCTTCTTCTTCTTCCAATGACTCCTTTTGGCTCACACCATCTTGGATCTCACCTCCCAATAAAGTCCAGGAAAGTCTGTTCATCCTTGTTACTCTCTATCCAGACCCTTGCAGATCAGTAGGTAATCCTTGTCCATAATACACATTTCTTGTGAACAAATTGTGCACTTGTCAGAGATTAGTAACTTTATTTTGTAGAGATGCTTGGCAAGACAATCATGACCGGTAGCTGGTCGGAAATTTGCTATAGATATATTACGTGGAAGCATTTTATTTTCTTTAAAAAGCTAAAACAGGTCATAAGTTTTGCCCTGCAATTTATCCTTTATTTGATCAACAAACTTCTGTTGTGAGGTTGTTTTTAATTTTCTTATAATTGCTTGTAACGTCAGGGTACTTGCTGGTTTTTGGATAATTTTTGTTTCCTCTTCGCCAAGTCATCTACAGCCTCGTCCCCCACAACCCCACATGAGCAGGGACCAACTGCATTGCATTATTATTAACATTATTTGATTTATATGTTTTGTGTACACTGCCAACCAAATATGAAATAGATAATAGATTCATATATGGTAAATTCATTGGTGATTCATTAAATAGACAGAAAGTGAAAAGAATTGTTTCTTGCATTTTTATTTGTGCTACTAATGTAGCAGTTGAAGTAGTTTACACGAAATGAGCCCAAAGCATTAGGAATATAATGATTATTTATAATCAAATCTTCATCCTGCTGTTTAATTCCCACTAATGGTGTAAAAAGAAGATGACGCAAACATAACACACTGTAACTACTTCTAAACATAGTCCAAACGGCTTAGAAAAAAACAACAGGTTTTTTATGAAGTCGAGCTTTACTGATTTTTTTTTTTTTTTTAATTGCAGTTTTTTTAAGTAGAATAAGATTTTAAAAAAGTGCACAAATTTTTGACCCTGCGTCATAATCAAAATTGGAAAAATTATCGTGTTCTTTAATATAACATGCATGTGATCGTATTTTACTTGGCATTATTGTATTTTTAGACACCACATAAACAGCATTAGCTTCAATCTGCATAATGGTTTTATTTTTTATTACCTTAAAATATGTTTGTTATTGGTTAAAATTAATCAATATGATAAGAGAAAAGTGTACAAAGGTAAAAACTGAGACAATACAAGCTAAAAAAGATTTACTGATTCTAGAAACAGCTTTAAGATGTTCAAATTCGGAAAATCCATGATTTATTATTGGTAATGACATCGAATTGTTATTCTTGTTCACAAAATTTTCAGAAAATGATTCAAATGTTTATTTAAAAAAAACTCACAAGATTCTTATATCCCATCTATATAAAAACTGAGATTAACCAGTTTGGGGAAAAAAATATTAAAGAATATATTTATGTTTATCCATGCATTTAGTGGTTGCGACACTATATCTGCTTTTTATAACCATGGAAAGCTTAAATTATTTAATTTAATCTTCTCAGCAAAAATGCAGACTTAAGAAAAAATGTTGAAATTTTTTACTCTCCAATTACAGATAGGGATAAATTATTTGAAGTTGCAAATTTTGTAAGTCATTAATATGTATTCTACAAACAAAAATATATATATAACATATCATTAAACGATTTTCGGTTTGAATATTGCAAAACATTAAAAAATATTGTTTTAGTATTTTACCATACACTGAAGAGGCCAGTAACAAGTGTACAGAGTATATTTGCAGTGTAAGGTTTGGCTGGGGAACAAACTCAATCCTCTAAATTGGGGTTGAAAAAGGCAAAATAAAGTCATGGAACCAGTATTTTCAAATAATATGCTAATACTAGTAGAAATAATGAAAAAATTCTATTATAGTTGCAAAAAGGGTGTAAGAAAGAAATGTGATTGTCATAAATTGAGTCTGAATAGCTCATTTTTTTGTAAGCCTTGTAAGGGTACCGATTGTACAAACTGTAATATATTAGAAGACGAAAGCAAAGAGAATAAAAATGATATTGCATACATAAATGACAGTAAAGTTTATTATATGTATAATACGATTAATCTTGAAGATCTCGATGAAGAAGAAGAAGTTAATGTCGAAGAAACAAACCTAACATCACAGTCCAAAAGGAGGCGTTTAGGTTTACTATAATAAGTAATCAAAATATTTATAATTACAATATTACATTTTCGTATGTACATTATTTTTATACTAGTTTATATTTCAATATTTTTTGTATAAAATAAAACTTATAATTCATTTAGTCAACAGATAATTTGGAAAATGTTACCACTGGTTCATTACTACTTCTTACTACGTGCGTCCAGCCTCGGTGCCGATTGCACGGTGTCTTCTATACAGATGGGCAGCATGTTGCACAAGTTTCGTGGAAGTGAGTATGGATGACATAAGATCCTGTGTGGCATTGCCAACCTGAAGATGTCTCAGTATTTCCTCTCTGACTGCTCCATCACCATGGGTACACTCAAGGACCACATGCTCCAGACTCTCGCTCCTCTGTCCACATCTAGTGCACAGAGGTGAGTCTATCATACCAAAACGGTACAGGTATTCCTCAGTGATGATGTGACCCGTTCTGGATCGGGAGATGAAAGTTTGTGTTTGCCTAGTGTGGTTTCTGTATATCTCCAAATCGTTTGGCCATTTCAGCAGTTTGAACAGTCCTCTGCCGGTTGTATCATTCTTCCACATGTCGATCCATTTCAGTTTGAGAGAGCTTTTCGCTTCCTGAATGCTAGTAGTTAGAATCGGTACATGTAGTGGCTTTGGATGTTGCTGAAGAGCAGTTCTTGCTATTTTGTCGGCCTCCTCATTACCTTGTAGCCTATGTCACTGTGCCCAGGGATCCATTGGAAATGAATGGTTTTTTTCTTAATTTTCACTACTAAATCTTACATGGAAGATTTATTTCATATAGTTTCATATAGTTCTGATGGAAGAATGATGTACATTTTAATGAATGGAACCACTGGTTCATAGAAATAACAATTTGATTAGAAATATTAATTTTTGATGAAAAATTGCAATATATTTTTTGAGTAAAAATGAAATTTTCATAAAAATATATGAATTTTTATGATAAATGGCCAATATCTTGGGTTATTTTTGGCAAAAAAAAATTATAAACACCTTAATTTTAAATTCAAATGAGAACTATAACACATAAACTGAATTACATATTATACACTTTAATTTATACACCTTTTTTCTTTTTTTTTTTCTTTTTTTTAAATTCTATCTTAGTAATTCACCACTCTTGCAACCCCTATTTGGGCCTAGGTATCTTCCCTCTCTCCCTCCTCCTTAACCTAACAGTAATTTTGGCCAACTTTCTCTTGGCTTATTGTGTTGTAAAATTCTTGCCGTAGTTGGCGAAACCTTGGTTGGGACGGCTCATTAAAAAATATTGTGGAAGTACAAATTGCCTTTTATTTAATTATTATTAATGGAATTCCACCAAGTACCCTCGGTCGATAGTATAAGTTAACTATCAAGAAATTGTTAAATATTCAGAATACATGTTGTTGGGTTTTAGTAGTGAAAATTAAGCAAATCGTGTTGTACATACCTGCTTTATGTAACCGTTAGATCATCCTTACAATCTGTAAACCTGTTTGAATTACCAAAATCCATTATTTCTGTCTAAAATAAGCTGTTAAAAAGTGCAAATTAATGGCCGTGTGAAGTTACCGAAAATATTGTGTTGTTGGACGGGTTAATATCACAACGCTGTATGAGTTCATAATGATGCAAACTAGGTCTCGGTAGGCTACTAGGTGTGTATATATTGACCTAACCAGACCTAGTAAATAAATTGAAGGTCTGGTAAGGTAAATATATATATAGGCCTATATAACTAGGTCCTAGGGAGATATATATATGAATGAACATTGTTGTTGGAAAAATTACAATGTGTTTAGAGGGGTACAAACAATAAAATATATCATTAAATATGACAAAAGCGTAAGAAGGGGAAAAGGGAAACCTAGCTGTTAGGCCTATTGTTAGTTAAGAGTTATGACTTAAGAGTCATAAAACATAGAGTGTAGCCAGTGAGTACAGTAGTGGGTGAAAGAATGAACATGGCTTGACTCTGCGGAACGATAGTTTTTGCGAAGTTGTACTTTTAAAGAACTGTTCTGAAATAGTAGTTCTGTTTTTGTCACATCTCTAGATTGAATAGATTGATTAATGTTGTCATACATTTTAATGTAGACAGCTGCCTTAAGGTCGATTTACATATATCAGTATCAGTGCTGTGCCAGTACCGTACAGTATCAGTGACATCAGTGATGTCTGAACACATGTCCGTATGATTTGAACCACTTCAGTCAGTGATTTATTAAAATGACAAAGTTTACAGACGTTGAATTGGCAATGATTGCAGTAATTTTAGATGAAGAGGAGAAAAGAAAAGTGAAGAAGAGGAAATGGATACATGAAGCTTGGGGGGAAAAAAAGTGAAGGAGAGTTTGCTACCTTATACAAGGAATTGATTGATGATGAAACAAAATTTTTTGAATATTTCCGAATGTCTCAAAACAGTTTCAACATATTGCTCAGTAAATTAGAAGTGCATTTACAAAAACAAGACACCCACTGGAGGAAGGCTCCAGTGTTCCAGTGTTCTTCCTCCAGTGTGGAGGAAGACTCCTTAAGGAAAAGTTAGCAGTTTGTTTGATGTAAAGAACAAACATGTAAAATTTTTATTTTAAACACACTGTATTTTGAACACACGTTGCACGTTAATACTACTAACCTGTCTGTTATACTACTAAATAATACTGTTATACTATAAATACTACTAAACCTGTCTGTTTTAAAAGTCTTAATTTTCATAATTTTCAAAATGTTGAACGTAATTTTGTAAGGAAATTTGTGGATTGTGTAAATTGACTGTAGCCGGTGAATTAGCTCTAGGGTTTGTTTGTCCTTGCTCCTGCAATGGTTCATTTGTGTATGAACAACACCCTGATGTTGGTGGTGAATTAGCAAACGAATTGGAACCTGATGTTACAAATGAAGGATGTGGAGATTGTTGTGTGTGAAGATTACTTGAATTAGATGTTCCTTCTTGTCCTTGATGTTCTAACATTTTCATTTCATACTTTTGAACCCATGCAAATATCTCGGATTTTGCTAAATTCAAATAATATGGAGTGAGGGACTTTAAGGTTGGAGCTATACCGGATAGAAATGCATCCACAGGGTGAGTTGATGTGGTGGTATTTTCATTTTTGTTAATTATGTACTCCATTTACTTCTCCGAAGCTGTTTGTTGGACTGTTTGTTTTTTCTTGATGTTTGATTTGGACTCTAATCTTGAAACTACAACTTCATGTACTGAAGACATTTTGGTGAATTGCCTATGTTGTTGCTGTCTTTTGTGACTGAAGGTTCACCTGATTCAGTAGGTACGTTCACTTCGGTTTCTTCAATCCCCTGCAGAATAGCATTATCTAGAATTCTGTCTTCTTCTAATTGGCTGTCTACATTACTTTTAGTTTCTCTCTCGGCTAGATATTTCTTGAGAAAGTTTAACTGGTCGGAATATTTGTAAAATTTCATCTTCTTTGCACTTTGCCCACTCTTAGTTATAGCCTTTTTCAAAGATTTCCTATAATTGTCTCGTATGTTGTTCCACCTTGTTTTACATGCTATACCTGGAAAAACGAAATAGGTATTAATTATTTTTTCTAAAAGAAATGAACAAAAGAAGTTACTTTCGTCATCGTACTATATACAATACTGACAATTATCTTTTCTGCTTTCCTTCCAGATACCTAGCTACAGGCGATACCCTAAAAATGATTTCGTTCAGTTACCGTTTGGGGCATAGCAAAGTTTACCAGATTTTTATGGATACATGCAAGGTAATATCAAAAATCTATTGAAGGACATGCTACCCAGTCCTTCAGAAGATAGGTGGAAATCTATTGCAAATGATTTTCATACATTGTGGAACTTTCCTTATTGTATAGGATCCTTGGATGGTAAACACATAACCATTCAAGCTCTTCCAAATAGTGGATCGTTATTTTTTTTAATTACAAGAAGACATTTTCAATGGTTTTATTAGCACTAGTTGACGCTCGACATAATTTCATCGCAGTGGATGTGGGAACATATGGTAGGAATAGTGATGGCGGTGTATTTGTTTCATCAGATTTGGCCAAATCTCTTCACCTAAACACACTATCTGTACCGACAAATTTTGTACTGCTAGGGACGATCAGTGTAGCTCTTCAAGTAATAGTTGATGATGAAGCGTTCCCATTAAAAACATACTTAATGCGACCATACCCCGCACACGATTTGGATACATCAAAACGTAATTTCAATTATCGCCTATCTCGTGCTAGATGGGTTGTTGAAAATACGTTTGGCATTTTACCCCAAAAATTTCGGATATATAACAGATGAATTCAGTCAAAACCTGAAAATGTTGATCATATAACCTTTCCACATGCATTCTACACAATTTCATTAAAAAATATGACGGTATAAATATATTGGACTCTCACTCATCCCAAACCAGGAGTGAAAATATGAGTACAGAGCAAACTGTTAACACAACACTTGAAAATCTTCCTATGCAAGGTGGTAATGCAACACAGGAAGCGTTTAATATACGTGAACTATTTAAAAATTATTTTAATTCAAATGCTGGGTCTATCCCATGGCAACAAGTTAATAATTGATTGTATTTGTACACAACAGAAATTAATACGATTTGTAATGTGTAATAATGTGTAGAAATTTAATATTGTAACAATTTATAGTAATTAGTAATTTAATTTGTAGTAATGTAATAACTTTTCTAGTAAACCATTTAAAGTTGAGTAAGTAATAACTAATATTTTAGACCAAACGCGTAAGTATTCAAGATGATCTTACTTTAAGGTATATACCTTACTTAAGTATATTATTTATAATGTGTATTACCCTAAATTATTAATAATAATGACAACAATTATAAAAATATATTTTTTGTTATATTTATGTAAACAACAGTACTTACCATCTACTGCCATTTCTTTTCCAATCTTATTCCAAATATCCATTTTGTAACTGATGTCCATGTATTTAGGATGATAAAATCATAAATAACCGTATACGCTCGAACTTGTTCAATTAGTATTTCGTCATTCATTTTTACGAATTGTATAGACTAGTAATTATTTTATAAAAAAGTTAATGAAATTAAATAAAAGAGTTAAATAAACAAAAAACACGGAGACTGGCCGTAAGTGAAGAAGCAAAAATATCGTTGAGAATAATATTAAAAAGGTTGTTAAGGGCCTATTAGCCCCCTGGCCAAAACTTCCGTGACATATAATATCACCTTACGTATTACAGTTTTACAGTAAGCAAATTATTAGCCCCGTGGTTTTATATAAATATATATAGAGCCACCTGCCCAAACCTACCTGTTAAGGCATATAAATAGCGATCTATCATAGTCATTATGTAATGCCCATGCATCGAACTATATGCTAATCTCATTGATAGCATGTCTTGCCTTTATGTGTAACCTATAAAAACATCAATTATAGATTTTGTAATTTTTCAGTGAAAACAGAGACCTCTGCAATGAAAACATTATTTATCTTAAGAAATAAGGTACCAGTATTGGCAAAAAAAACCCGAAAATTACAAGTTACCTTTATGTAAACAATTACCTAATTGCTTATATTGGTAAGTAAATAATGAATTGTGAGGGATAAAAACCACCTTGCATTGTAAATGACTCTACTTGGTGGAAAAAACGCTATTTTGAAGCGAAAATAGTGAGATTTCATACTTAAATTCATCAGACAACTTCTCTCCATATTTACCATGAATTGTATTATCTTTAGGCATCATAGATTTTCTTAAATATTTCAACAAAATTCTATAAACCGAGTGACAGAATTAATATATTATTAGTCAACTTGCGGCCGGCCTAGTTCATTATTTTCATTTAGGTGCAATAATAAGGCCCAAGATGAAATTTAATGGTTAACCAACAAAAATTAGTACAGGAATATCCTGTAATATAATAGGTAACTATGTTATCTACCTATGAAAACTGACATCTTCACTGTCACTTTCTGTTCTTCTTCGTCCTCTAAATTCGCTACAGCCGAATGCACAACAAAAATCTGAAGGCATTTTATGTGTGTAGGTTACTATACTATCACAACCACTGTACTGTATCTAAGTCTAAGACTCTAAGATTCTAAGTATCACTGCATCTGAGTATTTCTGAGTCCTGAGTCCTGACTGTCCTGAGTTTGAGTCTCTGAGTCACTCTGAGACATGCCTGAGTGTATCACATGCACATGTCGCCAGTCGTACACTCAGCGACTCAGCACTTGGCAGTTGGCACAGTCAATGCCACAATGTGACTTTTTTTTAATCTGTCTTGTCAGGCTTTACAACCATGAAGCATGAAGCTCAACCTCCCTTAATTTTTTAATACACAGTTATCACAGTGTCACACTGTGACTTACTAATGTACAGAGTGTAATACTTCAACCGAGTGAGTTGAATACTTCAACTCCATTCACTCTACCGATTATTCCAAAAATCTAGTTTTGATATTTGGTGAAGATAGAATCCAATTCATGCAATCTTTTTTTTTGTCTGTTTGGCTATCAAATAAGCTAGGCTTGGTTTAATCATGTAACCTTCGAAAATAATCACTGTAATTTATTTCCACTATTAAAGATCATAGGAAGATGGTTCTGAATTATTAACAGTCGTAAATGTTCTTAAAGACAGGTTTTCATTTCAACATTGCGCCCGACAATGTTAAGCATGTTGTTGGGCGCAATATTACGGGCCTATATGTATTCTCTTTGTGTTGAGCCAAACAATGCTAGGCTCAGTGTTACAAGTCTTTGGATCCGTTTCCATTCTTGTAATACAGCAGTGTTGAGTCACCTCGGAATGAATGAACAAATTGCTGCAGCGTTTTTGGTGATGGCTGGGTCGTATCTTAAGTGTGTAAGAAAAAACGCATACCACCACTGTGGTAGATTCGGTATTTTTTTTTTAGCAAAATG
This sequence comes from Aphrophora alni, assembly GCA_963513935.1. Lineage (NCBI taxonomy): Eukaryota > Metazoa > Arthropoda > Insecta > Hemiptera > Aphrophoridae > Aphrophora > Aphrophora alni. The sequence continues at coordinate 88,424,609 of OY740768.1, forward strand.
TAAACTTGAAGGGGCTTACATCATTTTAATGCAAGACTTGCGGCTAGAAAGTGTATACGAAAATTTTGTGAGGATGACTTTTGCGGATTTGAAAATCTGCTTACTTTAGTCGCACCAATGATCTTTGAAACAGCTGTGCTAGTAAACTTGTGTCACCTGCTGAACGATTGGCAATAGCTTTGAGGATTTTAGCAACTGGTGACAGTTATAGCAGTTTGATGTATATTCACCAAATATTCAAAACTACTTTTTTATGTTAGCTCACGTTTGATACCTGTCGTGTAGGCCTATGAGGCCATAGTACAATGCTTGCAAAACGAAATAAATATAAGCTAAATAATGAATTTATTGTTCTTTTCTTGCTAATCTTCTCTCGACCAGATGTACTAGACTCTATGGCAATTACTTCTTGGTGTTCGTTGTCCAATGTTACAGTGGATATGTGACTTTCGCCTACTACATTTTCATCAAAAGTTATAATTATATTATATATTCATCACATCGTCATTCGGTAAACAATACTATATTTTTAATTGCAGGTTTCAACATAAAAGGAGGATTGGTGGTCAGTAGCTAAAGAGTAGGAATTGAAATGTAACTATCCTAATTGCATTTGTGCACTTGGTGGGATACAAGTGGTCATTAAGGCCCCAGCAAACATTTGCATTTTATACTATAATTATAAAGGATGTTTTAGTATTCTAATGATGGCTTTGTGTAATTCTAAGTATAAATATTTGTATATTGATGCAAGGAAACGTTTCTGATGGAGGAGTTTTCTTGACAACATACCTATATTGCAATAGTTCAAAATACCGGTACTAAAAAGCCGTTCTTTGTAAGGTTGTTGTTTAAAATACTTTTAGAAAGACAGAGTAAAAAGTCATCATGAAAAATCTATTTAACTAGAAGGACAGAAAAAATCATTTTACCAACTACTTGAAAGTTCTGTAAAAGAATTTGTATTGACCCTGAAATTAAACTTAATAAAAAGATCTCCTCAAAAGGAGAAGAAAGAGTAACTTTTTCCTAATGGTAAATACATCGTTCTCTAATATTTTCTTGTTTAGGCCGTGAAAAGAGACTTAGTAAACGTCGGCACAAAAGATCTCCTTAAAAGAAGGAGATAAAAGTCACATTTTCCAAGTACTAAAACCGTTCTCTGTAAGGTTCTTGTTTGTTCAGTCTACGTTATAAAGAACGTAGTAAATATTCGGTAAGATAGATCTCCACAAAATAAATAGGAGAAAAGGGCACTTTTATAAGTGGTAAATACGCCATTCTCTATAAATGTCTTGTTTATGCCTTAAAAAGAGACTTATTAAAAAGCCGATACAACAGGTCTCCTTGAAAGAAGTAGAAGAAGAAGTCACTTTTAGCAAGTACTAAATAATCGTTCTCTGTAAGGTTCTTGTTCAGGGTATCATAAGAAGGACCTAGAAAAATCTCGGTAAAAAAAATCTCTTTAAAAAGGAGAGAAAAGTTACTTTTACCAAGTACTAGTAAACACAGTTCAGCAAATATGGTTCTTGTTTAGACTCTCGAAAGAAACTTAGTAAAAAGATCTCCTCAAAGAAGGAGGAGAAAAAGCTTCTTTTTTTTCAAGTAATAAATACACAAGTATATATAAGTCGATTGTTTAGGCCCTGAAAAAATATTTCGTATAAATTCGACTCAAAAGATTTCATTAAAGGAAGGAGGAGAAATCGTAACTGTTACCAAGTAATGAATAACCGTTCACTGTAAGGTTCTTGTTCAGGTTAAATAATTTATTTATTATTTTATTTTTTGTTTTGTTATAAAAGACGTAGTACAGTAAATAGTAAATATTCGGTAAGAAAGATCTCAAAAGAAAGAGGAGAAAAGGTCACTATTTACAAGGATAAATACACCGTTATCTATAAGTTTCTTGTTTATGCCCTGAGAAGATACTTAGTGAAAATTCGGCTCAAAAGATCTCCCTAAAATATGAAGAAGTAATAGCCACCTTTACCAAGTACTAAAATAAAATTTCAGCCACTGATCTCCGGAACTATCTTGATAACTCTTTTTCTACGCCTCTAACAAGTCTAGAGGAGACTTGAATGGGAATTCAAAAAGTGTTTTCGAAGGAGATGAAATACAAATATTTCATGTACAGAGTATGGTATAAATGTGTATAATGAATATCTCTATCTTTTAATACATGCAATGCAAACAAATTATATAATATTTAAAATTTCAATAAAGACAATTCATATTTTTGAAGAATTGTTCAGTTTTTAATATGACCACAACAAATTACTTTGAACTCGTATATAGGTTCACCTAGGCCTACAATATTGGTATACAGTTGGGTGAGTTTATGGCTCTTGGGGGTTGGCCCTGCCAATTTCTTTATAATTGTGTTTATACCCAAACTTATTTATTTATTTTAAAAATTACGGTTATCGTCCATGATATGGGAGTCAGGATTATTATTTTTGCATTTATCGCCAACTAATTAGGAAATATACAAGATATCATTAAAAACTTTTCATATTACAAAATTGAAAAACTGTCATATATTGTAATTATTAAACATAAAAACTTGGTAGTTCATACTGAAAAATACTAATAAAATGGAAAAAAAAAATGGAATGTGACCAAATTCACGGTACAGTCCCAGGGCAACGCCCTAATAGAGTCCACGCTAAACAACAAAACCACCAGCAAGTTATCAATAATTAATTTTTTCAAAAATTAATATATTACAAGTTAATTGTTATGTATAACAAATTATGTAACTTTGCACTTCTCATGTTTACTTTGCTCGCCACCTCATTCCATGCTTTTGCCGTCTCATCCTGTCTCAAATAACTAGGTACAATACTGGGTGTTTTCCCACTTCCTTTACGAACTCTATAATCTCCAACTGATCACCCATTTTCAATAAAAAATATACAACTAAATTACATACAGTACAGCAGTAGTGATGAAGTTGATTAACAACGCAACTGATGTCGAGACGTGACTGGCATGCTCCGTTACTAGCAATTGGAAAGTGACTGATTTTCAGAGCTATGCATCGGAGTTGCGCCGTGTGCGATGACCCATCTACTAGTATAGTACAATAGTCGGGGGCCGGGGTCCTCAACTGGACTGCAGAGAGCCTACAGCCTAAGGCAGTAAGCCTTCCACTGATGAATTCAGCTATCCACTATCCAGCCAGGAATGCCAGGATGGTGTTTAAAGACAATACTTTAATTTTGGTGTAGATGTGTGGATCCATTCAGTCAGAATATTGCTCAACGATAAAGAGTGAACATGCAATTGCGATCATCTACGTTTGATATTCTTGACTCTTGATGTGCTAAATGTGTTTTTTCTGTGATCACAAATCACATTTGATTGCTTTTAGTCGTCGTCTCGTCGACCGTCATTTTGTAATGTGTTATACATTTTCATTGCTTTGTAGAAGTAACTAGGATAGCTGACACTTAATTAAAAATTATCGCATTATATTATATAAATAAATCGGAGATAAAATTACTAATAGTCAAGGTGTGGACATTAGAAATAGTTTCGAGGCTAAATCGATTTTTAAAGCCAAGATCAAAGTAACAATGTTTAAAAGGAAATTATTGGCGTTGGACCACCATTCCCCGGAAAATTTCGTTTTAAATGGTAACTTAAATGAAATAATAACTTGTAGATATAGTTTGTCAGTAGAGATACTCTAGTAATTTTAAATTAATTATTAGTGTAAATAAGTATTCCAGAAGAGGTTATTAGCTGCGTTTCACAACAAGATGACAAACCAAGTTCAAAGCAGAACCTCAATGTTCATGACATATTTGTGATACTACAAGTTTATAAACATCCTCCTTACTACACAATGAAAATCGAGTATTCTTTTCATTTTGTGTTATCTGTGCAGTGTGGACAGTTTGTTTAAAAAATATCAGAATAATTGCTTAGTTTATGTATAAGCTTTAAATCCTTTACCATTGAATTCATTGGTTTTAAAAATGTAGTTCTTGGCATATACATGTTAATTATATATGATGTTTAGTTAGAAATTATGGTAAATATGTATTGTCCTTGTCTTGGCAATTTAGTAGTGAAATTTATGCAATAATATCTCAAGTGAAAATTATATGACCTAGGACCTTTGGCTTTAGGAGACAATGCTCTACCAACTGAGCTATCCTAGTCGCCTCCTAGCACAGGGTGTAGACTTCTCATTTGACTTAACTTTTATGCTGCAATTTTTGAATTACCAAATTAATTACCTCACATATGCGATATTGAAAAATAAAATTTTACTCATTTAAAGGTCCTGGGTTCGATTCCCAGTCTAGGTCATATATTTTTCACTTGAAATATTATTGTATTTTCAATACTTGCTGGTAAAAAACGTATTAGCGTTAAAATCAATGGTAATTATATAGCAGAGCTGCCTCACTTCAAAATCAATTTTTATGGGTTTTATTCGTCAAATAAATGTTGGAAAAATATTTTACTATCGAAAAAAAGTGTCGGAAAGATGATTACATAATACAATAATACAATTACACAAGTAGTTTTTTCGTGAAAAAATTAACTCTGTGTTATCTTTCATACTCATGACATTCACTTCAATAAACGTACGGAAGGTTTGGCCAGGTGGTTATATATATATAATGTGTATATATATATATATATATATATATAGCAACCTGGCCAAACCTTTCGTGACATATAATAATACAGCCCTACATATGCGTACACTGAAGCACATACGCAGACTATTGAACGTCAATGGAGGGAGGTGCGAGGAAATGTACCGCGATATGGAAATTAAAAACATTTCCATGGCCATATAGCCGAATTTATGTTTAAGAGAAAGTACAATGAGTATAATACTAGTTTTCATCATTTATGGCGAATTACGAGTGAAATACATTTAAATTCAATAAATTCCTCTTCTACTGAATTTGCAGCAGAATTTGACTCTGATTAAGATTTTCTTGTGTAATTATATTATGTAATCATCTTTCCGACACTTTTTTTCGATAATAAAATATTTTTCCAACATTTATTTGAGGAATAAAACCTTTTAAAATTGATTTTGAAGTGAGGCAGCTCTGCTATATAATTACCAAATCAATAAATTTATGCAATTCGTGTTCTAATTACAGTACCCCCTTTTGGAACAATTAGACCAGCCTTTATTAAGCTATTATGATAATTGTTTACTGTAACACCCCAATTATGATATCCCCCCCCCCCATTAATTTTGTACTATTTTAACATATAATTCACCAAATGGACCTTAACCTAGAAAATTTGAAATTGTTTTTATTCAGCGAAAAACATTTTTGTTCACAAAAGAATGTTACTATTCTTATAAAGACAGGTATATAGTATAAAAATAACTAAATGTTTTTCACTTCAAAATTGAAAAATTTCAATGGTGTATCTGTAGGTTAAGTTTTAAATGGCAAAGAGAATATATATAGCCTATATTAAAAATAATTTAAAAAAGTAAATATTGGTTGTAGATTGTCTTTCGATTTTTCTATAAAAAATTATGAAAACAAAGTTTTATTTACCTTATATTTTCAGGATGCAGATCATATTATGTGGCACAATAAACATTTAGTCTTAAAATGCATATAATATTCACTGTTAAATAATACATAGCCTAGAAAACAAGAGAATACAGCTGTTAGGTTAAAGTCTAATTAACCTAACAGCCTAAAATTAACATTACCGAAAGCCAATGTTAATATGTATGACTACATTAGCGTATGTGTTATGACTACCTTATTTTAAAACAATTAAATCATTTTAAATTTCGTAAGACACAAAGTCAGAAAATGCATTATTTTATTAGAAAATAAGAATATTAAACTATTGAAATCGACTTCACAATTAGTAGCATCTAAGTAGCGTAAGTTACAAAATGTAATGTAAATTACATAGGCAAGGTCAATTCAGTTGGCTATATATATATATATATATATATATATAGCTACCTGACGACCTAATAAAGAAGTAAATTACGTAACGCAATGTCAAGTCAGATGGCTATATATATACACACCATTTTATGTATCTCAATCTTTTTATTTTCATACAGTAAATAGCAATGAAACTCAATTTGCATAGCCATCGTGATAATATACATGACCCTTCAATCATATAAGGTTATAATAATAAGCTATAGCCTAATACACATGGCTAATAAATATATATAGTTACCTAGCAGACTTAATAGAACAAGCTTTCATACATTCAGTGACTTGATGAATGTAGTCATTGTATTAATGTTAGCATTCATAACCTACGTAGCTGGATTTTGTATTTTATAAATCTTATTTTGTATTAAAATAATGCATTTTGGTACTTGAAATGTTTATTGTGCCATATAATATGATCTTTTGATTAGAAGGTAAATACTTTGTTTTCATGATTTTTTATAGAAAAATCGAAGGACGATCTACAACCGATATTTACTGGAAATTTTTTTTTTTAATTGGAGTGCTACTATAAATTATTACCCCTACAAATACCTCGTTGAAATATGTCGATTTCTAAGTGAAAAATATTTAAGTTAGTTATTTTTGTACTATATAACTGTCTTCATAAGAATAGTAACATTTTTTTGTGAGCAAACATTTTTTCACATAAAAAACACAATATCAAGTTTACTAGGTTAAGGTTCATATGTGAATTACATGTTAAAATAGGTTTGTACATGAATTGTTATATATATATATATATATATATATATATATCAAGTCCAATCTATAAATATATATAATATAAATATATATGGGTAATTTTTTACTATGACTGCGTCCGGTCTTTTTGGCAATAAAAAAATTATTTTCTACATACCTTATTTATTAATAAAAAATAAGTTTTCTATACAGAGCTAACTTTTTCACCGAAAAATTACAATTTCAAAACTACAGAATTCAATGCATTTATAAATCACCGAAGTCAAGCAATATTGAGTGCAGTTAGTACTTGGATGGATATCCACTTAGGAACCTATGCACAATTTCTTTTCTTTTTCAGATTTAGGCGTAGGTCAGGGTATATATAGCCAACTCACTTGATCTTGTAAGGTAAAATTTTAACACATAATTCACTTTATGAATCTTAACCCATCAAACTTGAAATTATGTTGTTTTTTTTTTCTGTGAAAAAGTTAGCTCCGCGTTGAAAACTTATTAGATTATTAAGAAATAAGGTATGTAGAACATGACTTATAAAATTGACAAAAAGACTGGTTGCAATCATAGTAAACAATTACCTAAATTTCACTACTAAATCACCAAGACAAGGCCAATATGTATTTACCGAAATTGTATAGCCTATAAAAAATAGGAAAGGGGTGAACTTGCATCATAGAACTTGCTCTATATAGGATTTATTTATTACAACTAACCAACAAATTTTATATAACTAATGACAGCATAAATTGGTTAGGTTAGGTTGGCTATTATATATATATTTCTGGTAGGCTTATTATCATTGATATAGGCTAGACTGTGTCAATGCTATAATAGTGTACATCATCCTACAGTATAAATCATTTGTTAAAAATCACAATGTTATGTATAATACAAGAGTAATTCTTTTGTAAACCGCTGGACTACCTAGGCATAATATTTTCCCTAAATTTTTGCGCTGGACATCTTAAAATTTTTAATGCTTTATTAACATATATGTGACGCTTGGGGTTTTTTTGGCAGACCGATTGTAAGATTTGTAACACCACTATAGACTAATTTTTTCTAAACTTTCCATTGAACTTAAACGTTTGCAAGATGTTTTCTGTGTTATTATTAATTTCAAACACTTTAATAGACAATACCACATAAATGAAACACTCAAAGGAGGCTGAAATTAAAAAAAAAGAAAGTATATCACATATATTTGATGTTGGTCTATGGCAACTTGTCTACAGTGTTTTAAGTAGCCTGTAGGTTTTATACCTTGGACCAATGTCACAAATATGTGACATTAGCCTGTAAACTAGAAGTTTGCAGTTTTGGGTTTACTGAATAAAACTCACATTCTCACAAACTCAATATCATTTTATTCTAATATGACAAGGTATGAAAAATATATTGTATTCTATTTACAAAGTATGAACTGCAGGGAAAAAATTCCCACTCTCAGACCAAGCGACACATATGTGTGTCATATATCGCTACAGACCGAGGTACAACAGTTGTGTCAATATAATAGACCAAGAGGATGCGAGAGACATATAACCAAAGTAGTGTGTTGTATGTCCCACATATGTGACGTTGGTCCACTGGATTCAGCCCAAGTGTCATATATGTGTGACATAGATCTGTAGAGAAAACTGGAGCGTTACAACACATATTACATTGGTCTATTTTTGTAGTGTGTTTTTTTTCAATCTGTAGCCAACGTGTTAAACACTACATAAATCACTTCATCAATTCCATATTCTTTTCTTTTACTTAATGTCATTCTTTCCCAAAAAGTCTAGGTATCTTTTTTGACGATAATAATGAGAGAGCAATAACACAATAGCTGCCATATTCAAATCATATTTAGGGCCTTATGTTGTTAAAAAAACTAGGATACATGATTTCTCGTGAATTTACGCAAACATAATTGAAAAAAAGGCATAAGATGTGTATGAGAATAATTATAGATATAAAACATGACAGTATTTCAAATGTGTTGTGATTTTATCTGAGTAGGCCTACCAACTAGTGATGGTTGTTTTAGGGATTTTGTTACCTTTCTGCCGTTCAATGGATTTTAACTTGAGAATATATTTTTTCAGATCAGGTATAACACCATCCTATAGGCTAATGAATTGATATTTTTGTTGTGGGGTCGGAAGTTATACATAATTAAATGTAAATTAAGTGCAAATATTTTTATTACGGTTTTACTAAATGAACGACCAGAGCCTAAACCTAACCCTTTTTACTGTCTCCATTTTAGCTAAATTATAATAAATCCATTAAGTAAGTGTGGTACATGGTGGTTTAAATAATGTTATGATGATATTATGGTCCCCCCCCCCATTAATTATCACTTTTCTATTCTATAGAACAAAAAGCTAATGTGTTATTTTCTAATTTTGTATGTATACACTTTTATTTTGTTTAAAATAAATAAATAAATGTGTTGCAGATGAAAAAGAAGTTAGAAACCTTATTTTATGGTTGGAAGATCAAAAAATACGCCATTATAAGATAGAAGATAGAGAACCTCTTCGTAAAATAGATTCTCCAGAATGGCCCAAAGTATTTATGAAATACTGCCATGACGTTGCAAGTCCTATTCAAAGTACTAAAATATCAGAACAGCTTGAATGGCTCTTGGGATTTGCTGTCAGATTAGAATATGCAGATAATGGTAAGTATATATATATATATATATATATATATATATATATATATATACATATGCAAAGATTTTATTTCAGTATATTTACCAAGACATTGACAAATAGGTTTAAGTGACCTTAGTGAGTAAGAATATCTTTAAAATATTTAATTTCATTATTTTTAACTGGTTCATATACTGTTTCAAAAATATAGGGTAAACTATGTAAACAATTCCTTCATTACCACAACAATTAATTGTTGCCAAAGAGAAACTCTCCTTACCAGAAGCTAGGAAAGTATACAGGCTAAGAACTGCTTTACCTCTTACTATAGGAAAATCTTAAGCAAATGCGACATCAACCCTAGCTCCAAATTCATGTTCATCGTGTAAGAAACTGGGTGAGATGGTTCATTTACTTGTCGAGCAACTAAGGCAATTAATAGCAGTCCAAAGCGAAACTTCTGTTAACTTGCTTTCCTCTTCTGAAATTTACCTTCTTGCCAAATCTACAAATCCTATTGCTAACAAGGCTAAATCTGTCCCTTCGCCACTAAAAAACCTCAAATTACCATAGATAAGGTGACAGCTAATCAAACAAAAATTGCAATCAGTGTCAGTTCTTCTTTTGTTTAAGTTCAAAATACAAATTACAAAATACAGCTCAACACACCACTGGGTGTTACTAGGTCCCCACAAATCCAAAATAAGGTAGGGACGGGTTCTTCGAAACCCCTCCCAAAATTACCTCAGGCATCTATCAAGCCTTCATCTACTGATATTCCAGTTGTTAAGGTTGCTATGGACCCTGAAACATCTAATATTTAAACTAAATTTTTAACCTAGCCAGGCATGTGGAAAGAATGATACAGGTCCAAACCCTTTTTAATTGTTAACGAATCTATTTATATTATTAATTTTATATTTCAATCATAAAATTTGGCCAAAAATTTAAACTTGAATAGCGTGATACAATGGAACAATAACGGTGTGAGAAGTCACATCGAGGATCTTAAGGTTCTTGTACGTGATAGATCCCCTTTAGTCATTTGCCTGCAAGAGACTTACTTCTATCAAGCCCACTCCTTTATTGTGAGGGGGGTTAACATTTATTAGAGATGACTATGTCACTGAGACAGAGCTAAGGGTGGATCTGTGGTATGTCTGTGAACCTTAAGACTTCATTGCAAGCAGTAGTAATAACGATCACTACTCCATATAAAATGACAATTTGTTGTTTGTATCTGCCACCTAATTACTAGTTTAAAGAAATGGAACTAGTTGGCCTGATCAGATATTTGCCTGCCCTATTTCTTTTGATGGGCGATTTTAATGCTCATCACTATACATGGGGATCAAACACCTTCAGCCCCAGAGGAAGCCGTATTGACAGGATTCGATCCAATTTGGATTTGATTCTGCTCAATAACGGTTTACCCACTCATCTGGTGGCTTCTACAGGTGGTTGGACAACTGTCGACTTGTCATTTTGTAGCTCTAGTCTTGCCACTAAATTTTAATGGGCCGTTCTATCTGACACTTACAGTAATGATCACGCTCCTGAGAAGCTTACATTTTCTAACTTCTCGCACTGTAATGATCGTCTTCCCAGATGGATTTTGCACAAAGCATTATGGGAAAGTTTCACTAGTGAATTTGTATTACCCATTTATAATAATAACATTATAAATGAAGCAGTACAGTCTTTTACGGAAGCACTCCTTATAGCAACAGACAACAACATTCCGAAAATGTCGACGAAACCACTACGTCTACCAGTTCTGTGGTGGAATGACAAATGTAGTGACACTCTCCGTTTATGTTGTAAAGTGCTAAGGAAGTTTAATCGCAGATCTACTTGTGAAAAATTCAAAAGGTATAAAATTCTACGAGCCAAAGTATGTCGAGTGTTTAGGCAGACTAGGAAGGAATCATGAACCCAGTACATTGGCAAAATATCAAGAACCACACCCACGTCAACATTCTGGGAGAAGTTATGTTCTGTTTGTGATCCTCCTCCCTCTGCTTCCTTATTAAGTAGGAGGATGGAGATGGAGCTCTGACTACAAATATCTATGAAGTTGCTAATGTTTTAGGCTCTTAATTTGGTAACTTTTCTTCAACTACTGCTTACGGCGATGCGTTTCGTTGTTATAAAATTTCTCAAGAAGCAATACCTTTCACAGTAGATCTGTCGGAAAAATCACCATTAAATACCCCATTTTGCTTACAGGAATTAGAGTCTGCTATTTCATCGGGATGGGATTCCGCTCCAGGCCGTGACAGCATAGTTTATTGATCAACCGCCTCCCAACTTCGGGGAAGCTGACTCTCCTTAGAATCGTATATTCGAGGAGCAATGTTTTCCCGATGCTTGGTTGGAAGTTTCTAAAACCTACCTCTTCTAAAACCAGTTAAAGAAAAACTGAGCCAGGAAGTTACCGCCCCATTTCTCTCACTAATGTGCTCTGCAAGTTAGTTGAGAGAATGGTCAATTGGCGCCTTGTTTGGTATCTCGAGAATAACCGTCTGCTTTGTAATGAACAATATGGCTTTAGGCAACGTCGTTCATCTACCGTGACACTGGTTTGCTGTGACAATCAACAGCATTACCGCTAATGTGCAGTGCCCTGTCCGCTGTTCTCTATTTGTTGACGATTTTGCTATATATATGTAATAAGTATATATGTAAGTTCAAGGGCTCTGGAGGTATGGCAACTGCCGAAAGAGCCCTTGAACTTGAAATTAATAGACTGCAATCTTGGTCAAGGTTGACAGGATTCAAGTTCTCTACTTCCAAAACAAAATGCATTGCTTATAGTCGTTGAAGACTAAACCATCAGCCTTTAATATTTCTTAACGGAACACAAATTCGAGTCCAGTTTCTAGCTTACTTGCTGAGACTGGTGAACCATCTCTTATTGGACGAAGACAGCAATTGCAAATAACCTATATATGTAGTCTGCGCTCCATACCGTATCATTCGGCTTACGACATCTTTTTTAAAATCCCTTGGCGAAACTATTAAATGTCGTCAAAATTGTAAGGCCCCATATGGCATTATGACACTTAAAATCTTTGACAATTACGGCCTTGTACTTCCTACAATGAATGAGAATACTTCATGTTTCATTCCTCCATGGCTCATTCAAATGCCAACTTTTGATTTGTCACTGTCCAGGTTCATCAAGCACAACATTCCTGATGTAATATATTGTTGGGAGTTTCACTATATACTTGATGAATACCCATCTAGTGAAATTATTTTCACGGATGATTCTAAACTGGACAATAAAGTTTGTTGTGCATATTACTCATCCGGTTGGACGTATATGTATGGATTACCCTCAGCCTATAGTGTATTTTCTTCAGAACTCTTTGCTATTTTGAAAGGCTTTAATATCTTTCCATCTGGTTTTCGTCACTATCTTTTGTGTTCCGATACCAAAAGTGCTTTACAGTCTATCCAGGATATTCTAAGAAACCCTTGGTTGAAAATATCTTGTGTTCCATATACAGACTTCAGCTAGGGGATGTCGGAATATCATTTTGCTGGGTATCTGGGCATTGCGGAATTTCGGGAAACACAAGAACTGACGAAGCGGCAAAGGAAGCTACAAGTCAGATACCATTCATACAGCGTGTTATGATGTCTGACTTTGTATCAACAGTTAAAATTATTTTGCTCAAGAATTGGGAAGAAGAGTGGACAAATACAGAGTTCAATAAGCTGAGAAAAGTAAAAGTTACTGTCCGTCTGTGGAATTCATCCATAGGTGTTAGTCGTCAAGAGGAAGTGGTGGTTATCCGTGTTCATATATGTCATTCCGTGATAGCTCATGGATTTCTGATGGAACAGGGGAATCCGCCACAATGCCCATTTTGACAAGATGTGTTGTCAATAAAGCACATCCTCATTGAATGTGTTATATTAAGAAGTGTGCGACGAACTTTTGCCCTACTTAATTCCATTTAGGCGATGTTGGGGGATAATGCTCAGATCCTTGATAGGGTATTGTCCTTTTTGCGTCGTAAATAAATTTGTTGTTGAAAATGTTTGATAAAATTTAAAGCAAATTTTCGATTCGATTATTGCAAAACCTCTTTACAGCTGTGTAATATTTTGTGATTTACAGCTGTAAGTCGTTGCAGGGTCCTTTTACAGCCCTGTAATATTTGTTTTAATTGTTATGAATTATAATTTATCGTAGTTTGTAGTTAACTTGTTGCAGGGCCATTTTACAGCCTTGTAATATATTATGTTGTTGTTTATTTTCGTTTGTTATCTAGTTTAGTTTTGTTATTGTTGTTAATGTTATTTCGAAGTTAATGTTATTTTAAAGAGAAAGCATCTTCTTGTCAAATTTTTGAAGGCGATAATGACCAAAATGGTTTTTCATCCTAAAACACCAAAACAAAAAGAGGAAAAAAAATGACAAAATGTTTTACTTCGTCTTTTGTCTGCCATTATGTATCACTCATATGTCACATTATTATTTATTTACAAAACGTAAAAAAAAAAAATCAAGTATCAATAGAGGTATAAACTTTAAATAAACAGTTTTGTGTTTCATCTATTGAATAGTGACACATCATTTGGATACCCATTTGTAGATTTTAAAACATCCCAGAACAGAACTTTACCATCATAGAAACACAATTTATATCCCACTCTTGTATTTTCTTCATGTGAATGTTAAAATTGAATAATCAATTCCATTTATATTTGTTTGCAGTTGAAAAATATTTAAAACAAACATCTCAAGAAGTGGTGAAGAATACTGTTAACGCACCGAAAGTAGTTTCATCAAATCCATTGGATAATATGAACTGTACGTATGTACCTATAGGCTATGGGTAAAGATAGAGAATGGTGATCATAAGTATATGTTAATACAAAACTTATTTTGAAAAGGAAAATATAATTTTTGAACGCAATTTGCTTTTTCATTGTTAAAATTGAAAATGATAAGTACCAAATACACAAACATTTAGATTATATAAATTCTTATCACTGAAGTAATTACAGACGACAAGCTACTAGATAATGCACAATGAAATCAATATAAACTAGTATCGATTATCGACCACACTGATTGCGTATGCATAATACAATGATTGGCAAAATTTTACTTTGCTTTGAAATAGTAATATTATGAAGGTTGTAATTTGTACGGGACATCTTTTTCGTTAAATTTAGGTTAGATAAGATTAAATCTATTATATAAACATAATTATATTATTATTTCCATCCAATATTACAACTATTAAAATCATCATAGAACTATGGTATGGTCATAGAACTTTTCTTGGAGATTCCACAAAAAAGCTCTGATCCTATGAACTTTGCTACTGATGATTTATTTACCAGCATGTCAGCGTTCCTGTGTACACTGCAATGCCTGCTGTCACACCCTTCCGCGATTTATCAACACTAACTATTCAGTATTTTAAAATGAATAACCATTTGACAAAAGCTGTTCTACAGCTATGTTCCCTTACTGTGACAATTAATTAATTATATGTATTATTATATAATATTACAATATCCGATGTTGTATGATATCGTCAATGTCAATTGAATACACATTGTTCGTAATACATTGTCTAGAAACCCACTGAAGAAAGGACAGAGGAACACTAACTCACTTGCTTCCCCCACCACTAAAAAGTGACGGGAACCTGTTTGCCCGATTAGGTGAAGCGCCACTACATACCAAATGACCTCTACCCCTGTAGCTGTATAAGAAAGCGCTACTCACCTTGATATTTGTTTATATAACTGTCCATTACCTCAACACATTGTCTAAACAGTTTATTCCACTTGAACGCCCTTCTTATATTCGTAAAAAATGCCCTTCTTATATTTAAATCGAGTCAAAAAAACAAGAGACTATCATAATGATATGAACTATTAAATTATGGAAAGTAGTTAAAAGAAAAATTAATTCCAAATCTTCCCCAAATTCTATTATTGTAAGTAGATAATGCATCTTATCACAAAGTGCAATTAAATCGTGCCCCATCGTCATAAATCAGACATGATAGAATGGCTCCAAAAAGATGAAATACCATTAATTGCCGATATATGTAAACCAGAACTCTACCGGCTAGTACCATTACACAAATCCCGGTCAAAAACTTATAAAATTGACACAATTTTAGCAGTAGAAAAATATTTATCATTGAACCTTTAACACGTTAGCTGCCAAATCGGTCCGATCGGACCGAAACTAAGGTGAATGTACATGCAGCGTTTCAGCACGATCGGACCGATAAAATCACTGACGTAATGTTTTGTTTTGTGGCTCACAGTTCGATAGTGCAGCAACCTATCGGCCAATTTTGGTATTCTCTGGATTGGGTAAAGACGTGTGTTAGACGTAGTATATTGTATGCTTTAATAACCGTTACCATGGTTACTCAATATAATAATAAAATCGGTGGATATTTTCACTTTTTTGTCGGCACGATCGGACCGATTACAAATTTTACAAAAACATTTTGGTTTATTAATGAATAATTCATAAAGAATACAGTTGTAAAATGAATATATGTATTTATAAAATAAATATTAGACAAATAAAATAGTGAGCGTTGCCAACATAAAGAAATGAATTAGCCCGTTTAGATTTAATTTTTTTACACTAAAATTATCTCGGTCCGATCGGGCCTAAACTTTATACTACGGTTAAAATTAAAGCCGAAAAATTGCATTTCGGTCCGATCGGTCTCGAAACTATATATGCATAAATGTAAATAAAATTAGTAAATACTATTGCCTTATATTGTTTAACATAGGTAGATGCAAAAATAATAATGGAAAAATAATTTGGTAATCGTGGCACTCCAGACAAGAGTATCGTATTAGGCCTCGGCAGCTAACGTGTTAATTGATACAATAATAGACAATTTTATTATAAATACTGGAAATGGCAGCAACAATAGTGATAATGACAGCGATGAAATGGATGAAGATGACCTTAGCTGAATAGAAGGATTATAAATTATATAGTAAGTACTCTATCATTGTTCACTCGCTATGATTTAAATTAAATTTAGAACAAAATTCATGATATTCTTGGTGCATTATTTAATCATCTATAAGAGTCTATTTCGTACCTAAAATAAATAAACAGTATCTATTTTTTATAATATACGATTGATTTTTAAATAAAGTCTATTATTTGTTCCTACTTATTAAAATTAAATATAATGAATAGTTTAAGTTATCGTTTACATTATTTCAAGGACCGTTATACAGTAAATGGCTGAATTTAGCAGTAATTTGTTATTATTGTACATGATAATTAATAATTAAACTTCCACATGATTACAAATTAAAAATCCACATTATCTTCATCATCATTATTAATGTTTTTCTTTAGTTTGAGGATATTGCTGACAAATTACCTTAGGAGACTTGTGACTTCACCAACACCTTTAAAAACATGAGAGATTTAAAATAGACCATTTTGGCTCAAATGAGTCGCATCCAGGGTCCCCAGAATGCAGAATCTTTATCTTCCCAAATTCTACTGAATATTGATCCCTCAGCTATTTCCATTTTATTTGTCACTGCTGCCTCTGAAATTTAAAGATAAACCAAGGACTATATATAATTATGAGAAAATATAAAGTTTAGATAAACATTTTATAAAAAATGCAGCACAGAAAATATTATAATATAATAATAAATATTAAATAAATTATGATAATGGAAATAATTAAAAATTAAAAAGCCATATATATGAAATGATACCATTGTTTTCTCCAATTTTGTGCACATTTGTTTCAGGTACTTGCCCACTGGAATGTAATTTCGGGCTTTGGATTCAGTTTTTGTGTGGGAAATACTACAGTAAGAAAGAATATTAAAGAAACGGTTCATGGACTTCTGGAAGAGCTACAGCCTCAACATTGCTGTTACCAAATACAGAAACACTTATAAACAAAGCACCTATATTTGAAGAAATTTGAAATTTTTGTCATGTTGTTGGTTGTTTAGATGGAAAGCCCACGGGGATCGAAAGACATTCTTTGCCCTGATCATTCTGGTTCAATATTTTTTAATTATAAAAAGTTTATTTCTGCGGTTCTTCAAGAACTGGTGGACACAAAAAAAGAAAGTTTATTGTTATTGATGTTGGAAACAAAGCAATAGTAATGGTAAACGAAGCGACGGGGGCACTTTCTTGTTTCAGACCAAAGTTAATCAAAACTATATGATAATGGATTTGTGTGAAACATAATGGAAGGCTTAAGAGGGGCTTGACAAAATGTTGAGGAAAATCTGTTAAAATCTTCCTACAAATATGTGAGAAAATACTTGAATAGTACTTTTAAAGCAACCTGGTTACTTAACCTAAAACCATACAGAGTTCATGAGTCCCACGAGTTACTTCCAACTATAAGCTTTGTGATGTTGGCATCGTTAGAAGCATCTCTAAAAAGCTAAGTTGATGATAATTATGATTGATTTGTTGTAATGTAAAATATTAATATTTAATGTAAAATCATTATGAGACACTAATCTAAATTGTCCATAGAAACTTAGCTTGAATTAAAGTATTTAATAAATTTTCATTAACACTATATTTATGTTTTGTGAACAGAACTAGACAATTTGACAGTTAAAATATCAGGAGTGTTGACAATTTAATCGAAAACCTTTGTAAAAAGCAGTGATATGACAAAAATATTGATTTTATAGTAATGACATCAGAGGCTTCACAAAATAATCAATAGTCAAGTCCAGTTTCAACCAAAATCTATCTTTGAGAAGATGCAGATGTTTGAAGTATTGGTTTCCAGCCATTTGGAAGTAATTTTAGGAAAGACATCTGGATAAATTTTCTTTATTGAATCGACGTTAGAATAGAGACTTGAATAGATGTGTGTTACAAATATTACCAATTAAGAAATGGTCGACGACTACACTGTGTAACAGTTTGTTGTATCACTAATTTGAAGTGTATGTTCAAATTATAGTAAGAATCAAGCAATTGGTACGTAAAAACTCAATTAAATAAGGAAAACATTAAATTGATTTGAAATTTTAATGTATGCAAGAAAATATAGATGATGTAATAACTTATAGATGATGTATGTTATGACTAGCTGTAAATAACTAATAGACAATGAATAATATATCTGCTGATATCACAGTATAATTTTTTTAATTTTGTTTAAATCTTGTGTAAATTATCTTTAATAAATTAGCTCATGAAAATTCTTTGTGAGAGAAAAGATAAATAAGTGTAAAATTATTGAATTTTCAAAAGATCCTCTGGATGTAAAATACTTGTTAAAAAGACGAAATCTATAATATCCTTGGATAGTAATTAAAGTATGAATGGTTAAAGTGATAAAAGTGGATAAATGATTTTGATTTTATAAAGCATCTACGTGTTACACAGATGATCAACTCAGTGGTTCAAAGTTTTGTTCTGAAGATTATTAAAATGTTGATAAAAATCATTTCATTTTATCCAGATAAGGTAAGATATTCCATTTCAATGGCTAGACCATGTGAGTTTCTTCGTGGTAGGGTGAGTTGCGGAGAGGAGTGGGGTATCCTAGCGCGGGAGAAGTCCATATCAGAGCTCAAGTGAACTACTAGTCTGTCAGAAAACATTTGGCTTTACTGGGTATGTTTAAATGGCAGGATCATTAATACAAATTTTCATAATTTTAAAAACATCTAATTTAACAATCCAACCTCTTCTTGATTTTAAATTTTTTTGGTATTTTTTCATATAGGCTAATAACAATTAATTAATAATAATTAATATTAATTCAATAATTAGTTTAACTTAATTTGTATGCTAACTTCAACTAAAATACAGTCTACACGAGTTACAATTATTGGCGATTTTAGTTAAATTTTGATATTATGATTTTTAGTAATAACTCCCTTATTTTTTTTATGTAAATTTAAACAAAGCCAGTTAAAAATTGCAACTTTAACATATAAATTATTGAAATGGGTAGGATTGGTGAATTTTTTATTGTCATAGGCGTCTGAGTTTTCCAAAAAATTTAATGGTGTAGATTACAACATCAAACATTTTAAAGAAATATAATTTTTACATATGCTATTTGTTTTGTACCCTTAGGAGCTACTGTGACTATAGGTGTGGCAATTTTTTTATACGTTTTTTTTTTTTTAACAATTGGAACTTTTCATAATGATGTTTTTTTTTAGTACATTTTTAAAAAACTTAGTAGCTGAATATATAGCACTAACACAGGGTTTTAACCCTCCAAGTGGCACGGCGACCTACAGTAGGTCGCCAACGTGCTCCGAAGTGATTTCACTAACTTTTAATCACGTATTTTGCCATTCAACGTTACGCCCACTTAAAATTATCCGATCGCAATAAATAAAATACCGTTGGAAAGCTAATGTTCCGTAGATGCATAATCATGCAAAAAAAATACCACAAAACGTTATAAATAATATTCCAAAAATTGGTGAAATTCGCATATTTTTGATGCGTAAAATCGTAGATTTGAACTCTGCGCCTTTTCGTTAGCGTGACGCCATTTTTCCCTATATAATTCCAACTCTATTTATCTGTCATTGAAGTCAACTAAAACACTGTTCTATAGATCACATGTTTCTCTTTTCAACCATAGATTACAAATTTTTCTGCGTCTCATAGATCCAGAGATATTCCTACTTGAACGTAGAACAAACTTGACGAGACGAAATTTGGTTGGCATTAGGTTTGCATTTCTCTTTGGTTTCTAATATTATATTTCTTATATTTCTTTACACTAAGTTGTAGGGGAAATTCCATTCTATAAGTTGGTACCACTTGATATTTACTTTGAACTCTTAGAAGGCTTTGTTTTGATCTCGGAACATAGGCAATTGTGCAACGTAAAAACTGTAACAAATGACGTAGCGCAAATTGTTTTGGGGTTAGATATTTGTTATTTTGAAGGTTTGTGTATACAAATTGTATATAAATTGTGTATAAAAGTTACAATATATGTGTTTTTATATCTACAGCTTATGTTTTTGTGTGATAGTTTAGTTTTTGAACGTTCTTATTTGCGATAACCTAGGCCAAAAAGGTAAGTTTAGGCTATATGCAAATTGTCTTATATATAGTGTTTTATATGATTATAAAACTGAATATGTGTGTTATTCTTTGTAAAGTATATATTTTCTTAGTTAAATCTATAAGTTTTGTCTTTGATCTATCTTCAAATTGGTACTAGTGAGTCTAAATTGTGGAGGTTACAAACCTAACCTCACTTGTAAAAGTTACCTTTTTAGGGAAAATCGGTATTTTTATTTAGAAAATGTAACATATTATTATTTTTTCCCCCTAAATATATTCACAAATATATGACAAATCTCAAGAAATGGTTGAAAAAAATCCTAAAAATCTATTAGTATGTTATTCATTACCATTTTTGTGAAATTTCTGCTTCGTTACTCTTCGATTTTTTGATATTTGACTAAAAAACTCCAAATGTGATACATGTAACATTTTTTTGCACTACACACCTACATTCTATGCACCTTTCTGAACATAATGAGATATAGAACTTTTGTATAAGATAAATAATACTATTTTTAGTGATTTTTTGAAAAGAAAATGATCATTTTACATTTTTTCGTAAACTATTTTTTGTTTTTTTGATAATATAACAAATTTTATTTTTTTCCCCCTAAATATATTCAAAAATATTACACAAAACTTTTGTATATCTTAGAAAAAGGTAGTAAGCTATTGATTTTGGAATATACAGGTTTTTCCTGAAAATTGGTAACTTCGTTTTTGACATGTAACATACTTACTCCAAAACCGTTTCAAATTTTTTTTTTTATTGCATAGATGGATTCTATGCATCTTTCTGAGAAAAATGATATCTCATAAGTTAGGTTTTGTATAGAAATAATATATTTAATTAATTTTTTAACAAACGAAGAATTTTCAAGACAATTAACATTTCAGTAATGATAATCAGAAATAATTGAAAATACATTAAAAATAAAACTCAATTTTTCGTTACGTATTAAAGAATTATAATACAATTTAATTTCTATTTCTATTGCATACCCGTACAATCAATCCCTGCTTATAAAAACTTCATTAATCCAAAACAAAAAGCACTCCATATACAGAATTTGTAAGCATGGGACATCCTCCAACCAATAAATTGTAAATGGTAAATTAATGAATAATAAGTGAATTGATAATTGGTGATTGTAAATAACTTTGAGTTAGGGAAATCATGGGTGACGGTTTAAATAGTAAATGGAGCAGTGGCGGCTTACTCATAAGGACTCTCGGACGCCGCTCTCCCCCCAATGATAATATTATTTTAATAATGTAAATACCTATATGTATTTAATTCTGTGGAGATAAATGAATTATGAATTGCCGCTATGGATTTCACCATCATTTGTAGCGGAAGTTTTACAATATAAAATATTTGACGAATGTATTCTAGAGTTTGGACGGTGGCCAGAGCGTCCCAGTTTCATTGCATTTAGTCATATGGGGCAAGCAGCAGACAGAGCTGAGGGTGCCGTGACGTCATTTACACAGCGTGTAATGGGCTTCTAGGGCAGAGTCCGAAGCTGCGCGCGCAGACATCAGTCAGTGAAGCCACCATAAATTAGATGTTCCGCATTACTAAAAACCTTGTTTTCGATAGGCAAAATAAGTTGGCGCAACTGTTCTTAATAGTGTCTCGCCACTCGCACGAGTTGTTTGTTTATGTTTTAAGTTTAACCCTTTGTGATTGTGAATGTTAAGTGAATGATAACATGCCTTCCCTTACGTGTATAAAATAAAACAGAGCCCTCCCATTGCCCTTAACCATCGGCCGCTACTGAAATGGAGAGGTGAATTTTGGATATTGTTTGTATAATCCATTTAATAGAAAAATTGATTAAACAAAGAAACAGACAATTACGTCATAGTTGAAAATTGAACATTCTAGAACAAAGGCGTGTCTATCATATGGCGTGATACCTCCATAAAAGGAGATGAACTTTATGAAGTTTTCTGATCGGTTAGAATTATGGAAGATTCTAGAACTAAGTGAGAGAAGGGGGATAGGACGCTTGCCTTTGCTTGTCACTCTCTGTTAGAACGTCAAAGAAATTAGACGTGTTCTTCGTCAGAGCGTCGATTAATTCAAAAGTGGTAAAAATGTAAAGAAAACTTATTTGTTTGAATGTTGAGTGATGAGGACGTACTGAAATATAAATATCTTTCAACAATTGCGAGAGTGAAAACACAAAGGTGATATTTTTTTAATAGAGGTAGAAAAAATTAAATCGAACTAAAAGAACTGTAAGTAACACATAATGACTATATAATCAATCAAACTTTTTTTTAAAATAATTATTATGAGCAATTAAAAGTTTTTTTAAAAATGTTTGGACAGTAATTACAATTAAGATTTATATTAGATTTAAGGTTAAATAACAATGATTTGTATTTTTAATAAAAATTTATACTTTAACAAACAGAATGTGTAATTAAACATTTATTAGAGTATATCCTTCCATTTAACGTTTCACGGATAGCTGGCTTGGAAATGCAGATTAGAGTCAGGACCTTGCTTTTAACACTTTGAAGCCTAACTCTCTAACGTGCTGCTTTTCTATTGTGCCTGGGGGTTTTGGACATGTTTTTTAAAAAAAATGTGGTATTTGTTATATTTATTATATATGACTTATTATATATCATTTTAAACCCAAAGAAATTACCTTTTTAAATATATATACATGTAAATACATATTTTGCTTACAGTAAACACTCCTTAGTCTTGAAAAAGGATAAAATATACACACTAACAAAAATAGCTACACAGCACTAATAGGCCTAAGGTTGTCACTAAAAAGTTTGGATCGTTATTTTCATCGATTTCGCCGTCAGAATTAGAATCAAAAATCGGTTCATTCACATTTTCTCTCAAAATGTCACTAATTGAATTATTTCCATCACCTTGGCCAATTATATGCCGACATCCCTTTAGATCGTTTAGAATTATTTAACGCGGCCTGATGTATACTCGGGGTTCGACGGCGAGTCCAGCTTCGTAATATTTTTATTTAGTTCAAATCAACCGCACAGACTATTCGAAAATCAAAGATAAATAATCAATTAGCTATACGAAAGTGCCGAAACCCGATTATATGCCGACATTGCGATCGTATAGAATTATTTACCCCGGCCCGATACATACTCGGGGTTCGGCGGCGAGCGCTGGTGCGACTGCCCGACCTATACTCAGGCTTAGGCTTCAATGTGTTAATAAATTTTAGACGAAATAATTAAGGAGTTTGTGTTACAAATTCATTTGCAAAACTCAGTTTTAGTTTATGTGACATAAAATTAAATAAATCTTTTTGGTCTACCTTAATACAAATGTTAACTTACCGAGACCGCTATAACAATTCAACACCGTTCATTGCTCCATCACTCTGGTCGTCACGGCTGAACTCAGGATCAGGAACGTCAATGTTTTCACCATTTTCGCTGTCACTGTCACTATTGCCTTCTAAATTAATAACACATCCTTCCCGTTATCTCATGAATACCTTCCTCGTTGATTATATAATTGTCCTCTACGTCCAAGCATGCTCACACCTTTTTCTTCATTCTGCGGGAGTTATTTGTGACATCTTTTCATTGACAAGTTTAATGCAGTCATTCAATTTAAATGTTGTTTTTTGAGGCTACATAGTTTTTGACCACTGCCCAAATCATTTCTATTGGGGTTAAAATCAGGATGGTATTAGAGGTAGTCGGAGTACAGAATGATTACGTTTGGCTAAAATTGTATCTATATAATACATTTTGTGTGGAATTTCACCAATTGGTAAAGCTTTGGTTTCCAATTTTGTCATCAAAAAAGATGTTGTGTTTAATAAGCCAGTCGATCATATTTCCTAAATCAAGTCACTTCAGAACTCAAATTGTTTGCTACAGTTTATTTGCATACACTTTCCTATCTTACCTAATTAGCTAACACACACCTACAATAAAACAACTCAATAAATTAATATTTACACTGTATTCAGAATTTGTAAACTAAAATATTTTACTACAAATTTACTATACGAGCAAGCATAATGTTTTTAGAAACACGATGATACTCAGACGTGGTGACAGTCCAGACTAACGTTCGTTCACCCCACACCCATGAATAACTAGTTATAAGCATCTTTCTCCAACCAACCTCAGGCTTCACGAAGAAACACACGAAGTATATAATAATTCTTAATAACCAGAATGACTGTTACTGGAACTATGAAATTCTGCATCTTACAAACAACCTTTATATTCCCAATGAATGAATGACATTTCTTGTCTATGGATTATAGACAATATATTTTTTTTAAAATATACTGATAGTAGACCTATACCAAGAGATGTTATTTGCATCTTTAGAAGGTGATGACAGTTTTTCAAGAACAAGATTGTTTTGCATCTCATATAGTGAGAACAACAATGGTATTCTACTCATTTTTTCAATTAATTATATTCAAGAGCTTATGGTCATCTAAGCCCCCCTAATCTTGCTCCGGTAGATTTTGTTCTTTGGGGATATTTAATGGGTCTGTGTCGAATAATAAAGACATACTACTTCTAAGAGTTCTTTATTCACTATGCCAAATTCATCAAATCTATCCAAAGCTGTGCCCAATGTGCAAAGTCGCCTTGTATGGATCAGGCAGTTGTGGACTGATTTTGCTTGAAGTATGATAAAATGATTTCTTTGTAAAAAAATATTGATCAAAGAATGAAATCATCATTTGATTACAAGTTATTGTTATGTAAATTAGTTGTTAATCCCTAAAAATATAACCATTTTAAGTTTAGTTTATTTAATTATTACTAAGTGTTTTTATATTAATTATTTTTGTTATATTGTTTAAACAAAATGTAATTATAATGTTTATGAGCAAAGGACCAACTTCACCCTAAAAAATAAAGGCATTTTTTATTATATTAAAAAAAAAATTGTTTTTAAATCATAACATAATTCAAGAAATAAAATAACAGCTGATATAAAACTCGCTAATACGTAATTATATCAACTACTACTGTAAATTATAATAGTTTTAGCAGGGCTGTAAATCTCTTAATCATAAATTATAGTTCCTCAGTAAAATAATCTTTTTTCTTAGGTTGTGTTTTTATAAACCCTGTATAAACAAATCTAATATTTTTGTGTTTTGACAGTTGAAAGTACAGAGTTTAAAGATGGAGTAAACGGACTGGCAAAATTACTCAATGTGAATCCTCATCCTGATCATTTGGTTACTCTTCGAGCAGTTAGTCGACTAGTCTGTAAACGTTTAAACACTGAGGCTATAGAAAATCCAGATCTTGTTGTTTCAAAGGTAAAATGTTGTTTATGGATTTCACTTTGGGGAGATAGTGCTCAAATTTATATATAATTTGATACAGTTGTATGTACAAAATATTATTAAAAAATTTCTCTTTCAATTTAAAAATTTTGAAAAATATTTTAAGTTTAAATAACCATGCTAAAATTTTTGGATAATGTAATTTTTTTTTAATTAACTCAGAAACACTGCAATTTGTTTTAAAATGTATTTTTTTAAATTGAAATTTAAATCATGCGCTTTGTCATTTAGTTTATTTTCAACAAAATTGTATGTGGTTCTATTTTGGAAATTGTTCTATATTTAAAATAAAATATCTTTAAAGACATTATCTGATGAATTAGAGAAAATTTAGATTACCATTATTAAAGTAGGTAATTTAATGTTATTAAATAAAGTAGAGAAAGTTTTGTATTTTAACATGCTCCACAACAGTTGTTCAAATTTATATTAGTAATTAGGGGTTTAAAACATTAGATCAACATGACATATTATATTAGAGACAATTTTTAGTAAACTATTATGCATAATAATAGTAATAATATTTTAATTTTTGATAAAGTAAAACATTTTACAAAAGTAAAAAAAAAATGTAGAATATAATTGTCCATTTTTTTTTTTTAATTTACCAATTTTATTGCGTAATTTGTTCATTTTAAATTATTGTTTTTTAACTTTTTTTAATTTTATTATAAAGAAGATATTAATCTGATTATTTTCTTCATTGTAAAATGTAAGTAAGAGTAGTAGGTTATGAATAACTATCATTTTAATCATTTAAATTTTATGAACTGGATTTCAAAAGTAAGGGCAGATTGGTTATAAAAGTAGACAAATTAAAAATGAAAGATTTATTAGTAGTTCCAAATACATTTAGTGATGAACTATTAGCTTACGAATTAATCATAATAGACAATTATTACGATAATCAGCAATTCATACCCTCTATTACCGATTGCAGTGTAAAATACTGCTCATATCAAAGACTGGATTTTGCGAACACACGCATGGTACTTTCCCCATTTACACACATGGGCTTGCTTACTCACAAACAAATTAATTATATTTATATATCTCCACCATTTGTGTGATGTAACCAAATTACATTTATTTAACAATAATTATTAATTTTAAAAGTAGAATTATAAAATTGTGATTTTATTAAATCTTGTTGGTGTTTTGGGCTTATATTTCTCTGGTTCGTGAATGGATCTGAAATAAAGAAACTCTACAACATTTCGCAAACTGATGGAAATTAAAATATTTACACAATCATAATTCATTGCAAATACATAAATTATCATCAACATATTTCATTATTTTACTGATTTAACACGTTAGCTGCCACCGGCCTATTTTCGAATGTTTGGCGTAATGTCAACTTTTACTGTTAATTATTTTTTGATATTTTTACTTTAATTGTGTTTATAATACACTAATACAACAAGATATACTTTAAACTGTTAAAATAAATTGTTTAAAAATTTGTTACCTATTGGGTCGGCCGCGATTTTTTTCACCGAATTTTGATTGACAAAAAAACTTGCCTACCCGATTGGTCGCACGTTCATACTGGCGTATATTTCGTTTTAGAGGTTGGGGTCAACTCTCAAAGTAAGAATAACCATCTCTACTCCATTACTACCTTCAGGGAAAAGATTGTGTACCCACTACTAAGGTTGCAAAACGGACAAATCGAGCGAGTAAAACATGTTGGACATCACCACTTGTCTGAAACAGCGGTATTTTTAGCAGTGGCGACGATAGCGGGCCCGCGGTGCGAGAGGGCCCGCGAGCCTTGACCGGGATTTTTCGGGAAATTATACCGGGCTCTGGATCCGCGACGGGCCCTGCCACACGGCCCCCCCTATCATAACAATATTTTTATGAGTATTGTCAAGAAATTACTAAAATAAGGTAAAATGTCTTCAGATAGCCTAAGATTGTGCATCGTGCTTCCAAAACGGCAATAACTATTATATTTTAGAGAGCAGTATTTATTATTTAACGTCTTGATACGAAGTATGTGTATTGTTTACCGTTGGCTGATAAGTAATGCAGCTATCGCTATGTCGCGCATCGCGGCGACTCACTGGCGCCGGCCGGCGAAAAGATAAACTCCGGTCCCGAAGGGGAAGATTAAAATTTTAAAATAGCATCAGGTATCAAAAAGATCACTACATTTTGTGAAACGTGTCCTGGGAAACCATTGTTTTAACAACTTACATAAAAAGGCAAGATCCTTGTGAACTCTGGTAGTTTTTCTGTAAGGTTGTATTTTTTCACATTTTGTGCTTTATTTTCTCCGATGCAACTTGAAATTTTCTTTTATATTTAAGATGTGTAGTACTCATGATTGTATACGCGCATTTTAATGACAAAACACCTGTTACTGCTTTTGTAGCAAATAATGTAATGTTAACTGTCCATAAATAACTTCATTTCATTTGAAAGTATAATTTAGCATAGGCATATAACGTGTTGCCAAATTAAAAAAATATTCTGTCAATTACGGTTTTATATTTATTACATTCCTAACAAAAAACATTACAAATAATAGATTCAAGTTTTATTCATATTTCAGCACTAAAAATAATGTAAAACTTTAAAATAAAATGTGCCGACCCGATCGGTCGGCAAAATATCGTTTATTAGCAGATGATATATAACTGAAATAAAAAAATGTGTTGACGAAATTAACATGCAATAACATTTTTAGTATTGTGTTCTCAAATTATAACTCTTTAAAAAGTTCCCAAAGACTACTGATAAACGTCATGGATCGATTTACTTAAGCTCTATAAAATCCCGCAGCCGACCCGATCGGGTCGGCCGATGTTTCTAACAAGACGAGCTGTGCCGACCCGATCGGGTCGGCGTGGCAGCTAACGTGTTAAACAAATATCTGTAATAATTCAAAATTATCATAATCATTCAAATAAATCAAATACAAGAAAACGATCGTTCCTGACATCTATTGGCGAGAATACGAAGCTCAAACGTAGATGACATCACTCGGCCTACGAACGACTGAATAAAACAATTTTTTATAGACAAGTAAACAAATATCCTACATCTACCAGATCTAGGCCAAACTAAAAATTATTCACAACTTAACAGGCAATGCTATATTAAAAAACTCAAATTATAATTCGACCGTAAACGAAAGAGATCCAATATTGAAACCCTGTTACCGAGGATTTTATTTAATGAGTTTTGGAACCAGACTGGTAACATGTTTGAAAGAACGAATAGAGATTTCAATTGACCTGTGATTTATTTAAATAACAATAAGTTAACCATTTACAATAAAAACCTGAAAATACAAGTTAACAACTGACTTATTTAATTTTTTTTAAAAAAATTAACAAGTTTATGAAATTAACAATAAAAAAAAAGAATTAAATTTTATATTGTTACATGACCCAAAAGTTTTACATTAATTTGAATCCCCCCCCCCCATACAAATAGTTACTATTGCAATTTTTTAAAAGACGAGAAACGTTTCCTGTACAATATTATTGATAAAAGAAATTTAGTTTCAAAAAGGTATATTAAAATTAATAAATTTCACTTACTAAATTACATATAATCAATTACAATTTTTATTTATTAAATTTCTTAATACTAAGTTGGCCAACTGAAAAGAAAGAGATTAGTTTTGAACATATAAAAAAAAGATAAATTTATTTATTAAGATCATATTTAAAAAAAAAGGAAAAATAAATTTTATTGACGTCAATTTTTTAATTTTGAAAATTAACCCCTTGGGGTCGTAAAGCCGAAATCAGTGCATGCAATCCCATCCAAGTTTTAATTTAAAGTTTTGTACATATTTTTAATTTAGAAAGAATAATCACCAAAAACAGGTTCACTTCATTTTTTTTGGGTTATTTAACAGACACAGTTCGAGTTTATATTTTACCTTACTAAGGTACACTTTCAAAAAAGGTTGTTCATAACTTGAACTTTTTGTGAGTTAAGAAGTCCTGAGTTGTGTTTGAACTTGAAATTCCGCTAAAGTTAAAGTTTTGTTCTCTCAACCTTGAACCAGCTTTTTGCTGCACAAAAATACATGTGACTTGTTAACAAAGGTTTAAGCAATCTTAGACAGGTTCATGAACAAGATATTTCTATGTAATGAAGTTATACTTTCAAAAGTAATTAAAATATATTCACAAATTACAAAAATGTTTTCACAGGGAATTTAGAAAATGAGTTTTCATAAATAAAGAAACAAAGATAGCTAGGTTTTTGTCTGAAATCTAAAGTGGTAGAAATTGCAAGTAAAAAAAAGACTTTAATTAAAAATAAGACTCATTAATTAATGCTTTAATTTTATAATTATCTGAAGATTATAATTTGATTTTAGACTGATTTTTAAAATGAGGAGTAATTACTTTGGTTTTATAAAGATTATGTGAATTTATGTTTTTCAAAAGAACTTACAGATATCTCAAAATTTTAATTATGATTGAATTATTTCTAAACTGTACATTGCTGTAATTAAAATTTAAATAATATACGTATAATTTAATATGGTTAACTTAGAGACTCGTTATCTGGAATTTCAAGACGAGAACGCTTACGAAGTTTGAACATGAAGCGACGTCATCGATGAATATTCAGAGAAACTGCACATTTACGCACTTTACATACTTTTGCTATCAGAACATTATTTAAATGAAGTTTCTGAAACTAATTTGATCATGAGCCGAAAGAAATTGAAGAAAAAACTATTTTAGTGTTTCACATGATGTGACTGTGCGGCGAAATTCGATCAGCACGTTTTTAGACTATCTACGGAAGTGAGTCAAGGTTAAGGGAAAGGTCGTGTGACACATCATCCGACACTGCTTTCTGAGTTGAACACCATATCGTAGCACGCTGCAGACGATCTTATTAAAGCAGTCTAAAATTAATCTATACTGTAGGTAATTTATACTTTACAATTTGTTGATAATTTAGACGGCCGTTACAATCCATAATATATCAGTTTCTGTTCACAAAAAAACCTCGACATAGCTTCGGCTTATCGGAAATTACAAATCAATGAGACCACTAGGCGAAATTTGAGAAGTACCGTCAGATTCCCAACTAAATTTCCTAGAGAAATGCTCACCTTGAATATCCTAGAAAATTCGGAACAATTTGTTTTGATCATTTGAAAGTGGGCAATGTCGACCATAATTACAATATAACCATTATCAGGCGTGACGTAACTCCAAAAACCACGCCTGTCCGCTCATCACTGATTGGTTAGCGATCAAAATATTGTAAAAGCTAGTTCAAATATCTCACTGACCAACATATAAATGCAATTTAAATCATTTTTTTTTTAAATATATAAAAGAAGTTTAAAACTTATAGGAATTAAAGTATTCAAAATTATCATTAGGCAGAAATAACGATTAAGTCCAAATTCAGCATTTTTCATTTATCATTATAAAAATCACCTTTTATGAACTAAATCAGTGAAAGTGCAGTGAAAAGTGAAATTGTCAAGGCAGTGTAGTCCAGATCCTAACCCAAGAGCATGCTGGTTTTAATATAGCCATTGTTACAAGAATGGTGGAAGCATCCAGAAAATATTCAGCAGAAAAGCGAATTATTATGGAACCAGACAAAGTGAAACCTATAAAAATAACCAAAATTGACCAACAAGGGAAGATTGAAGATCTCTAACCAATATTACCCAAAACCTGATTCAATAATCCTACCAATTGGTGAGACCAATCCAATACTATCGTTTACCATAAGCCTATGCTAAGAAATTTAACCAGTTCCTACTATGAACTTGAAATATATATATATATATATATATATATAATTTTGTTGACCAATAAACTGAATAAGACATAGTGCAAAGATAAATATAAACTTGGTAATCAATAAACTCAATAAGACAATATTTAGTGAATCATAACGTTCATCCGAATGATGAATTTCACATGTCCTCATTCCATTTTCATCATTTAAATAACCTAAGACATTTAGTTGAATTTCTTAACCAACAAATTGATTTTTAAATATTTATAAACTGTGAACATTATAATTAAGAATCATATATGATTATGTTAGTGACCGTGGAAAGTGCCGGCACGCTTAATCCCCTCCCCGAGATAAGACAATAAATTTAACCTATGTATATACAATCAAAGACTAGTAACTCATCATTGAATGTTATCTATTGTATTCATATTATACTTATTAAATAAAATAAAAAATCCTGTTATTTGATTTCACAATGATTAAAAATATTTAATTCAATATTTCAGATAAAATATAATGTTAAATAATCTCAGCTTGTTTACGAGTAGAGCTTAAAAAAATAAAATAATTGTAATTTTCGATACCTCAGATTTGTGAGATTGTATAAATATCAAAAAGTCCCAGATCTGTTCTGAAAAGATTAATTTATTTTAGATTTTACAGTAGAACCCCTCTTAACCGGTCTAGTCGGGACTGACACCCAGGCCGGTTGCCCGTTTGTTCGGTTAATCCGAGGTTCCCGTGAAAAATCGGTTTTCGTTCAAAGAAAGCTTATTTAATCAGGTAGCGCTAAGAATTATGCAATTAAGATGTTATTGCAACTCATTTTATTGTACATAAATGTATCGTATATATTATGTTATGTATATTATACATCAAACATGATTCTCCTCTGTCGTCTTTTGACACATTTAACTGCGTCTCAAACGAAACCAACACACGCTTCCATTTTCGTAACTCGCTCATTTTTGTTTACTGTATATATACTGTACGTAGATCATAACCAGTCAAAGACAAGAAGAAAACTGAAAAGAAATATTTTCCATGATGTATACTTAATTGATTTGTGGGAAAAAAAGCGGCCCATCAAATAGTTTTTGTCGGTGTTTGTCTGCTATACCGACGGATGCCAATGCCGCGGTGTTTTTCACCGCCGACAATGGGATACTGTTATCGACAAAGTCGTTTGACTTGCCGCTGCTTTGGTGCCACGGTGTTTTTGCACCGCCAACAATGAGATACCACTATCGACAGTCATTTGAGTTGCCACCGCTTTGGTGTTTCAATTACAATTTATTTTTGGAACTCTCATCAAACCAGTACACTAGGAAATAGGCCGGTTAATCCGAGGACCGGTTGATCCGAGGCCGGTTAACAGAGGTTCTACTGTACATACAACACTGTACTTATCTGTTCACTTATTAATTCACTATCTTTTAGATGACTACATTTTTCGATGACTCACTTTTTGTATGATGACTGCTATCATATTATTAATTCACTAAAATTGATTTAATTACTCTAAGGCTCACTCATAATTGATTGCTACAACAGTTAATTTAAGAAGAATAAAATTCATGAGGCATATTCCAACGAGACTGCTCTTTACTAGGACATAATGCAGAGTGGTGCTCTAAAAGCTCCAGTGAATAATTTATGTTATTGGGAGAAACATCACCACTTAATATCTGGAGGAATGCTTTAACCTAAGATAGACTTAACTTATGAAAACGTGGTTGCCACTAACCTCTTTGAGGTCATAAACCACTCATCCCTATCAAACCAAAAACCGCTATATAACCAGCTCCCAATGAGTTAATTTTAATTTTTAGTTTCCTTCTGGCCTTGTTCACTTGATATAATTAAATATATGCAATTACCTTCAGTAATCCTTTTACCATCGGTGTCCTGGCTCCCAGTTTCAGCCTCAGGGCTATTTTCAAGAGTTTTAACTCATGCTTTTTTATTCACATTATACGTAATACTTGCATATGGGTTGAGAAATGTACAAAGACTGAGTTTTCTCTTTTATTTGAATATCGTGGGTTGCTATCTTCCTGGCTTAAAATATTATTAAATAGTGAATGGGATTTGTATTGAAGTTTGTCGTTTAAGATGTTCTCAGGACGGGTCTTCAAATATTTGTATGTTTAATATTCTTCCATGACATTCATACATTCTCGGCGTTTTCTGTAATATTTTTATGTTTCTTCTATTGTTGTGTATGTGTGATTGGAGTTAATTAGGTTATGGTGATTTCAAATTCACCGCCCATAATTTCCGCATGGAAAAATTGTCGAAGGAATAGGCTTTTTTAATGTTGTACCGCACATGAAAGCCTGTATTCAGTCTCACCAGGAGAGTGCTACGAGAACCCAACAAGAGCAGTTGTGTTTTTAGTCTGTTTGTCTAACCTTTGGTTTTCATTATTACCCCAAAAATGGTTAGCTAATCTCACTTTAGACGGGTTCAGCAATCCTGAGGTGCTTTCATTTAATAGTGCATACATGAATTTGGGTGATATATATTAAAATTATGTGAACAGACTAATGCATGATTTGCTAACTGTGTAATGGTTTAACTTGTAATTTATATTAGTCTTTATCATAGTTGGCTCATGTTATTTATGATGTCATTATTGCAATGATAGCTGTTAGTGACCATTTTGGAGAATGGTTCGACCTCAAAGAGCATGAGCACACTTATATATTCATTAAGTTCCTGGTAAATGAATTATCTTTATAGTAAAATTAAGCTTCGTTACTGTAAACCATTCCTTTTCAAAAGGTGTTTTGGCGTACGTGAAGGTTTGACTTGAAGTTCATCTTAGAAAATGTTCTTTGTATCTTTTTTTGAATGACCATTTTGTCCTATGTAAAATTTTGGACATTCGTTGTACAGTAAAGTTTCAATTAACCGAGCTTCAATTAACCGAAGTCCCGTATTATCCAGCCTATAATCTAAGTGAAAAATGAAACAAAGGATTCGCTAAAGATCATGAATTGTGATCATATTTTTACAGTAACAGAACTACTTTAATTGGAATCTGAATGTACGTGAGAGTTGTTACTACTTTTATCGAAACCTGACTGTACACAAGGTTTTTGACCATGAAAGTTACACCCTCAACCCTCATAACCAGTCTACTTGCTTTTGTCTCCTCTTCTGTAAAGAGGATGTTAGTTGCTTTCAAGTTTCAAACGGTGTGAGCATGGAAGTTTGCCATCAGTGTGTTTCTACAATTAGTGCAAAAAGAAAACATATGGTGCTTTCACTGGAAAACAAGCTTTGTGCTATCAATCGTTTAGATCGGAGCGAAACCTTGAAAAAAGTGGCAAGTGATTTGAGCGTGGGTGAAGTCACTGTAGGCAACTGGAGGCGTAAAAGGGCACAGATTGAAGTGTGGGTGACTTTGGCATGCTCAATCGACAGGTGACAAGAAGTTCATAAAAAAAAGGAAAAACTGAAAAATAGTAACTATAAAGAAACGTCAGAAGTATTGTTTTTATGGTTTCAGCAGGTGAGAAGTAAGGGCAGTCCATTATCTGGAACGATGTTACAAGCCAAAGCTCTAGATTTCTTTCATCGTTTTCAAGATGGAGAAATAGACTTCACTGTGAGTATAGGTTGCCTAGACCATTGGAAAAAGCAAATGGTGTTAGGAAATTAAACATTTCCGGAGAGATGTTATCAGCCGATTCAAGTGTAATTGATGAAACAGGACTGAACTTTAAAATGTTACCGAGCAAGACTCTTGCAGAAAGACAAGAACAATCAGCTCCTGGTCATAAGAGAACCAAGAAGAGAACTACCGTTCTATTGAATGTTAGAGCGGAGGTCACAAACTAAAACTTTTATTGATAAGGAAAGCAAACAAACCTTGAGCTTTCAGAAATGTGAATATGGACAATCTTCAACTAATGTACTTAAAAAAGCACTTTAATCCTTAAAGCGTGGTTTTTCTATGACCATCACAAATGTGACGAAAATAATCTGTCCCATAAAGCTCCTCTGCTGTTGGACAATGTACCCCTCATTCAGATGAAAGTGAATTGGTAAGTGGTGATATAAGAGCCTTTTTCTGGCCTCCTAATTCAACCTCTTGACCAAGGTGTAATTGAAAATTTTAAGGGCTACTACTGCCGAATGCTGTTGAAACATTTGAAGACCTAGACAATGATGTAACCATTTTTGAGAGCCTAAAGAAAATCAACCTTAAGGTTGTCATTTCCTGGTCGGGTGAATCATGGAATGAGGTTGAGGAGTCTACGTTACAACAAAGTTGGAAAACATCACTTCAAAAATTATGCTTCTGACCCTTTTGAAGGCACAGACTTTTGGAGAATATGTGATAATTATTCCCCTCTTCCAAAAATATTGTTCAATATGCACAGGGTCAATTTTTATATCGAACTTATTGTAGGATAAATTGAGTTATTGATAAATGTTCGTAAATAGAGTTCTTCATTGCCAATGTTAATAAATAAATAGCAACTTAATTAATTAGCATTACTCGAAGGGCCAAGTAGTTTTCTTATTAAAAACTAATAAAATCAATAATACAAATTGTGTACTGCAATGGATTAAGCTTGCAATGGATTGCAAGACGAAAGAATATGGATTTTTGAGAAAATTTTAAAAAAATCACAAATTGAATATGTTTCTTTCTGGGTCGAATGGTTAACAAGCACCTTCCAAAGTCTTTAGTTCAGAGTGATTTTATGTCTTGGTGGCATTCATTGACAAGAAGCGGCTTGTCAAGTATTCTACAAATATACAATGTAGAAAACGGCAGTGTTGTTTTCATGGCTTTTTTGAGATCATCGGATATTCCTTCAACAGAGGGATCCAAAAGGTACAATGTCTACATTCACTTTAGTTTTATTTTATTTTGACTCTACCTCATCATCTTCAGCTAATTTAGAGTACTTTAGTTTAAGACCACACTCATTTCTAACATCAATCAATTCACTTTCTTCATCAGTAGTAAACAATGTGGTCTCATAAACACAATCGATGAAAAGATTTCTCACACAGTCTATTGAAGATACATCAAGAGATGGAAAATATTTTTTGATGTCATCCATTAGACTTAAGTTTGAAAATTAAGTTTTGAAAGGGTTGAATCAATGTGGTAATTTTTTATGAGATCAAATGTATCCTACATTGCTTGTTTTTCAATTTTTGTTATCCACAACGAAAGCTTTTGCTGGAAAAAACTTATTTTGTCTGTAGATGTGAGAATGTTCTTTCGTTTTCCTTACATGCCTTTGTTCAAAATATACAGTTTTCCAAATATGTTAATTAAAAATGCAACTTTGCTACACCAGACATCATTACTAAGAAAATCAGCATACTCTGACACTTTACAAGTAAAAAATATCAATAACTCCTCTCTAAGTTTATAGAATCTTTAAAGGACATTTCCGCGAGATTAAACCATCTTACTTCTGTGTGCAACAACGCCTTGTTAGGATTTAGGATAACAAAATATTTATTATAAGGTTAGAAAATATATCTATAGAGACTACATATATACAGTAGAGACCCCGACGGTTGAGATCCCACATGGCGGCTGTACCACGTGACCTCCCCCTCCCCTGGCCCCTCCCCTTGCCCACCTGGCCCCTCCCCTTGCCCCTCCCCCTTCCCCTGGCCCCTCCCACCCCTCCCCTTCCCCTCACCCCTTCCCTGCCCCCACCCCTACCCTGCCCCCACCTGTGACGTAATTTGCTGCATTTTGTTGTTTTACCCCTCCCCATACCCCCTCCCCATGGTCCCTCCCACCCCTCCCGCCCCATGGCCCCTCCCGCCCCACCTTCTTGCCCCCTCTCCATACGCCATGTTGTTGACGTGGTGCTATCACGTCAGACACGGGATTCGAACCTGTGAAGTTATGATTTGAAGGCAAACACGCTACCGACTGAGCTATCATGCATAGTATTACACATTGTATATTTAATGTATTATATAAGTCACCATGTTGTTGAAAAGAGTACACTTAGTTATATTAAACACAATGTTAAACAGTACGCTAAACCGTAAGGTAAGGTGTACCGAGTTTTTCGCGCGTGCGCGAAAAACTCGCGTACACCTTATGTTACGGGTTCCGCTCGTACCTTCAACCATCCATGAAGAATAAAGGTAAGTTCATTTCAAAATAAAAATCGTTAACTTGTAACAAACGTGATCGACCATATTATATAAATAAGTTAGAAGTGTAATGTGTGTAGTAATCATATTTGTAACGACAGAATAAAAATACTACAAATATTCACAATCATTTAAATAAAAACATACTCTCCTTCTTCAACAAGCACTAATTAAGGATGATGAGGTTGTGACTTAAATAATTGCCAATTATTTCCAAATACAAAACTAATCAAAGTATGCAAATTTTGACAT
Organism: Aphrophora alni; assembly: GCA_963513935.1. NCBI lineage: Eukaryota > Metazoa > Arthropoda > Insecta > Hemiptera > Aphrophoridae > Aphrophora > Aphrophora alni. The sequence continues at coordinate 88,462,512 of OY740768.1, forward strand.
TTATCTTCGGCAAACACCTGGGGTTCTGTTATGACAAATATAATTGTCAATTATATTTTCATTCATAGTCCTCAACAGCGCAAATTAGAATGATGAAGTCGTTGAGTTAAATAATTGCCAATTACTTTTGGTAGTGTGAATACAAAACTAATCAAAATATGCAAATTTTGAACATTCGTCTTCGGTAAACTCCTGGTGTGTTGCTCATGACAAAAATAATTGTCAATTATATTTTCAATCATGATCCTCACCAGCACAAAGTAGAATGATGAAGTTGTGAGTTAAATAATTGTCAGTTATTTGCGAATACAAAACTAATCTAAGTTCAGATACAAAACTAATCTAAGTTCAGATTGCTAATTTTTTTATCTTCCTCTTCGGCAAACATCTATTAAAGAAGTGTTGGTCATGACAATAATAAATAATTGCCAATTACTTTACAAGTCAATCAAGGAAATCGTGGATATGATAAATCAAACTGCGAATAATTTTGCAATCTGTATACAAATGGGAACGATAATTGCAGTGTGATGAAGTTAATTATATGTTAGTCGTTATCCATGGAATAAATTGATGCATTGAGTTTCGGGTCGGCTATAACTTATCTGGAGGATTTCACAACACTACCACTATAAGTAGCGTTGGCTAGCTGTCTACTATTACAGTTACAGTGAACATGTCTTCCCGACGTAACCAACCGTGTGAGAGGCATTGGATAAACGTTAGGACAATGTCATCCGACAACGACGAAGTGCGTCGATATATTGAAGACAATGCGGAAAGGATCCGAGGACTTGTAGAGAGGTTAGTTTGGTATTTATGTTAAGAATATTAATATTTCTCGAAACAATAGTTGTCATTCACTAACCAACACTTACGTTAGTAAGTCTAACATTTAAGAATTTTCCATGTTACCTCAATAATTGTCATTCTCTTATTCGTTACAAGAGATTAGTTTAACATTTATGTGAAGAATTGTTCATGTATTATTTCAAGTTTGTTTAACATTTATGTTAAGAATATTAATATTTCTCGAAACAATAGTTGTCATTCACTAACCAACACTTACGTTAGTAAGTCTAACATTTAAGAATTTTCCATGTTCTCAGCTCAATAATTGTCATTCTCTTATTCATAACAAGAGATTAGTTTAACATTTATGTTAAAAATTGTTCATGTATTATTTCAAGTTTGTTTAACATTTATGTTAAGAATTTTTCATGTAATATTTCAGGTAGACATTTTTGTTAAGAATTTTCAAGTAATATTTCAGGTTGACATTTTTGTTAAGAATTTTCATATTTCAGGTTCACATTTATGTTAAGAATTTTTTTCATGTAAGTTGGATTTATTTATGCTAAGAACTTCTCTCTCAGTTCAATAGTTGCCATTATCTAACCTGACATTCATGTTAATAATTTGTATGTAATATTTCAGGTTAGATTGACATTTATGCTAAGAACTTTTAAATTTCCCAGTTCAATAGTTGTCATTCTCTAATTTGTTTCAATACCTTGCAGGGACTTGCGGAACTCATTCCAAGCTCTGCGACAGGCCGGTTTCACCTGGGTCGAGTGGGAGTATAGCTCCTCCGTTAACTTCAGGAGAGTTAACGCGGACGGTACTCCATATGGCGGTGCAGACCGTATTGGACGACCACTGTCATCGGTCGCTCCAATAGAGCCTACGCTGACGATCTTATCACCACGGCCCATCCTGACAACGGAGAGTCCACCACGTATAAATCCACCACCACCTTTCACCCCGAGACCACACCGAAAGTCAGTACCTCGAGCAGGATACTCCGCTGGAAGCTCTTCCGTTTCTTCAGGAGGATGAAAAGCTAGAGATAGGAATATCCGAGGAAGAAATGGAGGAAATTCTACGGAATATGTAACCCTCGTCAAAGGTGTAAAACTGACGGTAGGCCTCTTTTAGAGGGATTCTCAACGACACCCGGAGGCGGCTACCCTGGCCCTCTGAGGGCTATAGGCTCTAGCTGGTGATGGAAGGACCTCCACACTGCTCAGATAAATCTGGCTTTTATGTAGGAATAGCCCCAATCCATCGCTATTCCCTGTGACCACCAATCCATTACAATATTGTGGTCCCCAAAACCCTATTGTCTGCTATGTAAAATAGACATGCACGTTACCGGCTATCGGTTCTCTACATAAGCCACAACGTTCTAATTTTAGCGAACAATTGTAACAGGATAGTAAATGACTGCAGGGTAAAAAAACTACCTCTATATCCCTCTCGTAGCAAATTTTACACGACAAAGTATCGTATTTACACTCTCACACAGTTGCTGTAATAGTAGACGGCCAGCCAACGCTACTTATAGTGGTAGTGTTGTGAAATCCTCCAGATAAGTTATAGCCGACCCGAAACTCAATGCATCAATTTATTCCATGCATAACGACTAACATATCATTAACTTCATCACACTGCAATTATCGTTCCCATTTGTATACAGATTGCAAAATTATTCGCAGTTTGATTTATCATATCCACGATTTCCTTGATTGACTTGTAAAGTAATTGGCAATTATTTATTCTTGTCATGACCAACACTTCTTTAACCCTAGAACACGTATGTGTCGTCAAAATGACGACATGCAAAACCCAAAATCGGCGTATTTGACAGAAGAGTGGTGACCGCGCATCCCCCCTCCCAGTACCTTCCTTACTCTAATAGACAAGGCCAGTCGCGGAATTTCACCCCTACCAGTCACATGTGTCTGTACTTATTTGTGCTCACGTCGTGCATTTGACAATACATAAGTGACTGCGTTACTTTTTTTGTAGAGGGAAAAACCATTGTTTTTACTAAGGTTTTACTATAACCTTGTTTAATTAGTAAAATAAGATTGTACAACCTGTATACTTTAGATAAATATGTGTTTCATTTAATAAAAATACTGATATACATAATTTATAAAAATATTTTCTAACCCTTGTTTTTTTCCTTTCAAAAAAGTAGTCATTCATTTTTATAGTTTTTTATTACTAGTTGCACTAATAAGTTTTTAAAACAATTTTTTTCCTAATTCTAAAGAGTACTAAAACATAACTATAGCAACGAAAAAATTTTAAATTAGGTTTCCGTCAAGTAAAAAAAAAACAAAAATGAGTAGTCAAATTTACGATACTTAAGTGATAGTGTGACTCAACCCGGACATAAGTGTTCTAGGGTTAATAGATGTTTGCCGAAGAGGAAGATAAAAAAATTAGCAATCTGAACTTAGATTAGTTTTGTATCTGAACTTAGATTAGTTTTGTATTCGCAAATAACTGGCAATTATTTAACTCACAACTTCATCATTCTACTTTGTACTGGTGAGGATCATGATTGAAAATATAATTGACAATTATTTTTGTCATGAGCAACACACCAGGTGTTTACCGAAGACGAATGTTCAAAATTTGCATATTTTGATTAGTTTTGTATTCACACTACCAAAAGTAATTGGCAATTATTTAACTCAACGACTTCATCATTCTAATTAGCGCTGTTGAGGACCATGATTGAAAATATAATTTGCAATTATATGTCTCATTACCAACACTCCAGGTGTTTGTCGTAGATAAATGTTCAAAATTTACATACTTTGATTAGTTTTGTTTTCGCATTACAAAAAGTAATTGGCAATTATTTAACTCACGACTTTATCATTCTAATTTGTGCTGTTGAGGACTATGATTGAAAATATAATTGACAATTATATTTGTCATTAGCAGAACCCCAGGTGTTTGCCGAAGATAAATGTCAAAATTTGCATACTTTGATTAGTTTTGTATTCGGAAATAATTGGCAATTATTTAAGTCCCAACCTCATCATCCTTAATTAGTGCTTGTTGAAGAAGGAGAGTATGTTTTTATATAAATGATTGTGAATATTTGTAGTATTTTTATTCTGTCGTTACAAATATGATTACTACACACATTGCACTTCTAACTTATTTATATAATATGGTCGATCACGTTTGTTACAGGTTAAGGATTTTTATTTAGAAATGAACTTACCTTTATTCTTCATGGATGGTTGAAGGTACGAGCGGAACCCGTAACGTAAGGTGTACGCGAGTTTTTCGCGCGTCAATGTGTAATACTATGCATGATAGCTCAGTCGGTAGCGTGTTTGCCTTCAAATCATAACTTCACAGGTTCGAATCCCGTGTCTGACGTGATAGCACCACGTCAACAACATGGCGTATGGGGAGGGGGTAAGGGGGTGGGGCGGGAGGGGCCATGGGGTAGGGGTATGGCGAGGGGTAAAATAACAAAATGCAGCAAATTACGTCACAAGCGGGGGCAGGGTAGGGGGTGAGGGGAAGGGGGAGGGGTAAGAGAGGCAAAGGGGGAAGGGCCAAGAGGGGGGGCAAAAGGGGGTGGGGGAGGTCACATGGTACAGCCGCCATGTTGGATCTCAACCGTCGATGTCTCTACTACATATGTATAATATATGTAGTAGAGAGTGCGACGGTTGAGCACAAGAATGGAGTGGGGGTGACCACGTGACCTAAACCTCTCCCCCTTGGCCCCTCCCCTTGTCCCCTCCTCCTTTGCCCCTCCCTCTTCCCCTCACCCCCTACCCTGCCCACAATCCGCCTGTGACGGTATTTGGAGACGCCATTTTGTTGTTTTACTCCTCCCAATGCCCCCCTCCCCCTGCCCCGCCTGACGCCTGTGATGTAATTTGGAGATGCCATTTTGTTGTTTTGCCCCTCCCCATGCCTACCATTTTTGGACACCTGTGATGTAATGCATTGCTCTGCTACCGTTGTCGTGATGTCAAACACGGGATTCGAACCTGTGAAGTTCAGATTTGAAGGCAGACACACTACCGACTGAGCTATTGTGCATAGTATTACACATTGTATATTTAATGCAGTATATAAGTCGCCATGTTTGTTCAACGTCAGTTCCACAGAGAGCACCACCGATTATAGCCACCTGAATTTACATTTTGAGAGTGCATTGATATCCACTGGGGAGAACACTTAGTTAAACACAAATCCGTACCGTAAGGCGTATCGAGTTTTTCGAGCGCGTGCGAAAAACTCGCGTACGCCTTACGATAGGGTCTAGCTCGTACCTCAAGGTTAAGGTTGTGTGTGTAAGGTAATAACAAGGGCCAGAGGTTCCTCCATTGTGGGCGTAGCACCGACAACGTTTTTACTGACAAGTTGACTCACACGAGACTCTGCGTTTTAGGTGTGTGTGTGTTAGACACCCACCTTCTCCCCATCCACCAATTTGTCTCCCCAGCCAGATGAATGGTAAATAATATGAAAACGTGTAGATGTTTTAATAATGTATTCTCTCTCAAAAATATTACAATAAGTTTAAAAAAGTTACATTAAAGAGTACTATAATAATTATAAATGACGATTATGTCTGTCCGCAAACAGTCTCTCCTGGAAGGACTGAACCCCACAATTTTAATTATCGTACGATTACAAAATTTTAAATATTGTACGATAATTTACAGTATATCTCTGAAAATTCCCGTCACACACACAAACTTACAATATTATAAAATATTTCCTATATTTACATCTCCGAAACATACACCTGCACAAGTCACCATGACAGTCTGACTGTTTACAAAATAATAAGTCTTTAATATAAAACTTTTGACAGTTCAGTACACAACAACTATAACACTGGTCCGATGTAGTTGTCGAGACAGTTCCTGTGCCCGTTCTAGTCACAACAGTGGTTGTCGTAGATAAGCTGTACAGATCCATTTCCGTCATTCGTACGTTCCAATACCTGCACCTACAATGGCAAAAGCTGAATGCCTGGCACTTTGTACATGCCAGGCCGTCAACTTGACATTCGGGTGCTTTAAAACATTTGTTAGCACAACAGTACCCGGTCAAATGTTGAGGTCGTTCAGGTACTTTTACTGGAACACTGTACGACTTCCTTGAGCGGCAGTCGGCAAGCAAACAAGTGCTCAGGTTTCCGTAACAATCTGGTTTTGTACAAAACACCAGATCTTTTATTTTGATTTTCTTACATGCGTTACCGTAGCACACGTAGGATTCCAGCGTCTTACACAGATACAATTCCATTATCTGAAAAAGCAGAAAATAATTCGTTAGTATAAAAATACTATCTAGCTTGTCCTCTGTGTTTTACGGGGTTGGAACCGTCATCCGGTACAGTTAAGCCATAACAGAGCCCACATTACAAGCCGAGGGCAAGCAGAAGGCTTACCCCCTTGTGGGAATAGCTCCAATCCATCGCTATTCCCTGTGACCACCACTCCATTACAAAATTATTGTGGTCCCCATTTTATCTTTTTTTTTTATTTTTTATTTTATAATTTTTTTTTTACGCTTTGACTCCGTGCCCAAATTGTACCTCATTCAAAGTTTATCAAGTCTTTCGACTGCGCCAGTGACCTTCAAACAGGTTTACGGGAGAATCAACTCCGCTCCAGGGACCTCCATACAACCTTGCGGGGTTTTTAGTTCCACGCCAGAGGGTAACACACACACAGATGCCGGTCAGGTATCTTCATACCTTCCCCGCGACTTTTGGGCATCAATTTAGGCAAGGAGTAAATCGTAATAACTTTTAGCACTTTTTAGTGCACATTTACTATCTACGTTACTATTATGTTGTGGTAATAAGCATTTAATGTCTCCACTATGGGAGAATTTCTCCTCCTGAGGTAATTCCATCACGCATGGATGAAATTGTCTCAGAAATTGAGTCTTTTCCAGTCCTTTGGTGAAAAGTGTTGTAAAAGGCTTGCACAAAGTGCGTACACCACCTCGTTTTAAGGTACACCACCTTCATCCCATCTGATATAGTGAAAACGAGATTTTAACCAACGAGCCGATTTTTGCGATTTATCGTTAAGTAGGGAAAAATTGTATGGCGGTTTGAACACTGTGATATTGTGAAAATGATCACTGACAATTGCCAATTCTTTGACGATATACTTGTTATCGTTATCGTGAAACGCGTGAAATTCAACTACTGCCACTTGCATGTTTTTTAAACAAGCTCACTTCGTCGTATAATCTGTCCGCTTCGGGGAGAGTGCTAGATACGAGCTCGTCGCTGGCCAAGATCTGAATGATGTACGAGCGTAATTCTTTCTCGATATAAAACAATTCGGCGACACGTCTGGACACGAGCGGCATACTCTCCTCTAGTAGCTTCCATTCGTCAGTGTTCAAGGTCATACAATGTTGCCCATCGTACAATTGAACGTAACGTTTGCCGAAAAGTCACCGATAGTCAGATTGAATTTACACGTTCTTTTATCGCTGATAGCAGCCGTTATAGATTTTAAATGAAGTGATAATTCGTCAAGTATTAGGTGATTGAAGAAAACAAATTTTCTACTAAATGTCCAAGACCGAAACCTGTATGCTGAAATAAACCGGTTGCTATGAATTTAGTGCACTCGGTGTTTATGAAATGAACGGATTTAAGAAATATTCCCAAAGGAAGGTTAGGTGGTACCTGACGCTTAGTAGGAGCTCGCTCCACGTCCATCCTGCTCAGATTTATGGTCTCGACTGACGGAAGTTACAACTGACTACTTTGATAGTAGAAACAACCTTCTTCAAGTTCCGGTTCGATTTGAACCAATGGGAACTCGTGTAGACGAGGATCATCGAAATCGAATTGATAGTATTTTTCATTGCTTATATCTTCCTCTCTACAAGTGACACAATAATGGCTATGATAAACCATCACCACCCCACCCACTAAAACGTAAACCGAATCTGTAGAACAGCCGATGTTACCCGAAGATAGCCGACTCTTTAAAGCTGCATAGACGTGTTCCGATACTTGTGACCATTCGACATGAAATTTATCGTTTTCGTAGAGGTAGTCTGTGATTGCCATGGTCAACTCATCGTCTATTTCATTAGGTTCGAATGAATATAGTGTGTCTTCGTCAATCAAGTCCTCTAAATCCGATAATCTATCCCTAGGCACTATCCTGAGGAAGGCGTGAACGACTCCTGGGTATGTGGTGCACATGATGTCTCGATCGTGAATGATCGGCTCCCAGTGTATCGATACTATTATACAGTTCCTGTTTTACGTTCATTACAATCCGTTGGTAGTCTTCGAAAAAGCCCATCAACAGCTTCAATGGTACAGAGAGGGAAAAGTTTGAAACGGTAGCCATCCCACCGGCTCCCAACCATCCTGCGTTGCTGAATTTATTCTTCTCACTCTCTCGCAACGACAATAGATTTTTAATGGTACTGGAAATTCCGACATTTCTCGTACGGTCCACTTCGCTACCGGCAAATTCGTATCTAATATCGTCAAATAGAAAGGCTACAGCATTGTTGACCAATTTCACTGTTGCAGCACTGTTATCCGCTTTTGTGCCGCTCACTGTTCCTTTTATATGCAATATACTACCAAACGGTGCTGTGATCACGTCCTGTTGATTTATGGGAATACGAATTTCATCGTTATTACCGTACGTTGACGACGCATAAGGTCTGTGCGAATGATATTCAAGACCACTGATGATGTCATTGTATTCTGCTGCACTATCTATTGCCAGTAGATCCATTTTTCACTTTAAATCCTAAAGCTGAGAGAAAACGAATATTTCTAGCTGTTAACTCTGTTGAGTTTGAACGTACACTGATACTGTTCTTATAACGTTGTCCATTAAATACGAGACCCATTTCTACGTAAATGCAATCGGACAGAAACTGATTCTTCTCTGAAATTTATAGGTACTCCGTTCTGATCTCTAAGGCTTACGGTGATGTTATGAATGGTTTTCACGTTGACGGGTAAATATATTACAGTCGTCGGTATTTCGACAATCTTGTACCCCGGAGCCACTTGTGGGTAAAACTCGTGTATATTGTGTGACTCTTTTCCATTTTGAAATGACCCAGTTACAATATTACACGCAACTCTAATAACATTCACCCTTATAATATTGACGGGGAGCTTAGATTCGTGTCTTCGGTTGGCTGATAAATCCCCATTATTGAAACCGAGTAATTTTCCTATAGATCCGTCTTTAAAATGTACAGTCTTTGAACACATAAGTTCCGCTTTAAGTGTGTTATTGTTCGGCTTGAGCGAAAATGCAATCTCCGACGGCAGCTGTGATTTGATATATTTTTCAATATCCTCAATTTCGTACGAACCTGTCGGTATATTAACGGTCACTTCATAATTATCGTTTTGATCTTCACCAAGATACAATTTATTATTATTCCTTCTTCGATATTGGGAATGGAATTGTACACAGCAAGATCAATGAGACCGATTTCCCACTCTCCATCGGATAGATCAATCGGTGGAAAGAAATCACACCAAAGTGTAGAACTATTTCCATTTAAAACAATACTCATGATAGTAGAAACTTTAAGCACAAATGTCCACAGACGAATGAAGTGTTACTTTGATGTCGCTTGTAATTATAGTGAATATTAGCGTTGGAACCAAAATATTTAGTCAGTTCTAGTGGAGGTCTAAGATTTCCAAAACTGTCATAGTATTCTAAATTTACACCACACTTTTTATAACACACCCAATGTGTACCTTCACCCTTGCTACTATTGAGGTTGACAATGGCGGATTTGTTTTTCAACGGTCCCATCGGGGGAAGATTGTCCCTCATATAAACACCTCTGAAATACGGTATCCTCACGGCATATTTTTCTAAATCAATATTTGTTAACGGTCTGTTTGGTAATGAATCAATCAAACTTTTTTTTTATTGATCTTCTTCTTGGTTTTGCTACTGCCTTTTAGTCCCCTGCCTTTTGGATACGGTTTGAGATACAAGCCAGTGCTTTTTGCATATGGTTTGAGATACAGACCACCGCCTTTTTGATACGGCTTGAGATACAATGCCCCACCCAACAAGAGACGTTTTGACTTTTTCCCACCTCCCAATTTGGTTTTCGCTTTCATGGCCGTTGTTACAGCCCACGCTGCTGCCCGTTCACCCATAGACGCGTTACCCGATTTGACTCGACTCCAAGCCCGTTCTGCTAAAATTTTGTCCGCTTCTCTACGATGCTCTGAATCACTGTATTTGCTGTACGCTATATCGTGCTCTTTACACGCTTCGTCTAAAGAATTGACTCCTTTATCACCTCGGGCTAACCTCTCGGCTAGTTTTGTACCCGGACCGCAATAGTTGTAAGAGGGTAAATGGAGTTCTACAGGCAACAGATCTATAGCCTTGTTTAAAACCTTATCACCAACGCTTAAAATTCCAGAAACGAGACCACGGCCCTTTTTGATGTTGTTCGTCCCTTTGCCATTTCTATACTGAATCAATACTCAAGGGTGCAACGTATTTATGGTTGTTCAGTTTCGTCGCTCCACACCATACGCCAATGACTAAATGTATCTTTAGGAGTATCGACTTTACTATATTGCTTTTTAATCATATGTGCGAGATCAATCAATTCCCTTCGCCATTTGTTGTCTAATGTGTTCACTCTCTTACTACATGCTTTTAATGTTTCAGCTTCAGTTGCTCTTATAGCCTGTACTAATTGGGCTCGTGTAATGGCATCACTATCCGTAACACCGTCGGCAATATTACAAATACGTTTTGAGGAGGCATCAAAGCAGTCTTTTGTTTTATCTCTGAGTAGAGCACGATCTATAATTACACTCAATTCTTCAAGCTGTTGAAAGTTGATTGCATCCAAGCTGCTAGTACCATCCTTCACGTTGGTCAGTTTTGTACCGCCACAGTTCCAACCGTTACTGTTCAACGGCATTACTTTGCTGTCCACATAGTATTTGTTGGCTGCGTCTTCCGTGTGTATTGGGGTTTTTATGTTGCATATATAGCTATTTTGAGCGTCAAATTTATTGTGCCAATTTTTCCCAATAAAGTACATTCTAGCATATTTCACGTTTAAGCCATCGCCTTCCTCTAGCGGAGTACCAATATCCTGTAGCCGATAATTTTTAAAGTTATAGCCACTATCAAGTTTAACTAGAATAAACGATTCGAGATATTCTTTTGTCACAGCATCATCATTGTCTTTCGGTTTAGCTAAACCACCTATAGGTCTCCAGCTTGTGTCATATCGTTTCCTCTTGTCATCAAACATTAAACACTTTGTTTCTAATTGGTTAAGGGTGACCGCATCGGTTTCAGAGCGTGCTGTAGCTACATTATGTAACAATTTACCTCCTATATCATAGTCTCCCTCTGGTGTAAGGTTAAACCCTACACCTTTAGGACCTATTTTTCTGTTGGAGCCGCCACTCTTATAACGTCCAAACTTGTCGACACTCATCGTATTAATGTTCTAATTTTTGCATTTCCCGCTCCTTTTATAATTCCAGCTTCTTTTAAAAAGTTCTTCGATAATAGAAGCTATCTTATTTGCATGTCCCGTGTGTCCTGCATCGTGAGATGCCAACAAATGTCTCAGTCTGTCACACAACTCATTTGGATCGTCCCAGTATGAATAACCTCTACCGCTAACTTTTTTAGGAGGGAATAACTTCTCTATAATGTTTGTATATTTCATAGATTTGTTACGATTAACGTGTCCGTTCGGATCGTATAATCTTTTGTGCACACTGGATCTCAAACAGATATCTTGATACGCTCGTAAATCGGCCTCGGTATATATTTCATCATCGGGTATACGCTTAAACACCAACTCGTACAATCCGGGCGTCCCTTTATAGTGTACTCTGTCAATTATAATCTCACCATCATCCGACAACTGAAGATGTCTTGTTACCGATCATCATAGAGTCGTCTCCGATTTTCGGTCCGTAACTGTGATCTATATTCCGACTACCGGTGGTATCTTTCATCATTTTGAGCATATATTTTCGTGCCAGCGGATGTTCGAAAGTACTGTTTACCCATTTTTCAGATACACTTTGCTCTACAGGTGTGGACAATAGTTCCCTTACACTGGGCTGCGGTCGGTCCGGAGTCTCTGCAATTATTTCGGTATCCACAAAATCAACAATGGGAGTAGCCGGTACTTCCCCGACAGTCCACTCTTCATTTTTCTCTTCCTTACTCTCGCTGCTCCACTCATCCGCTATTTCCGTCTTTTCATCCAACTCTTCTTCGGGTTTAATTTCTTGTTTCGGCAAAAACACTCCACTCTTCTGCAACTCTTTAATTATTGGTGTTTATTTCTTAGTATACATTCGTTCCTCTTCGGCCTCTCCGTACCTCAACTGTCTGTACTTTTTCTTTATAGCCTTGCGCAATATGGCTATCTCCAGCGTTAGATGCTCTCTCTTCTCAGACATCTTGTAGAATGACGTTTGTTGCAAGTATCAAGCCTTTTGTACCTTAAAAATCTGTTACAATTCGATCAAAACCAATTCTAAATCTTCCATTCTCCGGTTCACTGTCCTTATCTATTACAATGAATCCATGTTTATCTTTCCACGCGGTGGCACAAATGTTTTTAAATGCACTAAACACCATGTCAGTGTTTACGTGATCATTGTAAATGTGTCGTAAATTGAGATCGTCCTGTTTGAAAAGGACCAAGAGATTGGCATTGTCTCGAATCAATTGTTTGGGAATCCTGCTGTACGTCTGTCCTAAGTAGAAGGAATCTATATTATTGTGACATCCCATGGTGAAATAGTTACGTATATTGTCGTGTTTCTCGCAAGCTATGTCGTCAAAAATTATTATCGAATTTGCCTCCGCTTTACTAGGATGGATGACATTTTCGTTGTCCGTGAATGTGTAATAACCAATTTCTTTGGTATTTCCCAGTATATTTTCTAAAAACTTGTACTTTGGCTGCTGGAGTGATTTAGAAAATACATAGACGTTGGCAAATTTCAGGCCATTTGGATTGAAGAGCAAATTAAATAGCACATTTGTCTTGCCACTGTTTGATGGGCCGCACACTATAGATCGAACTGTGTTTGGTAATAAAGAACTGTGTCGGTGCATTGTTGAGCCGCCTCCTGCAACAACGTCAAAGTTTCTTACACGTAGTTTATCCGCTGTGTTTTTTAAACGCATTACGCTGCTCAACGTTAGTCTAAATACTGTGGAAAACTAACAGTGCTATCCTATTAAATACAAAACCTAAACAACAAGCTTGGTTTTATCAATCCAACTATCGTGTTCCTTGTCAAACCCTAACCACCGCACTAGTACTTTGTTACCCTTTTTGCGTAATACTTTTTCAACAAGATATACGTTGCCGATCTTTGACTCGCTTAATTCTTCGCCATAGAATCCTCCTTTCAGAATGTCACCTTTCGAGTCTTGCAGAATGTACGTTACTGGATTGGTCGGTACAACAGTGTACACGGTAAACACTTCGTTTGTCCAGTTGGGTAGATATCTTTTATCAAAAGTCTTTTTAAATTTCGATATTCTAACTTTGTCGTCCACTTTAAATCGCGCCAGTGCTTTTGTACTCTTGCGTGCTATTTTGTCCAGTAACATTTTCTCGTGCTTTTTCAACACTTGAGCGGGTTTCATACCGATAGTACTGTGCACAGTGTTATTGTATGTCTTTACTACGTTTTTCAGCAGCTCCAACCACTCGTAACTACCACGTGCCGTAAATTCACGCCACATTATATTTTTCAAAGTACGGTTCAGGCGCTCCACCATAGACGCTTTTTTGTCTGAAAAAGTGGCGTAGTGATTTATATTGTATTTTTTCATTAATCTCTTCATATGCGTATTGAAAAACTCCTTCCCCTGATCGGTCTGAAAGTTATTCATAGGATGTTTTTTCAGTATCGGTTCTAACGCTATAGATACGTCTAGAGCAGACTTTGTCTTTAGTGGTAACGCAATCGCAAATTTTGTTAGACAATTTATCATAGTCAGTATATATTTGTAGCCTTGGTTTTCCTTAGCATATGGAATCATTTCCACAAGATCGGCTTGATAAAGGTCATTAACTCCTTTCAGCGTCACACCTCGGGTTTTGAAATTTCTTCGCGCGGGCTTGTGAAGTTCCGCCGCAATGGCTCGCCTTATATCCATTATGTAAATGAATGTGTTTACGGTTTCGTGGCACTATTTATTTCCTGGAGATACTCTTGTGCACGTAACCTCGAAATTATCGCTGCTTGTTCCCGCCTCACCGTTGCTTTGGATTAATCCGCCAAAAATTGTCCATAAAAGATCCGCAGAGATGTCGGAAGCTTTACGAAAAGCAACGTATCCAGGTGTCTTTGTTTTAAAATTGAGACTAGTAAACATAAAGCCCAACAGATCACCATCAGCTGTTCCATTTTTCATTTTGTCTACCAAACATTCAAAGCCTCTTTTTATCCAATCAATTTCCGTCACATTCTCGGGTAGTGGATGAAATTTAAACTGAATTTTAGTCCTTAGAGTACGAAATTTTTTCGCCTCCCTACTTTGCGAAGAAACAATGTAAATTGGCTCCATAGCTCTTTTCACGGCAAGTAGCTCTAACTGTGTGAGTCACCTTGTTTTAACTTTGGGTGACCGGTGCTACACTCTGGTAGTCGACGGAGTAACCTCATCCGGCTGTGGACACTACTTTTGAATATTGTTGGGGAGAGTAACCTAGAGGTCAGGGCAGGGATTTGGCCCCAACATGGGCGAGTTATTCTCGACCAATCGTCCATTTGGTCACGTGACCGCTTCTCGTCCAATCAGAATGCTCCATCTGCACCGCCATATAAAGAAAGAATTGCCATATAAAGCACTAAACAAATTTATTCACCTAATTAACGCCACGTTTAGACTAAGGTATGTTCCAAGACAGTGGAAGATTGCAGAAGTGATTATGATACCCAAACCGGGAAAAGATCCTAACGATAAATCATCATACCGACCAATCTCCTTGCTGCCAGCTATGTCAAAGATTTTTGAAAAATTACTGAAGAAACGCCTTAAGCCAATCATTGAAGAAAAACAACTAATCCCTCACCACCAGTTTGGCTTTAGAGATAAACACTCAACTATAGATCAAGTACACAGAATCACACATGTAATAGAAAAAGCCTTGGAGGAACGCAAAATTTGCTCAAGTATATTTTTAGATGTTGCTAAAGCATTCGACAAGGTCTGGCACGAGGGATTAATTTTTAAACTGCAGCGCGATCTTCCAGAGTCGATTTGTCAGATTCTGGAATCTTACCTATCAGAAAGATGCTTCAGAGTTAAGCACAAAGGGGAGTACTCAGAATTGAAAAGCATTTCAGCGGGGGTACCACAAGGAAGTGTCCTTGGACCTTTGCTCTATCTCTTGTACACCAGCGATATTCCCCAAGAAAATGGTACAATTACTGCGACTTTTGCTGATGACACAGCAATCTTGGCGACCGGTAGCAATGTGGAAGAGGCAACACAAAAACTGCAAAGAGCGATCGATAGAGTTAGTATCTGGATAAAGAAATGGAGATTAAAATTAAATGAATCTAAGTCAACCTTTGTTAATTTTACAACTAGAAAAATAAATCCAATTCCTATTAAAATAAATTCCCATTTAGTAATTCCGGCTAATACTGCTAAATACTTGGGAATGACACTAGATGCCAAGCTACACTGGAAGGAGCATGTTAAAAAAAAGAAGGTAGAATTGAATATGCAATTTAGGAAAATGTACTGGTTACTTGGGAGAAAATCACAATTAGATCTACACAACAAACTGCTTCTCTATAGGCAAATATTGAAACCAGTGTGGACCTATGGGTTACAGTTGTGGGGTTGCACAGCGAAGACAAATGTTCAGATTATACAAACTTTTCAGAATAAGGTTCTACGGAGTATTGTTGATGCACCATGGTTCATCCGCAATGATAGTCTGCATCGTGATCTTAAGATGAATACCGTCGCAGAGGAAATCAGAAGGTATGCAGAGAAGCACAAACACAGACTTCAACAACACGAAAATTATGAAATGAATTGTTTACTAAACTGCTCTGGGGAGATTCGCCGGCTGAAGAGAACAAAGCCTTTTGAACTTTGATTAGTGAAAATTACACATGATTACACATGAGAGGAGTGCATCAATGGGTGATATTCCGGCTAACAGTGTTATTTAATGTTAAATGTATATTGCTTGATAGGCTCTGCCTAGTTGTAATTAATAATAAATTTAAAAAAAAAATAATAATAATAATAAAAAAAAAAAAAAAAAAAATCTGCACCGCCGCTTCTCGTCCAATCAGTATGCTCCATTTATAATTGCACCGTCGCTTCTCGTCCAATCAGAATGCTGTCACTTGAACGCACACGCAGACCTGGTGCGCTTTAGTGGTGGTGGGGGTACTCTGGTTCTCCCAGGGAGAAGGGGAGCAAAGTCTGTAAAAATGGCTGGATGCGGGCAAATCCATCGGTCGCTAACAGGTATACCGATTGGATGTTTGGGTTGGCAAATCGGTTGCTAAAAATATATTTTGGTTGGTTAATCGGTTGTTAGTGGTATCTATGGGTTGGTTAATTGGTTGCTAACATGATATTTTGGTTGGTTAATCGGTTGTTAAAAGTATATTTTGGTTGGTTAATCGGTTGGTAATGTTATCTTTGGGTTGGTAAAAATGATCCTTACATGATAATTTGGTTGGTAAATAGGTTGCAAAAACAGTATGAAACATCGTCCACAATAAGACTAAAACACACACACACCTTAAACACAGAGTCTCGTGTGAGTCAACTTGTCAGTACAAACGTTGTCGGTGCTACGCCCACAATGGAGGAACCTCTGGCCCTTGTTATTACCTTACACACACAACCTTAACCTTGAGGTACGAGCTAGACCCGTACCGTAAGGCGTACGCGAGTTTTTTGCGCGCGCGCGAAAAACTCGGTACGCCTTACGGTATGGATTTGTGTTTAACTAAGTGTCCTCCCCAGTGGATATCAATGCACTCTCAAAATGTAAATTCAGGTGGCTATAATCGGTGGTGCTCTCTGTGGAACCGACGTTGAACAAACATGGCAACTTATATACTGCATTAAATATACAATGTGTAATACTATGCACAATAGCTCAGTCGGTAGTGTGTCTGCCTTCAAATCCGAACTTCACAGGTTCGAATCCCGTGTCTGACATCACGACAACGGTAGCAGAGCAATGCATTACATCACAGGTGTCCAAAAATGGTAGGCATGGGGAGGGGCAAAACAACAAAATGGCATCTCCAAATTACGTCACAGGCGTCAGGCGGGGCAGGGGGAGGGGGGCATTGGGAGGAGTAAAACAACAAAATGGCGTCTCCAAATTACGTCACAGGCGGATTGTGGGCAGGGTAGGGGGTGAGGGAAGGGGGAGGGGCGGTGGGAGGGTGGGAGGGATCCCTGTATGGCAAGGGTAAAACAACAAAATGCAGCAAATTATGTCAGGCGGGGGCAGGGAAAGGGGGAGGGGCAGAGGGGAGGGGGCAAGGGGGAGGGGTTTAGGTCACGTGGTCACCCCCACCTTCCCCCACTCCATTCTTGTGCTCAACCGTCGCACTCTCTACTATTAACAATAAATAGTCAAATTTTAGCACCAGTTAAATCTTCAATATCAGACCTGTGGTAGTTATTGGGAAATAATTGAAAAAGTGTTGCAACTGCTTAGCTTGCAGGTCATTAGCATGACTTGGATAGTGAAACTATATAAACTGTTAGTGACCTAGAAAGAGAGACGAGTCCAGAAGGTCAGTTGGATTCGAGATATGGGCAAGGCCGAAGAAACGTTGCTGGTCAACACGTGGCCCAGGAACATACTTGCGAAAGGAACTCACTAGCAGTTTATAGAGATTCACGGCTTATGTTTAAAAGGTGAGCTGATTCACGTGTTTTTGGAAACAAGAGTTGTTAAATTCAATAATTTCCCATTTCTCTGGATTGAAGATTTGAAGGTTTGATTAGGACTGATTATATTTTTCATTGTATTTTATATGATTAAATATCAGATAGGATTAAGATTATTCCTGATAAATTGTAAACTATAAGGGAATAAAGAATAAATTAATATTCAAAATCTGAACCACCGAATGTGTTACAATCTAATGAACCCGTAGAAATTAGGTATAGGAGAAACCTATTCTTATTAGTCCTCAGCATCCATAGCAGAACACAAACTGTTAAATCTTGATTCCAGAGGCCTACTTTAAATGAAGTTTATGATGTTTACAACAGTTTGCAAAACATCATTCAGCTCAACAAGTACCAAGGACTTAGCAACAAGAGCTTCTCTGTGAAGAAAGCATTGAGTGAAAATAATATCTGGATTTTCTTTCGTAACTAAAGCCAGGAAACCTGGCAAATAACCTACCATTGCAGGGTACCCGTCTATATAAATACTCAAACAAGACTGTCATGACAAACTAGCAGTGATAAAATAACTGAAAAATGTCTAGTCCAGTTTTTGATTCAGGAAGCTCTTTGTAAAATAAAAACTGTTCAATTAAGTCACTTTCGCAAATAAATCTAACAAATGTTAGAACCTGAGGTTTCCTAGTTACACCTGTGGACTCAGTCACTTGAAGAGTAAAAAAAAACTGCCTTTTTAAGCTTTTCATTCACTTTGGTTCCAACATCTTTAGACATGTCTTCAATATCCCTACTTATTGTATTATTAGATAACAGAATTTTCCTAACCTCTTTTTCATATTCTTCAACAAACATAATTTTAACAATTTCACACCACGCTGGTAAAATGGTTGACTAAGCTGTCATATGGGATTTCATTCTTTTGCAATTAGTTCTGCCACAGCATAGCTGGCTTTCTGTGCTTTATCCAACACAGATGGTATTTTTATAAATGTTTAAGCCTATTGATAATAGTCTTTTAAAATATTCAATAGATTTTTCAGCTGCAAATGCATGCTTTGTAAGTAGGTAGGTGTCTTTTTAACTTGGTACCATTGCTTCATAGGACAACTATTCACTACAAATTAGGTATCGAGGTTTGGGCACAGTACTAACTGTAACTGGAACAGGAAACAACACTAACACTTGTTAGATTCAGTGATGAGTCATTCAGCCTTCTGTCCATTTGACCTATGTCCTAGATTCCAGCGCTATTGCTGCTAGCGAATAAATATTGAACTATCAGAAGCGACTGAATAATAAAATGCAGTGCGCTGCTACATTCTACCAGGTGAGTATTGAATTATTACAACAGTGGAACAGTATGACACAGTAAGATGGCAAACATAGCCTCCAAGATGGCATGTACTATACATAAGCAGTGAGATACAAAACTTTGATGATTAGTCGTAAACACAACTGCATGAAATAATTCCGTGGCACACCGATTGAGAATGTTCAGCCATAATTCTGAACAATGTTGTTTTTGAAACTCCTGGAAATTCTATGGAAAGATCACTAATCGTAGCGATTTTGTCTCATTTTTTCATTCACATCCTCAGCAAGATCATCAGTACGGATGTTAAGCTTATTACTCCTCTCTTCATTGTGAATGGCCTTCCTTAAACTCACGACACTATTACCTCACTTTTCCTTGACTTATTGCGACCCATGTTTCCCATAATTGACAGTAAATTTCAGAAGCATTGTGTCCTTTTGTGTTTAGAAATTGAATTACCTATTGGATTTCACTACTGACAGAATTTATTTTCACACATTATTTTTATTGTTGTGTAGGCCTACTAGCATCTAGAGTGTTTCCAAATTGTTACACAAATGTAAAACAAAATGGACTGGCGAAATAATTGGTGTTACAAGTTAAAGCTACTTGTATATACTAGATATATACTCAATCTAATTGATCTTGCAAAACACTCTTAATAACTGATCAGATATAATTTTGCAAAAAAGGATGAAGTTTTGCTATATCACAATTTTTAATTTGACAAATTATTGGACAGATTATTGTTATAAATAAAAGTAATTTAGAGTCATAACAATGAGTAATTTGGGTTTAGGCTTACACATAATTTAGTTGACTTTGATGGTTTATAAATTATTGCATCTTAGAAAAATATGATCAATTTCATAAATCCATTGAATATTAACCAGACCCTCATCAATGTAAGTAACTTCTAATAATGTAAGACCCTTTCTCTGTGCGACTGCTCATTAAATGCATTATAAATATCTTGTTTACCCTTTTACTTGTTAAAAAAAAAATTAATATACTTTTTGTTACTAGGGAAAAGCATACCCCATTCTGGAGGCAGATCTTGGCTTTGATACAGGAGATTATATTTTAAATCAAGCTGCTAAAATTGTACGACTTCTTTATATACACGATGTGAGAGAACTGCAGACAAAAATTAATGAATGCATCGTCTCAGTACAAAACCTAACAGCGAATCCAAAAACCGACACTAAACTAGGAAAGGTGGGATATTAAATATCTTAATTTAATTTCAAACCATAATAAAATAATTTATGTACAATGATTTGTTTAATAAATTTAATTTATACAATGTGGTGGATAAATTTATGACCTTTATCACTTATACTATTTAGGAGGAAGTACTGTGATCTCCAAATATTTGATTTTGAGATTAAAATTAAAATCTATTATGAAGATTTCTAAGTAAAACATTATTGTTTTTAAGATGAAGTCCAGTGTTTTAGGTTTTAAACAAAACAAATTAATCAGTATACATTTAAAAATTCAGAGTTTAAAGTATTGATAAAAAAAAACTGAAAGAGTTGATCATACCAGAAGACCAACAATTCATGATCATGTTTCACTAGTATCTTTTCAAATTCTCAAAGCATTCATCAACTGGTGACAAGTAAAAATAAGAAATGAAGCTGTCAAAATATGTAAACAAAATAATTTACACATTAAGACATGGGTGTATAATATAATTCATCTAAGCTTCTGGTGAGGGTCCATTGAGTGAGAGGGAACAATCATTCAACCTTTGGTTTTCATAGGCGGCACTCACCTGCTGCTTACTGATTTAAATTTGAGTTCAGTTTGTTTGGTTACATTATTGATTTTATGACATTTGTGACAGCTAATATACATTTTAAGTACTTTGTCAAGCCCATTTTTTATAAAGATAATAGAACACAATATTTTATTTTGTAACTTCCACTTTTTATTAGTCTAGCCACACAATGGTTTCGCCTACTAAGGCATTGACGAGGCTGTATTACAAGACTGATAATAATAACCTATTGTAATTATTATGCTCATATTTGTTAAGCTATGATCAAATATTTTAAAAAATTTCAGAAGATTATTATTCATAACTTAATGTTTAGGCATATAATTGAAATAATATTGAATAGACTATCTCAGTAATATAAAACAAATTATAAGTGTATTACAGCTAATTCTGGGTTTAGACCTAGAAGCTTTTTCCTACTAGGTTTAATCGGATTCGGAAAACCTATATATGTAACAAGTCATTTTAACAATTGTGATTCATACAATTATAGATATAACCTATTCCTTCTGCTTTACAAGTAGTAGTAATTATTCAATCGAGCAACTCTAAAACCTAAAATCAGAATTACATATTCAACACGAATTGTACAAAATTAGTGAAAATCTATTTCTGTTGAAGATCTAGCCTTCTAAATAAATTTTGAGCTATACTATGAGCTAGTTTGATTATTGTAGTTCATATATCACTGAAGATCGTGACATTATTGTTGAAACTTGTGATCCTAGTTTTAATTTCTAGCCTAGATGTTTTATAGTTTGAAATCAATTACAATAAGCAAATGCTACCAACATTCACTCTCTGTTGAATTTAACAACAGTTATTTAAATTTATTTGGTTTTAATAAACTTATTTCTCTTGGAGAGCCTGTAACTTCTGGAGGATGCGTCCACAGATGGTGGATAGGGAATGGCTTATGGGTGATAGGAGGGAATAAAATAAACCCCTAGCTGCTATCTTGCAATAAACTGAAACGGTTAAATCCGTTTCAAAGAGTCTAGTTTTGATGGAGAAAGAAATTAAATTTTCTTGTTACCAAGCTAACTTGTACTTTAGCCTAGTGAAAGTGGAACATAACTGTCGTCAGATCTTTTGGAAATTGAATACAAAGACCAAGAACCCGTTAAATAAGGGATTGGTTTGTTGAAAGAATTTACATCATCTCAAAATTATTCTTTTAGTTTGAATTTATTCTAAAATTAATTAAAAATTTGAAAATATGAATTTGAAGCTGAAATTGGTACAGAGTGTAGTCCTAAAAGCGTGCATTCTTATAAATATTGAATCAGATCATATTTTGGATTTCTCACGTAGATATTTAAGATTAAAGTTAATAAAAAATTCCAAAATTGATCAAAACTGGAAATTGTTAACATTTCTAGAAATAAGAATGAAAAATAAATCAAATATCAAGAGGGAAAACTTTCGATAAAATCCATAACTAAAAAGTTAGCGGTAAGTGTTATGTTTGATGCCTGGAAGGTGACAAAAATCCACCGACTTAACAAAATCAAACTGTACACTGACAACTTGTTTAGAACAATCAGGAAAAATAATTACAATTTAAATTTAAATTAAATTCTGAAAACAAAAGAGGTTTTCAAAAGTAAAGTCAAAGATATGCAGTTAAATAATAAATATAAAGATATATGTGGTAAATTAGAATAAAATTTAAAATTGTAAAAAGCTCAATTCAAAGAATT
The DNA here is from genome assembly GCA_963513935.1 of Aphrophora alni. NCBI lineage: Eukaryota > Metazoa > Arthropoda > Insecta > Hemiptera > Aphrophoridae > Aphrophora > Aphrophora alni. The sequence goes on from OY740768.1 coordinate 88,485,069, forward strand.
TTAAATTGTAAAGCCAAAGGAATGACATTTCGAGACTAGAATCTTTCAAGGTGGGAAAAAACGCGGAAGAAATGACGGAACGATTTTGTGCTGCGGGTATGAAACTTTTGGATAATGAGCAACATTTTCAAAAAGTTTCAATATGGCGGCTCAGAAACTCCGGAAGTTTTTTAGGCGTACCTTCGCGATTTTTCGAATGCCATTTATATGAGAACCATAGCTCGTATGGATTTCATTCGAAGTCGTGGAGATAGAAGGCATCACGGGCTTCAAAATAACAACTTGGAAAATTCAATAACAGATCTGGAAGTGGAATTACAGCGGTTTTGAATTAAACAATAGCTAATAAGTATTCAAAAAGGGTGAAAGGAAGGGGCTAGCCGGCCGGAGACTATAAAAGAGAAACTTCAGGGAAGCCTCAGGACTGGTGTTTTCCGATTCGTCCAGAGAAGGTCTCTACATATTATCATAAATACTTGAGGAAATACAGGGTATCCCGATACGACTACACTACAAGCAAAGACACCTTCTTTGGCCAAAAAGGACTCCAAGTCAACATACACATCAGGGAATTCCAGCCATCCAGTTGAAACTGCTTCAAGATCATCTGAAGACTTCCCCATAATAGAGGAAGGGCAGATTTTCACCCTTTTGAATTTTGGTTTAGTAAAACAAAGTTTTTTTTAATTTTTCATTTATTTTTAAAATATTTGGATTGGGCTGTAGAATTAAATATATTCCAACTTCGTACAACTTGTAAATCATTTCATAAGTGGATATACAATTAATTTAAATACATATTATCAACTAGATTATTAAATTCTTTAAAATTTGTGCTTTTGTAAAAGAATACTATTTCTGCTTTAGAGTTAAGAATATATATTGTTGGTTAGATTAAGATGTTTTAGGATAGACATATATATGAGTACCTGAATTTCTCTTGAAGGGGAAAAAAAAAGGAACTAAATTAAATCAACAGAAAATAAACCAATATCAAACCAATCGTTTGATTCTTTTGAAAATAAACTTGTTATAATTTATCTACCTATAGACACTTGTAAATGAAAATCACCTTAATAAAATTGTGTGTAAAAATTGTTTTATGGTGAAAGAACCTGCTACCTGCAGACATAAGAGTTTCGTAAAATTTAAAATAATTCATCCAAAGTTAAAATTGGAACTTTGTTTTTGTTTGCTGAAAAAGCATAATTATAAAAAAGTGAAAGTTAAAAACCCAATTTAAACTTCATTGCAAAACATTGGATGTCAAAGGTTAAGAAAAACAATTGGAGGTTGGTGTGAGCTACTTTCCTCGCACATTATAAACAACAATTTCAAATGCTAAAAGACCAATAAATACAAAACCAAATGGGCATAATGGTAATGACCTCTGCAATAAAAACAGACTATGTATGGTATAAGAACATGGAATTAATGTTATACAGGGTGATTCTTGAAGAAACAAAGAAACTCTTAGGACATGTTGTTCTAGTAAAAATAAAGAAATATTTCATATAAACATAAATCTGGAAATGCTTCGTTTTCTAGTTATCCACTTTTTTTTTTTTACAAAATACTTAATATCTTTGATTGTAGGTAATATATTGAACTCAAATTTTGAAAACATATTTAGTATCTTCTACCCATGTACAAAAAACCAAAACTTCTATTTTCGAAATGCCACCTGTTTAAAATTTTTTGTCAAATATCTTGAAAACCGCTAACTATACAAAATATTTTCAAGAAACAAAAAAAATCCTTTTTTAATGACAAATAAAACAGGTTTTTTTCTCTTTCTGTAACTGAAAAGCTAACCAGGTTAATGGCTAAAAAACTAAAAAATTTGTATCTTGGTAGTTATCCATAATATCCAAAATTACTCCAGAACCAAATTATTATAAACTTACAAAAACAGTTTTTATTAGGCCTACATCAAAACAAAACAGAACTGAAAAAAAAAATTAATTCCTCTTTAAAGTTTATTTTGTATTTTCTTTGTCGTTAAACCTACTTTTAAAAGAATTTTCGAAGTGACTTAAAATTTTTGTTTACATTTCTGTTTTGTTTTGATGTAATAAAAACCTTTTTTTATAAGTTTGTAATAATTTATTATGGACTTCATTTAAATGATTTTATTCATAATTTGGTTCTGGAGTAATTTTGGATATTATAGACAACTACCAAGATACAATTTTTTTTTTTTAGTTTTTAGCCAATAATTTGGTTATTTTTTAAATTACAGAAAAATTTTTAAATTGTTTTGTTTGTTATTAGAAAAGGATTTTTTTTGTTTCTTGAAAATATTTTGTAAAGTTAGCGGTTTTCAAGATATATATGACATAAATTTTTTAAACAACCGCCATTTTGAAAATAGATTAAAGGAGGTGTTGGTTTTTTGTACATGGGTAAAAGATGTTATACCAAATATGTATACAAAATTTGAGTTCAATATATTTCCTACATCTAAAGATATTAAGTATTTTGTTGTAACAAAAAAAAATAAATAAATAAAAAATAAAAATGGCAGATAACTGGAAAACGAAGCATCTATGGACCTAGTTTATATGAAATTTTTTACTTTATTTTCACTAGTAGAATATGTCCTGAAAGTTTTTCCGTTTCTTCCTGAATCACCCTATATGAATAGTAAGACAATTTAAAAGGCCTAGTTAGTACCGTAGTTATTTAAATATTAAATTGGATATGGTAACACCAACAGAAATAAACATAGAAGATAATGTCAATGTTCAAGAAGTATCAGAAATAAAACAAGTAAACCAAGTAATTGTAAACTTTAGGACAATTATAAAGTACAAAGCATTAGTGAAGAGGAGATACAAAAATTGAACTGAACTGAGAAAACTAACATTTAAAATCATTATCGTGGGTTAAACACATTTGGAACCACACCAAAAAATGTATTGGTAAAATGTTAGTTGGTGTGTTTTGAGTTTGTAAGTGAAATATGGAGTTTATAAATTAATTTTAAAAGAAAAAAATATGGGCTGTGGAAATGGATTATTAGAGAAGTGGAAGATTTCTAGGTTGGAACACATAATAAACCAATAAATTAGGTATACATTCAATGAATGCTGAGGAGACTGTGATAGACAGAATAGAAAATAACAGTTCAAAATGGTTGATGAGAACAGGAGACAATAAGTGGCCAAAACAAATCAATTAGTAAAAGCCTCTAGGAAGAAGAAGTAGACTGAACAGAAAAACTGAGATAGGAAAACTATATGAATAAGGAAAAACCCCAAACCACAAAATAACACAACTACACAAAACTGTATAATGTGTTTATATTACCTTATGTACATTTTGATAGCTCTGCTATCATCTTCAGAGGTAGCAGAGCTATCGAAATGTGCATAAGGTAATATAAACGCATTATACAGTTTTGTGTAGTTGTGTTATTTTGTGGTTTGGGGTTTTTCCTTGTTCATATACAGTCACCACAGTGCTCTAGTGATTTGTTTATCAAGAAAACTATATTAGTTGTAAAATCCAGATAGTAATAATGAAATTAAACGTGAATAATTTTAATGATCTTGACCCTGGAAAAAATTTATATTAAAATTGTTAATATTTCACAATTTCCTTGGTTTTAGTTGTTCAATTGTATAATTTATTAATTTAGGCTTATTGAAGAATATATGTTAAATTTGACGAAGAGTTAAAACTTTATAATGAAAACATAAGTACTTAATCAAATTAAAAGTCACTATTCGTGTCACTGAACAGAATATGTTAGCTTTTGTATCTTTTGCTAGTTAAGAAATTGTAATACTCCTGAAAGTGTCATTTTTCTTAACTAGCAAAAGATTCATATAATATGAAAAATCAATTATTGTGTCTCCCTTAGAATTAATTGTTCTAACTTTAATAATAAGAGATTAAGTGATTAAAGTACCATTGGATGTTGATTTTTGTCACTTAATGTATAATGGTTCAATGACATACACATCGACCTTTAACAAAGGACTGGAGCTCAAGCGCTACAAACAGTGTTACCCTACAATTTATTGTTCTTGCTTTTTACAGTTTTCTATTAGTAGTTTTATCTTAATTGTTTTGTAATATGTATGAACTGGCAGCCTTCAATTAGTATAATACCATATCTTATTTATTAAAGAAGAGTACATTAATTTTAAAAGGACTTTGAACACCCTGAATATTTTAAGGGTGTTTTTCCCAGATTCTTGTGGGTTTCGTAAGGAAATAGATGTAACTCTAGTCAGATTATATAGATCTATTTTTCTTATTAGAAAAAGGCTGCTTACCCATATTCTTGTAATCCCAAGAGAAAAAAATCGTAGAATATCCATTTGACTTCTTGGAAATCCAGTATATTATCATTTTCATTACAGTACAGAAGATTTTATTTTATGCAGATCAAGTTAATTATGGGCAATTATCAAAGACTATATATGTAGTTATTAAAAATGACCAAATCAATTTTCTTAAAACTTGAATTGTGACTTTAATGGTAATCTTCTTCATAGGTGCAATTTCAACCCATTTAACACTCAGGGGCTCACTTTAGTGAGTAAAAGGCCTGGAGACCTAACTGGATCTACACTATTTTTATGTAGTCTTGGCTTAGATCACTTTCTTTTATTTTTTCTGTCCGGTCTCTCTTGACCAACTCTTGTTCTTTTCTGAGCCTGATAGGGGTCTTTATTTTATCTTCTTTTTTTTATAAGGCGATAATGACCGAGAGGTTTTTTTGGCTTTAAACAACCCAAATAAATTCAACACATTTACTATGAGAATCAATTCTCACCACATACATACACCTCTCTTCAAGACACTGTAAGTCAAACTCAATTCATAAATATTTACATCGTCAGAATTCATACAAGGCCTCCAAAAACTTCTTTTTTTTAATTGACTGAATAATTTCAAAATGTGAGGAAATTAATTATTTTAATGTTGATTACACTGAATAGTGAAGCATTATGATCTTTGTCCATTCAACAAACAATTTGTTTGTTTATCCAAGCATTTTAGCTATACAAATTTGAAATTTACTTTAACCTTTGATAAAACTGAATCTAGAATATCAGATTAAATTTAAGGTTAAAAATTATCCATATTTTTCAGATATATGCCATTAGAATTTAAATTTATTTCAAGATATTCTGAAGTTAATGATCATAATTCTGATTCAATCTAGGTATTTATATTCTAGAAAGTAATAAGCACAATATGTATGAGCAAAGAACAATGCGATACGATGTGTAAGAATAAACTGTTAATCTGTGGTTAAAATAGTTTGTTGTTTACATTACATGACAGTGAGCAAAATCTTACTAAATTAATTTTTTTCCTCCAAGAGGATCTCAAGTGTATGAGAAAAAGAATTTCTTTTACAAATGAAATCTATAAAAATTGCAGTTTCTGAAAAAGAAAATTTACAACTGAAGACAAACGACTCAACAATAACTAATACCAAAAAATAAGTATAAAAACTAACGTAAGGTATGAAATCGAATAATTTTAAGCCTAAATTTTACTTGTAAACAAGAAACACTTAATAACCCAATTCCGTAATTTATAGAAATTTTGGTTTGTGTAACCAAGCGTGTACACATGCTAGCATAAAAAGAAATGATAATTTTGCAAAAATAATTTATTACTGGTATTCTCTGATTTTTACCTATATTGCGAAATAAAAATAATGTTAAGCATTGAGAAATTTTTTAAATCCCCAATATTAACTCACAAATAAACATAATACATTTAGGCTTATAAAAATAAACTATATATACTTCAAATATTAAATTCTGCCATAACCTTTTTTAACTGACAAGGCTCATTTTACAATGTTCAACTATCACCTAAAACACTATAACCACAAACAAGATGACAATTAACATAGTCTCTTAATCTTTTATGAACAACTGACAGTAAGAACATTTTCACCATGATACAGTAGAACCCCTCAAACTCGACACAATGTGGACTTTAAGGTTGTCGAGTTTGGAGGTTGTCGAGTTTTAGGGAACTTTGGTATTTAATGGTTAGGTTTGCAACAAATACTCAAAATTATTTTAAATAACTGTACATTTATTGATTATCAATGATTAAACGTTTATTGCAAAAAAGTCCCTGCCTGACAACAAAAAAATAGTGTGTTCAATCACACATTAAAATTAAATTTATCGATCGGTCAAATGAGATTTAAAAAGTGTTGGCCTTGTACAATAGGTTTAGTAAACTAAAAAGACCTATCCTAATATGCTGTAATAAAATTTACAGTAAAGTCTACAGTAAAAAACAGACAGTCCATTAAATATTTTTAAAGATTAAAACAATTTTATATAAAAAGGGAAAAAAAACAGAGCAAAGTTAGCATTGTTTGAAAAAACTTTTGATTGATCTTTGTTTTTCATTTTCTACTGGACGTCTGGCAGCTTCATCTCGAAGTCGCCGAAGAAAAAGAATGTCCATACCAAACACAGTCCAATACAAATGCTATAAATTGAACTGCTGATCGCATATAATTAAGAGTCGGATCATTTTTCTCACATGGTTAAGACCTTTATTACAAAACTTGAATCATAGTTGTACGACGCTCCGTTGAATTGTTATGACAAAAGACTTGCCGCTTACTTTAAATGGAATCGGTGCTAATGACCGGTAGCATCCGGGTGGTTAGGCGCTTGGGTTCACAACAATATGAATGTTTTGACAACAAATGTTTAGGGCTGTCCTGGTCTACCTGGACCCTTTATCTTTAACTTTGACCTCTACTATACAGTAGGATTAGAAAGTAGCTAGACAAAGGAACATCCCTCACAGCTGTATAAACAAAAGTAATAAGCCTCAACCTCCGGGCATCTGGTAGGTGCACATGGCGTAAAACAATGCAGTGAATGACCTTGGAAATCCCATGCTCCTTGTCACTGGCCCTGTCGAGTTTGAGGGGTTCTACTGTAACACCTAATTTTGTTTACATAGTCTTAAAGAACACAATCCACTGAATAAGACAATATAAAGTGTATGCATGCCCACAAATAAGAAATTTACGAAATCAAAATCGAGAAAGTGATGTTTACTTACCGCTTCACACTTGACAAACGGGTAATCGACTATTTGAATATATAACATAACCTGACCTAATTAACCCTATTCACGGAATTATCATGGATCGTGCTTTGGACAAATCAGATCGTAGACAAACTAGTTTGATAATTTCATGAGTCTATTTGAAGGTCATAACCTGCCCCCTGGTACAGAGTTTTCTTGATCTCTTTGCAACCTCTTGAAAATGTTGCAGTTCTGAAGGGCAAAAGAGAACCCTTCCAATAAAAGAAATGAAGGAGAGTGCTGTAATAGAAGCATTGCTGGGTACACTATCCATAAGAGCGACAGCCAAAAAATATAATGTAAAGTCTGCAGTAGCTAGAATAGTTGGTTAGGTTAGGTTAGGAATCTTCTTCAAAGATTCAACCTTTTACCATCGCAGATTTAGAATGCTGATAAAAAAAATTTTTCACTGTCCAAGCACCACCAAAAATCCTTGCTGAGAAAGGCTCAAAGGCAGTCAGACAAACAACATCTGTTGAAAGAGGAAGTAACATCACAATGATTGCCGTAGTGAATGGTGCTGGTAATTCAGTGCATCCTCTTTTTGTCTTTCCCATGGTTAATTTTAATCAAATAATTCTAAAAGGAGCTCCACCTGGTTCTGTTAGTAAAGCAAACATTAGTGGCTGTTTGAATAAAGAAATATTTTTAAGATTTGTGGAACATTTTATAAACGATGTGAACCCAAGTAATGAACACTATCATCTTTTGATAATGGCCGATCAAATCATATAAACATTCCTTTAATTAACAAGGTTAAATTTCAATTTTAATTTTAGTCACAATTCTGCCTCATACACCCCACAAACAGCCATTAGACCAAACTGTATTAGGCCCCTTTAAAACATTTTATTTTTAAGCTATTACAGATTGGTTAAATGATCCATCAAAGTAAGGACGTGACAATGATCTTTCCAATGACAATTTATGAAGTTGCAGAACTTGCAGGTAGGGTATATGAATCAGCATTTGCTCTTACATATTGTAAATGGACTTTGTATCCGAAATTTGTCCTGTGAATAGGGGGATATTTAATGATTGTGATTTTGCACCATCACGGCTATCTTCAGAAGGAACTGAAAAAGTGTTAGGCCTACTATTCAAATATCTCAAGATCAGAAAATAGGAGATACAAGGTAACAGACTAATTGAATAGAGCTGGCATCATCTTCACCAAGAAGGCCTATTCAGAGAGACACAGAGAAAACTCCTACAAAATAAGGGCTACCAACTCCTGAAATGATCTGACCTTTCCCTTTGAGAAGTCCTAATAAATAAAGAATCAAAAAGAGGTCAAAAATCCACCATTGTTACTGACACTCCTGAGAAGGGAAAAATTGAAAAAAAGACTGTTAAAAACACCAAGTTCCCACTAAAGAAAAACAAATATACAGTTGTCAAACAATATTTCTAAAAGATCCAAATTTTCGTATAAGACTCCTGCAACTAAAAATCAAAAGAATGTTAAGAACCCGATAATCTTTGATGATTCAGCACCGATGAAGACACTTCTGTCCAAGTTGATGATTTCGATTCATATTATGACTTAAATGATGAAATTCTTGCATACTATTTAGAGAAAAAGCTTGGTTCCAATGAAATTAAAGAAGGTGATTTTATTTTGGTGGAATGTAAAGGACAATAGATTAAAAGATATTATGTGTTGCCAAGTTGAGAAGAAACTCAAATAAAATATTTAAAAAAGATGCAAAAAAAATATATGTTTGTGTATTATGGCGAAGCTGAGACATTTTAAGTGGATGAAGGAGTTATTATTTTACAGCTTTCAGAACCCATGACCATTTCAGGAAACAAAACAAAAATGGGACAATTAAACTTTACCGTGAATTTTGTCAGATATGTTTTAGGTAAAGTATGTAAATAATTTAGAGGTGCACCTAATCATTAAAATAGATTTAAACAAATTTTACATTTATATAAATTTATAATAAACTGTTTTTGAATGAAAAATACAAGTCTAATGTTTTTGGTATATATACATTTTTACTGTGTCGCTTGGTACGACGACTGTTGTCTCTTGGTACATCCCTAGGTTTTCCTGGCAACAAACTGAAGAAGTCTGTTAGTATTATTTTAGAATTCATTGTTCACCAATAGATGAATGTGTTTCACTAATGATAGCCAAGACATTGGTAAGTAAATCAGACTAGCCAAATGTTCCCTAACCATATTTGTATAAATGTTAAAAATAAAAATGTGAAAAGTGCCTCCTGGTACATGTTCTTCTATATATTTATTAAAGTATATTTTATAATATTTTGATTTTTATAGTGGTCAATAGATTAAATGACGTTATCAAAACAACAAATAAAGTGGTTACTCTTTCAGCATACAGTAGTAGTACTCTCAAGTACTTATATGTATGTTTATGAGCCCGCTACCATGTTATGCTGCGCCCTTTACCCCACGCTCTGCTCCTGAAACCGGTTCTGCTCGGTACCTTCCATTCTTGCCCTTAGAATTGAAGAGAAAAAGAATGTTTTTATTTAAAACGTTTCTAATCAATCGAACAGTTACAAATCGATTTAAAACATCTTTACAATTTAAAGTTTCTAAGAAGAAAACCGACGACCCCTCATTTGATAAAAATTATAAAATTTGAAAATGGAAAACCATGACTGTCACGAGCGACCAACTCATGCCGGCACCAGGAAGGGACTGATGCTCATCTTCCTCTAGTGTCTCGCCTTCTTTCTGTCCACCACATGATTCCCGCTAAAAAACTGCAAGTCAAGATTTTTGAAATCTATTCAAATGTTGCTAGTTTACTACATTATGTTATTTCCCCTTTATTCTATTTTGGTTCTTGTTTAAACCCTGCTATGCTACATCACCCCCCCCCCTTCATACTGCTCTACCCATTTGATTTGGCTCTTATTATTCTGGATGGATGTAGTTTTGGACAATTGCTTCCTTCCGCCCAAATTTAGAAGAAAAAACATTGGTCACTTCTGATTGGCCATGTTACAAATTATTTTTATTATTGCACAATATTATATTGTAAGGCCCCACTTGTTATTCCAACAAATTCTTCTTACAAACTAGCTTACTAACTATTAAGGAAGACCATGTTAAAACATGTTCCTGAAAAAAAAGTTAGTGTCATTTTTATTAAAAGAAAACAATCTAACCTATCCCACTCTTTCTGTAGTACCTTGATCGTAGAAAGAAAATGGTTTATGTTTGCCACAAGTATACATAAATCCTACCATTTGGACAATTACAATTATGTTAAAATATATTTTTTCTAAAAATGGTTACCATTGTAATTTCCTAAGCTAATAAATCTGTAAATTATTTTTCTAAAACAGACATATTCATAGATCAATTTTTGAAAAGTTTTGCTCACATTAACAATAGAATGCATCAACATTTTCATTTAAATCATAGGGAAGTTATAAATTTGTGTTAAGTTGACACATTATTTCTTATGTTAATTTATTATTCAAAAAAGACCCATTGTTCTAGGATCCTGGCATCAAGCCGATGAAAAACAAATTTTCCGCAACATAACCTATAACAACTGTGAGAAAGACTGTAATCAATTAGACCAGGGGTGTCCACAGGGCCGTGGAGAGAACCCAAGGGCCCCAGGGACATATTTTCGCGGGCCCCTGTCAAATAATAAATTCACTCCTGAAACCCCACCTCGTCATTTATAATAATGCAACAAACATATTTTGTATAATATATTGTGTAATTGATGACATATGTGATATTTTTGTTATTCATTAAAATATAATAAATAATTTTATTTAGTATGATTCTGTCTTTTGAGGAGTAACTGTGCTTAATTCTTTACTGTTTTTTTTTCTTTGAGTTTTATTAATAATACGATATTTTTAATTTACAGTTATTTCTAAAAATAAAAAATACTTTCTTGAATGTTAATATATTTGTATTTTAGTTATCCTTATCCTTATACAAATAATATATATAGCCTACATATCAACATATGCTATAGAAATTTGGGAAGTAATACAGTACTGTTTGTAAATAGATAAGTACCGGTACTAAATAGTTAAGAAAATGTATTATTAAATAAAGTTAAAGACAAATTTAAGACTAAACATGAATTTTTAATCAACTAATTATAAATAGAAAGGAAACTAAAAATCTAATAATTCGAATTTTCTGATTTTTAGACTAATAATCCATTTGATTTTATTCTTAAAGTAAATTTAGTAGGTAAAAAATAAAACTTGGTCAGCCCGCCCGGGCCCCCTCCAGGTCCCTGGCCCCAGGGCTACAGCCCTGGCTGCCCCCCCTCTCGTCGGGCCTGGGTGTCCAACATACAAATTGTCCAAGAAGAGAACCTACGACCCCTCATTTGAAAAAATTATACATTTTGAAAAAGAAAAATCACGAGCAACCAGGAAAGGACTGACGCTTCGCCTTTCTCTAGCGTCTCTCCCTCTTTCTGACCTCCACGTGATTGTCAGTATTGTCACTAAAAAATTGCAAGCCAATCTTTTTAGAATCTGCTCAATTGTTACTCATTTCGTGTAGAAGTCCCGAACTGTAAAGCGTTTTCTCTTGACTCAGTGAAGATCATGACATTGGTTGAAAGATCCTTTTATGAAGTTGGATATCACAGCCTACGATATGTTTTTAGAATGATATATTATTTTAACGTAATTTTTTTTTTTAAACGACATTATTTCACTTTTTGACCTGTAAACTGATAGTAAAATTAACTGCTTTACCTCATTTGTACCTAATTACTTAATTCTAATAATTACTTTAGTATTTAACTTCAAAGTGGATTACATTCAAGAATGCCATGCATTATTTCATTAAACTAAATTCTATTTCATAGTCAATTCTTATTACAATTTGTGTCATATTAGTACATAGTTTTGGTAAACAAACATCAAACATGCCTTTTAAATTTAATTAATTTTTCCCTTCACAAAAAGTAAATTGACACATTTGGTTAATTATTTATTATAATATTGTTATTATCATGTAAATTGCTTTTATTAGTTGAAATAAGTGCCTTAATATTTTTAAGTGGAAAACGTAGATAGCCTTCATTCGATGAAATGTATTGGTAAGTCGTGGAACAGTTTATGTTAGCTTGGATTGAGGCAATTAGTGATGTGTGAGTACGAATTAAAATACTCGTTGAGTCCGAAGTATCAAAATCCTCGGAGCATTCCGAGTATTAAAATACTCGGTTTTAGTCTTAAAATATTCGGACGAAATCCTCGTAACTAGGAACAAGGAGGAGGTATGTGCGAGTATGGATTCGAAATAAAATCCTCGGACAATGATATTCGATAATGTTGTGTCAATTCCAAACAAAATGCTCGGTGTTTCTACTTTGGTTATATTAGTTTCTAAGCTGATTTTTCACTACACATTAATTAAACATTACGATTTTGAGTTAAAATGATTTAGATTGGGTAACAAGTTCAATTTAAAATAATAATATTCATTTATTTCCACATTGACAAAAAGTAAATTAAATTATTATTTAATTGTTATTATTTATATTTAAATAAATATTAATAGGTTACCATCTTGATAAAAAATATAGTAAATTAACTTTTTTTTAATTACAACTAAATTATTAATGTTGGTAATAATTGTACTAACGTTAAATTACTGAATTTGTGACGAGGCAGGATAACATTTATTTTAATTACGTATTACAAGTGTCCATCACATATTGTTTAAAAAAATAAATACTTGGTGGATCAGTCTAACAGATAGAACGCAAAAGTGTAGGTTTATCTAAAACGATCTGATTGGTGAAGCTGAGTTCGAATCGGATGCGCAAAATCATTCTGCGTAGATACTCGATTTCGAAAATAATAATAATACGAGTATTGAAATCATTTGAAACCGAGTAATGCGAGTATCCATTTCACCCGAGTATCAAGATCGCTAGGCAATACCCCTAACAGCTGACACCTTCTGTAGAGGCTGAAATACAAAAGAGAGGGATAGATAGCTCATGCCTCACGTTGATGTGCCAAATTAAAATGCAATTTGGATTTACTACAAGAAAAGCTAAAAGTTTAAAATTCTGATATGAATTTAAAATTAGTCTAAATAAGAAAATCAAAAAAATAATAAAGTTTTAGGTTTATCCACAATAAATAATTATTATTTAAGAACAAGTGTATAAATTATGTAACTCAATATTCTGATTTAAAAAAAAGAAGAAAATTAACTTTGAAAATGAAATACAATTTATTTTAATAATTAGTCTCTCAGTTCACTAATTTTATTTAAGGACACAAATTAATAAAGTTCTTATTTGATTACAATTGGTTGTCCAGTTTTTTTTTTTTTGCATAAATATTGTCTCTATCAAATTACTGCATATGAATTTTTTATATATACCGTACAAGAAAAGTTGAACTAGTCTTTCTTTAAAAGGAAGTATAATCATCTAAACTTTGTCTTCATTTGACCGAACCATTATTAAAATAATCACAACAAAAATAACTTATTCACTAGCAAAATAACTAACTTAGTCAGAATGTTGCACTCTTGACAACAGTCCCACAATAAGATGGTTAAGCCTGCAGTAGGCCTCTTTATTCCCAAATACTGTAACTCCCAATTATTAGAATTACATTTACAAAATGCCAAATTACAGCTTGTTTTCTGTAATTTGGAATAAAATTTATTCACGTAAAATTCACAATTCGATTGGTCGCTATGTTGGGTAGGATGAACATAGAGACCTCTAGTTTGCGCCATTATTCTTATTTTGAAAAGACCTTTTCAAATAAGGTTGCTATTTAAAATTCTTGACTTACCCCCAAAACTACCCCATTTTTGAAAATTTTGATACTTAAAAAAACTCCTTTGGTTATTTAAACTTCCCCCAAAGCAAATCTGTCTATTTCCATCAATAAAAAAATAAGAGGGGGGGACTTTTACGACACATGGTATATACAGATTGAGAAAAAGTCATATAGATAGATGTTTAGCTGTTTTCGTTTGATTAATTAAACAATATTTTACACCATCATGATAAAATTGTATCATGGGAAATATAAAAACACTAGAACATGTGTTACTTGATAGCCCAAAATATTTTCCCATGAGTGGCCAATACTTTAAAAAAACTCAAATAGAATTGATAAATTTGCTAATTAAAAAAAAAATAGTAATAAAGAACTAGTAGATTACAAAGAAATAAACCAATTTCTATTTGCTATAAAGAGAATCGTATAAACAGATACCTATATATTTCATTCAACATATAATTATAAGGTATCATATAAATGATATCCTATTTTTGGATTGTTCATCCGAATCCATTAATTTTCTGGTAAGGTTTATTTTGATGAATTCCAGGTTAATAAGATATTTCGGAAACTACACCATCCTAAATTTTCTATTCAGATATTGCTTAGAAGTTTCCCACTTTAATACTCTTAGGATACATAAATATAGGTATAGATAGGATGCTGGGTTGTGACTAATAAATAACATGATTCTAACTAAATATATTTTAGTAGTCCATATATAACTTACCTATTTCCTACTTTTTTCATTTCGATTATTTATAAATATTATTAGCACCGTAATGTATCCATAATAATAAAACATTACATAGCTACTTATTGTAACTACTTATTCTAACCTTACTGTTAGAGTGAATCTAGTGTAGTATTTGAATTTAATGTGAAGTTTCATGGATAGATTCTAAATATTCTTAACCTGCCTATATAGACAAACAAGAAGAAGAAGATGAAGAATTTTGAAGAAGTGGAGGAAGAAACAACAAGTAACAAGTAAACATATCATTCTCAGCTCAGTAATAATAATTATTGTTATTGTTATTACCTATTTGAGCAATAAATTTTTAATAAAAATCTAAATTGCTATTTAGTCTCTCCAGTTTCAGGTAAGAAAAGAAATAGCTTATATTACCTGTAATTAGTTTTTAATTTGATATATTAGCTTTATATTTTAGAATCTTAATTGAGTGGTCTTTATATTCACAGCTGATTTAACTGATTACAATATTGTAAAGTGACAGCTAACATAACCTCAAATATAGATGATCTGTTAAGGAAAATTGACATTCAATCAAATTAAGTACTTTCATATTTTGTATATAATAAATTAGGTTTTTGTTTAGTAAGCTATTTCTAATAATTCTGGAAATGAATCTACTACAATGATATTTTGTTTTTCAAATTGAGATAATAGTTATTTTGTACAAGGCAAGATTTTGGTAATTATATATTGTACCTTTCTTCTCATTTTAGTCGCTAAAAATCATGCAAATTTAAACTATTTACCTTGTTTGTCATTAATCAGATATTTTATATTTTTTTGACAAAGCTAGACAGTTTTCAAGTTTTAAGATCCATTAATATTGAAAAAACTTTCGGTAAATATGCATTGTTGAATATTTGTTTCTATTTTGTGAAATCGTTAAATACGTACCTTAATATGTACAATTCACATCTTAGTGATTATTGCATTTGTGCCAACATCATTTTCAATATACCAAATGCATTATTTATGCAAGTATGTATTGTACTTTGCAGTCTTTAATGAAGGCGTGTGTCTGTATTTACATTACCCAATACATCAAGAATGAAGTTTATTGTGACATCCCTCCTAGATATTATGTTGTTTAATTGTGCAAAAATATTTAGTAAGTTTGGTTAAAGCAAAATATAAATAGGTTTAAATGAATTCGTAATCATATGAAAGTTATTTATATGAAGGTCAGGTTAGGTAAGGTGTATACGTGTAAGGTAAGGTAAGTAGTGTCAGCATCTGAAAAAAACAAGAGTTGGTCAAGAGAGACCTGATAGGAAAAATGAAAGATAGGGATTTAACTCAAGACTACATAAGACAATGTAGATCCAGCTACATTGCCGCGGGATTGCCTAATCAATACTCATTAAAGTGAGCCTTACCTTTGCCCGGACAACACGTGCTTTGATGAGTGTATTTAATTTATGTTTTACGTGTTATGGGTTTATGTGTGACAAAAGTGTTTACGACAACTTCACCAGCGAGAGAAATGGTTTTATTAATTATTTTAATAGGAAATTTATGTGACTATAACTACATAAAAATAAGGATTAGAAAGACAATGAAAACAGGTAAAAGGCGTCGACTACTGTGATCAGATACCTTTTGCGGTTTTTGTTCAGAGGTAGTGGACCAATGTGGTCTATTCAAATTTTCTGGAAGGGGGGTAGTTGGGACCTCGGAGTTTTGGTATCCAACCGAGTGTTCTAGGTCTGTTTGGATCGCTGGCACTCAATGCAGGACCTTGAGGGTTACTCTTGCTATTAAATCCTTGACCCAGAAATGTTGCTAGATACGATTAAGGTTCTTAGAAATGCACGTATAAGCTGTGGATGGGTTCCTGCATGTAAGCTGGGGATGATAATATTTACATGGTCAAAAATAGTATGAGGCAACACGACTCTCAGTGAATGTTGACCTGGGGTTAAGTGCACGGGAGTGTGGTCTCAAATAGAGTAATCTAGTGGGAGGAGACATTGTTTCATGATTGTAATGGTATCACGATCTTCCAACTAGTAGACATGGATGTTTCAAGGCCACTGGAAGGTTTGTGAGGATTGATATTATTGGAGGGGGATGTTAATACTGTTCACAGGGTTTTCGAATGGAAGGGTTGTGGGGCAGATGGTTCAAAAAGGTGAGACAATGATTCAGCCACAATGTTTTCGGCATCTTTAATATGTTGGGCAGTAAATTGAATTGAATTAATGAATTTTATTTATTGGGTGAGTTTACCAACTTGGCATGGGTGGTTCAATAACCAAGATGGAGCTGAGTTATCTGTATAAAGATGGAATGTTTTGTGTTCTAAATATTGTTGAAATTTAGTGAGAGAATATATGACTGCTAAACACTCTAATTCCATTGTGAAATAATTGAGTTCATATTTGTTTAACAGTCTTGATGCAAAAGCCAGTGGCATGAGCCTGTGAGAGCAATACTTCGAGTGCAGTTCTGGATGCGTCTGAGTGTATTATACATTTTTTAGGGGAATTGGGTAGCTGTAAAATAAGGTTACAAGTTAAAATAGACTTCAGGGAGTCAAAGGATTTCTGTTGACATTCACCGCATTCTAATTTGACTTTCTTGCATTTTAGAGAATTAAGCGGGTAGGTAATTTTGGAAACATTATGAATGAATTTAGAGTAAAAGGCAGCAAGTTCAAAAAAATTAGCTGTTGGTTTGAGGTTTTGGGGGCTAGCAACTGAATTGAATCCGATGCAAGGATTAACTTATCAGGATTAACAGTTAATCCAGCCTCTCGAAGTCTCACCAGAACATCTTTAATCTTTGATAGGTGGTCCTCAAAGAACCCATTAGAGTCGATGCAAATTTTGTTGAAGAAGCTAAAAAGGTATTTGTACAGTATGCGCCAAAATAAACAGAACTGAATTTGTAAGATTTTATTTCTATAGTTTTACCAACATATACAAGTAAAAAGAAGCAAAATCGGTTAGACTCGGGTAATAACATGATCAATATGACCTCAGTTCGGTTTTAGGCAATACTCGTACAGTTTTTGAAGGTTTTGCATCATTTTGGTGAAGAGGGGTTGTTTCATGCTCCTTATAAACATGGGTATTTTTTCCTGGAGTTCCTGTAGCGGGTGGGTCTTCACGGAAAATCTTCTCCTTCAACATTCCCCAGATGTAGGCCTCAGGTGGTGTAAGATCGGTGGAGTGGGCTGAGTAAGAATGTTTGTTCTAAGGGAGATGAGACGGTTGCCAAAAGTTTCTTGAAAGAAAGCAATGTTAGTTAAGGCAGTGTGGCTGGTTGCGCCATCTTGCTGGAACAGTTGTGAACAAAAAGACAGGTTTCAGGGACGACAAAATCTCCTGAGGTCTCCTATAAAACGATCAAGAATGACCCTAATCGGTCCTGATTTACAGTAAGAGGATTTCCATTATTGTCTTCAACAAAGTATGTACCAATTATGCCTCTCCCTGATACAGCACACCAAATGGTTACACGCTTACTATGCTGTGGCTTCTATACAACACTAAGAGGACGTTCAAACCCAAAAAAAATGTGTTGTCTCCTTGTTTATGTAACCATTAAGGTGCACATGACATTCATTTGAAAACCGTACAACACTCAGAAACTCAGGTTCTCCATAGCACATTGCTAACATTGAAGCGTAGTATTGAACGCTGACTGTTTTGTTTATACAGTTCAAGGTTGCCCAATTTGTATCTTGTAAGGAAAACCACCATTGTTTTTAAAGATTTTTCTCAACGACGTATTGCTTATATTCAATTTCAAAGATGTTCGGTTTAGGCTTCTATTCGGTGAATAACATTTGCTGCAACACTCTTCCGTGGTTTTTATTTGTACAGACAGTAGTTGGGTGACCTGAATAGTCCTTCCGCTGCGTCAAAACACCACCTGTTCTTCGAAATATTGAACAACACTAATAATCACAGCATTACTAGGCAGGTTTTTGCGAAAATGTTCCTGAAAACGTAATGCAGTGTGTGACAAACTTGGCCCACCCGCACATCCAATTCCGTATGAGCGAAAATAATGCTCAACGATAAAAGCTTTCTCTGCAGTAGTTTGCATCATGCCAGCAAAAATTAACCTCAAATAAGAAGGAAATAATAATCATGAGGACTTGACAACAATCAAAAGTTGACACAGCTGATCGAGAAGGCAGTTACAGCTGATTCAATTTCAGTACTGTTTATTTTGGTGCATACTATATTTGATATCATCAATGATCTTTTCAATAAGATGCATAAGGACAAGTCTGCCATGAGTCAGCCCAAATGGGAGGAAGGTATATTTGTACTGGCCGAAGTAAGAGTCAAAAGAGGTGTATTTTTTGATTTCTTGTCCAAGGGAATTTTAAGTAGGCCTGTTTCAGATCCAATAGGGAATAGCATTTAGCGTTTCCCAAATATTGGAAGGCCGAATGTAGTATGGGAATTGGTGTAGCTTCAAGCTCTGGGAGCTCGTTTATCTGTTTCTAGTTGACCACCATTTGAGTTTTACCACTTTTTTTGGGAAACAAAAAGACATGGGATGATTAGAGGGTTATAATTCCTTTTTGAAGCAGATCATCAATATGGTTCCATAAGACCTCAGGGAGCTTTGGGGTGCATATTGGTTAGGTCTGGACCTGACCTTAGTGGTTGTATCTTTAGCTTTTATAATATAGGTTAAAAGATTGGTTTTTCCTATGTTTGTGGTTATTGTTTTAGGTAATTTTCGGATCAGGGATATATGTTTGGCTCTCTATTGGGTCGTAAGATTACATCTCGTTTGGGGGGAAAGGTTTTTGATTGGGGAAGTGCTTTCAGGTGTAATGGAACAAATTAAGGGAGCAAGTAAGGGAAAACTAATTCATGATTTTTGACTTCTATAGTAACTTTAGTTTTCCTTAAGAAATTACAGCCCAAAATTATCTTATTTGTAGGGTTGGGGCAATTAAAAGGGGAAATCCCAGGACAAATTGTTTATTTTTATATGGATTGTAGCCGATTGTGTAAAGTTTAAGTGCTGTTAACTGGCTGTTTGGGCTGAGACTTTAGTGCTAACTACTCTTTAATTAGGTTGGGGAATTCGGTGATAAGATTAAATAATGCGTTAGAAATAAAGGAAAAGGTGGATCTGGTGTCAATTAAAGATTTCATTGGTAGTGTTATTGTTGGTGGTGTTATGGGTATTAGTAATAACCGGAAGACGTTGTGCGACTCTTAAGACGCTCCGGACTAAGCTTAAATTCTGAGAACGGTTGATAGATATATAGGGGAGTTCTGATAGGTTCTTTAAATATCTATCTAAATGGGACTATGTAAAATTTGGGGTACCACAGGGATCCATACTGGGACAATTGTTGTTCTTAATTTATATAAATGATCTCTCACCGGCAACAAATTTAGAATTAATATTATTTGCAGATGACACCACAGCAGTTATCAAGCAAAATTGTTTTGAAACTTTGAACAATGTAGTAGCCTAGTTGAATCACTAGAAAAGTTAGATTCTTTTTTTACAAAAAATGGGCTTCTTCTGAATCCAGACAAAACCGAAATAATACATTTTAAAACCAACAGTAATGGAAAAAACACTGGAAACAAAATTCTGTAAATTGTCATAAGTTTTTGGGAACTTGGAATTGTCATTTAGAAAAAATAAAGGGAAGGTTAAGTTCAATGGTTTATGTTTTCTCTGTTTTAAGAAAGGGGGTTTCCTTGAAGGCTTGTTTGGTGGTTTACCATGCATATATCGAATCTATGTTGATTTATGGTATAGTGGTGTGGGGAAATGCTGCTGGTGTACAGAAGGTATTTATACTTCAGAAAAAATTCTAAGAACTTTTTTTTGGTATAGGCAGAGAAAGAAGTTGTAGGGTCCTTTTTTTGTAACATACTCACGTTGCCAAGACTTTATATTTATGAAACTTTAGTCTGGGCCTACAAAAATAAAGCAGGCTTTGTAAAAAAACAGTTTTAAGCATGGGTATAGTACTAGAGCTAAATAAAATTACAGATTTCCATGCCATCGTCTACAGCTGTTCGAAAATAGTCCACAGTATATGGGAGTAAAATTGTATAACTGTTTGCCGCAAATGTATAAGACTCTCAGTCTTGCTTGTTTTAAAAATGTTATAAAAGAGCAAGTTGTAAAAAAAGTTTATTATAGTACAGATGAATTCTTTAATAATCCTCTCTGAATTGTGAAAAATGAATTTAATAATTTATTAGTATTAATCAATTAGTTATAGTGATGTAAATGACTCGGCAGCTGTTCTTTTTGAATGTATTTTGTGCAATAAAAATGATATGATATGATAAAGGTTCTTCCAGTTTGGCCTATGTTAAATTTTTTGGGCAACTGTAGCAAGTTATTTTATAGACCACCGATGAGTTGTAATTATCCTTGTTAGTTATATTCAGTTGGTTTCGGTTTTCAGCTAACAAGGATAAGTACAACTCATTGGGGTCTATAAAATAAATTGCCACAGTTACTCGAAAAAAATTTGACATAGGCCAGACTGGAAGAACCTTTAAGAAGCGGTTTAAAGAACATCTCCCGCATAATAACGTGAGAAAAAACTCATCAAAATTTGCAGCCCATATTATGGACATGGACCACATCTATGGAACCATCGATGAAAAAATGTTTATTTTACATCATAATAATAAGGAATGCAAATTAAATATACTAGAGAAATCTAATATATAAACAATTTAAAACAGACCCCACAAGCACCTGATGATGGGATTTATCCTGAAACAGCTCTGCTATTGATGTCAAAAAAGTGGTTCATAATTATTTCTATTGGGATGGTAATTGGGTTTGGGCCCTTTTTTACCCATCATCCAAGGTGTTTGGTTTATAAGGGCGATGCATAACTGCTGCTGGCTATTTGACGATTAATTGTGTGTTGGGTGGAATTAGTGGGTTGCTGTTGTGGGCGTAGGTGTGAGGTGAGTCTATTAATTTGGATGGTTGTTTGATAGTTGGAACTATCTTGAGGAATTCTATCATGAAATTTGGGCGATCAATTGTTGCGAACCTGAAGGGCTAATTGAAGGGATACACCAGAATAAATGGTCCTTAAAGGTCTTTCTCAGAGATTCTGGGAGGGAAATTGCATACATGTCGCAGATATTGATGTTAAAATTGTCCAAGGGCTCATTTGGTTGCTGAGATCTCTAAACATACTCGGCCAAGGCTTGGTGAAAACTCTGGTTTGAGAAGTAGGTGGCCAATACAGTCTTAAAGCTAGGTATAGACTGACGGGCTTCTATAGCTTTCTCGACCAGATAGAATAGTAGTCCAGAGCATGATGTCTGAAGATCCAAGAGAATTGAAAGGTTAAAATCGGGATTGAGTTTAGAGGCCTTAATAATCCTAGATAGTTTGGTAAGAAAAATTCAGACGGGCTCGGTGAACTTAGGTCGTATGGATTTTAATAGCTGTGCCAAATGCATAGGCATTGGTATATTTTTTCCTGTTGAGATTGTAGAGTGCTGATGCAAAATTCCTTTAAGCTTTTGAGCCAATCACCCATGAGTGATTGTGCACTAGTGGTGGGTGTGGATAAGACTTCCGTGTCCGGGCTAAATTACTCTGGGGCCTTAGTAACTATTAAGGCTCATGATATCAGCAAGATTGTCCAGTATTGCGTGGATAATGCCCTGATTCAATTCGAGAGTACTAGCCGACGAAAGGTTCCAGTGACTTAATAGGTTAATGGCTTGATCTGAGGTCAATTTGTTGATCCACTTTCGGTTGATAATTACCTTGACTAAGTGGGAAGGTAAAGGGTTTAGGGATATCGCCCGACCAATCAATTTCCTCCATGGTGAAAACGAATGTTGAGAAAATCAAACAAAGGTTGTTGAATAAATTAAAGATTTAATAAATAATTAATTTTTGTTTACAAAAAAAAAAAAAAAAAAAAAAAAAAAAAAAAAAAAAAAAAATGACAAGAGAAAAAGGAATTATAATAATTATACATAAACGGGGGTTAAAGAATTCCCTGGAGAGATGTATAAAAAGTGCAGGGAGGAAAGAAAATAAAGAGAAAACAATTATTATTGTCAGTTATTGACGAATGGTTCCAATGACTTAATAGGTTAACGGCTTGATCTGAAGTCAATTTGTTGATCCACTTTCAGTTGATGTAAACATGTTAAATTTTATGGTAATTCATGATATGGTTGGTGGGTGCACCGTGATTATGATTAGAAAAGTAAGTTTCATTTATGGAGGTGGGGTGGGGGGGGGGAATTTTGTAATTTGGTGAAATAAAAAAAAAATATATTCTAGGCGAGGACAGATGAAAAGTTACATTTTTTTAATTAATTGATTAGAGTCTTATTGGGTTGACGGATGGACAGAAGTTTAATTTCAAGGATAATGGTTTGGATATATAATCCAGTTGGAGTGTATTTAACAAAAATATTAATTTTAGTAGAATTAAGAATATTGCATTTGATTCAGAAAGCAAAACTCGAAACATTTAAGGTTGAAATAGAGATAAAGGGCTATTAATAGTTGCTTCCTCCTGGGATCTACAAAATGTGACCTTGGACTATCTGATTATAATGTACAAAAGGTCTATTTGAACTTCTTTAATGTTAGATACCAATTTAGACGAAATCAAGATTAGTTATTCCTGTTTTATAAGATTATTTATTTTTTATTATATACAGTAGGGCCTACAAACTCGCTAACACAACCCTCAATAACACAACTTCCTCGATAACAAGTGCATTTTTCTAATTCCCCTGGGATTGCCATAACACTTAATGTTAAAGATACCTCTTTATCACGACTATTATTATTTTAAAAACCTCAATAGCACAGATTTTTGTCCCCATACAGATCGCTGCTCTAACCTTCTATAGTACTTCTTTTTGCAAAACCGAACCTTTATAGCAAGAGTTCAATATCAGTAGTTAGTCGTTTTATACAGTGGAACCTTTATAGTATGACTTCACCCTTCCCAGTACATAGTTCCCACTGTCAGTGACTCATAGGAAAGGATGTTTTGAAGGAAACGATGTCTTACGCACAGATCTAAATATGAAAACCCTGCTTCCTCCCCTTCATTACATTATATACTTTGTTAGAATAATAATAAATGTACTTTTTAAAACAAAATGTGCTATTGAGAGTTGATTCAAAATGCACTAGCTATAAAGGTGTTTCAGAATAAACAGTGACATTGATAGTACAACTTTTAGTTAACATAACCTTGATAGCACAAACCTCAACTAGAAGAGTCCTTCAATAACAAGACTGTTTCCCAAATCCCCTTGAGAGTCTTGCTATCGAGGTTATACTGTATTATATTTGGTGGAAACAATCATCAATGAATTGGAAATGTTAATAGGTGGTCGTTTTATGTAGTAGATTATCAAATTAAAGTGTTCTAGGCATGAGTCAATGTCAAATGTCAGAAGTTAGACTAGATTAGTAAGAGTTTAAACGATAAGGTATTGACTGGTTTGAAGGTCATTCACCTGCTGATAAAATTTAATCATGTACCGTATGGCAAAATTAGTTCTGGCCAACAGTGTAAAATCTTTAAAATATCCTGAAAGTATATTATTATATCTAATACATTTGATAGTTATATTAAGAATAAAATTAACAATTTAGTAATTACATTAAATACGTGCACTGTTCTGTTAATACTAAGGGTGTAAGTAACTGGAAAGGTAGACAAAAAAGTAATAGTGACTATTAAAAAAAAATTTTAATACCACATTTCAAATGGTCAAGTTTCTACTTTATGATTTTTTAAAAATTTAATATTTGAGGGTAGTAAATAAAATAATGATGAGATTAAAATTAGGCATTAAAATTGCATTGGTAATTTTAATGGATAAAATTAATTAATAATTACTAAATAGTTGGGGGGGGGGGGGGGGGAGGGAATATGAATCATTGACTAAATAAATCTATTTTAATATTGAATCTGAAATTTACAGATTAATGATAGCAATATGAATAAGTATATTGTTAAATAATTGTGATTAAATTATAATTTCTTACCATTTTTTGGCGGAAATAAATTAAAGACCTAATACAAACCCTGAATCCTGGTTTTCCTAATGTGAGAACTGGTTAATAAATATAGTAATGAAAAATTCTGCCTCTAAATTAGTTTCGGTACACTGCCATGAGGAAAGAAAACAAATTATATTTTAATTTTTGTTTGTTTGTTTTGTAATACAATTTACAAACAAAAGTGATTTTAATGAAAACAAAAACTAAATTTAGCATCGGGAATTTACAATCAGAACAAAAGTTTAATTTTGAAAATAGTAAAGGTATTATAAGATTATTACTTATAAATTATGTTATAAAGAAGGTTAATGATTTACTCAGGGGAACATAATATAAAATTTTGAAAGGAAAAAAAAAGAAAAAAAAGGCTGTCATCAGACAGTGACTAAATACATGCAGACTTCCGGTAAATTTTTCCTGAAGTTACTTGTATTTGGAGTGAAAATTGGATAATGGGGTATGAAAAATGGTTAATTGGGTTAATTTAATGGAAAAAAGAAAATTTCCGGGATCTAACTCTGTCTGCTACCATTCTGTAATGGTTGGTTATACTTATGGGACGTGGCGGATTATAGTTTTATGGCTATGCAAAATAATTATCAAACTTGTGGTTAGGTAAGCGTGTGGGCCGTTAATTATATTAGGCATTATTCCAATAAACACTCCAGGTCACTAATATACTAAGCCAGCTTTATAGTGAGTTTAAACAATTAATAATTATACCTAAAAGACTAATCTAGTGGTTACTTACGTATTAAGAATTCATTAAAGAGAAACGTGGTCTCCTTCAAACATATTGTAACTGTTTTTGGTCATAACTATCTCTGATACCATTAACGATAATAATCGTGAACACTTAATGAGTGGGTCTTTAGACCCGTCTAAATGATCTTAGCCAACATTTTTCAGGATAATATGGTTGGTTTTTCTTTAATCAGTTGCCGGTAAAAAAAATTCCAACCATTGGATTATATTACCTGAGACACACTGCTGCAAGGTCCCTCTCCTTCTGTGCATGGCAAATAAATCACAGCCGGCACTTTTACCGTGGCAATTTGAATTATGGCTTAACACTACATTTTAAAAGAATGCAAGTCTTTGTATGATTTTTTTTACAAGGAAAAACCATAACCTTGTCCATGCTGTTAGTTTAGTCAAGGTTACTCAAACGAACATAAAGAAATTGGAGGAGTCAAAGATATTTGAGAGGATAGTATAAGGATAGCAAGGATAGCAGAAACAGTTGAGATTGAGATTCTTTCTGATTGTTCTCTTTCTCGAGGTAGAATTAGGAAGTTATCAAAACACCTGGAAAACTACCTATATGTTTTACCTAGTCAGGAAATGTTTCACATTATCTTTCGCAAATATCTTTAAAAAGGTTTTACACTTAGTAATCAAGATCTTGACAGACAATTCTCCAAAAACTCTAATATTTTCAGACACAGTCAGTTTACATCCCAAAAATGTTACCTTTTTATGTGCAGAATCATGAAAACCTTTAGCAATTTATTACAAATGTAATATAGATTCTTTAGGTTCAGAATTAATAGCTTTTAAAACCTTTCTTTCAAGGTATAACGAGGAAAACAAAACTAACCTAGAAAGGTTACTGGATCTCTTTGATATACCAGAAAAGTATAAGTTAGCATTTAATGAATTGTTCAAATTGGTGAAAATAGCAATAAGAATTCCAACATCAACTGCTTCCGGTGAAGTACATTTTTTTTTTTTTGCGTAAGAAGAATGAAACTATCTTAGAAATACAATGTGTGATGAGCGTCTCAACAACCTTTTTATATGAAATATTTAATTACCTTAGGTCCGTCTTGTGACTTCGTTGTTGGTTGCTTCTTACATGTTTCGAGGCCGCAACCCCATCATCAGAAAATTACTTTGTTCACTTTGAAGAACTCGTCATTGATTATATTAACTGACACCTCCATAGATTATAAATCTGGCATTTACAAAATAAAATGTCCGGAATGTGACAAATATTATATAGGACAGACCGGGAGACTTTTCATGGACCGCTTTAAAGAACACCTTCCCTGTAATAAGACCAGCATTGCTAAATCAAATTACGCACATCACCTTGCTGAAAGCAGCCATAGACCGGGCAATTTCCAGTCCAGTGTAGAGGCAATGCACGTTTTTGCTAAAGGCAGATTATTGAATGCGAAGGCAGAACTCGAGATTTATAGAGCGTTCAAAAACGATCCAGTTAACATCTTGAACAGCAAACTCTCCTTCCAATCACATCAACTATATGATACAGCCTTGAAACATCTTCAGAAGGCTTAACATGATTCGTTATCAGCAATATTAATAACTTCAACTAGCAGTACTCCGATAGACATGACAGAGCACACAACAATATCAGACAAGCTCTTATGATGTGTTTTTATTGTTTTTATTTTTGTGTCAGTGTATGTTCTTGTGTTAAATGTGTTTTTTAATATAATCAATGACGAGTTCTTCAAAGTGAACAAAGTAATTTTTTGATGATGGGGTTGTGGCCTCGAAACATGTAAGAAACAACCAACAACGAAGTCACAAGACGGACCTAAGGTAATTAAATATTTTATTTAAATTGTGACTTGGAACCAAAAATATGCTTATCAAACCTTTTTATAATTGCAATTCTCATTTTAACAATTTAAATTGCTTGCACCTATGAAATCAAATGCTCAGTCAGAGTGTAGTTTCAGATGTGTATCAGAATTAGGAATTCAAATGGAGTGTGAGAACAAAATGATTTAAATTGTGTGTAGAATAATTTTCCTCAATGAAAAACGTATGTTTCTATTTAAAAATGAAGTTAGTTGCCATTTTGGAAAGTAGAGTTGGTAAAATGTGTTCACCATCTAAAGTTTGTGCTTAATAAGATTGGTGTCTCCCAAGACTGGTTTGTAGCACTGTATTTGGTTCATCCTCTAGCTCTAGAGTGACTAAATTATCATATAAATTTAGGACCAAATTGTTTATATTTTGTACCCTTCATGCTATGTTTTGAATCATCGGCTGTCATATTGAAATTGAGTCAGTTATTTTTAAATGGGCAAGAGGTCTTGTGACACAAGATTTCAGATTGTTTTTTAATGTTTTATCCAATGGTAATGTTTGTTTGATATCCATCTTTGTTTTTAATATTCAGTATAACTAGTTAAGTCAGACAGATTGTGCTCACAGTTGTTTGGATTAAATTATGTGATATATGGTACAATAAAATAAAATATGCTTAGCAGCAAAACAAGTTTATTCACATGTAAAATCCTGTTTCATAAGAAGATGGCATTGAAAAAGGTTTGGGTGTTAACTCTTAACTAAAAATTTAATCAGTAAAAATAATTTTTGGTTTAATTATTTTTTTAATGTTACTATGTTTCAGATCGACTTGTTGACATAACTGGATATGGGTTGTCTTTAAAACTAGGAAACTTTAATATATAGAAATGAATGACCGGTTAGATTTTTCATCTAAAACTTGGTCTGATGTTTCCAAAAAATCTAAAAGCAAACAGAATGCCAACCAAAGCTCTAGACATTTTACATCTGTACAATGCTCATCAAAATCATCTATTCCTAATAATTTTATGGAAAGAAACAGAACTAAAATAGTTTATAATCATGATTTGTTAAACAATTTGAAAGATAATGAAATTAAAAATGCAAATGCAAATGGACTGAAGAAACCTCAGAAACATACTGTCCCGTACAAAAGTAAAAATAACCTCCAATCCTCAGAAGAGAAAAATATAAAAGAACAATTACAAAAATCTAAGACTAGTAGTAATGACAAATTATTTTTGGATAAAAGAAAAAATACATATTACGATGTTTTCAAGTCAAAAATTTCTGAAGAAGAAATTGTAGGGGTGTCAAAAGTTCCAGAAGTAGAGATAAAAGGAAAACAATATAAAGAAGATTATAAAACCAAAAGTAGTAAAGTTATTCTACAGAATCATTATTGTAATGTAAGTAAAGGATGCATAGAGAATAATGTTAATAGTCATTCAACAATTATTGGAATTTCTTCATCATCAGATTTCCCAAAACTAATATATCAATCTTCTATTCATGTTAAGGATTTGAAAGAGGATAATAATAATAAAATTCAAGTTAATAAAAATGATTCGGACACAGTTTTAGTAGAGCATAAAAGCAAAGGTATTTCTAAAACTAGAGAGGAAATAGTTCAACAAAGAAGAATAAAAGTTGCAGCCAGAAAAAAAGCAAAGAAAACAGCAATCAAACAGCAAAAAGAAGAAGAATATCTAAAAAAATTAACATCTGCAAAATATCAAGGTGTTACGATGATAAATAATCAAGAAAATGTTAAAGAAAATTGGGAAGTAACGAAGGAAAATGTTTCTATCGCTGAGTTATCAGATTTCCCTTGCCTCGGAAGCATTGGTAAAAAGAAAACTATGGGAAAATGTCTTGATAAAATTTCTCAGGAAGTAATTAGAAAAGGGAAACCGAAAAAAATGGATCCGATATTAATAAATATTTTAGATGTCATTAGTCACAAGAAAATTGAGGTAAGGTCTAGAAATTTTAAGAATTAAACATTTCTTTAACCTAACTAAGAATTTTAATAAAAACCTGATGATTTTACCTACAAAAATTTAATCTGAAATGTACTTGCTTATCCATTACTTGCTTTATGTCGGTAACTTAGTCTTCGTAAGCGTTACCAATGTTTATCATTGAAATGGCCTTCCCTTGTTACAATTTCGCTAATAAATTGTAGTAGGCTATTTAGCTGTTCTTTGTATAAAGTGAATATTTGTCAATAATAAAATATTGGTTATGATTAGCCTAATACATATTTTTAGTAATATACTATACATTTGTCGTGCACTTAAAGTCATGGTGTGGATTTGAATAAATATATTTGCAAAAGTATAGGCTACATTTAAAAAATATGAAACATGAAAAAATAAAAGAACAGATAAAAAAAAAAATTTAAAAAATCCTATGAGATCTATACGATATTACAGTTCTTCCCATACTTAACCTAAAATATCTGGAGTTATTGATGGTAACTGCTTCTTGAATTTGTTGAGTCAAATTTTCGATGTTTCGAATCTTTTCAATATAGATATTTTGTTTAACATACCTCCATAAATAAAAATCTGTGGGTGTAAGGTTGGGTGGAGGAGTAATCCAACATTGACGAAATTTTCTCATCATGTAAATCACAAACAACATTGTGATATAGTGAGGACAACAATTTTTCATCATCGATTTGGGGGAGAATGTATAGTTTGTGACAGTGTGAAAAGTCAGATTTTAATATAGACTCATTTAAAAGACGCGGTTAAGCCAAAGAGATAAGAGATTCAAATAATAATATAAATTTAGTAACGTCATTAATAAAAGAAAAATGGATTTTCAAGACAATAGTATGAATTATTATGTTTAATTTTAATGTAATTTAGTTTGATTGTTATGTTATGTAAATCATTTGTGTTTTACGGAAGTGTGGTAAAATGTGCGAACAGTACCGGAAGGAACGCTTTTGTAAGTGAGAATTGCCTCATGGCAACAGGCAGTTGAAGTCCAGAGCTTGGAGGGACTAGATGTCTTTTATAGAGTTAGAGTTCACCGCTTAAAATGGACAGGTTGTGTTTTTCAAAGTCGAAGTCCAGTGTTTGGAGAGATAAGATCGTAGAAAGAGTTTCTAGGTTCTGTTAGAACAATGTACATTTGATTTTTTATCTCAAATAGAGATCGAAAGTATTTAAAAATCCATAAAGAGCGTGTTTCAATGACAATAACGCGGGAACATAAAAGACAATGGTCTATATACGCGAGTTATGAACATTCTCAACAACTTGAGAAAACAACTTCTGAACGAGGGAGAATCCACTAGGAGCTGTAAAATTTCAACTTGTAGGACATCAATCTTCCATTCGGATACAGACAATGTTTTTTATTTAGATCGGCGTTGTGGTATAGACGCTATATATTACCTGTTTGATTAATAACCTGTATTATGTTTTAAATTAATTCTTTTGTAAATGTTTATCTATTTAAAGAAAATTTTAGTAGATTATTACTAGAAGAGATAATAGTAAAATGAAATTTTTAAATAATGAAAATAGAATCTTTTCATGTTTCTTTTAGAGCTACAAAGTTACTAAAAAAATTCATAGATTAAATTCCTGTTGCAACAATTTTATTTGTAGAAGCATTTTGAAGATAAAATTGATTAATTTGAAAGAATGAAATAAAGGAAATATAAATCCATGATTTGTTATTAAAACTAAATGATAACTAATATTTATAAATATGATTTTTTTGTTAATAATATTTGTAGGATGTTTCTTTGAATGTTTAATAAATGTTTTTGTTAACATTTCAGCCAAAGTGTTCTCATTTGAAACCAAAATCCACTGTAAGTACACTGATAAAAGAATTTGCGACCCCAGAGATTTTATAAATAATTAAATACTTCTTTTTTCTAAATTGGTATGCTAAGGCAATCTGGCGCCCTAGTCGAGCAAATTAACAAATTAATAAATTAAAATTAATAAAAAATTAACTTAGGCACATTTTAGAATTATAACAAATGGCTCCCAACAATGGGGCGTTTATGGTCGAAATAAACAGTGATTTTGGTAATGCGAACACTTAAAATCAAGGTAAGGACTCTATTATTAATAATAAGAAAGATTCTCTTAAAATTTTGTGTTGGTTAAGTAATAGATTCTGTTGTGTTAAGTAAAATAAATTTAAATGGGTTTAGAAATAATAAATGATAATAATAGTGAACAGGTTAGGGTAATGATGTTGGCAACTACAATTTAAACTTAAAACTAAAGATAAATAATAATAATAACTAAAAATGGAGGGAGATAATAATAATAAGTTAATAACTGATTTAGATAGGCTTAGGATGGAATTTAAAGTTATGAAACAAGAATTTGAAAAGTATTTTACAAATGTAAATAAAAGATATAAATTTGAAAAGGTATTGGATATGGATAGAAGAGATGTGGAACATTGGCACATCGAATTAGACAGAGAAAATTTAGATAAACAATGGCATGTAAGGTTAGGAGTAAATTTAATAGATAGGGATGTTGAATTGAAAGCAGAAATTAAAAAAATGATGTCTGCTGGGATGATAGCGAGAAATGAAATTTATAGAAAATTAAAAGATAAATTGTTAAAAGAAGCACCCCCTTTTACTGTAGTGTCGGCATTTGTTATAGGAAATAATACAGAAAAAGTAGGTTATGGGTATTATAGATGTAATAATACAAAGATTAATGAGGTTATAAAGGTCAATAATAAAGTAAATAATGAGGTAGATAATAATGAAAATTTAAAAGTTAAGAAAAATGGTGGGGTTAATGATTTTGATGGAAAAGATAAAGTTTTAAATGATTCAGTAAATAAAAATAGTAATTTGATAAATGAAAATCAAAAAGGTAATGGTGGGGTTGACAATAGTCAGATTGATATGCATGATAGAATAAGGAAGGTATATAGTATTATGGGTGATGATCAAATAAGTAGTTTGGATAAAAATAAGAAAATAAATGAAGTAATTCCGGAACTAAGACAATGGGAGTTAAGTTTAAGCAATGAAACAAGACAGTTTTTAGAAAAATTTTTTAAGGAATGGAAACAAGAAAATTTAGAATTAAAACGGGGAAAATTAAAAAATGAGACAATAGTCAAGCCTAATGTAGAACAAAATGAGCCTTTTGAAAACAATGATTTAAAACAGTTGATAAGTAATGTTGAAATTAATGTGTCTTGTGGGGTGAAGCGTGATATAATTAATTCAAGAAATAGAGTAAAAGTAAATAATCTAATAACAAAGGTATCAGCTGTTTATCTTAAAAAACGAGTGTACCATGAGACTGTAGATTTTGAAAAATACACGATGTTAGAATTTAGAAATGTTTTTAGAATACAAGAGCAAGAAATTAAAAGTTTTTGTGAAAAGAGTAGCTTTGAAAATAAATATGAAAACGTATGTATTAAAGAAGTATTTGTGATGATGTATGGAAATAGTGGGGTTAGGATTCCCAAACTGACAGCTGACAAATTTAGGTCATTAGATTCTAAGATGTTTGAGAGAAAGAGAGATGTAGGTATGTCCGTAAGAGAGAAAGGAAAAGTTGTTTTGTCAATACTTCCAGACAATAACAAAGGGGAATCTTTTGTTAGGAAAGGGTCTGTTGTGATGACTATGGTAGACAAACTGTCCATGTGGACAGAGGTATTTAACATTAAAAGTGTGTTAAAAAATTCAATCATGTACTTTAAAATCTTTCACCAATCGGGAAATCATCGCAAAAAACAGATAATTCATAATTGTTGTAATCAATTGAAATTTGGAACGACTGATATAAATGTAAAGACATTTTTATAAACACACGGACTTGATTTTGAAAAATAATTAATAAAAAGTAGTTAAGATTCTGTTAATAAGTAGTTTTAAATTTGAATAATGTATGATCCATAATATGAAATAACAATGATATGTGTACTAATAGATTTTGTAAGCTAAGACAGAAATATAGAAAATAATTATAAGCCAAGCTAGTATTTTAAGAAGTTTTAGTTTTAGAAAACGTTTAGGTATTTGCTAAGTGAAAGATGCTAGGTTTATATTAGTAAATAACCGAGTGTTGTTTATTCCAACATAAATATTGACTTTACGTGTTAAGATAAAACAGATTAGTTAGAAGCAAAGATTCAGAGTAGTGTTGAAGAAATAATATTCAATATTAAGTAGGTAGATTCAATGTTGAATATTCAATAATGACGAGAGAAATAGAATCTAGTTGGAGCTAAAAGGTTTTCACTTCTTATCAGTAAACAGATAAAGAATTGCATCACCTATATACAAAGGGGAAATTGTTTATGCCTAAATGAAGCCTAAGATTCTATTGCGTATAGCATTGAGACTGAAATACAGGGTGTTTCGAATATACTGTTCTGAAAATAAAAAACTTTTGACTTATAATTCAAAATTAACTTACGTTTTCAAATAAAAATTACTTAAATAAAGGATAATTGGTTTTAAATAAGGTAAATAGAGTAAAGGTAGATCACTTGAAGAACTTTAATAGTATTAAATGTAAAATTTCTAAGTAAAGAACTTAGAATAAATTAAAAAAAAAATAAAATTTTCTTTTTGAATTGGAATAATAACATCTAGAAAGGATTACATAAACAGAAAATCGACGATGCTAGTAATAAGATTGGTAAAATAAACTTTATTTCAACTTCGGATGATACGATATGAATGAAATTTTTTATGAATTTTAAAATTTTCTTCGTGTAAATGCATTTAAGGAGTACATGAACATTTTGGGAGGAGGTAGGAGTTTGTGTAGTAATAATAGAATGTTTTATTCGCAAGAATAAGGCATTCTGGGACTGCATGGAGGGCGTGTTGTGGAATAGGGATGTGTTCTGGGCTTTATTTTGAATTTAGTAGAGATATTGCATTCAACCATTGCACATTTCAACGTCACAACATGTTACTCTGTGTAAGAGTCTAAAGAGCAATTAGAAGTATGCACGGTATAAAGTAGATGGTTAGAAGAACCTTTGTAGGGTAAGTAGGAAGTAAAAATGCATAATAAATAAGTGTGACATTATTACATGAAATAATAATCATGTAATAAAAAATTTAGACAGATGTTGAAGACAAATAAATTGTAGGATATATATAGAAGTGATCAATCTGTATATATTTAAAAATAAACCGGACGTGACAGAAAGGAGAAGTTTTTATGAAATGAAACGAAAAGTTTTATAAAATTGTAAAAAATGTTGATTAGCTGATTAGAATAGGTAATTAGATGTTAAATTGTAAAACGATAAGTTGTATGTTTGATGTTATAAATATTAAGAATTATTTAATAATAGAATGATAAAAGTTGTTAGTCTTAAGTGATTTATGGTGTGGAAAATTAAAAAATAATTGGTTAAAGTTTGAGAATTTATGTGAGTTTTGCCAAGACAGATAATAATGAAGTTTTTTAAGTTTTTGATGTTAAATAATGAGTAAAGGAGGTTAAGTTTTTGTTTTTTAAAGGAAGGAGTAATAAATTAATAATAATTAGAGAGATTTTAATGAATTTTAAAGAAAAGATAAATAAGTAATGTTTTTTAAATAAATAATAATGGAATTTGAAATAATAAATGATGTTAAGCAGTTATTTGATAAAGGTGTCTAAAGATTTTGATGAAATAAGGTGTTAGCTGGGAAAGCAATGTAAATTTTATTATTTTTGAAGTTTTTGTATACATGTAATAGAAGATTAAGAAGATTTTAATATGAAGTAGTTTAAATGAGAGATTTTTGAGTTTTATATGAAGATGATGACTTTACAGAATTGTTGAGTAAAGTAGTATTTAAAAAGAAGTTGTTCTGTTAATAAACTTTTATAAAAAAGGTAGTTAGGTTGCATTAATGGTAATTTTTTAGTTTTTAAGAGGTTTTTTGAGTACTGCGATGATATATAAAGAGGAATACGGCGATTTTAATGAAACAAGAGGAGATTTAAGGAATTCTACGAAATACGGCGATTATTATGATTTTTTAAAGGAAGCTACGTTGAGATAAAGAGATTATTTATATAAATGATGTAGATAACCTGCTTGGGCTACGTAAATATAGATGATAAAGAAGTTTTTTGGGGATTAATGCAACTTGGATTATTAAAATATGAAAGATAAGATGGAAATAATTTTAAGATAGGATACTGAGAGACAATACAATTGTAGAGAGGTAATTTTGAAATAAATAGATGAGGTTTGTAAGTAATTTTATTTTTTTTTGATAATAATGATGTTATAATTTTGGATCTAAGTAGAAGAGAGGAGTTTTTTGTAATTGTAAAATCAGTAGTTAACATTTTATCCCAGCGAGACAAAGAGTAATTGAGAATTGATAAAGAATAAATAATTATTGGATTTAAACTAAAATAAGTAATAATATAAAATGATAATTGAAAAGTTTTAAGGTGAATTGAAGTAATTTTGAGTAATAAGTAAATAATTTTGTAATAATATTAATTAATAATGAGAAATTTTAAAATTTTAATTGTGTTTAGTTGAAAAATGATTCAGATGGATAGTGAAAGATGGATGTAGATTTTTATAAAAGATGTAGAAATTTCGTCTTGGCAGAAAAGTAAAGTGTGGGAAAGGAAATGCTAGATGGCAGGAAAATATACAGACGGCTGTCTGGGAGATAAGCTTTGAGTGACAGGATCCGGTCAACAAAAAATGTTGATGGGAAAGTTTCAATCAACTGCTGTTAAAAAAGAAACTGATGATGGGTTTTATTGGATAAATAGAGATAAGGATTAGCGCTAATGAAATTATATATAGTTTTGATGAGTTATGATAACGCTAACAAATTAAAATAATGAAATAGGATTTTAGCAAATAGATTTTTATTTTTTTTATGTAAAAAGAGAATCTTTCTTAAATGAATACTATTTTTTTTTATGGTATTTATTTTTTTTTATGAAGTCCTTAGCTTCTGAAATGAAATGTCTTGAACATCCATTAATATTTTTTTTCTCGATTTGAAATTTATATATATAAAAGCTTTGTATTACAATACCTGTATTGAAATACAAACCTTGTGGGGTTTTGTGACAGTGTGAAAAGTCAGATTTTAATATAGACTCATTTAAAAGACGCGGTTAAGCCAAAGAGATAAGAGATTCAAATAATAATATAAATTTAGTAACGTCATTAATAAAAGAAAAATGGATTTTCAAGACAATAGTATGAATTATTATGTTTAATTTTAATGTAATTTAGTTTGATTGTTATGTTATGTAAATCATTTGTGTTTTACGGAAGTGTGGTAAAATGTGCGAACAGTACCGGAAGGAACGCTTTTGTAAGTGAGAATTGCCTCATGGCAACAGGCAGTTGAAGTCCAGAGCTTGGAGGGACTAGATGTCTTTTATAGAGTTAGAGTTCACCGCTTAAAATGGACAGGTTGTGTTTTTCAAAGTCGAAGTCCAGTGTTTGGAGAGATAAGATCGTAGAAAGAGTTTCTAGGTTCTGTTAGAACAATGTACATTTGATTTTTTATCTCAAATAGAGATCGAAAGTATTTAAAAATCCATAAAGAGCGTGTTTCAATGACAATAACGCGGGAACATAAAAGACAATGGTCTATATACGCGAGTTATGAACATTCTCAACAACTTGAGAAAACAACTTCTGAACGAGGGAGAATCCACTAGGAGCTGTAAAATTTCAACTTGTAGGACATCAATCTTCCATTCGGATACAGACAATGTTTTTTATTTAGATCGGCGTTGTGGTATAGACGCTATATATTACCTGTTTGATTAATAACCTGTATTATGTTTTAAATTAATTCTTTTGTAAATGTTTATCTATTTAAAGAAAATTTTAGTAGATTATTACTAGAAGAGATAATAGTAAAATGAAATTTTTAAATAATGAAAATAGAATCTTTTCATGTTTCTTTTAGAGCTACAAAGTTACTAAAAAAATTCATAGATTAAATTCCTGTTGCAACAATTTTATTTGTAGAAGCATTTTGAAGATAAAATTGATTAATTTGAAAGAATGAAATAAAGGAAATATAAATCCATGATTTGTTATTAAAACTAAATGATAACTAATATTTATAAATATGATTTTTTTGTTAATAATATTTGTAGGATGTTTCTTTGAATGTTTAATAAATGTTTTTGTTAACATTTCAGCCAAAGTGTTCTCATTTGAAACCAAAATCCACTGTAAGTACACTGATAAAAGAATTTGCGACCCCAGAGATTTTATAAATAATTAACTTCTTTTCCTTTTTCAAAATTGATGTTAATACATCTGGCGCCCATAAGTCGAGCAAATTAATAATTGAATTCAAATTTAATAAAAAATAAGTACTCTTCAAGTACGGCAAGCCTCATTTTTAAATTATTACAAGTTCTAAATTATTAAGGTTGACAATTCCACTTTACAATGCTTTCAGCAAAGAAAAAGGGTCAATAATCCGATTTTGAGCATGAGTATGGTTTTACCTTGATGTAAAATTTTTTCTCAACGTTGGA
Source organism: Aphrophora alni (assembly GCA_963513935.1). NCBI lineage: Eukaryota > Metazoa > Arthropoda > Insecta > Hemiptera > Aphrophoridae > Aphrophora > Aphrophora alni. Next base: position 88,522,829 of record OY740768.1, read on the forward strand.
TTTGAAGAGGTGGGTGGAAGGTTTAGCTACCCATGTTCACCTGATCTGTAAACAGAGCTCCAGACATATTATTTCAGTCAAATATACACAATTCAAAATTACTAAAGTTTATTGAAAATATTTAAATGTTTAGGAGCAAATAATGGACTCTCACCCACTTTTCAACTATTAGTTCATGTTTTTAATTAGTTAAATTAATTATTCTAATACTATCTATTGATAGCCTACACTGTAAAAAAAAGAAAAAGATTCATCAGTTTTTGAAGTTACATTTTAAATGCTATATTGAATAAAACTAAATGTTTTAACACTTTTTTTTTCAGAGAAAACCAGTAGTTACAGTTACAAAATCAAGATTAAATCATCCAGTAATATCAGGAAATATTCTTGATGGAGATAATCCTCAACGCAAAAGAGGAAAAATCCGCCTTGGCAAAAAAGCTAAGCCTAGTCGCTTGAAAGCACACATTTTAAAAGTTCGCCAAGAGAAATTAAATGTAAAAAATTCTGCTTCTGTAAGTCTCAAAGAAACAAAAATGTTAAAACTAACAAATGAGGAAGCAATCAATTGTCAATTTTTGTTACCTTTTGCAAGTTTTAAATATCCAGAGTGTTTGGAAACTGTTAAAAATTATGGAGTTACTAGAGATCTTGATCCTAGTATAACATCTTCAACACAAGCTGATGATCAAATTGTTCGCAGAATTCATACCAGGCGCTTCAGAGAGTAAGTAGGTTATATGATTTTCCTAATTAAATAGAACATATTTTTATGCTTGATATAATTTTGTACACTACCCGAGTTAACCCTTTTATTTGGTGTGTTTGTTTCCCAACAGTAGTTGTTAGATTTCATTTTTTCTAACAGTGATGGAGATGATTAATCAGTGAAAAGAGTATTTCACTATCCACTCCTTGTGTTAAAATTTTGAATGTCAATCTAAGTATATACAAGTGTTTTATAAATTTATAAAAGTATTCGACTTAAATTTTTTTGAGCGAGGTGAGGCGATGGAGAGCTTGAAGAGTACCAGAGCATCATTCATTAGTAGTAGTGTGTCTATTGAATTTCCAATGGCATTTTCACTTGGAGCACAAAATCACAAGTAGCCAAGAGGGAAGAGTATGGAGCCTGATGTATCACACGAGTGTTATGTTTTGCCAAGAATCAGTTGTGAGGAATGAAATGGTTTGTTGTCACGACGCAGCATCAAAGTTCCTGTTCCCAACAAGTCCAGTTTCTTGCAACCACAACATTATGAAGATGTTAGAGTAGTGGTGCGCGATTGTGAGATATTTCAATCGAAACATTTCAATTGTTGGGACCATTCGAAATATTCGAATGTAAGCATCTACAATCGAAAGGTTTGGTAAAATGTGATTCTCCCTCTCATTGGAAGTTTTGTTACAAACTATTGTTATAACTTATAACTTCATAATTTAAAAACCATTTATCACAGGTATTAAACGTTATATTTTAAAATCAGAATAATTGTATTTTGTCATATATTGTTGTATTATATATGCGGGTATGGCCGCACAGGTTTACTTGTAAAAGTCATTATTCCAATATCAAATAAGTTATATAGATTTTGTATTCTCATACCATTTTTCTCATTTTTACAGTAAATTCCTTTTCTTTCAATTTAGCATGTACTATAAGCAATACTTATATTACATTATTCAGCGATTTATTCTACTGTAAATTCTTCTCTAACTGTCTCTTGAATATGTACATTAATGTGGAATGCTATTGCTGAAGTTGAAACTTCAATTGCTCGTCAATTGTTGCAGATAATTAACAATGTTATATCATTTCTGAATAAATCAACTCTTTTCTTAAAATTTGTATGATTTATAAAGTATTGTTTAAGAATCATGTAAGTAAATTAAAGTTGATTTACCTTATCACTGAATGCGGTACTAGATAATATGCTGACAATAATATAAATAGTAAAAAACCTACATTATTTTGTTGTTAGGTATTGTGATAACACCTTGACTCCTCCATTGGTTGAAAGCATCTGCAGTCTACTCACAGCGATAGTCAAATTCCAAGATAGACTCTATGCTAGAGATCCTATCAAAGCTCATGCTAAGAGACGTTATGTTACTGGACTCAGAGAAGCCGAAAAGTATTTGAAACTAAGCAAGGTGAAGCTGCTTATCATTGCTCCTGATTTGGAAAGAATATCTGGAGAACGTATGATCATTACTTATTTCAATTTTTAATATTTGAAGCAAGTTTTTTTTAATATTATATTGGATGGAATAAGCTATTTTAGAAATAAATTTAAGGTAGAGATGAAAATCTAGTAAAATTTAAAAAAGAACTAAAACATCAAGTTTTGTATGAAATTGATAAAACTAATCAAAAATGAATTTGTAATCATTTATATTTATTAGATATATTCGTTCAGTAAAAAAATAATGGTTGTTATGCTATTAAATTTAATCAATGTATTTTAAATAATTTCATTATTAAAAGAAAGACCACTAACTTACTTAAAACTAATTTCTCCCATAATTTCCACCAATAATAAGACACCTGTCGTAATGTGGAACTATTTCTGAATTCCCATAGCTAAAGGCTGCACAGCTCTTTTCATATTATAGTGCACATCTGAAGGAACCGCTTCAAATAGAAGAACAAGTAGAAGTCATATATTGCTAGCCGTGGACTGTAGAGAGGCAAATGACAAGCTCTTGGGTTTGAACAGCAGTGTAACTGAACATTATTGTGAAGCAACACAACACCACCACTACAGTTTGTCCGGTAGGCCATGAACTCTCTCTCGGGATAAGCAACCCTCACTTCTGATGGTCTTCTGACAGTGATGAACTGGACCAAAAAAGTGTAATGGTTTTAAAATGTTAGGCTAGTAAACAGAGTTAGGTTTGGAAATTCAATAATATATATGTAGTGACGAAAATACAATTATTGTTAAAATCTAAATGTATATTAGATTGTTAATAGTAATTAAAAAGAAAGTTTTTTAAAAAACCTAACGTTCCTGAAATGAAACATGACTGGCACAGTCGGTAGGACTGCAATTCGAAGATTTTAATAAATATAAAATCTTTCAATCTCAATTGTTGATCAGAAAGCGGACCAACAACAGCATTTTGGAGTTCTTAATGAACATAAGATCTTTCAACGACGATTGTTAACCGAAAAACAAACAAAACAAAAAATAAAAATCTGGATTTCAATGAACAGTGATTGTGAACAAACATCAGAATCAGTGAAAAGTGAGTTAAGTGCACATCAACAAAAAGAAACCAAATGTCGAAACATTACAAATCCCAGTATGAGCATATATTTGTGGATTCTGTAAGTAAAGAATAATTTTAAAATTAAGTAATTATAATTTGTGGATTCTGTTTTACATTAAATTGATAATTAATTGTAGAATATTAATTTCTTAAAATGGCAACTTCCACATTAAAAAGAGAATATTTTGACATGATTCCTGAGTATAATGGAGATCCCACTATGCTAGGAAGATTTATTTCTATTTGTGACTATCTATTTCTATATAAGTTGTAAAATTTTATATGACTGAAAATGTAGATGATTTTCAAAATGAATATTTGTTTTCTTCTTTATTATCTAAACTAATATATATATATATATATATATATATATATATATATTATATATTAATATAATATATATATACCTTAATATATTACCAGCTTTATATATTATGTATAATATATTATATATATATATATATATATATATATATATATATATATATATATATATTACCTTACTATACATGTTGCTCACCATTATTACAATAATAATTATAAATAAACCTAGAACTTTTGTTGAAGAACACATTTCTGTTTCTTTTTAACCCTTTATGTATTTATGTATGAGAATACATGAAAATACACTAATTAAAAAACATATTATTTTGTGTATAGTTTTTTAATATTTTATTTAAAGTGTAATAAAAATTGAACAATGTTATTTGATTGAGAATCGGGTTTTGTTAATTTTAATAAAATAGAATTTTATTTGATACACTTAAAATTATTGTAATTATATAGTATTAGTCTTGTTTTATTCACAGTTCACAAAAATAATCACCCGGAAATGGAAAATTATAAAATTAAAATGTTTGCAATATTTTAGAAGATTTTGCAGTGCGAAAGTCATTAACCAATGGGTAGGAGTAGATAGAGAACCCTACTGTGTAACACCTAAAAAAGTTTAATTTGAATAAAATATTTACTATAATGGAAATCGTATTGAGTAGAGAGTGATAGAACGTAAGTCAAAAACATGACTTATGGCTCTTAAGGTTAAAATAAAGTAAATTCAACTAGAATAGATTTCCAAACACAAGTAAATAATAATGTATAGATTTTAAGGAAATTTAGTTATAAGAAATTTAATAATTTTGTGTGTGAGTAAAAATTATAAGAAGGATGAATTGTGATTTGCGTAGTATTTGAACAGTACAGTGAGTGTGATGCGAGATGATTTATCACAAAGTCAGCGGTAAATGAAAAACAATCCTTGGAGCGAGCCATGTGAACCCTTGAGTAACGGAAGTGAGAATTCACCATGCGTTCTTATTTCAGTCTTAGTTGGAATCTTGAGGTGGTAAGATGTGTTTAACTCAGTCTTAGGAAGGAGTTTCTAGGTTTTGTTAAAAATGTAATATATTTGATTTTTAGTCTCAAGTAGAGATTAGCAAAGTATAAAATGGTTAGAAAAGTGATAAAGAGTGTTTTCAATGACAATGTAAACGTGGTTAATAGACTTATAGACTCAGTGTAGACAATGGACAGACAAAGTGAGACAATTGGTATAAAGTGAATGACTGGACAGTTAATACCAATACTTTAATGAACGCTGATTAAGTGTTTGCCAGATTAATAATAAAAAGGGACAAATAATTATTAATAAAAAACCAAAACATTATTTTAAGAGACTATGTTCTCTATACGCGAGTCTTAAACTGATCATTTACCGCGTGGCAAAAATCGTGTATTAAGATGAACATTCTTTAAATAACTATAAACGCTATGAACTATTGTAAGAAAAACATTTCTAGAGTGCTGTACGAATATACGAAAGATGAACTTTCCTGAAGGCAACGATTCCAATGAACTGCAAGATACTGGACGTCTGAATTGCTATCTTCGGACAATTTTTATAAAAAATTGGTGTCGTGGTATAGACACCTTATGTTAACTTTAGATTAAGGAATTATATTATGTTTTAATAATTTTTGCTATATATATGTTTGATCATTTAATCTTCTTGAAAATATTTCAAGATAAATAAATAAATAAAATAATGAAACATTCAAAATTTAAAGTAAATCTCCTTCAGAGATCTTTAAAGTAATTTAAAATTAAAAAGAAAAGTAATTTTTGTTGCAACATTTAAAGTAAAGATTTAAATTCATTGAATTAGTCTCCTTCTGGGACGATAAAAAGATAAAGCAAATTAACCAAGATAATATTCATATTTACTTTTATAATATGTTTAAATAATATGTTCTTGTATACAAATACTTTGTGAATAATAAATGTATGTTAAAATTTCAGTCTAAACAAGAGTTTTTCATTCACTACCAAAGAATCACTGTGAGTACACTTACTAAAAGAATCCATGCCGAGATCTGTATAAAAAGTAAATTCATGTTTTTTCCAAATTGGTAAGCGTAAAGCTTCCTGGCGCCCTTAATGCTGAGCAAAATATTAAACTCATTAAAATTATAACTTGAAAATATAATAAAATTAAATTCATTTTTTCATTCTTTTATAAAAAGTAATATTTATAAATGGAACGGTAAAAGGTCGTTATTTATATTTATTACAACTGGTGAGTTTCATACTCGTATGTTGGTAGAGGACTCCATAAACTGTCAGAGTCCATAGCCCACCGGACAAACTATAAGCATGGCTTGCCTTTTGTTTTAGATTCACGATGCAATTTCTTTAACATTTCACAATTAATGTAGCATTTATTTTTATACCCTTTGGTAAGAAATCAGCAAGAAAAGTTCTCTTTCTGTCTCACAAAATGGTGCACATGATCTGGGTGGAAATTATTTGCTTAAATTTCTGCTTTTACGGAGATTTTCACTCCATGGATCACTGTTTTGATTCTGGGATATTGTGAAACACTCATGTCTTGTCACCAGTGATGATTTGGGTTAAAAACAAAATCTGTCTATGTTGTGTCAGAAAAGTGAAAGCACTCCCAATTTGCTTACAATATTATATAAAACAGTTTTTGAAAATTCACAAAAGTGATGAAATTATATACTGTCTGTTCTCGCAAGTTTTTTTTGTTTACTAGCTATACCAAACCATCATTATTAATGAAAGTTGACCGCTCATTCTATTCCTGATCATGCATGTTTTACACCTTTCGTTAAGGTGTCTAACCATTTTTCTCACCATTTTATTACTCATTGTTTTTTCGCCATAAACTTATTAATCTGATGGTAAATATCTGCTGATTTCACATTTACTGTATTAAGAAAATTGACAGTGTGTAATTAACAGTCATGTTTTTTTTAATTGTCCTAATTATTTTAATCATATTAAACAAACAACAACTGCTTGTCCCATAATGAGATCTATATTTAGCTAATACATGAAAGAGCTCACCATACTGATATGCTGAGACAACCGATGCATTCTAGCAGTCAGATTTGGAAACAGTACTACTTTCCAAACACAACTTTTATATTATATTCATTAACATACCTTATTTCAAGTCGATAGTAGTTATTTATATTAGAGTAATGGCTTCATGTTTCGTAATGGCCATAGGAAGCATCATCAGGCCAGGTAATAACATTAACACTTTGTTCACATACATATCACAAACACATACAAAAATCTCGGTCTAGCATAAATAATCGTGCAAAAATGGCACTCCTTAAAAGTTAAAAATTGTGTTTGTTCCAGTATTTTGGTCACATGTTCACTAACTAAGTTAGATTGGGATAATCAGATACATTTTGTTTGATTGTAGATGGTTTGGATGCTATTGTCTTGCGACTAAAGGAAGAAGCACAAAGGAAATTTGTTCCTTATGTTTTTGGACCAAACAGGAAGAAGCTGGGCTATTGTACATTTAAGAAACAAATCAGTGCAATTGCTATTCTTAAATATGAAGGTGCTGAGGTAATTTCATGTTTCATTTTGAGCACTTAATTTATAATTTTGTTTTGTTTTTGCCCCTTATACACATAACCTTTTGCACTCGTCTGGCCAGCACTGCTGGCCAAATAGTTATCTGAGTTTACCCGCCATTGTTTACGATGTCGCTGTGCGCACAGCTCGGGTGGCCAGCAGTGCTGACCACGTAACTTTTCTGGCTAGGTCCGCAGCCATATTGACTGTCGCACCAGCTCGGAATTAATTTTAGACCATTCACCACAATTGGTACATAGGATGAAAGAATGACAAACGAAAGCATATTTTATTTCTATATAGTTTTAATAAATGAACTTTTTTGCAGTTTTTATATTAAAAAAAAAAATTTGATATACTTTTATTATAAAAACAAAATTGCATGAACTGTTGCTACAATGTGAGTCACAAACTACTTTTTTAGTTTTTAAAGTTTTTTTTCGAGTGATATAATTCAAAGCACATACCAATATGTAGTCCTGAATTGGCTGAACAGGTTTTACAATACAATTTGCTTCTTTTTCTTTGCTGTCCAGGCCTACGATCGCTGCACACAGCACAATCTTTCGTTTTTCTATCTTCAAGAGGGTATGGCAAATGTAATTTGCCATTGAGTCTTTCTTCTTCTACTATATCTGGTTGCCGTCCTCTTTTTCTAGAATTTCGTATATTTCCAACGAGTTGCTTCACTAAAATTTTTCTGAATTCTCTTTGACGTAATTGTTTTTGGTTGGTAACCTTATTGAACAAAAGAAATGCGTTCACCATGGCAGTTTCTAGTAGCCAAAAAAAGACTTTTCTCAACCATTTGATGGATTTTCTCGTGAAAAAATAGCTAGATATATATTGATCAGCCACATCCACGCCACCCATGAATTTATTATATTTGCAGACCACCTTAGGCTTTTTTACCTCATCTTCCTTAGCCCCCTTTTGTATACGTCTAATCGTTTTTGTGGATCCATCAGCATATAGAGTACTTAGCATTGCTACTAAGTTGGTATCTTTCCACAACAACAGGGATACCTCATCATTTTTTCTATACGTTTTAATATCGCCTTTTTTCAATTTAGGCTTATTAATCTTTAGATTTGTGTTTTTTCTTCCCAGTTATATGAACTTGCCAGTTTAGGAGTGCTTTCGCCAGGTCCAAATTTGTGTAAAACCTGTCGGTAAACACATGGAGCCCTTTAATATCTCCATAGGCGTCTTTGAGCTTTCCCACAAGATGAAGTACTACACGACTAGTGGAGCCCAAATCAGGTCTGTCCATACGGTCAGTGGTTGTTTTACCAAAATAGGGTTCAATCGCACAAATGTATCCAGATTTTGCTTCACTCTACACAAAGATTTTTATGCCCCATCTTATTGGCTTGTCTTTGTTGTAGACTTTGAACTGGATTTTCCCCTTGAATCCCACTGTGCTCTCATCTACACTTACGTGTTTGTCAGGAATATAATGTTCCCTGAATTTATTGTCGAGATAGAGGACAACATTCCGAACTTTTCCAGACCGAGTTAGTGTGCCGGGTATTGGTCCAGAAGGGGGTGGACCAACATGAAGGTTCCAAAATATTTGGGAAAACCTCTCTTTACTAAAAATGTCCTTAAAAAAAGGTTGTTGATCGATCCAATTTGTTGAGAAGTAGTCGTCTATTTCAGGTTTTTCGTTCATCCCCATGTTTATAATTGTTCCCATAAATGCTTTCAACTCTTCTACACTGACGTCTACCCAAGACCACCACATCGATTTTTTTGGAAGGGGTGTATTTTTTTGTATTTTTTCATGAGCATACCTATTGGTTTCATTGGTTATTTCAGTCAATAAAGTATCAATGAAGAATAATTGAAAGAATTGTAAAGGGGTTTGTGGAATTTCATCAATTGGTGGCTTAAATTGACTTACTTGTGACCATGTATACTTATGGAAGTTTTGATCGCCTTTCTTCCATTCTCTCCAATCAGAACTACAATCATTGATGTTACCGTTGATTGTCTCTACTTGCTCCACTTCATCTTCAGCAGTTTCGTCTTGAGTTACATTTTCAAACATCTCAGATATATATGATTGTACATCACTATCATGCTCAGAACTAATACTAAGAGTACTATTAACATTATTGATATAAATATCTTCATCACTGTCTGATGCACACAATAGCTCTCTCACAGTATCAGATGGTAGGTCAAAATTGCTATTCATGTTTAGGTTATAATATTTACAATAACAAATCTTTACTTACATATTTAAATAACTGATATATATATATATATATATATATATATATATATATATATACACGTATGCACAAAAACAACCAACTTCAATTCTTCAACAATATATTTATACTAATAACAAAACCACAATCAATTTAACTGATATAACTACACAATAGAACTCAATTGAGACCAACAAATAACCTCACGACGGCGATGCTCAAACAGAAACATGTGATCTTTATTTGGCGCTCTTTTTACATGTTTATTTAGATCACTTTCCACTTCATAGGTTGCAGCACATACCAGACACTGTACCTATTATGTGTATATAGCTGCAATTAAAAAAATATATTTTTACAATGCTGTTTATTTTCGTGGCCAGCACTAGTGGCCTCCCGAGCGTTTGAGTAATTTCATGTTGGCCAGCACTGCTGGCCATCCGAGCTACGTGTGCCTACGCAAGTAATTAATTCTGACTTGAAGCGTAAATGGCTGCGGCCAGCAGTGCTGGCCACCCGATCTGTGCGTTCAACTTATAGTAATGGTTACCGAGCGCAAAGGGTTAAAACTTATAATAAATAATACCTTATTTCCTACTCGCAGTCCAGTAACTTAATTTATGTGTAGGTTACGATTGTTTCGCTTTTCCTATTCAGGCATTGTCAAACCAAACTAATATATTTGCATTTGTTGAGCGTCAATTTAAACAATTTAAAAAATATATTAATTCAACAGATAAACATATAACAAAACACTTTGTACATAAACTACATTTAAAAACATGTTATATCAGTATACTGACCAAGTAACGAACACATGTGTAACAATGATAGTAGAAAGATTTATATATATATATACAAGGTTCCGTGGGAAAATGACATCCACTTGTAAGCATGGAACATCTTCCAACCAATAAATAATAATAAATAAAAATTAATTAATTAATTGCAATAATAAGTAATTGTAAATAACTTTAAGATAAGGTAATCATAAGCGACAATTTAAATAATAAATACAGAAGTGAACTTTAGATATTATTTATATAATCTGTTTTAATTAAACAAAGAAACAGAATTGCGTCATAGTTTGAAAATCGGACATTCTAGAACAAAGGCATGTATAGCATATGGCGTGATATCTCCATAAAAGGAGATAAACTTAAAACACTTTTCTGATTGGTTAGAATTATGGAAGATTCTGGAACTGTAGTGAGAGGAGGGGTGAGAGAACGCTTACTTTTGCGATTCACTCTTGGTTAGAACGTCAAACAAGATAGATATGTATTCTTGTCAGAGCGTCGATCAGTACAGATGTGTTTAAAAACTTGTTTGTTGCATGTCGAGTGGTGTGAACGTATTAAAATGTAAAACTCTCTTTGGAGACAGATGTTTTTAACATGAGTCTACAATAATGTGAGTGAAAGTACAAAAAGTGATATGTTTTGAATAAAGGTAGTAAAAAATGAAACTGATCTAATAAACTGTAAGTAAAATATAACAATTATATAACCAAACTTTCTTTTAAAGGATCACTATGAACAATTTAAAGATTTTTTTAAAACTTGGATAAATATTAGAATTAAGATTTTGTATTTAGATTTAAGTTTAAATAATAATAACATCAATGCTTTCCATGTTTAATAAAAATTTACACTTTCTAAATCAGCATGTGTAACTAAACTTTTATTAGATTACATCCTTCCATTTAACGTTTCACAGATAGCCGGCTTGGTAAGTACAGATTTGGGTCAGAATCTTGTTTTTAATCAATACTAGGTGAATTAAAATAGCTGAAGTTTTACACACTCTAAACAAGGTTACACAGTTCCAAGTCATTTATCCAGGAATAATGAGCTCACTGCGAAGTACGAAATATAATGGTATGATGAGGCATAATAAGTAGTTATAAACTGATGAGTCTGCAGGAAGTTTTACTTGAAAAATATTTATTAATATTTTTTCCCTTACTAGTTTTTTTGTTTTCATTTTATGAAGTAAATTATTTATACAAGTAAGTTATTATGAACAGTTACATTGTTTTGTTTACTTGCGATTTCCTCTTGAACTTAATATAAATTTCATATAATTTTCTTATAGGTATCGATGAATTAAGAGTCAAATATAAACACAAATCAGATCATTTAACCCTTCAAAATCAATGTTGTCACACCGGAACTCACATGCTGTCTTTTAGACTACGTTGTATTAGTCACATGCTAAGACAAAATAATTATATTGGAAATTGTATTGTATAGTATAATTTAAAATATTAAGTATTAAAGAACTTATATACATATTTTGATAAAGATTCTAAGGTTCAAGTAGCTCCATATCTCATTCAATCATTGTCCTCATCCATGCTCATGCCATCAGTTTTAGAAGTTTTGTGTTCTTTACAAATGAAACCACATTTTGTTTTTGTTTTACGATTTTTGGTGCCATCTCACAGGAAATAGCAACCAGTTTCACCTTTAGCTACATGTAGTTGTTGTATTCTCTGTTTTGGAATTTCTAAGATGGAATGAAGATGTATTTTAATACGCCATGGAATGCAATCAATTGTCAATCATGAATCATGAAATTACAACACAACATTTTAAAAAGGGTCTAAAAACTGTCGTCGGTTCCAGTTGGCCTGTCTCTGAATATAATGTACACATTTATGCCTGATATATTCAATAGCATATATTATTAATATAATAGGATATTATCTTCTTAATAGAGTGTTGTATTCCATTCGGGATTTATGATGATTATCCCACTGACCAGTTTTCTTAACTTTATTAAATAATTGTATTGCAATTTTCTTTATCCTATCTAAATCTCTATTCCACCAGTTTGCTCCCCTTATAGGGATATGGACTGGATAAGACAATTATATTTTATGAGTTGATAATGGCCTATTGTATATTAGCCTCCATAGAATCGATATAATTTATGTCTCTGACTCTCTTACTGAGGGAATCTGATCTATAGGTTAATTCTTCTTGATAAGAGTTCCAGTCATAGAATTTTAGATTCAAATTTTAACTTCTAAATAATACGACAATGGTCAGATGCTGAAATTTCACCTGAGACATGCAGTTATAAAAGAACTAATATATTTTGTGGAAATTGTAATCTCAATGAATTTTTTCCTTTCATTGTTTCTAAAAGTAGGTTCACACCAACATTAACTACCAGTAAATTTTTACTGTTAAAAAAATTCTAAGAGGAACTCATCTCTAGTATTTGTGTTGCTTGAGCTCCATGCTATGTGGTGAGAGTTAGAGTCTAATCACGCGAGGAAATTGTCCTTCTCTTTCTCACAGAAATTCATCACTGCCTTTAGTTCTCCAGTGAGTCTCCTCCGAATCACATGAAGGTAGATTCTGAAGAAGCCCTCCTGTAATGGATGCATTAGATCATCCTCAAGGCCATTGTCCAATTGATTGTTCTCTTCTGGAGTATGGTAAAATTCACTTTACCAGATCTCAGGAAAGCTTTCATGTTTACTGCTTTTAAAGCTGCCAAAGAGGTATCATTAATCAATGCCACTATGGTATGGTGATTTTCGGTCTTATTTGAAGAAATAATTACCTTCCAGTCCTCAGTTTTGAGGGACGTAGTCTGCTTACTAAGCACTTCAAGGATCTTGCAGAATATACTCTTGAGTAAACCTTAGGAGCTTTAAAGATCACTTTGGTAACTCGCAGGATGTTCTTATGTTCTTTTGGTCACCTATCCATAGATTTCGCCGTATTCCAAGGGGTTATATTTGGTATTTCTTTCCAACCACGTCTTGATTTCTAAGTTCGCACAGACCATGACACAGACTCCAGCCTCTAGATAGGTATTGCTGAATTGAGAAAATTAAATTATCTGTGTTCTTAAGTTTCAAACTCCATGGTTAGGTAATCCTCAATCTGTCCTAGGTGTTCATTGTTCAGTTTTTGATCTGGATATTCTACTAGAACAATAGCTATCTTTGTGGGGGTACTACCATCTGAGCGACTTCTTTTTGAGCCGCTAGCTTTTATCGTACTTTCTGTAGAGGGTATTTTGATTTTCCTTTTCCCTCTTCCCCAAAGTTTAGGATTCCAGTCAATTCCCTGTTCGGTGAGTTTTTCCAAGAGCTTCTTTTCTTTTCTGCTCTGGTGTATTTTGCCTTCACTTTCATCTCTTTTAATTTTTGAATTGTATCAGTTGAGATAATATCTTGTGAGGAATCGTCTGTTTCCAGCATCATGTCCTCTTTATTTGATGAGTTTTCAGTTTTGGAATAGCTCATAGCCCTTCCCTCCACCTTATCACATGACCCAGAAGCAATTGAAGTTGTTTCTGTTTCATTTTCAATAGCAACGTCTGAGCACGCTATGGTATTAATTTGTATATTTAGTGTAGAATCCATAAATGTTCCCACAAGTTTTAACATTTTAAAAACTGGCTATTTACTATGAAGGGTCGCCTGGTTTTACATAGGCTACGTTTGATACACAATCACTCTTGTACGATTCATCCATCGGCACGGATTAACCTTAGGATTGCCCTAAAGTTCTTGACACCTTAGAATTGAAATGTTTATCGACATTCTGGTTTCGATCTGCTATGTTTACTTAAAGCAGGGTCAACATCGAGTAGGATGCAGCTTTTCATTCGCTCACAGCGGTCCTGAGTTTGATCTGATTTTCATCATCTACACCCCTCTTGGGATTTTTGTCCTAAATCCCTTAATCCCTAAGAGAATATTACATTGGTCTTTATGTTATAAATTAAAGAATGTTTTTTTATCTTTCTTAACAGTATATTTTACAAAATTATTTGAAGTTATTGAATAATATTTGTATTGTTTTTGTTTGTGTTCTTTTATTTATATTTATAAATGTTGCTTGGTTAAAGATTGATAATCTACAAATATGTTTTTATCAAGTTATATATACAAGTTATGTTTTTGGTTCAAAGAAATTGCTTTTTAAAAAAGAACAATTTATTTTCTTATAACTTTATTTAATATACTTTTAAACTTAATTATAATAACTTTCTTAAAACACTCATTTTCAATGATGTTCATGGTGAAAACTCTCATCTAACTTTGGCTAAACTCTTGTTCCCTAACACAATAGATATACTGACATGACTATTAACTATTCACTCATCATTAATTCTAGTACACTATACAATTGATTATTCTTTACCTAGCTTGCATGAATCAATGATGGTTTATGTTTGTGTGTGTAGTAGTATATATATATATATATATATATATATATATATATATATATATAAGGGGAGTGAGTGTATTTGTGTTTATGTGCATCTGTGGTATATAAATGATTTCATTTTAAATTTACATCCTACTCCTGAAACCTGCTCCAGTACATGGTCAAAGGATCAATTTTAAATGGCTCCTTTTATGTGTTTGAATTATTTCTCTTAGCAATAGGATTCCCTTTCTCTTGGATTCTTTTCTTTCTTATAGATGTAATTTGTAATTGTATTTTTTAAAATATAAGTATATTATTATTAGTTATAGATTGGTTATCAGTTGTCAGTGATGAAAGCTTTACTTTATTACAGGAGCAGTTTACTCAGGTTGTTTCACTTCTTAATGAAGCCAGAATCAAATACAAAACACGAGTTGATGAACTTACAACCCAGCCTGAGCATGAAACTAAGGTATAGTTTTTGTAGTATTTAATAAATTAACATTTTAAAAATAATAATGTTTCAAAACATATTGAAAAATAGTAGTTGAGAACTAAATTACTTTAATTATTGTTGAAAATTTTTGTAATTCTAGATTTTTTCTTTTATTGATGATACAGAACTGTTTCGCTGCTTCTTCAGGCATTAAAACATTCAATTTTTCAAAGACTTTCTAAAATAATTAAATTAATTACAATGTATCCAATTTGTAAAAGGCAAACAAACGATATATTGACAACTATAATTTAATTCATTTAACACTTGCATTATTAAAATCTCTGACCTGAATTTTTCTTCCTGAAAGAAATAAAGCTCGATAGTTGACCTTATGTGTGGACCAGGATGTACCTCCATGCACATCCGTGAATTTGTTTTCCCATCCACAAAGAGCTTAAGTTGCAGGCTGTCAGCTTGTGAATGGTGGAGTGTAATCACTATTCATTGAATTTTCAATTTCTGTTAAATCTGATCTCTTCCAGCAGTATATTTAGCTTGGAGAACAATATATAATTAGATATATTAATGGGACTTACCGTCACAATAGTCTATATTCGTAGTTATATCACTACTGCTTTATCGGCTATTCAGCCATTTTCAAGTGTTTTATGCTGGGTTTTACCGTTGTCTTAGTTTAAAAACTCACAAATCATGAACACACGACACATAACAGACACACAAGTTCTTTAAACATTTAATACAACGATGCAGTAGGCCCACCGTCACAACGCGTACTGTCAATGCTGATTTCCTGCGCATTGGTAGTAGGTATGGGGGGGGGGTTTGGTTCCTATCTAATTGCTTTATTATTGTGTTGTAAATTAGATGTGAGTCAAATTTTAATTTTTCATTTATAGTGAACTACTGTTGTCTTTTGTTCGTTTATATATTTCATACTCCCCAATGCGTTCATTAGTTTCCCTTTCTCACAATGGTGAAGTATTTTCATTGTTTTTTCGATGACTGAGTATTTATGATCTGTTTGGATTATATGTTCGGTAAACTTAGAATAGATTTTTGCTGGATTAGTCAATTGTGAAGCTGTTGGTATGTGCTCTTTAAATCGTTTAAAAGACCTGCCAGTTTGTTCTATATATGTCTTTACACTATCAGAACATGATAATTCGTAGATTCCCGTGCTCTCAAATTTGTTATCAAAAGTCGAGTTTAAGTGAGGGTAGAGAGCTGGACTATATATATATAATTCTTCCTTTATATTTATTGTTGTTTAACAAGTATGATAATATCAGGTTTTAACGGTGTGGAACTATGGCTTTGAAAATATTTAGAAAGTTACAAGATTGCATTTTATAGACTATATCAGAGATATATTAAAAAACGAATATCTGTAAAATAATTACTATGGAAAATTAACATTATGACAAAATTCAGTTATGACGTAAAAGTTTGCATGACAAGTTTAGGTTTCAATAAAGACATGTATCTGTAGTTTTTTTGAACTAAATGTTCCCAGGAAACTCACTCATAAAACCCTGAGAATTCTCTTGTATGAACTTGAATGTATGCAAAGGGCTGCAAATTCTTATAAAAGAGAAAGTTCAATTAGAAGCGAGCCCGCGATATGTTAACCAATAAAGTCCATAGTAAAAACAAAGATCATTTTGAAATTATCAACCGCTTTAATAAAGAATTGGAGGTGATGCTTGAAAACTAGCTTTCAGTTAATTTACCAAACCAACCACACGTAATAACAGAGCTATTCCGAAAAATAATTGTGTTAATATTTTAAAGTTAAACATTTTAAGTTCATCATTAAATGTGATTAGTGTATTTAAAAGACAACGTAAGCCATAAAAAGCATTATAAAATCAAATGTTTAATGACTTCAAATATTAAATAAATAAAAATGATCAAGAAACAAAAGTGAATGGTGTGGGTGTGTGAAATGAAAATCAAAGGATGTAAGTAGTTTGTATTCTCAAATTTATGTAAATGAGATCTCATAACCAAAATCAATTAATTAATACTAAAACTAAAATGAATTCAAAATCAAATACAGTAACGCCAATTTAATCAAATAAGATTTAGAATAACTAAATATATTTAATATCTAGTATCTGTAACAAATAGTATGATTTAAAATTTAGAAACTCCTTTATTATAAATTAGTTGATGTAAGGATCTTAGATATCTGCCAAGCAATTTTATGGAGCTAGAAAATTGTGTATAAGTCATAAACAATTAATTGCATATTAGATAATTAAGTACTTCAATAAAAGGGTAATTTTTTATAATTCAATGTTGAGATAGCTGTATACAAAATTATGCATAGTTCACTCTGGAAATAATTTTTATTTTTTTAATTATTTTATATAATCAAAAACTAAGGGAATTTTGTAAAATAAACAACATTGCTATATAGATTACTCAATTTGTTAATATGACATTGTAGATCTATGTGTTTTAAATCTGCTTTAACAATATGTTAAAACTCGTATCTTTAGACTATTCAATCTTGTCTCTGTGTTTATATTTTAACCTATAAGCCTAAAACACTTCTCATGCAAAAGCGATATTAATTTGACAAATCAAATCTGATGACACCCCATTAAAAATCGAAGTAAATTAAATTACAACATAAGGGAATCACCTAAATGTGACATAGTGTATGCACCTAAATATCACATGGTGAAGTCTTACAACTATTACATTTGATGAAGAGCTTTAGGCTTATATCTTTCAATTGGAAACAAATATCTCAGTATTTATGGTTTCATATAGCCTGCATCATTCTAAACTATTGGTATCTTCACCTTCATAGCTTCATTTGTTTCCCTGGCAAATTTCATGTCTGATATTCTTTAACCAATTTGTTGAGAACCATTAAAATGGTGATATCATAATATTCACATTATTATAATACAAGTGTTATTGGCATTAAACATTTATTACCAAATAATAAAAAAAAACTTAGTTGACATCTCTAAGTTCAAAGAAGGTGATTTTTTCATGGTTGCCTATCAATGCTTTCATCTCACAGGAAAATGGATGGTTTTATATGTCAAATTTAGTGCATAGGAAATTTTAGGGCCTGAATGTATTAATAAACTGCTACTTTTAAAATTGTTCTTTTTGTCACTGTATTTAACATATTTTCAGAAAGATAATATTACAACAATAGTTGATCAAAATAAAGTAATTCAAAGTGAAATAATAACATCATTCTTGGATAAGTTAAGGCTGAAAGATGAAGAAGAGGTGGACTTTGGAATCTCAGATATCCACACTGCAGCACCTTTCTATATGGCGTTAGAGAAACATTAAGTCTTCAGGTATTTATAATTTTAGCCTATATCAATAATGGAAATCTGGAGCTGTTGTCATTGTAAGACCTAAACTAGTGTCCATATAATGTGCAATGATCTTATTTTATAGAATATATTTTATGTTTATACAAGATCTCTCTACACAATAGCAAAAAACTTCTGTTTGGTGTTATAAAAGGTCAATAATACAGTTATAAAATTTGTATCATATACAACTTCTTAGCATTTATCTATTTATTTTCCAGTCAAATTAAGATGTTTTACCATTTAACAAGCCTTTGCATCTGACACCTTAACACTGGAATGCAATATTCCTTGTCATCTTGAAAGTGTTGATGTGGAAGTCATTTCTACATATGTATGAGATAATAATAATTTTCATGTCCCAAATCCTGATTTTATCTAGTGATCAAATTTTTCCAATTGAATTTTTGCAGCAGAGTCTGAGTATGCATGGCAGTATGAGGGCAGATGTGACATGCAAGAAAATCAATACAGTGATTCACAAAATGTAACTTTCTTAAAACCAGACTTTTATTTTTACTTCTTTAATATCTTTAAATAAATCTTTAACTTTATTGTAGAGTCATTTTCCATCAAATTCAGTAATTACAGCCTGTTCCAAAACACTTTATACGTATTTTTTTTCTGGCAGACAGAATGTTCATTCAGTCCCTTGAAAGATTTTGTCGCTGACACCACTTCATTGATTAATTATAAAGTTTCTTGAGGTGTTTAGTAAATTTTGTTGTGTGCCCCCATTTGTGGCCCTGCTACATGTTCAAACAATAATCTATTGTTTCCCATGTTCTCACCAGGTGTCACAGAGCCTTAATAGCTATGTTAATTCTTTCTCACAAAAATTAAATGTCATGAATCTTTACCAAGTACATTATTTTCTCACATGCCTCCACAGAAAACAAAGATGCTCATATAAAAGCTAATTAAACAAAGTTGCAACTATTTGAAGTAGAGTCATTCATAAGAAATTTTGTCTCTTCAAGATTCAAGACTAAACGATTTTAAATTTGAATATAATATAATTGCAAATGACAAATTTATGTATGTGTGTTAATAATCTATGTTTGAATAAATAATATGTTCAGTTTCAGAAACACAAAAAGGACTTCTTATTTACCACTATACCATTTGGGAGTACACTTTTAAAAGAAACACGACCCTGAGAAATTTTTTTAGTAAACAATAATCAAACTTTAAACTTTTCTAAATTGGTAAGCGTAAAGCTTCCTGGCGCCCATTAATGCTGTACAAATCATTTTATTTAAAATTAAATAATTTAAAGTAACTTCACCTCATTTTTTATATTACTACATGTGTTCTGTACTAACCTCAACAATGTCTGCATCTTTACTGTCCTTACTTTCAATATCTTCGTAGTGTTCAATAATATCCCGATTAACTTATCGTCCGACACTTCATCATCAACAATATTGTCAATTTCACTATTTCTTAAATATTTGCGACTCCTTTTCACCATAAAACAAAACACGGATAAAACTAATAAAATGCAACACAACCAGCTCTTTGTTGTGTTGTTTATTAGTTTGATTGACATTATTTAGAGCTGCCAACATTTAAAAACAAACCCCTGAATCAAGGAATAATGAGAACAAAAAATAAAGATTGCTAAGTGCTGCCTTCAATCGAAAAATTGGAATAGTACAGGCAGACGGAGTACATCCTGAAACAGTGTGATGTTTGCTTTAACCCTTTATTTCTTCTTTTTGACATTATTCACAACAGAAGGTTTTAAATGGGAAATTGAACTTAATGCTATGCAATTCCAATAAACCCTTAATTTTATTCAAGTCCCACCTTTAGGGAACTGCTTGATTAAATTATTTATTAACGTCCTTATTCTGTCAAACACCACAATGCCTCAAGAATAAAATACTGTCTTTAGTATTTATTCTTATATGTTAGGAATTACTTTAAAATTCCTTTATTACTTTTATTATTTAATCAAAACTAGCTCTTTTTTCTCTTATTGCTATAACTTTAAAACTAACTCTCAGGGAGTGTCATTTGAAAGAGTTATTTTGCAGAATCTATTTAAAATTGTGAAATTTATGAGAGCACAAATTATTTTAAAAAACACACTTAATTTTAAGCTGAAAACAACATAGGGTTAGTTTAAAATCAACACAACAAAATGTTAACCAGAAATAAAAATTATATTTTAATTAAAAGTTCCTTTTTTAATTCTATAAATTATTCATGATTTCAAATCATAAAATTTCTTAACGTGATATAATCATAAATTTTCTTAATTTTAAAACATCTTACAGAAATTCAACATAAATATCAATGACTCTATTATTTCTCTAATTATTATTAAACTAGCTGTACCCGGCCACGCATTGCTGTGGCTCATCTGGTTAAATGGAAAATAAATAAAAGACATAAATAAAGACATAAATTAAAATATGTTTATTTAAACAATGCTTGTGGGTACACAATATTTTTTGTAGTTCCATTGTTTGTGTATATATACAGATTATCTGGTTAACGTAGCAATCCGTTTCTAGATCTAAGCCACACAATTCTAAATTTTGGCCCTGAGCTTTGTTAATGGTAATTGCAAATGCCAATCGAATTGGGAACTGCAATCTCTTAAATTTAAATGGCATGTCTGTTGGAATTAAAGGAATGCGAGGAATGAGGACATCATCATTTTTGTAAGGTCCTGTCAAGATTGTTGCTTCTATGACGTTGTTTATTAATTGTTTCACTGCAAGTCTTGTGCCGTTGCAAAGCTTTGGCTGGTTGATATTTCGCAAGATGATTATCGGCACACCGATTTTCAATTGCATTAAGTGTGGTGGCATCCCTAGCAGATAGAGTGAATTTAAAAATTCTGTTGGGTAATTATTTGCTTCATTTGCTTCTACAACAGTGTCGACGGACTTGTATGTGACTACCTCACTTTGAATTTTAGTCTGAATAATATTATTTAGTTCGTAGACGTCTTTGTTCTTGGAGGCAAGAATAGCTCGTTCACTCAGCCAATCGCAATTCTTATAATTGGTTTGAATATTGGGAAATACTTGAACATTTTTATGTTGGAAATATGGGACCAATTGAAACATTTTTTTAAATAAAAAGCTACACTATCCCAGAGTAACATAGAGTAGGATTCATTTTGATAAAAACATTTTTTATATTCCATATTATTTGTAAATATATTTTGAAAATCGTAAAAAAATCTTTGGGCATTAAACCCAGTGTCTAGCAGCTGTAGTATCAATAAATAAACAACATTATGAAAAACTAAAAAATTACTATTGAAAGATGAAATTTATAAATATCAATAGAAACGTACTATGCCAAAGATATGCACAACAACATAAATTATGTGTGTATGTTGCCATTAAGGTAGGTAAAATAAATTAAATATAATTTTAGGTTAGGCCTAGAAAGATGAACCAATACATATTTCTTGAATGTACCTATTGGCATTCATTACCATAGCAGCCAATTTAATAAAATAACTGATGAAACAGTTGATTCGGATGTCCAGCTAGTACAAATAATATTTTTAAGTTAGGCCTAGATTGAACCAACATATATTTCAACACACACAAACCAATAAAAGCTTGCGTTAAGATAATAATATTTAAAATTAAGAAAACAATATGTTACAATCTAATTAAAAAAAAAAGACATTAGAATTTAATAGTAGGCTAGGCCTATTTATAATATGGTAAATGATATATTTTATAAATTGAAAATTGCCTCTTTTATTTATAACAATACAAAATCTCTGTCCTAATTAATATTCCCGAGAAAATAACATTGTGTACAATAACCTGTTTTAAAAAAGTTATTATTTATGTAACATTTAGATTAATGCTATAGTAAATGTTATTGTACTAACGGAATGTCTTACAAAATAATTGATTTAAACATTTGTTAATTACAACAATACATTTGGAAACATTGAAAATATTTAATATAGTGTGTTTTGTTTTTACTTCAACAGATGTCGTTGTTCACAAAAACCTATCTTAAAAGATAGAAATCCAAATACATACAGTTGTTTGAAGTTTGAAATCAGCTGATAATGGAAATATAGGAAACAGTTGACTACAGCTGTTATTATTATAGTCCATAAACATATGTAATGGCGCTTGCATTTTTGTTAAATATTGAGCATATATTTTGTTGTTTTTATGTTCATTAGATGCTACAGTTTTTCAAAAAGTATATAAAAACACTCGTGGATTCGAATGGAATACTGTGTCCAAATTTCAAAGCAATCGGTGAAGAACTTTCTGAGATTATCGATTTTGAACAAACGCACATTTACATTTTTATTTATATAGATAGATAGATAGATAGATTAAGTATTAGAGCCTTAATTTAAAATCTTCTGATGTTCTATTTAATAAATTTTAATACTATTATTTAGGAAAACTGAACTGTCCAGAAAAGCATCCATATAGTTTTAATGGCTTCTAAATATACACTGAAAAAAATTATTCAATTGTTTTTTTTCAACAAAGGCGTACAGAGAGATTGTTTTTATAAGTTCATTGTTCTTATGCAATCTTGTTTATTTTTGGGGGAAAGATGAAATGTAATTTATGATCCTACTTATTCAAGAAACTGTTAATAATTTATATATTTAAATATGATTTTATATTATTCAATTAAAATTTAGAATGTTGAATAGGGTTAAATAAATTCTCTCAAAGGATAAAGAAAAATATCTTATATTGATATATATATATACACAATTTCTATTCATATCGGCGAAGAAAGTCCCGCGATATTCTTCTCCAATCACAAACTTCTGTGGGCGTGTATTTTATAACTAACGTCTTGCTTCTAATGGTCGCCATCTTAATTCCAG